>OW679194.1:39712516-40031722 GCA_940337035.1 Agriotes lineatus
ATAATCATTCGAATCAATTTTGGCTCTCGAGTCAGCCGGTTTGCCGGTTAGCGGTTCACCGTCATCTGCATCGACATCAGTTCACCGTCATCTGCATCGACATCGTAACTTGCAGATAGCAGAGGAACCAAAACATAATAGGTACGGTCGACGC
This sequence comes from Agriotes lineatus, assembly GCA_940337035.1. NCBI lineage: Eukaryota > Metazoa > Arthropoda > Insecta > Coleoptera > Elateridae > Agriotes > Agriotes lineatus. The sequence continues at coordinate 39,712,671 of OW679194.1, forward strand.
CTTAGAAATCGGGACACGTAATATGTTCTTCTAGTCTTTGGAGTATTCTTGCTCCGGTTACTTCATTAATGTGAGATGGCATTTCATAATTGACAAACAATAAACAATCTGACGTAACAATTAAAACCATAATAACTGTAAAAACCCAGTTTATACACTTAAAAAATACATGCAAAATATATCATAATAGTGAGTAGTGTCTTCAATTTCTAAGGCGCCGACCGTACATTATTTGTTATGTATCGGAAATTAAAAGGTATTTATTAAGAAGTGTAGAAAGAAAGAAATATGCGGGACTGCTTGCTAATCGTGGTAAAACGTTTATCTTTATCGATCGGGCGGGTTAAAGCCCCTTTCGAGATGTAAGCAAATAAAAAATTGTTTTATAGCTCGATGCGTTTGCAGTTTTTAGGCCTACAGGTTTCAGGTCCCCAGAATTTGATTTTTTATGATAGGAGGTAGTTACGCGATAACCAAATGGTGTTTTCAATACAACCTGCTTTGTTTATGAGTTATGACGTATTTATATTTACAGAATTTTGAGCACTGCGAAGGTCGCTGAGATACGGCACGTAGTACCATTGAATAGAGGTTTTATATTCAAAGCGTAGTACGTATCAGCATGAGGTTATTTTTCATTCAAATACTTGGAACGAAAACCGAGTTACATAGGTTATTTCAATAACCGGATAACCGGTTATTTTTCATTCGAATAAGCCCATCACTAGTGGATGCATATTGTACTTGACCAAATAAAAGATGCTGCTCGTCATTAATGTTGGTGTATTTTAAATGTTTCGCCCTGCAGATTTCTTAAGCAGAAAGGCGTGGTACCTTGACCAACTGCTGTATGTAATTGTCCGTCCATTGACATAACGGAACTTCCCTAAGATTCTAAGCCTAACGGTCGGCCAGATATGTTTGAAAATTTTGATTTTGAAATACTCTCAGTACTACAATACTTGTGGCAGAAGCACTTTGTGAGTAATAATAATTGGATTTGCTGATATATCTTGCATATAAAATACTTTTTGGCTCTAAATTCCTATAACAAAGAATGTTTGTTGGAATGGAAGAACGACTGACTGAGGAGGCCATACAGAAAAATGTGAGGATGAAGAAAGTAATCGAGGAAGGGGTTTACAGAAAATGGAAAATAACAGACAGAACGAACAATTTACGATGACATTTACAGCAAACGCAAATAGCGGCTTTAGGAAAAACGTATACCAGATTTTGCCTTTAGAAATTTATAAAATATATGTCTGAAACCATGCAACAATGCTATAAGAAAACTGCTACAAATAGTTTGTGTAAATAATGTATCATTACATCTGGCAGAAGCACTCACATCTATCTAGAAAAATCATTCAGTAGTGGGTATAGAAGTATGTAAGTATTTTATCTTGATAAAATAATTCTCTGTAAGTTACCATTGTGTTGTTACTACTTAATAACAATAAAAGCGGTTTTAAAAATTTTGAATAATGCAGCATCCAAAGTTCAAGTGTTCTTTGAAAATTATTATCAGTGGTACTTCACCCATATAACATTATTTCGTTTTTGCTACTGTAGGTATGCTGATTTTATACACGTTGATTATTAGGACAAACTTGCACATTTTTTCATTTAGTTTTAGTTCGAGGATTTGTGCAAAGATTGCAATATTATCTGCTAGTTATGAATGATGCTGCAATATTTCCCCCTTGTTTTGGTCAACTCATTAAATAAATAGGCAATTTTGTGTAGCACTCACTAACAGGGCTGGTGTAGTATCGTAGGTGGAGCAACAGCACAATTGTAATTCTGTTGCACCAATAAATTGTAAAGAATTAAACAGATCTAGTAACAGAGGGCTTGCCTCCTTGTCTTACCCCTTTGGAGGATTTAAAAAGGGAGGGATGTCTACGAATAGCTTTTTAAAAAGTAAAGCATTATTTCCAGTTGTATTTTAAAAAGTTAGAGTTGATGAAGCATCTTATCATTTGACGCCTTTTCAAACTCACCATTTAGTTAAAATTGTGCCGATGAAAAAGTGCGAAGCTTCACCCCATCGAGATTGAGTAGAGGATGAATCAGGTTCAAGCGCATTTAAGCCTCAATGGACCTATTGCGCTACTACTACACAATTCATTACGGTGTTGTAATAGAAATTTGTGTATCGTAATAAAAACTCAGCATCGTGATAGAGCTCATTGATATGATCTTACAAGAGAGGGTAAATTAATTTTTCATGTGTACAATAATAGCTATTTATATAATAAGTACATAATGTAGGACTTGGATTTGATGAGTCTATACACAAGACGAGTAAATAAAGTCAGATTATGTACAAGTTGTATGTATTTAAAGCTTTATGTTCGACTGCTCGAATTTTTAAATTTGGCGTCCTTTCTGTGACAGAAGAAAAATGACGTTCGAGTGCCTTGATGGATGATGGATATTGACAAGCATTTATTTTGACATGACAGTTCACATTTTATGGCACCTACAAGTTTACTTTATTTTACTGGTACTATAAAGACCTAATTTATTACCGCAAAACGATGTCGTATATAGTACTTTATAATGCAGTCGAAAATAAAAAAAATACTTAAACGTTAATATCCGGGTTGTTTTATCCAGTCCTTAAAAGTATCATGCCGAATTATTATGCAATAATTTATTTTCGCAGATTTAAAACTCGTAGCCATTAGATAAATTGACTAGACAACTGACATCCGATATATTAATCTCTTTCGCAATTTCTTCGATGTCAGTGTGTCGCATCCGGTCGCATCAAATTGCCAGGCAACAAGTTTCTCACTACAAAGAAACTATGCGATAAAATAAATAGTTTACGTGCAATCATTATTAACAATGATACTACGCTTTTCGTATTACTCAGCATATTTCTCTACATACACAAACCAATAGAATGAAACTATTTATCTAACTTTGTATGAAGACAATTGATTTCAAGTGAGAATTTTGCACCAGTGTACTTTCGTATATTCCTTTGTAATAGAAATATAGGACAGAAAAATGTAATCTATATTGACCCTGAAATAACTGTGAACTTCAATAAAAATGATCTGGTAATGAAACGAAAATATTTACAATAACTAAGTTATCTATTGTCAAAAGGGTGCAAACGATTCAGAGATGGAGTATACACTGGAGTAAACAAAATCACACGGTCTATATAACCTAAAAAATGCTTGGCGCCAATTTCATGAAAACAAAATTTACATATAAATAAGAAATAAACTACAGTCTTACCTTAGAATTAGATTTGGTAGTTGTACTTGTATTTCCCAAGGGACACTTACGTAAATCACCACGTGTACTCGGCTATTTGATGAAAATTAATATTCATTGACTTAAGAGCAGGCTGTCAGAGGAGTGGGAGAGTTTGACGTATTAAATTGCCGTAAGATGGCAGTAATGTTCATTATTAAGAATATTTATTTTTGGCTCTACTAGTATGTTGAAATCTGCAGTATGATAGGTGGTTGCCACTACACAATAACAGATGGCACTTTCGCATTGCTTATTTGAAATTGCAACTTGAGAATTACTTGGGCCTGGACCCACAAGTTTGTTTTGCTGTCTGTGTTTACTCAAGGATTTCTGCCTGTGCAGCAGTTTCGAACGCAATTTGAAACCAAACGAGCCTTCGGTGCGTGTGAATAGTGAATAAGTGTTGATTTTATTGGTAGCAGTGATGTTGCGTGGAAATATAAGTAAGTGATTTTTGTGTGTCATTAGTTGCTATAACATGATATTGTTAGAATTTTAGATTGGTTTGTATCATCAAATAAAATCACATACACACAAAGATTATTGACAGAAAATATTAGTTATGAAGGGCCCAATAACACTGATGACATCACCAGTAATTATGGAAATTCTTTGTAAGTTGCTTAACAGGTATTAACTATTGAATAGAATCTATGTATGATCATTGTTGCAGTTTTAGGACTCCAAACCTGAAATTAAGGACATACGAAGCAGGAGTTAAGAAAGTTACAGGAAAAGGAATATGGCGTTATATCATCTCATCATCTTCGGAATATGGCCAGTAAGAGTACAACAAAGTATGTAAATTAATATTCTACTGTGATTTCTGATTTTAGAATTTGGAATGATCCATTAAGAGTGGAATGTGACACTACTCCAAAGCAACCTTGTCCGGTTACTGGAAACACAGTAGTAGAGTTGGGACCAAATTCAACTAAACTGTGTAGGGCAATTTGGATGAGGTGATAAACTTGAAAAAAAGTAGCATTTGTTTAGAAAAGAAAGGACCGATAATACGTTTGAAAAGGAATCATTCATATTATTATCAAGTGAGTATCTATTCAAATAAGGAAATTAAAATGTTATTAAGCTTTTTTTAGGTACAAGGTCAAGAGGAAATTCTAGACCACTTTGGCTCAGGACGATGACCTCAATCACATTGTATTTACTGTCAATCTTTAAAAATGATGTTTTCAAAGCCTACCTGTTATTTTAATTTCATACAAGAGACGCGGTAAAGCATTTTTCATCATTTCAGGGGTGGACTTTTGTGTATAAGTAATTTGGGTTACATCGGCTTATTTTGAGTTCTATGTGGACAGCAATAACGGAGTTTTATAAATATTGGTTGCAAAAAAAATTAAAAAGATCATAGACAATTTTATTAATTTCATTTAAGTAATGATAATGAAAATACTCCTCAAATGTTTAAAAATAAAAAGGGAACGGTTGTTTTATGATAAATTGTGCTCATTTGTAAAGCCAGGTATTTTTAAATTGTTCAATATGTTTATTGTAAACTCAGTGTATTTTAACTATTTTGTTAACATTGTTTTACACCCTGTTGGTTCTTTTTTGTAAATAAATGAGCAGTTATCTATCTACTTTGTCAATTATTATGTATCTAAATAAAATACAGTTATATAGGTACAACTTCAATGTCGGTTTGAATTCAGATACTATATCTCTTTGTTTCATAGTGCTTGTATGTTTCCGATGAATCAGCGAAGAAGAATAAATCTGTAATCATAGGTTATATCCCGAGTACTATGAATTTAATCAATTAAAATTATGCAAAGCTGGTTGTTAAGGGAAATTTAAGGTTGAGGGATTTTATTTTGAATTAATAACTAAAACATTTGCTCAAAAGTAATATTTTGCTAACAATGTAGTTTTGCATAATTTTGATAAGATTGAATTAATTGTATGAGGGGTACCTATATTTAAAGATTATTTCTTGAATGAGATTAAATTAAATCAAAATAGCATATTTACATTTTATTTTGAATATAGTTTCCTGAGTAAGGAATAGTAGGTATTAATTATTTTTGGTAAAGTTTGTACAATAGATGAAGCTATTTCAATTTTAGTAAACAATTCATGATTGTCAGGAAGATTCTGGTCTTGCATGTTCTCCCACAACAATTTCACCTTGAACCTCCAGTTTTTCAATACAGTAGTAATATATTCCATTTATGCAGTCTGGTGCAAAGTATACTTTTTTTCTTCACAAATGCTGTGAATTGCCTCCATATTGATTTGTTAGTTGTACCTGTATTGACGGGGACACTATTTTTGATTGCTTTGTCGATTAATGAACTACAAAAAATCTTTACTGGTACTCATTGTGAATGGTGCGACGTTTTGCAATTTTCAGACACGAAATGAATTTGTTTGTTTGTATTCGTTTAACATAATAACGCAATACAAGAAGCACTGCGATGCTCAGTAATTCTAAAATATTTGTCAATGTAAACGTCAAAAACATCAGAAAATTAATTTCTACCAAGCAATATTTCAGAAAGTACCTAGTTCTGAAAGTCAAACTAGTGAAATACATCATACTCGATGCTACTATCACTTGGAAAGTGTTCTAGGCCAGATATTCCATTATCCTAATCAAAATTACCCTTTTCAAATTGGCGGGCTTTAATCGCCCCTAAGTTTTAGCAAGGATTTTGTTCACTATGTAATGCCATAAACAACAGAAAATCGGACTTTATGATTGGCCAGTTTAGGTATGAAGGAAATAATCAAGCAAAAAATGTAACAAATTATCAACTAGCTATTAGTAGGTTTAATTTTTTACTTTTTACTATAAGCAGACATCTCCATTATGCCGACCCTTTTTTACAGTCCCGAAGGTGTATGCTTATGAGAGATTTTACTGTATTACATAAAAAAATTCAAATCTTTATTGCAATTATTCCCGTTATTAAAAAAGATATGGGAAGTGTAAATTTTTATGCAACCTGTATAGCTATCCATATAATAGCCAGCGCCATCTCAGTGGCAATAGCTGAAACGTTATATGCACAAAGGCATGTAGAGGTCATGGAGTTGTAAATAATTTTCCCAAAAATTCCATTTTCTCAATAAAGACTGTATAGATTGATTTCAAATTTTAGGTAATTTATGTGGTTAGCCTTCTAGTGGCAATAACAAATTATTATGTTTGTAGGTGATTTTTTTTTTTTAATTTTTATGATTTCAGACGATGAGTTACTGTATTAAAACAATCCATTTCGCATTGAAACTTTGTTATTGCCATTATAGGTATTTCTTCATGGCTTTAGTGTTTCCTCCAAACTTAGATATTCATTTAAATTTAAAATAATGACATTATTAGAAAGGTCTGCTTTTCGCTTACGGCGCCATCTGTTATTAATCGTGTCTGACGGCCCCCTCTTAATAGATCCTTACATTCCTTGTTACTTAAATAGCTATTTCACGCTGCTGATCAGGTAAGTCAGTGATACAGCCTTAGTAACAAAACGTGTAAGTCGGTGATTATATTTGTTTGCTGCTTTCCCTTGACAACGGAACTTTATATTATTATTAAGTTCCTAGGATAATAAAATTAGCGAAGAGAGATGCAGATTTAGACGTTTTGTTTATAAATTGCACGTGTTTATGTGACATGTGACACTCACAGGTAACACGACTCACGAAAATTAATCCTGGTGACAGGTGACAAACCATACGATTTTTCAAAATTCTAGGAAAATTTCGATAAGCAGCGGGAAAAATGTAATAAGATAACACGGAATGTAACGCCTATTAACATTTTCGCCAGGCATCAAACCGCAAGCTTCGTCTTGGCTTGTACTTGCTTACCTCAAATGTTAATAGGTCCTTACATTCCTTGTTACTTAAATAGCTATTAAATGTAAATTACGATTACTACATTAAATAATAGGTTTACCTTGATAAAAAAAAAACTTCACCCTAGCAAACAGTCGTAATTTTATGTGGTTATAATTATTTACTATACAAGTAGTGTTATGCGGATATTACCCACTGGAGAACAAAATTGGCCCACAAAGTCGTAGATCGTGTGGGCTAATTTTCTCATGTGAGCAATACCTCGTAACACTACGCGTGCAGTACATTTTATTCATACCTCTCAATAAACTCACTAAAAGCATCGAAACCAACATTTTTGTTTGAAATCACAGTACCTGATGGTAATCAAAAAGTCACTTGTGTATAATATTGATATTGCAATTGTTAAAATCGCTATAGTTATGGGGCGTTTAGTGCGAGGTATTGGATAAAAAAAAATGTTTAGATGTAAATTAGGATTACTAGCAACCGGTCGTAATTTTGCGTGGTTAAAAATTTTAAAACACGTTGCTACTGACGAGATGAATAATGAAATGATTTTAAACACGTTGTTACTGACGACGTGAACTAATGAGAGCATGTTATTAAACAGTCGTTTTACAAACTTAAAACTGCCAATTAAAAGTCAATTTTACACACCATCGTAGATAATAGTAGTTTGTATACCAAGGCACTGAAGTTTAGGTTTTTATCACGAATGTGGATTTAGCTGCCGAGGCGCGTAGCGCCGAGGCAAATAAACCACATGAGGGATAAAAGGAACATCAGTGCCGAGGAGTACATTTGGTTTTATTTGAAATCGAAAAATCGTGAAATTACAACATTTTAACCTACATTTTTAGGTTATGTTAACGACGGTTGACGTTTATCTGTCGCCTCGCCACCTACAAAAAAGTCGTAAAACACTGCCGATTTCTAGCACGGCCTCCTGGATTAGTGCGAGACTGACGTCTCTACGCGGCCCGCCACATTTGCATAATTTTTGTGATTCTGAGGCCAACGTACTTTGGCGCCATCTGTTGTGTTTTTGATCAATTATCTGTAACGTAGGCGCGACTTTCTAGATTAATATTAATCCAGGAGGCCGTGGACGTATGCAACCAAAGGCACAAGCGCAACGTACTGATGTTCTGATTTTTACTTCCTTTTACGATAAAGGAAGTATTGGATTCACCCCAAAAATTCGAAATTGAGTTTTCAACAGATCTTCACGTTTTAGAGTCCCCTGATCCCAAAAAACATATTTTTTTTCATTGGTCTGTGTGTCTGTCTGTCTGTGTGTCTGTCTGTGAACAGAATATCTGAAAAACGAAAAGCGGTATGGCGTTGAAACTTCATATATAAGTTTTGTGTTACTATGTATATGAGACAGCAAGCTTTTGAAAAAAATCGCTTAACCGGAAGTAGGTGTTTACTCTTGTAATTTTTCAGTTTTTTTCGATTTTTTCAAAAACGGCTCTAACGATTTTTTTTAAACTTTATATTTTTATTACATTTTGAATGTGTAATTGATGTGAGATAGGTGATTTTCCAGTTGAATACATCTAAAATAGGTTTCTTTAGTTTTTTTGTCTATTTTTTTTATTAACTCTTATTTTAAATAGAACACCCGGTATATTATTACATTTTTGAATTCAGCTTAAAATTCTAGAGAAAATTTGTCTCTTTAACTAACGCTCTATTTTGAACCGTTTTTGCAGAATTTGTAATTTTTGAAAAATTTTGACAAATGCTTAAAACATTTTAAATAAAATTTTTGGCTAATTATAAGATCACTGTAAAAGGAAGTTGTGTACGTGTATCACACCAGATTTTTACTAAACGAGCCGACTCCATTACTGCTTGGCGCCGATCTGAGTTTGATATTTAAAACCAATGGATTTTAGTAACCGTGTAGTTTTTTCTTTGTAAGGGAATTCTATATCATCTACCTTTAACTTGAAGTACACACTTTTAATTGTCGTTGGTACTTCATTTGAAGCATACATTGCATACATCTTGGGGCGAATAACTTCTATAGTAAAATTCTAGATTTTTGAAAATCTAGGACGAGAACTTGAAGAAGTGACATTAATCTTGGAGATTCCTCTCGAAATATTATCTAGCACTCTCTAGTATCACACTTAAATTAAAAGTATAAAATTTAGTTATAAAAATATATTTTATTTACGCAATAATATGGGACATTCCGACTTTTTATACCGGACTCTTAGCTGTATGAGCTCTGTAGTTTTCTTTAAGGCACCTTTACTTGGAATTGTCATTACTAATCCATTGTAAACTTTTAAAACTATTTGCTGCGCGTCTTGACTTAACCTTACTTAGTTAATCCTGTTGTCTTTCTACTTTTTCAGGTGTAAGACTTTTTGTAGGTGGGTAACTACATTGGTTTCCTTCGACATAGTTCTTTCCATCCTTTTCTATCTTGCGTCTTCTGTCTCACTTCACTGCAATTGATATTACGTTTTTCGGCTGCTATTTTTACATCTTCTGTCCATGACTTTCTCGGTCTCCTTTTTTTTCTCTCTTCCATTCTTATAACGTGACCGAACCATCTTAATTGCCCTTCTTCAATTGTGTGTTGGGTTGGCTTAATTTTTAGATTTTCTGTAAATGTCGTGTTTCTTATTTTGTCTTTTCTTGCTTTTCCCTTTATTTTTCTAATGTATCTCATTTCGATGGTTTGGATTCTGCTTTTTTGTTTTTGTGTAAGTGACCATATGTCTGAGCCATTAATCAGAATTGGTGTGGCTACTCTCTTAAATACTTCTACTTTTGTTTCCTTTGGGATTTCTTTTTTTAATAGGAATTGGTTCTTAATTGCATTAAACAGTCTTCCCGCCGTCCCTGTTTTTTCGTTAATTTCCTCATCTAATCTTCCGTCTTGGAACATTACCGAACCTAGATATTGAAGCTTTTAACCTGTTCCAGTTTCGTCTTTCCTATTGTTATCTGATGTGTCTTCTCATTATTGCTTACTATCATTGTTTTTGTTTTCGTTTTGTTAATATTCATGTTCATTGAATTCATACAATTTATTGTTATATATGTTCAGGTTTTCGTTCAAAGTTTTCTCATCTCTTGCTATTAGAACTATATCATCCGCATACATTATTTCTGATATTTTTACGTCCTGCATCTTCCAGTGCTCTACTTTATATTGTTTTATTATTCTTTTGGCTTTTTTAATTCCGTTGTCCAGCACTACTGAGAACAGTAAGGGGCTGAGTATACATCCCTGTCTAACTACTTTTGTCATTTCGAACATCTGCGATTTCTCTTGCCTGACTCTTACATAGTTTTTGGTTTGTTTGTACAAGGCTTTTACTCCTTGTATCCACTTTTTCTTTATTTCCCGTTCTTCTAATACTTTCCACATATCTTTTCTTTCTACTTTGTCAAAGGCTTTCTCTAGGTCGATAAAACATAGATGTATCTCCTCGTCTTCTTTGGTTGCCTTTTCTGTTATTTGTCGTAATATAAAGTTTGCATCTGACACTCCTCTGTTTGTTCTAAAGCCCTGTTGTGAATCCTCCAACGTTTCTTCCAACTTTTCCCTTATTCTCTTCTCAAGCACCCTCGCGTATAGTGTGCTTACTGTGCTTAGTAAGGTAATCCCCATGTAGTTATTGCAATCTTTTCGGTCTCCTTTTTTGTGTATCGGCGTTATTATCCCTACTTGCCAGTCTTCCGATGCTTCTCCTGTGTTCATGACTTTGTTCATAATTATTTTTAGTGTTTCTATTATTTGGTCTTTAGCTGCTTTTATCATATCTGGCGTTATCTGGTCGTATCCTAGTGTCTTACCTACTTTCAGTTTTTCAATAGCTTCTTGTATTTCTTCTGTTGTTATGTCATCCTCTTGGGGTTGGTTTATTATCCTAGTTTTGTCTTTTACTGTTTCTTTTGTGTTGACTTCCGCCGATGTTATGTCCGTTCCTTCTAGTAGCTCTTTGAAGTATTGTCTCCACCTCTCTATGATTTCTTCTTTGTTTGCCAGTAGTTCTTCATCTACATCTTTTATATTCATGAGCATGTTAATTTTATCCTTTCTCGCATTTCTAATGGCCCCAAAGAATAGTTTTTGGTTCTCCTTATATGCCTTCTCATTTCATCACCACTAGAAAGTGGTCGCTTCTGATCTCGGACCCTCTTTTGACTCTTACGTCTTTAATTTTTCTTCTCATATTATTACTTACTAAAAAGTAGTCTATAATTGATCTTTCATTCCTACTCTTTACCTCCCTTGTGAATTTGTGTATGTCTTTATGTTGGAAGTGTGTATTGGTAATTATTAACTCGTTTTCTACACAGAAATTGAGTAATCTTTCTGCATTTTTGTTCTTGACGTTTTCTCCATATTTTCCTAAGCATTCATCGACTCCTTCATTTTCGTTTCCTACTCTTCCATTTAAATCCCCATCACTATTACATTACATTTACTCTCATCTATTTGCTTTTGCAGTTCTTCAAAAAATTTGTCCTTTTCTTCCTTATTATCGCCTTCGTTTTTTTCATAAGCAATCACTACTAGGTATTCTTCGTTTTCCCTTCCTTCTTTTATACTAAGTCTAAGTATTCTTTCATTTATAAATTGTTCATTCTTCACTTGACTTAACCTTTTGTAGCTAAACTTTCCAGAATCACTCTTCTCGCAATCCCACGGTTCATCTACTTTCATTGCACTATTATCGTCGCTGTCAATATTTATGACTATTCAATTCACCTGTCATCTGTCAAAAAGTAACCAATGAAAATCCAGAATTCTGACGTTTCTTGACCAATCAAAAAAATATCAGTGGATATATCTTCCTAGAAGGTATTCAAGTGACTATTTTTAACAAATGCTATTTTTATTAGAAAAAGTCAATATTAGTGTTCTGTTACTATAGAAATTGCGTAGTTTGTTGCTAGATTTACTGAAAATTAATTTGAAAAAGTAGTTTGGTTCATTAAATAGTCCCTCGAATACCATTCTTAGTCAAAGTTAAGTAGATTATTTTTGCGGTGGTATCACTACTCATGTCCATTGCGCTTTGGATTAGGACTCGTGCTATCGCACTCGTCCTAATCGTACCAAAGCGCAATGGACATTCGTGACACCACCACAAAAATAGTCGACATAACTTTGACTACTCATGGTATTATAAGTGACTATCTCGTTATCAATATATATTCCCGGTTCTCCATACAGTGAAGTCCATTTACAATGCAATATGGCCATATTGCAAGCTAAATGGTCCGCCCACTTTATCATTTGCATATAGGCAGCCCACTATACATTGGGCGCATTCAGACGACACAACCGCTGAATGAGTGCGAGTAAGCGCTCAGCTTGAGCGTTGTGGGTTTGCTGAATGGTCTTCCTCAACTTACGTTGAGTTAACTGTCAAAGTTGTTTATTTTAACTTATACATATAGTCTGTTCACTAAACATAAAAACACAAAGTGGCCTTTGATTTCTAAAATTTCATGAGTGTACTTCCAAAATTCATCTTTTGTCTAGGAATGTACTTACAGAAAGTTACTAAAACAAATAGGTTAAGAGTGTGACATTTAATTAGTATCTGTCATAACTACTTTTAAGGATGTTAAACAAATACTGTGTTGGATACGATTGATGTAGCATTTATTAAGAGGAATCTTTATTACATTTTATAAAAGTTCAGGCAAGAATTTCCAGAATAATATGTACTTTGACACTCAATAATGACATTTATTAATTGTCATTTATAAATTCAAAGTAGCCTTTATGCAGGTGTGGAAACCTTTGCAAAACAAAATATAGAATCCCTAGCACAAAAATGTTACGTATATGCCAATTTCAAGAAAATGTAAATGTTTTTGTGTTTACTGAATGGCCTATACTGCTGAATATGCTGTTTTTGTGTTATTTACATTTTTGTTCAAATTTCCAAATAAAGTATATTTATTATGACTGATGATATTATCAATAACACAAATTAAAGTTTAATTATTTTTATATTTTGTTCAAATGAATGAATAAACATTATTTGATGGGGTTAGTAAAATAAATTAAAGTGTAGTAGGAAAATAAGTAATTATGTAGGTAATATTTAACAATAATTACAGTTGTACAACCTTCTGTCGTCTGAATGCGCCCATTCATTACCAGCTAGTTAGTTTTATCTAACCAAAGCTAGTCCCAAAGCATTACCAAACTACCAAGAAAGGTTAACCTCAAAATAAAACGTGTTCATAGTTAAAAAGAATTATTTAATAACGAAAATAAATTATATAAAAATGAAGAAATAGGAACATCAGTAAGGAATTACGAGTATTATGGTAACTGCTCGAATTGCCCACCTTGCACTTCCAAACAGAAGGCTAAACGATTGTTAAATTCTGCCATCGAATTATTAACGAAATTAACAGGTATGTTTCGACATTCATTAATTAATTTCTCTTTTAATGTATCGATATCTTCAGCTGGCTCTGCTGTATAAATTTTATTCTTCAAATAATACCATAGAAAAAAGCCATTTGGAGAGAGATCGGGAGACCACGAAGGCCAACTGATGATGCCCAGTTTTTCAATCCACAAAGGAAATGTGGCGTTAAAATAAGTGACTACCTCCCTGGTATAGTGAGGGGGGGGGGGGGCTTTATTGTGCTGCAATATGATGTCACCCATCTCGATATTAATATTAGCATCTATGATTGCTTGAGGTAGCTGCACTTGTAATAGATGCAAATATTTGGCACTATTTAGAGTACCATCTATAAATATTGGTCATATAACCTTGCCATTTATAATACCACACCAAGTATTTGCAGATTGTCGATACTGTGTATGTGATTCTTGAAATTCATGCAAATTCTCCGTTGGCTAATACGTAGGATCCGGGAAACAGTGGATAATATTTAAGGAAAACTGGATTAAGAAGACACTTACCTAACATTTTGAGAATTTACGATCTCAAATAAACGAAACGTGCATTCATCAGAGAAATTTAATAAATCTATTTTTCCCATTTTTGTAAATTTTTATTCGTATTATTGTGTGCGTTGATTATTTTATGTCAGTTGTTGCGATATTTTTGTATACTTAACATTTTTGGAACTCAGTGCCTACCCGATTAAAGATTATTTTTTAAGTAATTATATGACGGAATAGTAAATATCTAGAGCCGACTTTTTTTTCTAATAGTATCTTGAATATCACCGCGATTTAACTTTTCTTTACGGAGAAAACTGTTTTTAAAAAGTTACACTTTTTATTAACAGAAAATACGGAGCAGAGTTACAGCATTTGATACAGGTGCAAACTACTACTAACTAAATTATTCCCACAGTGGCTTATAAACGAGACATAATCGTCTGCATGCACTATTCTATCTAATCAAGCGGATGCAGTCTTATCTATAAAAGCAGGGCCCCCGTAAGGGCTACTGGCGCCTGTGTGCAAAAAAGGATTTTGGCGCCCCTTATGGCATTTTGGATCATGTTTTTTTATTTATTTTTTTGAAGGTAGGTAGGTAGGTGCTTGAAATAAAGCAAAAAACTGAACTTTAGAAGTCATATTTATTTGTAGACTAAAATATCAAAATGAAACAAACAGAATAAAATCATAACAAAATAAATTAAAATAAATTCTTGTTCACACCCATTTTAAAGCATTTACTTAACTAATGGGGTACAGACACGTTGTTTATAAATACTAGAAAATAACCCAAAACTAAAAATCACATTTTTTAGGAACAAATAACAAAAATATTGCCTAATGTCTACATATACAGGGTGTCTCAAAAGGAATGGGACACCGATTAGTCAGAGGTTCCTTAGGTTATAATAAATCGATTAAACCTAATATACCTTAGTACAAAGTCCCTCCAGTAAAAAGTTACAGGGCCTTGAAGTTCAATGTTTTATTTTTTATTTTTTTGTTAATTTTTGCAAATGTAGAGATATCAATTTAAATTTTGGTATACATGCTTACTATGATTTAGTGCACTAATACAAAAATTTTCATCAACTAGACTTAACTGTAAGAAGCACTTTACCTATATTTGAAAACTTTTTTTAACTTTAACTTCGTTATCTGTAACATTTTTCGAAATTTTAGGTTACTATCTGAAAGAGAATTAAAATACACAAAAATAATGTACTCTTAGTTCATAAGCGTAAAAGCAACCGTTTGCCTTAAAATGCTCATCAAAGGTTTTTGGTTGTCATCAAGACGTGCAATTATCAAGTAGCCATGATCACAAAAACAATGGTCATCTATTACAAAACAATTATAAATCAATTAATCACATCAGTGATATAAGAATTTGTTCTTTTATGTTTAAGAAAATGCCGTTACATAACGAATTCTCCAATGCTGCGAGGTTCGTTATGTTGTAGCATTTTCGTAGGCACAAAAGACAAAAAAATGATAACACCAACGTCATTAATTGCTTTCTTGATGTTGTTTACTAGATTACAATCATTATCCATTGTTTTTGTGATCATGGCTACTTGATAATTGCACGTCTTAAT
Organism: Agriotes lineatus; assembly: GCA_940337035.1. Taxonomy (NCBI): domain Eukaryota; kingdom Metazoa; phylum Arthropoda; class Insecta; order Coleoptera; family Elateridae; genus Agriotes; species Agriotes lineatus. The sequence goes on from OW679194.1 coordinate 39,728,301, forward strand.
GACAACCAAAAACTTTTGATGGGCATTTTAAGGCAAACGGTTGCTTTTAGGCTTAAGAACTAAGTGTACATTATTTTTGTGTTTTTTTATTCTCTTTCAGATAATAACCTAAAATTTCAAAAAAAGTTACAGATAACGAAGTTAGAGCAAAAAAGAATTTTGAAAAGTAGGTAAAGTGCCTCTTCGAGTCAAGTCTAGTTGATGAAAATTTTTGTGTTAGTGCATTACATAATAGTAAGCATGTATACCAAAATTTAAATTGATATCTCTACATTTGCTAAAATTAACAAAAAAATAAGAAATAAAAAATTGAACTTCAAATCCCTGTAACTTTTTACTGGAGGGACTTTTTACTAAGGTATATTAGGTTTAATCGATTTATTATAACCTAAGGAATCTCTGACTAATCGGTGTCCCATTCTTTTTGAGACACCCTGTATATAAGTACTACTTTCTACTTATACTTAGATATTTTAAAAAATATGCAGACACTTCTGATAACAAATACCTAGGTAACTTCGTTATAAAATCAAAAATGATAGCTAGGTACAATAGAAAAATAAAAAATAGCTATTGTAGTAGCGATATTTTCCGAGACTTTGCTGTTGCAAATTCATTAATTACATCGCTAAAATGTATACCATCAAAAACAGTCGTAGATGTCTCCAACATTTTTTTAAAATTTACCCAAGTGTTCATATAACTGTTGTGTAAAATTGACGTTTCGTGTCTCTTCATTAGCAAAGACAAGTGTTGCCAATCAGATACTCCATTTGTATCACAAAAAGTGTTAGGAGTTTTACAAAACAACTTACAACAAAAACAAAATACAGAATCTTTAGAAATAGAGTAAATAAGCCAAGCCCTTTCGACTTTTTCTCCATTTGCTAGACTTCTTACAAAGTATTTGCACGAAAACTTTCTCTTATCTTTATTACTAGGAAAGCTAAAGCTAATGTCTATCAAGGGCAGACCACGTTTAACCAATATTCTAGCTATCTCATTGGTGATTCTTTCAGGCCACAAACCGGGGTCGGACGGAATTATATCGACACTAGCCTCATTAAAGCCTTCATCGAAAGTGTCACTTGCAGCAGGTATTTCGGTAGCTGACATTACCGAACTTCTTACACAAGCTGAATTCCCTGAAGTGGATTGTTCAAGTGCTGTAGACGAGGATGGTGTCATCGCTTCATCGGGCTCTGCATCAGTAGAAGCTGTTTTGCTACTACAACCACCGCCACTTGTTGCAGGACCTGATGTTACCGTGGTCGCCTCTGTTGAAATTTCAGATGGTCCACTCACGGTTACTGATATTACAGATTTAGAATCTTGAGATTCGGTCGCATCGATAGTCTCCGTGGAATCTTGATTGTTTTGCAAGAAGTGCTTTAAAGATCCAGCCATTTTTTCCCTTTCTTGTAGTCTCAGTTTCTTTTGCTCGCGAAACTTCGCACCTGAAGGTCTCTTTCTTTTATCCTGAAAAAACAAATAAATAATTAGTACTCATGGGAATTAGGAATTAACTTCTAAAGTAAGCACAATAATAAGCACCAAGTTTGCATATTTGAGTAAAAAGCAATTCATTCGAGCCCTTTCAGCTTAAACCCTTTCAAAAATAGAAAAAATATTAAACTAATTTGATCTTATAGCCCTTAAAAACCCTACAAAATGGTTTTTTAAAAAGATCGATAGCATAAAAACTAAGCGAGTTATGGATAAAAAACCAATTACTTTTTTAAACTCGTACATGACATTTCAATCAATAAAAAGATATTTGGGTAAAAAAAAAATTTATTATAACCAGTATCTTATAAAGGGTTAATGTTGATAGTATAAAGTAGGGAACACTTACCATTTTATGAAAAATTAAACCGTTGAAATTGCAGTCAGCAGGTATTCAGCACTTAATTTTTTGCACGGTCCAGTGAACTAACCGGTTTAAAAACGCCTCTGGCGATGCATCGCTTTTATAGCGCTCCAGGCATTATTCATGTCTGAACAGGAAAAATCAAGAAACTACCGCCTGGCATGTTCTCACAACATAGGAATCGGCAGTAACTGGATGATATACTAATAAAATTTCGTGTATATTTATACCTAATCCTATTTAATTTCTCAACTTTTATTTTAAAATTAATTTTTGTTTTTTGTTTTTTTTGCAAATTTTTTGCAAATTTTTTTTGGACCCTGGGTTTTGGCGCCCCTAAAGGATGGCGCCCGTGAGCATTGCACACTTTGCACATACGGTAGCGGGGGCCCTGTATAAAAGCACAGCAGAATAGATCACGTAACTCGCGGCGATAATAGTAATTAACGTATTTAGAGGGGTATTCCAGTCTTAACATTCGAGCATATTTTTACCACTCGAGCGAGCTCAGCGAAGCGAGAGTGGTAATTTATGTGAGAAATGTTAAGACCGTTACCCCTCGAAATGCGTTCATTAGTTTATTTTTCATTAAGCCAATAATTTTGAATCAATAATAATTACTAAAAACTGCTAAATCGAAATCAGTGTTTAACATGATCGCGTCCTCGAATGATAAGATACATTTAACATGCATCCACTCATTTAAGATTCGAGGACGCGATCATGTTAAACACTGTTTGACATTTCAATGAACAATAAAATACTTGTGGCGACAGAGTACTGGCAACCAGACCTGTCACACAGCGAGATTTATTAGTGAATACGAAAGTTAGTATTGTGAGAAATTAGAAGTGAAGTGTACCGAGCACAAAGGACTGAACGGAAGAGCCGTGAGTACTAAAATTTTGCCATAAGATAAAGTTAGTGAGTGAAATTGCAACAAACTAAGACACGAGACGTGAATAGCTGCCCATAGACACACGTTTAAAACCGCCACGAATATAGTACATCCGTGCCGGTTTTGCACGTGTGCATATGCGCAGACATAAGCTGGGCATAGACACGCGTTCAAAACTTCCACGGAAAACTACATTCGTGGCGGTTTTAACCGCGTGTCTATGGCCAGCTATTAGGTTTAAGTTGAAAATCGCCTACAGTGTACCGTGATAACACAGCGCGAGCAAAAATTCGAGCGCGGCCGCGGTGATAAATTCGGGCGCGGAGCGCAAATTCGAACGCGAGCGGGCTACGCGCTCCAGGAGACGTCAACTAGCCGCGGTAAATATACCAGTGGCGGACAATAAAAAATAAAACAGGGCGTGCCGAAAACGGTATAACCGTATAATTTAATTCACGAAACCTAAAAAGTGAAGAGGATGGAAACCGACGACGATTATTCTACCGACGAACAGCGAAAGAAAAGAAGAGCACTGAAGGAGACGGAAGGAAGCTTTGAGAGAAGCAAAAAAAACTTCAAAAACTCCAACGAAAATACAAAAAGGGGAAGATGAAAAACTGGAACAAATTTTGGCTATGATGAAAGAGATGAAAGCGGGACAAACCGAAATTCAAAAGGAAATCCAGCAAATTGGAGAGAACAAAAGAGGTTCAATAGTGAACTGATGGCAATAAAACTGGAAAATGAAAAGTTGAAGAGCGAAAACGCCGAGATAAGGAAGGAAAATAACGAAATAAAGAAAGAATTACAAGATATCAGAAGAACCCTGGAAACATTAGAACAGAAAGAAAAGAGAAACAACGTAGTCATGAGCGGAATGGCAATAGATACAACTGATTCAACGCTACTGAAGGAAACAATTAACAACTTATTAAAAGAGCACTTGAAAATCGATATAAAACCCAAAACAGTAACAAGAATAGGGGAAAAATGTGTGTAATAGAATTAGCAAACGAAGAAGATAAAAAAGTAGTGATGCAAAACAAAAGTAAATTTAAACATTTGAAAACAGATAAAATATACGTTAACGACGATCTAACAAAGAAAGAGAGGGAAAAGCAAAGACAGATCAGACTAAGGGCACAAGACGAGGCAGCAAAAGGAAAAGTTGTAAGAACTGGATACAATAAAGTAATAATAGATGGGATAGAATGGCGATGGAATAAAATTACAGAAAAACTAGAAAAAACAAAAAACTAGAACAGCATAAGGGAGATAGGAAAACGGAGACGAACAAGGCGTATGAAAAGGAAATGATTTTGAAGCATGGAAAAGAACCAATACGCAATGAGTCACGAATAAAAAGGGATAATAAAACTAGAAATAAAATGTCAAACAAAAAGAAAATATGGAAAATAGGCACATGGAACACAAGAAGTCTGAACGGGAAAGAAGAAGAGGTAAATTTCGAATTCAAGCGGGCTGAATTAGATATATTAATACTAGCAGAGACTAAGAAAAAAGGAAGTGGTGAAATAGAATTAGAAGGCGGGCAAGTATTATTCTATAGTGGAGTGCCAGAAGATGACAGGGCAGCAGCTGGAATAGGATGTATGATCAAGAAAGAACTGGTAAATAAAATTACAAATTGGAAAGGATGGCCAGAAAGAATAATAACACTTGACATCCAGTTCACTAAAGAAGAGAAAATAACAATAATAGGTGTTTACGGACCCAACGACGACGACACAAAAGAAATAAAAAATAAATTCTGGGAAGAATTGGCAAGAATTACAGAAAGTAGCAAAGGAGAATTATTTGTAGCAGGTGATTTTAATGGAAGAGTAGGAGTAAAGAGAAATGGGTCAGAAAATGTAATAGGAAGATATGGCGAGAATAAAAGAAATAACAATGGAGATAGGTTAATAGACTATTGTATGATATATAACTTAATAGTAACCAATACATTTTTTAAACACAAGGATATCCACAAATTTACTCGACAAGCACCAAACACAAGAAACAGATCTATCATAGACTATGTATTAGTAGAAACGCACAACAAAAAACTTATTAAAGACGTTCGAGTAAAAAGAGGGCCAGAAATATACAGCGACCATTATCTTGTCGAAGCAAAAATAAAAAGGCTAAACAACTAAGACATAGAAGACGAGCAAGATAAACAAATAATAAAACAAGACACAATAAGGACATATAAATTAGAAGAAAAAGAAGTGGCAGACAAGTACGAACAAATAGTAAGCACACTAATACATAATGAAACAACAAACTTAAAACAAATGACATTGGAAGAAACATGGCAAAGGTTTAAAGAAATAATTACTCAAGCAGCTAGAGACTCATGTGGAGTGAGTACCAAAGTAAACAACCAACAGAAAAGAACGAGGTGGTGGAGCGGAGAATTAAAAACACAGATAAAATTTAAAAAGAAGCTCTGGAGAGAATATTTAGCAAATAAATCAGAAAACACATATAACATATATAAATACCAAAGAACAAAAGTGAAGAACATGGTAACAGAAGCTAAAAATAAAGCATGGCAAGAATTTGGAGAGAAAATGGAGGAAGACAGCAGAAAAAACCAAAAACTATTTTACAAAGTATTGAAAACTCTAAGGAAAGGGAAAGCCACACGAGTCACAAAAATAAAAACCAAGCAAGGGGATCTAACAACAAACAATACTGAAACAATGAACAGATGGAAAGAGTACTTTGAAGAATTGTTAGAGGCTGAAACAGGAAATGACAATACACATATAGAGGAAGAAGATCAAAATAAAAGAAAAGACCAACAAGATGAAATAACTAAAGATGAACTTGATATGGCAATAAAAAAGATTAAGAACGGAAAATCGCCAGGACACGATAAGATTACGCCAGAAATGATTAAGAAAATGGGAGCAGAAGGAAATAAATTACTGCTAGAAATCTACAACAAAGCGTGGAAAGAAGAAAAATTTCCAAGCGACTGGGAAATAGGACAAATAGTACCAATTCATAAAAAGGGCGATAAAAAACAGTGCAGCAATTACAGGGGTATAACACTGCTAAGCATACCGCTTAAAGTATATGAACAAATAATCGAAACAAAACTGCGAAAAATAATAGAACCAACACTGGTAGAGGCACAAAGTGGATTTCGCAAAGGAAGAAGTGTTCAAGACCATATATTCACTTTAAAAGAAATATTTCACAAGAGGCTCCAACACAACAAAAACACTTTCTTGGCCTTTCTAGACCTAAAGAAAGCATTTGACAAGGTACCAAGAATGAAAGTATGGGAAAGCCTGAGTAATAGAGGAGTAAGTCCAAAATTAAGTATGGTAATAAAAAGTTTATATAAATGTACTAGAAACTACGTCATCAGTAATAACAACAGATCCGAAGAATTCAAAACAAAAGAAGGTTTGAGACAAGGTGGTGTAATGAGCCCTGTGTTATTTGTATTATTCATGGACGAAATAATAAGAAAATGTCAAGTAGAATCTAGAAAACTGCATATAGGATACAGAAATTTATTACCAGTATACTTGACTGAATGCGCTTTCGCGGACGATGTAGTAATTATAGCAAGCAGTGAAGAGAACTTAAGAACAAATTTAAATATATGGAATAATACATTGACAGAAAACGGAATGGAAATAAACACGGAAAAGACAAAAATATTAGTAGTAGCAAAAGAACCACAAAAAACAGATGTACGAATAAATGGAAGACAAATTCAACAAACACAAAAGTTCAGCTACTTGGGAGTGACATTTGATGAGCAAGGTAGACAAGAAACAGACATTACAGAAAGAATAGAGAAAACCAACAAGTTATACTACGCTATGAACAAGACCTTTATCAGCAAAAGAGAAGTAACACAAAAGACAAAATTAAGTGTGTTCAAAAGAATCTTTAGACCAATATTGACATATGGATCTGAGTCGTGGGTGCTGACCAAACGAATGAAAGAAAAAATAGAAGCCACCGAGATGAAATACTTGAGAAAAGTCAAAGGAGTCACGCTAAGAGATCGAATGAGAAGTGTACAAATTAGAGAAGACCTAGACGTAATACCAGTAACAGACTTCATAGAAAAACGGCAGCTGAGTTGGTGGGGACATTTCCAGAGAATGGAAAATGACCGAGCAGTGAAACAAGTATGGGAATCCAAGGCATCAGGTAAAAGAAACAGAGGGCGACCGCAAGAGATATGGGACAAAGTACTCGAAAAAATACTAACAGCAAAGGGGAAAACTTGGCAAGAAGCAAAGATCATGGCAAGAAATAAAAAAGAATGGTGTAAATTTGTGCATAGTGTATAATTTGTTTTTAGACTTGATATAGTTATAGAACTGAAAGAGACTTTTAGTGTTGTTACTTTTAAAATTGAGAAGCACTTAATTATTGTTTTAAATATAGTATGTAAATAATTGTAATTTACTAACCCTACACCATAATGGTAAAAGGGGATTTGATTATATATATATATATGGTTGCGCTTTAGGTGCAGACTTCAAACGACAGACTGCAAACTGCAGACTGCAGCAGCAGACCGCCAGCGACAGTACTGGTTTGACTATTTTATACGAAATGCATTCTGAACATAGCGCCACGCGTCACGCTTGCGATTGCACCTCGCCGCCACTGCAGACCGCACTACCGATCCAGAACCAGTTCTGACGCTAACCGCAGAGCGACAATACGTGTTTTTAATCGTTTAAAAAATAAAAATGAGTTTTTCAAAAGCAGGTAATGACAAATTAATAAACGTTTTAGCAAAACATTCAGTTATTTATGACGCAGGACACGCTAATTATAGGAATAATCTAGTAAAAGAAAATGTTTGGAAAAGCATAGAATTTTATTCATAAATAATTTTGTCTAATGATACAAACTAATGTATAGGTGCTAATGTTGACATTTATATCATTTCATTTATATTAGTACCTACATTTTGTGGATATAATTATTCAGTTCTTCACGTTCTGCAGTCAATAGCAGCGTCTTGCCATGAAACTGCAAAACCAACTTGTCGCCGTGAGCAACATTGATCAGACCACAAACGGCAACGGCACTGCGGTCTGCGGCTGCAGTCTGCAGTTGCAGTCGGTTGCTGCGGTCACCATCGGAATCATACCTTTAATTTACCTCTCGGCGCTCGGCGGTTCAGCAGTCACTTCCAAGGCGTATTCTGTCAAAAGCAAAGATAAAATTATTAACTTCTAATTCTAGGTTATTATATTGTAAATCCTTCAATTTATAGTATTGTAACTATATACAGTGTAGTTCTCGAAGGTAATAGCTTCACAAAATTATACTTTTTGATTTTAATAATCTTGCTATATCTTTATATTCCACCTCGATAATTTTCAGAATGTCTCAAAGCTCGGGATCTTCTAATAAGAAAGAGACGCCACGAACTCGTAAAGAACGTATAATCCCAATTAGGCTTGAAGGCGATGACTCGAAAGTGATAATTCCAACAACCTCGACCACAAACATACAAACGCGATCAAAAAAGTCTGTAAAACAGGAGCAAAATGCAACTAAACCACCCGTGGAGTGTGAAACTAATATTATAAGTGACGATTCTGATAGTATTGGCGAAAATAACGTACGTGATGGTGTTAAAGCTTTGTCATTAGGGTCGGAAAAGGAAAAAATAAATGATAAATCTTTAATTGACACTGTCGTTGTACCTCAACGCTCGCTACCTACATATAATGTACCGGAAAAGATTATTATTGTTATGGACAGAGCCACTGATGAAAACTGCACGAACTTCGAAATGACATCGGGCAAACAGTATTCACCTCTGTTTATGCTTCAACATGCCTTGCAACTCTTTCTATACAACAAATCATTCATTGATGCACGACATGAGTTTGCATTAATAGTGCTAAATGAAAACTCCGCGAGGTGGGTCCATGATTTCACGAACGCACCACAAGATATTATTGCCTCGGTGCGTTCAATGACCGAGTTTCCATGTGAACCGGAGGACATTTTCAACTTGAACAGTGTGTTTGACATAATAAATAAAAAGGTAGAAGTTGATCGTGCAATCAAGGATCTAACTATACCTCCTTTGGAAGTGGTTAGAACTATTTTGCTGTATGGCCGATCGTATTCAATTCCACAGCTGACTAGAACGCAAGAAATTGAAGCTTTATTAAGTTCTCCTTATTTTACTGTTGACGTTGTAATGACTCATGAGCCGCCTGATGCCGCAAATCACTGTGACCGAATATTCAAAGCTCTGCAGGAAATCGATACGAAGGGATTTACTTACTCGTTTTCTGTATCGCGCAATGCTTCTGAATTACACTGTGCTATGGCTAAAATCTTATCCCATCCATTACAGCGACCGCATCAATTACATGCAAAGTATGACTTAACATCATTTAAATAACAATTGTAACATTTATTTATTATCTGCATTACACTTAGATACTATTATAAATAAATAAATTAGAAGTTAATACAAATAAGTTTCAAAGTTCCATTTTTTATGTTTTGATTGTTAGATACTATACTTTGTCTGCTTTTTTTAAAGTTGTGAACAGTAATGAAATTTAATGTTTCTATGTTATTTCAACTGTTTCTCATATTGCCTACATTATGTTTTAAGGCAAAAGTGAAATTGTTACAAGCGCATCTGTTATAAAAATGTTGAAACTAATAATATGATACCACGGCCTCCTGGATTAATGCGAGACTGACGTCTCTTCGTGGCCCGCCACATTTGTATAATTTTTGTGATTCTGAGGCCAACGTACTTTGGCAGCATCTGTTGGGCTTTTGATAAATTATATGTGGCGTAGGCACGGCCTCCTGGATTAGTGCGAGACTGACGTCTCTACGCGGCCCGCCACATTTGTATATTTTTTGTGATTCTGAGGCCAACGTACTTTGGCGCCATCTGTTGTGTTTTTGATCAATTATCTGTATAACGTAGGCGCAACTTTCTAGATTAATATTAATCCAGGAGGCCGTGGACGTATGCAACCAAAGGCACAAGCGCAACGTACTGTAGCTCCTCTACAAACTATAAAAAACGCCTTGAACTAAAAATGCGGGGGGCCGCGTAGAGACGGCAGTCTCGCACTAATCCAGGAGGCCGTGGGCGTAGGCTTGACCTCCTGGATTAATATTAATCCAGGAGGCCACAGACTTATGCTTTTAAAATAAAAAAAGACAAACTTGTAATACGCATATATTTATTAACTAATTGCTAGCGGCTATGAGTGGGGAGGTCACGAAGTAAGTGAGACGGACAACCAACTCTTCAATGTATATGGTGAGCTGTGCGCAAGCGCGTCGGCGTCGTTCGCGCGGTGGGGAAGTGGTCAAGTTTAAAATTCGCTTCTAAAGGCGGAGTTCGAATTCTCACGCATGGGCATAAGACGCGTAATACTCAGAGTGAGACCTTGTCGGCGTCGTAATGTTTTCGGCCGTTCCCAGGCCCTACTAGCAATATAGTAAGTAATACATATATGGTAATACCTAACCACGCAACCAGGCGCACAAGCGCAACGTACTGTAGCGCCTCTACAAACTATAAAAAATGCCTTGAACTAAAAATGCAGCAGGCCGCATAGAGACATGTATAATACAAATGAAACCATTCGTTGTATGAAATAACTAAGAAAAAATATAATTGATTTTGATTAACAGACAAGTGAATATGCTTGACAAAGGATGGGATTTACTTATATTGTGTATTCCAAAAAAAAACTAATTTGCAGCATGCCGTGATCAAAGTGAAGTTTGCCATAACTTGATACCAGATATTAAGGTGAGTCGACTTCATGCAGGCTAATTTTTGTCCTAGTTCCGTGCGGATCCAACAGGTGGCGAATGAGTAGAGCGGTAAAACGTCATTTTGACGTTTCATAACATTTAATTAATATTTTGTGATATAAGTTGTGATACTGGTTTAATATTGTGTATTGGTAAAAAAAGTATTTGTTTTAGCGCCGTCAAATACCGAATTTCAAAAAAAGCTGCAATAAAAAGGGTTGTTTGTATTAACCTAGAAACCACTATTTGGACTATAAGGGAGCAACTCAATCTTAAATTGTTGTTAGGCTGCAACTCTAAACTATCTCTTGCCATCAAGTTGCTTGTCTATAAAACTGCTGAAACCAACATAGAGCTACGATATCCAGTTGTGGAGTACCTCATATCGCATCCAGTAAATGTTGAAATCTTTGAACTAGAGAGTCAGTGTAGTGCAGTACGAAATGTCTTCAGGGATTAGAAATACATCCTAATCCATCTGTAGTCAAGCGGAATAGACATGTTACCGCAGTGTGCAGACGCTTATTTGTGCGGCAGTTTTAGTATAGTTAAAGTTGGGCTCTTCCTACTATTACTGTGATGTTCTACTACAGAATTGCTGTAAATTCTATGGTGGCAAAGGTCATTCAATTTATTTATAGTACTTGTATGAGTAGTCGGGCCGGTGTCTCGCCTTTCGACATTACACCTGCTTTGCCGCTGAATATCTGCGCTCGGGTTTGCGTGCTTACTGTACTAACTTATAATTCCTAACTTATTAATCTACCTTAAATATAGATATATATTACTGTTGCCTCATCCTGCGTTTATTTACGTCCTTACTACGCTAAGTTTATCTAATCAACCTAACTTAAACTAATCTTAAAGTATGATTAAACAAATCCTAAATCTAACATAAACTAATTTTAAACTAAGATAAAACTTCTATCTTAACTAGACCTAAGCCAACAATAACCTGCCTTGTCGCTCCGTTTCCACCTTGGAATTATTTCCCTCCTTACCATGCTAAGTCCTATCTTAATTTTCCTAACTTAACTAACCTTAGACTAAACTAAACTTGAGCAACACTTGCCACCTTCACTCGCGCAAGAACTTCAACCTCTGTACTCTAGAGGCAAACTCGCGCAAGGTTTTCCACCAAACCGTCTCGCCTGACAGCGTCCTGATCTGTTCCATGATGGTGGGTATCGGAGTCCGTGGGCCGCCAGCCTCGCATCCACTCGTCCCCGGTGTTGGTTCTTCAGTGGGCAGCTCAGGACAACGTGATCGGCCGTGTCCTTCTTCCCGCAGGTGCAGGCTGGGTCTTCTTGTCTTTCTATCTTGTGCAGGTAGACCCTGAATGCTCCGTGGCCGGTCACGAGTTGGTGGCAAAGATCAGTCAGCTTCCATCAAAGAGCAGTCCGACCAAGATGATATGGTTTAACGTATTGTTAAGAAGATTCTGGTGTCTGGAGATTTTATGGCCAATTTGATGGAGAAGTTTAAGCAACAGTTCTGAACACTACCAGTGTATTTCTACTTTAGAAGAAACTGGTGCTTCTCAAAACACAACTATGCAAACACTCGATTTTAAAATAGATTCCCTTGAACAATATTTAAGACAAAATAACCTGCATATTCTAGGGATCAAAGAAGCTTCCAATGAAGATACCGACCAAGTTCTTACAATTTTTTCGCTTCCAATCCAAGTTCCCAAGAACGCAATTGAAAGAAGTCATAGATTGAGGAGCAGGAATTCAAGTCTACCCACCCCAGTCATTGTGAAGTTTGTTAATTATAACGTCCGACAACAAATTTTCAAATAAAAATTCAAATTAAAAGGAACCCGGGTTTTCATAAAAGAAGACCTAACAAAAGCAAGGCAATCATTTCTGCGTTCTGCTCAACAATTATATGTTTTCACCAATGTCTGGTCGTTGATGGCAAAGTTTTTAAGATTCAATGAGCTGCTGAGTTACCTACTATTCCACATGAAGCTGTATTTATATTTTTAGCATGCTGCTTGCTGTAATTAAGTTACCGGTATAAAAGTATCTTTAATTTAATTTCTTATTGCAGTTGCACATTAAATTAGTTACTTAACTATATCTCATATTTCTGTTTTATTAAATAAAGAATCTATTGATCATGAATGATATACCTGAATAATAATAATAATAAATAATAAGGTTTATTGAATAACTGTACATAAGTTATACATAATTAGTTAGGTTGTTATTCTAATATTTATAATTTTTATTATCTAACTTACCTCATCATCTTACTTAGTGATGTAAAAAAACGCGTTTTTTAAAAATCGAATAAAAAACCTAGAAAAAAAACAGAACCTATATACAAAGTTGCTTAGTTTAGCCGCTAGAGGGCTTTAAAAATTATTAATAATAATAATGGTGAGGCACTAACACCCCGTGAAGGAGCTTGGCCTGCAAGGCGGAAGGTCAGAGCTTCCATATCCTCGCTCTCACACCCGGCTGTCGCGTGTCAAATTCATGACATGTGGTGATGTGGTGAGCATCACGCATTAGACAACTGCATTATTACCCATTATTTCTTCGAACGCAGGTCCCCAATTATTTAAAGCGACTAGCTTTTTTAAATGTTTTAACCCCCTGTATAATCACTACCAATTTTTTTTCTGGACAGTTACTTTAATTTAGAAGCTATTTACTCTCTTAAAAAATTTTAGTTGGGTAAACTGTTTAGCCACAAAAAAAATTTTCTAAATCTCTACAAAAGCCTAGTGCTAAGTTAAAATTACTGATTCAGCCTTGTAGGGAGTTAGAAAATATTTTTTGTGGCTAAACCGTTTACCCAACTAAATTTTTTTAAGAGAGGAAATAGCTTATAGGTCAAAGTAGCTATCCATAAAAAAACATTAGATGGATAATTAATTGTGACAAAGTTTTTAAACGCCCTGTAATTTTTGAAATTAGGGTTTATGCCACAAAATGCTTAAGTTTACTGGTAAAAACGCATGGCCAAAAAATGAATAAAATCCATCAACAATTTTTCGACTTATTTGAAAAAATTAAAAAAGCTAACCATCTTTAAAGCCCTCTGGCGGCTAAACTAAGCAACTTTGTATATAGGTAAGTTGAGTTAAATCATCATATTTTGGGCCAAGGATTCACCCCTAGAAATTTTTCAGTTGACTTCCCTAACACCCTGTATATCCACTTTGGCTGTTTCTATTTTTCTTTAGAAATATTTGCTTTTTTTTTGGTTATTATAAACTCTATAATTCACTTTACCTACGAAATGTATTATTTTTATTTAAAAATATGTTTTTTGTTTTTCCAAACAAATTATACAGGGTGTTTGGTTCACCGACGTATATCCGAAAGGAGGTGGTAGGTGAGTCGGTTTGGAACTTATTTAACCAAAAATACCTTTATACAAAGTGTCACTTTTTATACGTGGCTTACTAGATCAAAGTTTGATATCTAGAGAATACATTTTTGAACTTTAGTCGACTCCATATTTTGTTTTATCACATGTAGAGTGTATCAAGTGATTTTATTTGATAAAACAGATGTCAAAGACTACTAAAATAAAAGTTACAAGAAATTAAAAGTTTGCAGTTGTGTCTAATTAAAATTATTCATACTAAAACTGCAGTAATTTAATAAAATCACAAAGTTGGCTTTATCTCAGAAACCGTGACACTTTGTATAAAGGTATTTTTGGTTAAATAAGTTCCAAACCGACTCACCTACCACCTCCTTTCGGATATACGTCGGTGAACCAAACACCCTGTATCTACAGTGTGTCCCCGGATTGAGTTCACTATAGGTATAATCGACAACAAATTTTACAATTTTATTTTAATGTTTTGGGATCCCGCCCTGCTTGGTCTGAAAACAATTTTAAGCAAAGTTTTAATTTTTAGAAATTAAGTCGGCCATGAAAAATAATAATAATAATAATAAAGGTCTTTATTTCTCAATATAAAACAATACAAGAAATCACAGGGCGCTATTCAGACAAAGTCTGTTCTTCCATATAACTCGGAAGAAAGAATGCAAAATATTAAAAAAAATCATGTTGCCTAATCCTAATTAATATTATAAACCTAAAACTAATTCTGCGATGTCCTCTCATTTAATAATAATAGATGCAGTCTCATGTAATAATAATAATTTACCTGTAACTGTTATGCGACTGTTGATACATTAAGGTTTTGCTGTATTGCTTTTTAAAGCAAGACAGTGATAATGCTTGTGATTCAGGGGAGAAAGTATTGTATAATTTTGACACTTGATAACTGAAGCCTCGTTCGAAAAGCGCCGTTTTATGCAGTGGTGGCGTAATGATTCCTTTGAATCGAATATTTAAGTTGTGAACATCTTCTCTAAATCTGATTTTACGAAATAAATAGGAAGGCTTCTTCTCAGTTATAATTTTATGAAAGAATGAAGCACTTAGCAATTTCCTCCTATTAGCCATCGTGAGCCAGCCCAGTTCAGTTAATTTATGTGAGACATGATCGAACTTTCTGATAACAAATAGAAGTCTCAAACAGGAATTTTGCATTTTTTGAATTTTGTGTGCGGTATCATACGTAAGGGATGGACCATAAATTTGACAGCCAAATACAAAATGAGAAAGAACTAAAGTTTCACACAATAAAGTTTTAATATGAATAGTTAAATATTGTCTATGAGGATAGATGAGTCTCAGATTTAAATATGCCCTTTTTAAACAATTAGATACATGTGATTTGAATCTTAAGCTACTATCAAGGATTATTCCAAGGTTGCGGGCTTCCTTAGCAACTGGGATGGTATCACCATCAACAATCAAGTTTACATTGTTTTCTAGCAATGCCAAATCGTTATGTTTTCCAAAAAGCAATAAAACAGATTTTTTAGGGTTAAGTTTAAGACAGTGCTTCTTAGATATATCAGAAATATTAACCAAGTCTTGATTTATACTCATCAATGCACGCTGATGGTCATCAACAGAAAAAGAATAATACAGTTGGGTATCATCAGCATACATATGAATATTACAAGTATAAATGTGCTTATAAAAAGTTGAGGTATATATAATATATAAAAGCGGGCCTAAAATTGAGCCCTGTGGTACTCCTCGCATAACTTCCCTAGAACCGGAGCAACCACTAGGCAACCTCACAATCTGTTTCCTATTGCTCAGATAATTGGCTAAAAGTGAAACAGAGTCCACAGAGAGACCAATATAATTTAATATAGAACAAAGGAGTTCATGATTTATGGTATCGAAAGCTTTGCTAAAATCTAGTAAAATTAGCACCGACACTTTACCTTGATCAGAAGCTGTAATAATATCATCAATTACGTTAGCTAGAGCAGTTGTACAGCTATACCCTGATCGAAAACCTGATTGGTGTTGTGGAAAGATATTATTTCGTTCCAGGTAATCTCTCAACTGAGAATCAATGACCTTTTCTAATATTTTAGATAAAGTTGGGAGAATACTAATTGGTCGTAAATCTTTGTAATCAACAGGATTGGATATCTTCGGTATAGGAACTACTACAGCACTTTTCCAACTACTTGGAAAAGTATTGGTTAACAAACAAGAATTGATAATATGAGTAATGTAAGGTATGATTAACGGACAACAAAGTTTAATTATATATGAATTGATTCCATCAGCACCTGTGCTGTGGCTCTTTAATTTGTTAATAATGGAAGAAATCAAAGATATGTTAACAAGTGAAAAATTAAACAACGGCAGATTATCGTTTACTTTATTGTTTATATAAAACTCCTTCAGCTCCTCAACATTATCGGTAATGATTGGAACTGCATTAAGAAAGTGGTCATTGATATCATCAGCATTAAGAAGTTCATTAGCAAGGGTACTGTTGGTCTTACAGGTTATATTTAATGACTTCAGCTCTTTCCACATTGTTTTTGAATTTTGATTGCGTAAAGTGTATTCAAAATAAGCTTTCTTTTCGTTATTTAAGGCACGTGTTGTGAAGTTACGCAGTGATTTGTAATAATCCCAGTGAACTGGGTTCCTGGTTCTATTGAATCTCTGCTTGGCTTTATTACGAAGAGACATCAATAATTTAATATTATCTGTAACCCATGGTGCTTTGCGTCTAGTAATTTTAACTGTTCTAATGGGAGCATGCACATTAAGAACAGAGAGTATGTTAAAATTTATAAAATTAACTTTTTCATCTACATCCACCATTTCATAAATTAAATGTAAAGGGATTTGCTATGGCTATGTGCAAAAACTATTTTCTGTTTAGGTAAACTACCCTTTTTGTTCATGATACGGTAAAATTTTGTTAAAAAAAGTTGTTTAGAATCATAAATTACGGCCCTATGCAAAATTTCAGAAAGATCTGTTGACTTAGAAAACACCGTTATTTTTTAGATAATTGTATTTTATTTTCAGGTAAACTACTTTTTTCGTTCATGATACGGAAAAAATGTATTAAGAAAAGTTGTTCAGAATGAAAAATTATGGTCCTGTACCAAATTTCAAAAAGATCTGTCGACTTAGACTAAACCGTTATTTTTTAGATTAAACAAATTGCATTTATTAAAAATGACGGTTTCATCTAAGTCAACAGATCTTTCTGAAATTTTGTATAGGGTCACAACTTCTCATTCTAAACAACTTTTCTTAATACAATTTTTCCGTATCATGAACAAAAAAAGTAGTTTACCTGAAAATAAAATACAATTATCTAAAAATTAATGGTGTTTTCTAAGTCAACAAATCTTTCTGAAATTTTGCATAAGGCCGTAATTTATCATTCTAAACAACTTTTCTTAATAAAATTTTGCCGTATCATGAACAAAAAGCGTAGTTTACCTGAAAATAAAATAGTTTTCGCTTCCCTGCCAAGGCCTACTTGTTTTCAAAAACTGAAAATATTCTTAAAATTCTTTTCAAACCAAGCAGGACCGAATTCCAGAACCTTAAAATAAAATTCTAAAATTTTTAGGTATCTCACCTCTTGTAACATCAATCCTGGGACACACTATTGTATTTTCTTTTCAGGTAAACTACCTTTTTTGTTTATAATACGGCAAAATTTTACTAAGAAGAATTGTTCAGAATGGGAAATTATGGCCCCATACAAAATTTCAGGAAGTTCTACTTACTTAAATCAAACCGTAATTTTTAATAAATAGGTACAATTTTAACGGTTTAATTTAAGTAGGTAGATCTTCCTGAAATTTTGTATAGGGCCATAATTTATCATTCTGAACAACTTTTCTTGGTAAAATTTTGCCGTATCATGGACAGAAAGGGTAGTTTACCTGAAAAGAAAATAGTTTTTGCTTCACTGTCAAGGCCAACTTATGTTTTCAAAAACTGTAAATATTCTTAAAATTCTCTTCAGACCAAGCAGGGCGGAATCCCAAAACATTAAAATAAAATTGTAAAATTTTTTGTCAATTATACCTACAGTGAACTCAATCCGGGGACACACTGTATATAGCAACTTTGTACAGCTTTCACTATGGCCGTCTATCGCATCTTAATCGCCAAGCCTTCTTGCTTGGTGTCTTCACCTTGACGAAGGCAACTTTTGCCGGGTGATGGGGCCTGCGTGCATCAAGGAACCTTTGGGCGATGCCGGCTGTAGGTTAACTACCAGTAGGGACACCCTTGCCGGTAAGGTGGAAGGGGAGATGCCAGACTAAGAAAGACACCCTGGTCCTCCAGGTTGGGGGTTGAGACTTTGGGTTTCCGGCCCACCTCTCGTAAAATCTAAAGTTGGAAAAATCATAACGCCAAACAAATTACTTGTTGTTATTCACTACACTTTAATTCTGAAAAAAAACGCATTTAAATAAAAAACCAGACCGCTTGGTTTTTTTTACAAAAAAAACAGGTTTTTAAAAAAAAAAACGAACGGTTTTTTTTTAGGTTGCATCACTAATCTTACTACTTATAGTTATTTCAATAAACTAGAAAATATTTGATTTCGTACACGTAAGCCACTCACAAAAGCATAGCTTGTGCATGAGCAATTTACGTACATGCTATGTAACTTGCTACCGTTTTTATATAAATATTAATGCTTAATAATTTAACTAAAACCTAGTGGTAACTCTACAAAATCAATTATAAGTAATTAAGTATTGCACAAATATGATTGCAATCTGAATTTTTTTTGTGCTACTGGTGTTTAAAGGAATTTATCTATATGTGATAACAGAAGTACTCTGTCTTGTTCCATAATCCGTTTTTTAATGGCTTTTTAAATTTGCTTATGGGATTTATTTCTTTGCTATTGGAAGGTAATAAATTAAACATTCATGGCAAGTTTTTCGAATATTCTTGACCATGTAATTGATACAAACTACGACTCACTGACTGTAAGTGAAACCTGGTTAACGTTTAATATATCTTCAGATGTGGTGGTAAATTAAACATTCATGGCAAGTTTTTCGAATATTCTTGACCATGTAATTGATACAAACTACGACTCACTGACTGTAAGTGAAACCTGGTTAACGTTTAATATATCTTCAGATGTGGTGGCAATCGATGACTACTGCTTTTTGCGTCTTAATCGTACAACAAGGAGAGGCGGAATTGGTATATACATTAAATTATCATTCAAGCATTATGTTATACAAACTGATAATGTTATCGAACAGTTATTGATAGTGGTAACTGCGGGTAGACCAAAACTTTTATTTGGTGTAGTATATAAACCTCCGAAAAATAGTCACTTATAATACCATGAGTAGTCAAAGCTATGTCGACTATTTTTGCGGTGGTATCATGAATGTTCATTGCGCTTTGATGCGATTAATCCGAAGCGTACACTACATGAGTAGTGATAACACTGCAAAAATAATCTACTTAACTTTGACTAAGAATGGTATTCGACGGACTATTCATCAAACTGAAACCATTTTTTTAAATTTGTTTATCCTGAAATTGAGTTGTACCTTTTCTTTTAATAAATAAGTGTTGTTGTTAGTATATGTTGTAACTATTAACTACTTTAAAAAATTGTTGATTAAAACCACTAGTAAAAATTGTCAATATAGTTCATTTTTGTTGGCTGAAAGTCGTCAAATCTTGTATTTTTATTGGTCAGTTTTTGACAGATGACAAGTGAATTGAATAGTCACTTGGAATTTTTAAATTGTCTTGATAATATATTAATACCTATACATAATAAAAAAAATTTTGTCTAGGCGATTCAATATATGTAGATTTACATATTTAATTTTGAACAAAAAGTAACATCCGATTTACTATCATTTATAGATTGCATTGGCTTCAAACAAATCATTTTGTATAAATCGAAAAATTGTTTTTCACATATACTTCTTGCAGGTAAATTGTGATATGTGTTATTTAAATTGCATTGCTTTTGGTTATAAGTAAGGTATTACTGACATGGCTGTGTGAAGTTTATATATTTCTTATCAACATTTTCATTTTGTTCTGTAAACTTAAATTGCATATATATTTTTTTACTACCTACTTAGGTACTTTGAATAATGTACCTTTTGCTCAGTTTTGTTCTGTGTATAGATTTGTTTTTAAGTCTAAAATTGTACGACAATCCTATTAACAATTAAAATGTGCTCACATTAAGATACGTTCGCTGGTTACCCATTTTGATGCTTTCATTTAACTTGATGGCTGTCTCTAAAACTTGATTTTCTGATTACACAGGTCTGCGACCAAATTTTTTTCTTTAAAATAATGGGTGATTCTTATGTATTTTGGTGCGCTGAGTTCGGAAATGCCCTCAGTTTTTTCCCAGCACGTAAGCATTTTCCGCAAAATGCATTTTTCTGCGGGATTGCCTACCTTAAGGCATATATTTATGAATATGCCGAAAAAAGTTGTTTTTCCTATTCGGCTTCATAGTTTTATATTAGAAACTATGAAATATGATAAAAATTAGTATATTTAACAGTATTAGTCAGCGTATGAATCATGGAAACCCATTACCTTAATAGTATGCAATTAAGGTTTATCGCTTTTCTTCGGTGTTTTCAGATTCCAATGTTACTGTAATAAATGTTTTTGTTATTAAAAGTACATAAATAAATAGGAGAAATTCTTTCTGGTAATTAGCGTAATTGTGGTGAACATTCTTGACAAATGAAACCTGGATTTTCCCATTGCCCTATATATACCCCTCGTAGTCCTTCGATTTGTTCATTTCAATGTAAATATTCTTAAAGTGTCTTTCAAAATGTCTTCAAGAGCTTGTGTTAATAATCCTGATAGTTTCTGTTACATTTGTGGCGAACTTGTATTAAAAAAACAATCTCGAAGTATTACGGAGTTTATTAAAAAAGTGTACTTTGCCTATTTTGGTGTGAAGATCGGAGATCAAGAAAAATCTTGGGCCCCTCATGGAGTGTGTTCAGGCTGTGTTGAAGGACTTTGCATGTGGTCTAAAAGAAAGGTGAAATCTTTTCGTTTTGGGGTGCCTATAATTTGGAGAGAGCCGAGAAACCACGGCGATGACTGCTACTTTTGTTCTTGCAACATACAAGGGTACAATGCCAAAAATAAAAAAGATATATGTTACCCAAACATGCAATCTGCACTTCGGCCTGTGCCTCATGGACCCGGTATTCCAGTACCAGTGCCCCCACACAATTTTGACGATTTTCCAGAGTCATCAGAGAGCGAGTTAGAGCAGTTGGATGATGAGTTTCAAGTCGAAGACTGTGGACCCCAACAGTTTTCACAAGAAGAATTAAACGACCTCGTTCGTGATTTAGGGCTTTCTAAAGAGTCTGCTGAATTACTGGGCTCTAGACTTCAAGAAAAGAACTTGTTGAGATCTGGAACTTCATTCTCTTGGTACAGAAGCAGAGAAAAACAATTTGAGTCAAATTTTTGTCAAGATGGCGAACTTGTATATTGTTCTGATGTTCCCAAGTTGATGTCAATGTTTAACATTCAACATGTGTCAGATGAATGGAGGCTTTTTATTGACTCGTCAAAAAGAAGTTTAAAAGCAGTTTTGCTACACAACGGCAATAAATACGCTTCTGTACCCGTGGGGCACTCTGTGCATCTAAAAGAAAAGTATGACAACATGGCTTTTATCCTTGATAAATTGAAATATAAGGAGTTTGGATGGCCTATCTGTGGTGATCTCAAAGTCATCTCTATGGTGCTTGGACAACAAGGTGGCTATACGAAATTCCCCTGTTTCCTATGTGAGTGGGATAGCCGGGAAAAAGCACAGCACTGGAGCCAAAAAGTGTGGCCAACGAGAACTTTGAAGGTTGGAGAAAAAAATGTTCACTTTGAGTCTTTGGTTGATCCCAAAAAAGTGCTTTTACCCCCACTTCACATCAAGCTTGGACTGATGAAGCAGTTTGTCAAGGCATTGCCAAAAGATGGCGAAACGTTCAAATACCTTGAAAAGAAATTCCCGGGACTGTCTGATGCAAAGTTAAAGGAGGGTGTTTTTGTTGGCCCGGACATTCGGAAACTAATGAAAGACAATCAGTTTGAAAAGGTGATGAAAAAAGCTGAGAAAGAGGCGTGGATATCATTTAAAGAAGTTGTGACTCGTGACTAGTGATGGGCAGAATCGAATACTTTTCAGAATCGAATTAATCGCATTCGAATACTTTTGAGAATCGAATGATCGTTCGAATGCAAGCAATTCGAATGCAAAATCGCACTTCCGAATACAGAATCGAGTTGTGCGCTCTTGCGTTCGAATGCAAGCAATTCGAATGCAAAATCGCACTTCCGAATACAGAATCGAGTTGTGCGCTCGCTCTCGTATTGGGAAGTGGTGAGGTGTGACCTCGACTCGACGGCACGCACAACCTGTGATACCGAGACGCTGCACGTGCACAAAACAAAAATAAAAATTTGTTTTGATTGTAGGCGGTTCAGCTTACCCTATTAATAACGTATATTTGTTTTGTAATACTTAAATGTTAAATTTATAGTACCGAAAATGAATATGAGAAAAGGACCGTTTATAAAATAGTTTTTTTATTGTTGTTACAGGCCTATATGTATTTCTTTAACATAAATTATTAAGACAACCCCAGCGTTTGTTTCTCTTTCCTTTCCATGTATCTGTTGAAATTTTTAGTAGATTTTTAGTTGCATTAGTGATTTTGGTGGTGCTATATCGTTTGAGTGTGCAATCTTCAGTCTGTGTGGTAATATTAGTCTAAACTCATATGATAAGCAGCGCTGTGCTAGTGAAAACTGAATCTGAAACGATTCGAGTGCAAAACCGAGTACCAACCGCCGCCAAGCGCCGATGCATTCGAATTCAGCATTCGGAAAAGAATCGAGATCACGCCGAATTCAGCATTCAGATCGGAATCGAGATCACGCCCGGCGAGATTTACAAACGCCGATTAAGTATTCGATTCGAAGCATTCGAATACACTCAAAAGAATCGAATGCATTCGAGATCTTGCAAGAATCGAATACTGTAGTAATTTGCATTCGAATAGTCCCATCACTAGTTGTGACTAAGTTTTTGGGGAACAATAAGGACCCGGATTAGGAAGAAATTGTAAATAAAATGTTGAAATGTTTTAAAACCTTGGGGTGCTCCATGAGCTTGAAACTTCACTTTTTGAACTCCCATTTGAGTTATTTCCCAGAACACCTTGGTGCCGTAAGTGAAGAGCAGGGCGAGAGGTTCCACCAAGACATCAAAGAAATGGAACGGAGGTACCAAGGACGATGGGATGTGAATATGGTGGGAGACTACTGTTGGATGCTTCATAGAGAACTTCCAGACATCCCACACAAACGGAAAAGCTCAAAACGGAGTTTTGGGGGAAAAAGATGTAGATATTATAAAGAATTATAAATCTTTATTGTATATACTACATATTATTTTTATCAAATTGTATTTAAAAATGTAAATAAACCACTAGTAATATATTTTTTTTTTATTTCAAAATGCATTTTTACCTATATGTACTGCGGGTTTTGCATAACTTTATTTTTCATTTTGCGGAAAATCCCTACGTGCTGGAGAAAAACTGAGGTCATATTTGGACTCAGTGCACCAAAATACATACGATTCACCCATTACGGTGAAAAAAAAAATCAAAAAATTTCAATTTGCAGGCCTGTGTTATGTAACAAATGCGATTTTTATTGAAGTTTATAATACAGTGAGCGCCAAAAAGCATTGGTCAGTTTCAATTTGGAATAACAATTTATTTGCTTAAATTACACAGTTAATCAGAACTATTTCTTAAAGACTAAGAATGGGAGATTCACTTATGAAAAATGCTGTCGGTTAAATGACTCCCCTCTTGTTGAATGCACTCTTTTAAACGGTGGCCGAAATCTCTCCACGTTGCCGCATATCCTGCAGTATAGCTTCAATATTTTCCCGAATAAACATTTTAAGCTTTTCCAGATTTTTTATCTTTCTTGTAAATACTCTGCTCTTCAAGTAATCCCAAAGAAAAAATCAGGAGTGGTTATGTCCTGCGATCTCGAGGGCTAATGAAGGTCACCATAGCAAGAAATCAGTTTATTTGGAAACGATTGTCGTAGGAGATTCGTATTAATTCTTGCGGTGTAATTTGTAGCACCGTCCTGTTGAAACCAATATTCATTTACTATCTCCTCTATTTGCGATAAAAAGATCTTTAAAGCATGTAATGTCTTTGAGATGTAACCGTTGCCGTTTCACCAATTTCCTCGAAAAAATTAGCCCCGACAATCTTTGACGGTGAAACAGCACACCAAACTGTCACTTTCGGAGGATGTCAAACATTGAAACAAAACTCCCAAGTTTCCGATTTATGAAGAAATTATCATTGATTCCATAGGTGAAGTGTATGGGTTTTTATTAGGTATTGAAACTGACCAATGCTTTTTGGCGCTCACTGTATCATACGAAAGAATCGAAAATCTAAAGGTGGAGGTGTGGGTGGCATTTTATTTATGAAATTTTGTTCATATACAATTTTAACTACTTCCAGCGATATTCAACAATTATAGATAAGCATCGCTTTTTAAAAATCGTAAATATGCATTTGAAGTATTATACAACTCACATCGATAACATTACTTAGCAGTTGCCTGTTTTACAATAAATAATAATAATACTATACCTGTTACAGAGATGTATTGTTTGAGGCTTTCGCGGTTACTCGAATTATTCTCCTTAGCATAGAATTTCGGCTTAGACCGCGTAGTATTTGTATATGAACACCCAGCATTTTCTGGCTTAATGTGCCTTGCACCTTGTGAAGTCGAGCAAAAACCCGCGCGATGGCCATGCTCTTTGGTGGCTCGTGTTGTTTGAGTATCTTGAGAACGAGGATACTTAGGCAGATTTGGCCGTTTTGCTGTTTGTGCATCCATATTCACTAACGTTTCGCAAGACCTTGCAGCTTGCATCATCTGATGATGTAAGCTGCAAGGTCTTGCGAAACGGGTTTTTGCTCGACTTCACAAGGTGCAAGGCACATTAAGCCAGAAAATGCTGGGTGTTCATATACAAATACTACGCGGTCTAAGCCGAAATTCTATGCTAAGGAGAATAACTGTTACAGATACTTTTAAAAATGTGGGTGTAATAGTTAATGAAATTTTTATTTTAAAAAATCCATTTAAATGTTTACAGAGCTTATTGCAATTTAAAAACTATTTTCTTAAATCGTATTCAACACTAATATCAAAGCCACATTATATAACAGTATGGTGTTATCTCTAGGTAATTATTGTGATGTGTTGGATTTTCTATTTGTTCTCTGAATGTAAGTTTTTGTTTCGCAAGATAAATCCAAGATCCAAAAACTTCAAAATGCATGTTTGTCATATATGATATAAAAATATAATATAATATCCCATAAATTAAGATTCTCATCGGATAATATCTATTTAAGTAACAAGGGATGTAAAGGACCTATTAAAATTTGAGGTAGGCAAATACAAGTGAAGGCAAAGCAGTGGGTTGTTGCCTGCCGAAAATGTTAATAGGCAATACATTCCAAGTTATCTTATTATATTTTTTTTTAGATTAAAAAAAAAATCGTTTGGTTTGTCACCTGTCACCAGGATTAATTTTCGTAAGTCGTGTTACCTGTGAATCACATCACATAAACACTTGCAATTATAAACAAAACGTCTAGGTCTGCATCTTGAGTTGTTAATTTTATTATCCTAGGAATTTAAAAATAATAATACGTTCCGTTGTCAAGGGAAAGCAGCTAACAAATGTTATCACCGACTTTCACGCTTTGTTAGCCGGGCTCCATAGCTCAGTGGGTAAGCATTCTGGCTGCTGATCTAAGGATTGCGAGTTTGATCAGGTGAGGATCGCTTGCTAGGGTTGGAAGTTCTTAGTCTTGGCAAAATTCTAAGTAGGACTAAGATACTTGGTACTCTGCATGCTTAGACCTTGTCCATGGGGTTGGTAAAAAGGACTTGTGAAGGCCTACTTGCTTGACATCAGTCTCCCCACAACTAATACTACACGCTTTGTTGCTAAGGCTGTATCACTAACTTACATGATCGACAGCGGGAAAATAACTTTAATAGATGTCGTTAACATAGTGACCGTCTATTATTTATTTATTTATTTATTTATTTAAGATACTGACAAAACGGGCTGACGCCCAATAATAATGCCAGCATTCCCATATTTACAAAAAATAACACAAGTTAAAAATAGACAAAAAGAAAAAAAATTACATTTAGGTAAGCTTAACCCTAAAAGTGTTACCCGTCTTTCTTATTCAACCACTAGACGGTAACACTTTGAAGACGTAGGGTTCTTTTTCTGAATAAGAATCGTATCACAAATAACATAAACACCAGTTTCAATAATAGCACATAAAGTTTATTTAACAATAATAAATTATCTTTAGTTATAAATGTGTTAAACACAAATTATTCCGAAAGAATAAGTAGACAGATTATTATTTCGATGAAACGAACAAATTTTACAGAAGTTACTTACAATACATGTCTAACCTGGAATGGCTTGTGGAACTAATACGACAACTGTGCTTGGCCGTTGTATGCTTTTATACCATTTTAGGTAATTAGGAAAATTGTTAAATTTTTAGATTGTTTATGCTATCCTTTCTTTAAATTTCTGCTTTTAACAGTTATGTGACAAACACATTAGTGAAGCACCATTCCAGATTTGATATGAATGATACAATAGTTGTTGCCTATTACAAAAGTACATAATTATAATTCCTTTGCAAGGCAGCCAATTTCAGGAAGTTCACATTATTTCATTAGGATTTAATAAAACATAAATATGTACTATAAAAATACAAATTTTATGTGATTATGCATAAGAATAGTGGTCGCGGTAGAAATTCAGAATAACAGTTTTAATCTTAACTTGAGATATATTAAATATATTAGCATCAGCCTCTGCAATGAACCTATTAGAACGAATGAGCATAGGCGAATAGAGTCGTATGTTAGTCCGGTAAGGTGGTACATACAGCATATCACGGGGTCTTGTTCTGTATGCCGGGACATAGAGACATGTTAAAAGTACCGTAAGATGGGGCTATTTGGAACAATTTTAGTAGTTTTTCGTTTTTAATTTTGCGATAAATTTTTTTGGTAAGAAACAATAAATGGCATTAGTAAGAAGATATATTTCGGGACACTTACATAGTGGTCATGTAACAAACAAATATTTTTCTGATTGTTTATTTACAAATTTTTGATGTTCCAAATTACACAGCAATGTTGCCTCTTTGGAACGATCTGAATTTTATCATTAATTTATGTTCCAAACCATACATACATACATAATCCGGTCCTCTTCTACCTTTCGGTGTCGAGGGTTCATCTTCACAAAATTGTTTCCATAGCTTCCTGTCCATGGCCATCTCTTTTGCTCTCGCCCAAGTTACTCCTCTTCTTTCAAATATCTTCCCCATTTCCTTGTTCCACGTATTTCTGGGTCTTCCTCTGCTTCTTTTGTTGTCCGTACCCATTTCCCATATTTTCTTTACAATTCTATCGTCCTTCATCCTTACAAGGTGTCCAAACCAGCGTAATTGTGTTTTCTCTATATAGGTAAACAGTGATCTTACTTTTAAGGTTTTTCTAATGTCTTCGTTTTTGATTCTGTCCTTTCTTGTACCTAACTCCTTCTATTCTTCTTAGGATTCGCATCTCACATGCTTGCAATTTAGATCTTTGTTTAGCTGTTAGCACCCAAGACTCACACCCGTACGTTAAGGTTGGTATAAATACGGATTTATATATTTTAATCTTTGTATGCTTTGATACTTCTCTCTTACTAAGGAGGACTGTTTTTATTGCATTGTACAAAGCAGCTGCACGTGTTTCCCGTGTTATTAATCATAGATCCTAGGTATTTAAAGTTGTTCACCTGTTTTATCAGACTGTTATCTAATCTCACACTAAGTTCTTGTTCGTCCTTTGCTATTTTCATTACTTCTGTTTTTTTAATATTAATTCTCATTCCGGTATTTTGTATCTCTTCGCTCCATATTCGTATGTTTGTTTGTAATGATTTTTCATTTTCAGCTAAAATTATTAGATCGTCTGCATATATAAATTCCGCCACCTTAACCGTTTCTAGCCGTCTCACTCCTACTCGAATACCCTTTATCATTTCACCGCATTTTCTTGCTATCCGATCCATGACTAAAATGAATAATAGTGCACTGATTACCCTTCCCTGTCTAACGCCTTTTGTTGTTATGAATTCCTTTGTGCATTGGTTTTCTATTCTTACTACATTCTTTGTACTGGCATACATACTTTTTATTGCTTCTCTGAGTTGTTCGCTTACATTTCTTTCTTCCAGTTCTTCCCATATTACATTCCTCTGCACGCTGTCATAAGCTTTTTTCATGTCGATGAAACAAGCATAGAGATGTCCGTTGTGGTTTAGTTTCTTTTCGCTTAATTGCCTCATGCTGAAAATAAGATCTTGCGTACTTCGTCCAGTTCTAAAACCGCATTGGTTGTCATTAATAGCATCTTCCACCTCTTCTCGTAATCTTTTTTCCAAAATTTTCTCATATATTTTACTTGGCACACTCATCAAAGCAATTCCTCTATAATTATCGCATAAACTGCGATCCCCTTTTTTGTGTATGGGTACTATTATTGCAGTGCTCCAATCTTGTGGTATTTTCTTTGATTGCCATATTTTTACTATTAATTTATGTATGATCTCATGTCCTCTGTTTCCCATGTGTTTCACCATTTCTGCATTTATCCCATCTTTTCCTGCTGCCTTCCCAGTCTTTAAATTCTTTATTGCGTTGCAAACCATATTTATCCCAAATAGGCAGCAATATAATCACAATTTATATTAAAAAACTTTTTACAGGCATAAAAAGCTTTGGTCATAGCATTTTATATAGAGAAAACCGTGTTTATTTATTTACATTCGTTCTTTATTTATGCAAATATAAGAATAAATCTTGAAAAGCAACAAGAGACTGTTTTAAACAAAATTAAAAACATGTCTAATAATATAGTATTGCAACCAATAGAAAAAAAAAAACTATGCATAATAACTTGGTAATAATCTATTTAAAATAATAGGAACACAAATACCAGGTGAACATAAATAGTTGTCATTTTTTTTCTTAGGTTGGCACTGTTTATGTTGGTAGCACTGTAAGTCTATGTCAAATTTGAGGTTAGCAGGTTAGGTTTTGCGTCAGTTTTGAAACAGACTTACAGTGCCACCAACATAAACAGTACCAACCTAAGAAAAAAATCACAACCATTTATTGTCACACGGTATAATATTGCATAATAAAAAACAATAATAAAAATATGGCCTTATAATTAATAAAATATATCAACAAATGTGTGGTGGCCTCGAGAGATAACGGGTCTTTGAGGGCATTTTCAGGTGTTCCAAATTACCCCGCAAATGTTAGTTTTGATATAATTTAGCTGTTCCACACGTTACTATCAAATGTAAAAAAAAAGTAAACAAAGGAATTTGTTGTTGAGGTTATGTACTAAGTAAATAACTTTAGTTAAAGAAATTTCATAAATTATATAATCACCTCACTAGAGGGGAGACTTTTTGAGACATTCAAAAATAACAATAACTTACCTTGATTTAGACCTCTAATTGGGGCACAAGCTAAATTAAATTAATGTCACCAAATGTAAACATTTGTTAGTGAATTTTGTTTTCTA
Organism: Agriotes lineatus; assembly: GCA_940337035.1. NCBI lineage: Eukaryota > Metazoa > Arthropoda > Insecta > Coleoptera > Elateridae > Agriotes > Agriotes lineatus. The sequence continues at coordinate 39,758,015 of OW679194.1, forward strand.
GCTGTGGTTACGTGCACGAACCAACCTGTCATCAGAATTAATTGGTATGGCCAAAACTAAAAAAGTTACCTATTGTTCCAAATAGGCAGGCACGTTCCAAATAGCCCCGCCTTACGGTAGTATGTTGGGACAATAAAAACAGTATATCACTGATTTCGCGCCGATGGCGCAACTTAATGACAGGATATATTCCATACTTTTTATAGTAAATACATTTTAAAAATTTATTTTGAACTGTTTCAATTTTATTCTGGTATTTCTTGACACCAGAGTCCCAGATCCGGCATCCATACTCAAGTTTAGTCCTAACAAGTGAATTGTACAATACTATAATAGGTCTTATGGTTTTGAAGTTGAAGTCGTTCTCATTAAGAAACCCATGTTTTGCAGTGAGGAATTCACTGCATTTTCATTATGAAACTGCCAGTTTAACATAGGAAGGAAAACAACACCTAGGTCCCTAATCTGTAACTCTACGTAAATTCACATCATGCATAGAATACTGTGACAGTATATGAACCTTATTTAACATATAAGTAATGTATTTACACTTATCAATATTGAAATGCAGTTTATTAACAACACTCCATTCTACTACAAAATTAATATCATCTTGAAACAAATTTGCATCCTTATTACTAGTAATTTTCTTAAAAATCTTAAGGTCATCAGCAAATAACAATCCATAAGGATGCTTAAGACAGGAATGCAGATCATTGATAAAAATCAGAAATAGAAGCGGTCCCAAATTACTACCATGAGGCACTCCTGATGGTGTTAAATAATAACGTGAACTATGTTCCCTCAAACAGAATGACTGATATCTGTGTTCTAGATAAGACTTAAAAAACAATTAAATCATCAGACAATCCAAAATTACTCAATTTTAGCAATAAAATATCATGGTTAACTTTATCGAAGGCCTTTGCAAAGTCTGTATATACTGTATCCACCTGCCCCCCTGCGTCTAACATGCTGCTTACAAAATCAGTAAATGAAATTAAATTTGTTTCAACTGATAGTTGTTCAAAGAAAACATGCTGTTCTGTGACAATTTGACTTTTAACGTAATTGAAAATTTTTGAATAAATTATGTTTTCAAATATTTTAGCGGGTACAGATATAATTGAAATAGATCTATAATTTTCAATGACCGCTTGACAACCACATTTATGTATAGGTGTAACTCGAGCCATTTTAAATGTTTCTAGGAATGTTTTCGTTTTTAAACATGTGTTATACACTATAGCAGTAGTTTTCAGAAGCAAAATGAAATAAAACGTTGTATGTACCATGTGCCTAAAGCTCTTTGCTTTGCGCTTTAAACATTTCCTCGAGCTAAATCTATTGATTATGCCCTTAATACATAAATAACTATTATACTCTATTCACTATAGTCCCGGATTGTCAATGTCAAAATCCAATTAAAAACAATCCTTTATATCATGGTTAATAATTTTAAATCAAGCTATGGGTAACTAGAAACAATTAATTGAGCTACGAATGTCAAAATTATAAATTATAGGTTATATTTTGCACTGACTTAAGCAACAATAAATAAAAGTTGCCAGGTAACAAAAAAGCAATTTTCAAAATTACGCTTTTGCGTTGTCCAACCTAGTAGTAACAAAAAAACCAATCGAAATTCAACAGTGCTACTATAAAACGTCATTTTTGACAATCCGGGGCCATAGTGAATGGAGTATATTGTATTCAAATAAAGGGTTGAAAACAATTTTTTCTACGATCTACAAAAAAGTGTCACCGAACTAAGTTTTTATATTTCTGTTATGATTGTAGAAAAAGTAGCATATGATACACGTGTATAAGTGCCATTAAAGCACTAGTGACGAGTCGCATGTGCTTTAAAGCAGTACCTACTGATACACTAGTATCATAATATACTATTTAAAATGTGGTAAGTTAAAGAAAATTTTGTTATCCGACGAACATCTTGTAGGTAGGTACTGTCCGCCTAGCATAATAACAATTTATTTTCTAAATAATTAGTTTTATTTCTGAATATTACTTCTTGTTTATTTGAGTGGTGACTCTACAGTTATTTATGCGGTGTGGAATAATCATGTTGGAATGTTTCAGTTAGTGATGGGCAGAATCGAATACTTTTCAGAATCGAATTAATCGCATTCGAATACTTTTGAGAATCGAATGATCGTTCGAATGCAAGCAATTCGAATGCAAAATCGCACTTCCGAATACAGAATCGAGTTGTGCGCTCTTGCGTTCGAATGCAAGCAATTCGAATGCAAAATCGCACTTCCGAATACAGAATCGAGTTGTGCGCTCGCTCTCGTATTGGGAAGTGGTGAGGTGTGACCTCGACTCGACGGCACGCACAACCTGTGATACCGAGACGCTGCACGTGCACAAAACAAAAATAAAAATTTGTTTTGATTGTAGGCGGTTCAGCTTACCCTATTAATAACGTATATTTGTTTTGTAATACTTAAATGTTAAATTTATAGTACCGAAAATGAATATGAGAAAAGGACCGTTTATAAAATAGTTTTTTTATTGTTGTTACAGGCCTATATGTATTTCTTTAACATAAATTATTAAGACAACCCCAGCGTTTGTTTCTCTTTCCTTTCCATGTATCTGTTGAAATTTTTAGTTGCATTAGTGATTTTGGTGGTGCTATATCGTTTGAGTGTGCAATCTTCAGTCTGTGTGGTAATATTAGTCTAAACTCATATGATACGCAGCGCTGTGCTAGTGAAAACTGAATCTGAAACGATTCGAGTGCAAAACCGAGTACCAACCGCCGCCAAGCGCCGATGCATTCGAATTCAGCATTCGGAAAAGAATCGAGATCACGCCGAATTCAGCATTCAGATCGGAATCGAGATCACGCCCGGCGAGATTTACAAACGCCGATTAAGTATTCGATTCGAAGCATTCGAATACACTCAAAAGAATCGAATGCATTCGAGATCTTGCAAGAATCGAATACTGTAGTAATTTGCATTCGAATAGTCCCATCACTAGTTTCAGTTTAAAAACAAATTGTGGAAAATAGTAATATAAAGTTCTTAAAGAATAACATCTATTGTGTTAGTGTTAATAGATTACCCGACAGCATAACTGCCTGCTATCTGTACAGAAGTCTCTTGCAATGACTGTTGTCCATGATACAAGATTGTATCATTACGTTTGTCTACAATCGCTTTATATACACAAACGTTAACAGTTTGGTCATATATGGTCACGATTCCCATTTGTTGGCTGCCATTTTATGTCTTACATCATTTTGACAACCACATTTAAATTTCAAAAATGTTACAGTCAAATTTATTCATATATTGATTAGACATTCAATCAATAAAAATAATTTAAAATGCGAGTGCATAGTTAAAAACGATCATAATTTTTAGAAATAGCTAGAACTAGATTTTTTTAAAGGTAAGCTGACTAGGTTTTAAGAAATTTGTCGATTCCGAGCATTTTGCTTCAAATATGGGGTTTTTCTGTGCAGTTGGATGTCAAAGCAAATCCGCAAACTGTGAAACTTTCCCTCAGAATAGTGACAGGTGAGACTTCTGCAAAAAAAATTAATAGAGAAGAGTGATACCCTAATGGTAATTCAAGAATTTGAGAGAAACATTTTCCAGATTATTGTGTGAGAAAGCAAGAATTGATGGCAAAAAGCCTTAAGTAAAATGCTGTTCCAACATTATTTACTTTCTCATCTTCTGGTGTGGAGCATACAGCCAGCGTACATAAATGAAACAAGTAGAGACACTCACTGTCGGTGCCTTTATAGTCAAAATTCCGATTTGGGTGACCTTGAACGGCTCCTGGGGGGTACTTTCCGATTGTACTAACACATGGCGCCACTACTTGGACACATCATGATTGGTAGCAGAGCCAGTACCTGGCGCTGATTGGTAGCAGAGCCAGTAGATATAGGAGAGTACCAACATTCTTTGATCCGTAAAAATGCCGCCATCGCCGCCATTTTTGTTCCCATCAGCAATGACTGATTGAGTTATGTTTTCCGTCAGTTTGTGTCAAATAACAAACAAAATCTAACTTACTAACCTCGAATTTGACAGAGACTTACAGTCTTCCCAATTTTAAGTAAAATTTCGGATTGCCAATAAATGTCACGTTGACGGAATTGTGCTACAAACCTCAAAGTGATGCATATGACAAAGGAACAAACATGGCGGATGTGGCGGTACTCTCCTATATCTACTGGCTCTGATTGGTAGAACTTTGTGCTGCCATCTGATAGTCATGCTTAGAAATACCCCCCGAGTTACTGTCCCAGGCACTGTAGACAGGTTTCAACATTTGGCATGAGTGTCTCTACTTGTTTGATGTATGTACGCTGATGCAGCCATTGAAAATACCAATATGTTTATAAAAAACTATCTAATTTTAAAATATCCGTGCCAGTGATAGAAAAGGTTAAGTACGTCGCGCATATTAGAATAATATAAAAGATCAGAATCTAAATGTAAAAACATTTTATATAACTAAAATGAATATTATTGATGTAAAACATATTGCAACTTTCCATTAATTAGAAAAGTTTATTATATGCAAAGTTCAAAGTGTTCGTTTAAGAATAGATGAAACGAAAAAAGCAAAACACAACAAAGTAAATACAGTTGTGAATCTGTAGGAATGCAAAAGTTGGAAGGTATGAATATAAATTTTAAGCATATTCCACTATATACCTACTATTTTATTAGTTTTGTCATCACTTGAAGTTCGATAGATTAATATTATTATTTACATGAGCACTAGCTGTAAATCAAATTTATATTTTCTCATTGATACGAAATTGTTTATTTTACTATTTAGTCATATATTTACTTATATAAGCATTTATTTAATTAAACTATTAGTAATTTCCAACCCCAACCCTGCCCTGAAGTTGGCCGTTTTATGTTTTGTCATAAGTGACATTTCATATGGCCAGACTGTATGGTTGTCTAACATTCATAATGGTAATAGCACAGAATAAACACCTAACGTACTCAGAAACGACACTTGCGGAGGCGCCGAGTAGCCGATTTCAACTATGGCGGCCATATTGAAAGCGTAGATCAAGAATAATATGTTGGTGGCACTGTAAGTCGATGTCAAATTCGAGGTTAGCAGGTTAGGTTTTGTCACAGACTGACGCAAAACCTAACCTGCTAACCTTACCTAGACTTACAGTGCCATCAACACATTATTCTTCATCTACTCTCTTTCAATATGACAGCCATAGCCGAAATCGGCTATTCGAACATCATAGGCGCCGCCGCAAGTGTTGCTTCTAAGTCTGTTAAGTGTTTATTCTGTGATAATGGTTATTAGCATCTCTAGGAATGTTATAAGTATCATAACTGCCGCAGACGTTGTTTTGAAATTCGAGTTCGTAGAGCGAGGATTTTAAGACATCTAAGGCTGTTATGATTCATAACATCCTGGTGTGTTCATTAGTTTATCGGTTGCAGTAGGGTTATGGCTGCCATGTAATGGACTATTATAGTACAGATGCAGTTGTTTCAGTATGGTAATGGTTGCAATGTACATTAAAGAACTATTACCGTACAGATACAGTCATGACTTAGTTACCAGCCTATTTTTGTATACGTAAACAAAGGCTTAATATCATGAAACTGATAAAATCATTTTACACTGGCTCCATCTCCATAAAACCTGTAGGTATTAAATTCTCAGATGAACATATAAACATTAATAAGAAAGGAACAAAGCTTAAACTCGTTTTTATTCACTAACGTATATTACACAAACAAACATTAAATAAATTATCATAGTGTGAAAATATCAGATTTACAAGCAAATATTTGGTATCAAACTTCGATATACTCATAGATATCTTTTACAGTATTTGGTTTTATATTGTGCCCATGTAGATACATTTCATGTGATCTTGATATATTGCTATTACAATCGATATCGATATCACTAACATAAAGATATCTTGCTATGACTAGTAAAAAAGCAAGAAAATGTCTGTTGCTGGTACAACTAGTTTATTGTCTTGTACCATCATGCATCTGGTGTTAGTCCATGCTGGACATCGTTAAAATATTCTTCGCTACAAAGGATATGTTTACAATATGTGTATATATAATAAGGAGAGATCAACACTTTCTTGACATGTTTAGTAGGCAAGATTAGTAGGCAAATGTAAAAAGTAGGTCCTCAACAAAGAACATACAAAATCCTTGCCACCATTTATTTCACATAATTTTCAGTTTTTAAAAACTGTTTTCCAGTACACCTGGAGATTATGCCATTGGCAAAAACTTTTATTACATCAAACATTTAAAAGTGTAGTTGGTAAAGTATAAGTACACTAATTCATATTTACACACAGGTTTGGAAATAAAAAAAACGTGGACGTCAATTTCAAGCACTTCTCTCAAAGAGTACATTACTTCATTCAATTTCACAAACTGTTAAAAACAGTTTCACAAATAATGGCTGTTAAGACAAAAGATAACTAAGAGTCCTTTTATCTATTATAAAAGTAATAAATAGTAAATACCTCTACTTCCCTTCTTTGACTGTGCATGTACCCTTATTTATAAAATTTTAAAGATCACCATTTTCAATGGCTTTATTCAAGTCGGCAACGATTTTTCCCAGAACTTCCCTATATTCAGAATTTGCTCTGAATACTGCATCCATGAACTGTTCGTTTGCAAAGAAACTGAAAACACTATCAATTCGGGCTAAGGACTTCTCGGTCAAATGTTTGGAAACAATAAACTGAAGGCACTTATGTGACTCATTGAGAGCTGATATCAAATAGTTGCGGTCGTAGCTGAAGTCTACTTCGTAGAACGAGATGATTGCCATCGCAGCCATACGGAATTTGGACTTGAAGCGTTCCGCATATTTCAACTCCTCTGTTGAGAAGAGGCCGTTGCGGTGAAGCACTCCCAGCTTTATGACGACTTTTATGATGTTTTTTATCAGCTTTTCTGCTTCTTTCTTGTTGTTGGACTGCAAATAAAATAAACGGTTAATGCAATATCAGTTTTTCGAAATGGAACACGATAGGAAGGAAGTACAAATCCTTGTATCTATGTAGGAGTATTTGGCTACTGCTTTTAAATATACAGGGTTTGGCAACAATGTAGGAATGAAAGATATTTCTAAAACTACAGGAAGTACACATTAGTAAAATACAAATTCAAAACTTTGGCAAACCAGACTTTTTTTTAAATGGAACGCCCTAGATTTGGGTAACTTAAAGGCTTTGCGTTGAAATGGTAATCATTGTAATATAAAGTTGACTGTTTTAGAGATATTATCGTTTTTGTACAAAAACTTGCTGAATTTCAGGCCACTGCTGCAACAGGAAACAACTGAATAAAGAAAACGTGACCAAAAAATTATGTTTTTTGTGAATTACTACCTTGCAAGTGTAAAATAATGGCTCTAGGTATCGAGAGATCCAAAAAAACCTGTTCCTCAGCGGGCTGTGGAAATTCAACGTACGAATAATATGTTGGTGACACTGTACGTCAATGTCAAATTCGACGTTATCAGGTTAGGTTTTCCGTCAGTTATGACACAAAATGACGCAAATCCTAACCTGCTAACCTCGAATTTTACATTGACGTACAGTGTCACCAACATATTATTCGTACGTTGAATTTCCACAGCCCGCTGAGGAACAGTTTTTTTTGGATCTCTCGATATAAATACTATACAGAGAGTGCCCAAAATTTGAAAGTTTAGTAATTTGACTACACACTTTGTAATAATGGTGGGAGCTAAAACAGAGTAGGAATAGGGTTTATAATAAATAGTTCCATTTGCAGTTGGTGAATTTTAAAGAAGCAAGTGGGATTATGTTCTATAAAGCTTTGAAGGGTAAAGAGGGCTCATAGAACCACTTTGTGGTTAAAACAGGCCACTGGCCTATAATAAGAGGAAGAAGAAGAAGAAAGCTTTGGAGAAGATATAGTAGAATCAGTATACAGAATGCAGCAGGCAACTAGGACCGTTGCAAAAGCAAGGAGAATATGCATGTGGCCGTCGTGGTGTTTAACAAACAAACAATCAATGTACGATAGCGGTAGGTCGTTAGGATAATTATAAATATAAGGTATATATTCGATTTTTTAATTTATTAAATACAATTACGACCACATGTAAAGTCCCCTTGCTTTTGCTACGATCCTACTAGTCTGCCGCAATCTGTATATGTCTACTTAACATATGTTTCTACAGAGGAAACGAGGAAGAAGGCAAAGAACAAAACTATGAGAACTCAGAATTCGAACATCATAGGTTACTACTAAATTGTGACATGAAATTGCTGTTCGGCATTTCATTGATAGAGGGAAAAAAATAAACCAATAGCTGGCACTTTAGTACTAAGCATATGACAACAAATACGAAGCTAAGCTCTTCTACCTTTCAGTATAGGGGATGAACATTTTAAGGCAGAAAGGAAGCTGATAGCAAAAGCAACATACCTACCAGGGTGGACCGAAAAAATTCAAAAATGTTTTTTCAAGTCGTAATATCGCCGAAATGTTGAGAAATGGGGAGACTAAAAAGGGGCAAAAAAGGAAATAAAATCGGTTTATATCTTCCGGTCGCGCATGTGCTCGAAATTTTCCGAATTTGGGAAAAATTCACATTTAACGATAATTATTAACATTTTTAAATTAGCCTCTTCTCGAATGTAATAGCTCAAATTTTTATTTATTAGAACCACAGAAAATAATGTTTAAATATGATTTAAATCCATCAACATTTTCCGGTCACGCATTGCCTTCAAAGTTAAAAAAATAAGTACTAATGACTTACATGTTCCTTATAGTTGTTCTTTATTGAATACAATTTTATATGTTCAAAAACTAATTATTTCAGACCATTAGTAATATTTATAAACAGAATTTTTTTGAAGAGTTGTCCAAGAAACTCATGTTGAACAATTGAACATGTCCGTTTTCACTCATTCTTTGCTGAAGGTACTTTCAAATCTGATTTATGGGCGAAATTAGGCATGGTTGACCCTGACAGCAGAGTCGTTCTGATAAAACCATCCCTAGAGTCGGCTTTCTTATGTGTTTTGTATTATCTTGTGTCATGGACAACATTAAATTTTCTGGCAGCCAATGTGGTTTAGTATTAGAATAACTAAATACTTTACAGAGGGACCAAAACTTGTGTACCAATCAATACAATCTTCAAGGTACCTGCCTGAAAATTTACGTAATATTGTCGACCCTGTGATCGAACGAAATGGCTTTTTCGCTCATCCAGAACATTTAATGATATCCATGACACAAGATAATACAAAGCACAGAGCTCGGACTTCAATGAATTCTAAAGGCGAGACAGTTAGATCAAAAGAGAACAACTATCTGGACATTTATGCCACCAAAACTCAATTTCAAGGCTCAAGAGTACTCGGAAATAATTAACTGGATGGACTGTGATTTATCTTCTCCCCCATTATTAAAACATATCAGTGACGAAATTAAATTAAATCACATATTCAAAGTGAGTCAGTCCCTAATTGGGATATAACATTCAAGACATTCCCAGTTCACTCACAGGCAGTTGAACTATGTGTGAAACTTGTGACAGAAGCCTCAGGAAAAGTTTGTGGAGATGAGTCTAGGGATGGTTTTATCAGAACGACTCTGCTGTCAGGGTCAACCATGCCTAATTTCGCCCATAAACCAGATTTCAAAGTACCTTCAGCAAAGAATAAGTGTTCAATTGTTCAACATGAGTTTCTTGGACTTACGACTCTTCACACAAAAACTTTGTTTATAAATATTACTAATGGTGTGAAATAATTTGTTTTTAAACATTTAAATTTGTATTCAATAAAGAACATGTAAGTAGTTAATATTTTTTTTCCTTAAACTGTGACCAACCTTTATTTGTAATTTTTTTTCAAAATTTTATTACCTTAGAAGGCAGTGCGCGACCAGAAGATGTTGAAGGATTTACATAATATTTAAACATTATTTTCTGTGGTTTTACTACATAAGAATTTGAGCTATTACATTCAGAAAGAGGCTAATTTAAATATGTTAAAAATTATTGTAAAAATTTGAATTTTTCCCAATTTCGACAAACTTTAGAGAACATGCACGACCGCAAGATATAAACTAATTTTAATTCTTTTTTTATCCCTTTTTAGTCTCCCCAATTCGCAACTTTTCCGCGGTATTACAACTTGAAAATTTTTTTTGAATTTATTCAGCCCACCCTAATACCTACAGCCTAATGTGAAGATCGAATGAAAAAATTGTAAACCAATTTAATCATGCTCTTACTGAACAAAAGTATGCAACATGTATGGAGGATATTAAAAGTTGTGGACTTGCAGATATTAATGCAAACCATTTCTTTGTATGGATAACATTCAAGCAGAAGTTACATAGGGACATACCTACGTGATTATAGTAGATAGGAAAAAATAGAGCGCTAGTAGACTAAAAAACTAAAAAAAATAATAATAAAACGACTGGAACTTACAGATACAAATTTAGAAGTGTGGATAGAATAAGAAGCATTAAATAAAGCTATTATTCAAGTAACAAGTACGCACAAGAACCATAGAAAAATATAGTAACAAATGTTGGTTTGATAAGGTGTGCAAGGATATAATAGAAGCAAAAAGGGCAACAAGGTGACTAGATCACAAATGTTAAAAATCTGGTGTGATAGACGCACACATCTTCCTTTTACAGTGATCTTATAATTAGCCAAAAATTTGATTTAAAGTTTTAAGCATTTGTCAAAATTTTTAAAAAATTCTGAATTTGAAATTTTGATCTTGAAAATTGTGAAAAGCTTCGTTCAATATGTAGCTATCATCATCATCATCAATCCTGTAAGCCCCGAAGAACTATAATACGGCGTCTATACAGGCTTTTCAAGACAGTTAGGATAAATTAATGCAAGGTTGTCAGTCTTGCACTAGAGCTATAAATGTAGCTATAGCGTGATTTAATTAAAATAATTGGTGGGTATCATGTTTGCTGATGCAATAGAACAGTGTGCATAAAAATGATTGCTTTATGTATAAAAGAAAGAATTGCCAATATACTATAGCATTTTTCTACAAAATTTTGATCGCTCTATAATTCAATCTGCTATAAATTGCAACACCAGTAAGCCAAACTCAAAATAACGGATTTTTCTAGTGTTAACACCTTTTAAATATCTCTATCATCATTCGATAAGAAAACAAATTTTTCAAACACTAAACTATTCGAAATGTTAACTACTGAAATATTTTAGCACAAAACATAGTTTTATTGTTCATTAAGTGGGTAACTAATAACAGTTTCATTTAAAAAATTTATTTCAATGTTTGATAACATATAACTAATAGGAGTAATTTGTGTTTTATTCGATCTCTACATATTTGGTAAACTGATAATTTTGTAATTACCTTGTTAAATTACTAACTTTTAAAATATTACTTCAACTAATTTAAACCCTACTTATAGTTAAAAAGTAATTAGTTAATTGACCAATTATGTCGTCATTGGATTTCTGATAGTTTAACATGGTTTGTAGTTCATAAAACTTCCAGAACAATTCTGAAATCTGTTTAAAAACATCGATGTCATTATTTTAGTAAACAGTTATTCAAATATATTTTCCACAAAAAGATAGATATTATTTTTGAATAATTATCAAGATATCTGCTATAAAGATTAATCTATGTACATTAGTACTTGTACTTAAATTCGGTTTTAACGGCTTGAGATAAAGTTGGGAAACAAAGCTTTAGCAAGCCCTTATATTTAAGTGGCTAATGAAACTACCTAATTAATACATAAATGTTAAACATAAACACATATTTGTTTGAGATTATTAATCTTGAAAACAAACAAAGCAATCTGAAATTATCAGAACACACTATGGATCCACAATCCCTTTTCCAAAACCTTTGGGGCCAGTTGTGTTTCGGATTGCAGAATAAAGGCAGTGCCCCAGTGGGGTATAGGGCAGCACCCCATAATGAAACAAATACTGCAGCAAAATATCATCGAACAACATACGTCTTGGTTGCCATGGCGAGTGGGTGTGAAGTTGGATTAGCTGTTTGCGCGCCAAACAAGCCGTGTTATGCAGAGACAACTGACGCATAGGACTCCACAAAAAAGCTCCTGTTTTAGAAATTTTTCGAAATTCGGAGTTTGGAATATGGGAGTGTGGACCTATACTCTAAATTATTAGTACCATCTTTTCGTTTTGCTTTCTATTTTACCTAATAATAATTGTTATTAATTGTTGAAGCGACATTTTAATTACTTAACTACCCAATAAAAATTGTTTCCTCACAAAAATCTACTTCTAAGTTATATCCAGTAGTCTTTCTTAATTGCCTCGTGAGCTAAAGGTATCCTCTTATGGATAAAATGTATCTTTATTAACTTGTAGCCTACATAACTATTAAAATTTGACGTTTCTAATCTGTCAGATTATATTTTTCGTGTAAGTTATTCAGATAAGGATAATAAAACCTAAACTAGTTGAGCAGAATGCTGAAAATAAAAATAAACCATGTCAGGAGATTTTGGACAGCTTACAGCAATATAACTAACCATTCAAGCCTTTAGGGCAGCCTATTTATATTTTAAACCCGTTTCCAGCATTTTAACTTTCATCACATATCCTAGCAATTTTAAATTCGAACACCCTGTAGTTTAGCGCAGTTACCTCGATTTGGGCCACCCTTTATTTACTGACCCTTGCACGTTGCTTTAGTTCCGCAACGCTTGTTTCAGGCGTGTTAAAGTTCCTGTTGGAGCAAATGAGGGGGTCTCGTCTTCCTTGTCACACCGACATTATTTTGTTTTATCCGGTGAACGATGCCGCCTTCCCATTGGCCGCCGAGTCGCTTGGGGACGGTTTCGTTCTTGGCAGGCATTATTTTGTTTTCCCTGCAGGCAGTCAGTTACCACAGAGTCGTTCGTTGAGACGCAAGGAGCGTGTAGTGGGCCGTGTTGTGTACCGTTGGTACGTGGGTGTTTGGGCATTCCGATGGCCGAGTTCTGCTTCACTGAGTGAGGGTTGACCCTTCTATCCCGATAAAACGGGGAATACATATGCAGGACGTTTGGATTTCTTGGCCTCACCGTCGTTTTGGTCTCATGAGAGGGACGCATTCCAGTTGACGCCCTTATAAGGCGGATTTCTGCCAGCATTCTCACGTGCCGCCCACGCTTTCGCACCTACGTCGTCTCTGCAGGCATGTCGCTAGGTGACCTCTCGCCCTGACGCTCACGGATCGTCGAGATACAGGTATTTGTGTAACCAATTTATAACGTATTATCTGTCATTTATGTGAACTGAACTTATATTGTGTGTGTGTGCTAGTTTTACTGTGCGTTAATCACTGCCAGCAGAACGTATTAGCTGTCATCTATGTGGCTTAAACCCAAGCTAATTTATTGTGCTAACTAAATTAGTGCATTTTGATCGTAGTTGTTGTAACTAATCACCTGATATTTATGTGACTAAACCTTGCACACAGTGCTTGCTAATTTACTGTATTTTGGTCGTATTCATTTGCCGCTAATTACTTGATATTCATGTGACTAAACCTTGCACACAGTGCTTGCTAATTTACTGTATTTTGGCCGTATTCATTTGCCGCTAATTACTTGATATTCATGTGACTAACCTTGCACACAGTGCTTGCTAATTTACTGTATTTTGGCCGTATTCATTTGCCGCTAATTACCTGATATTCATGTGACTAAACCTTGCACACAGTGCTTGCTAATTTACTGTATTTTGGCCGTATTCATTTGCCGCTAATTACTTGATATTCATGTGACTAAACATTGCACACAGTGCTTGCTAATTTACTGTATTTTGGCCGTATTCATTTGTAGCTAATTATTCGATATTTATGTGACCAAATCTGGCACCCGTTTCTTGCTAATTTAGTGTGCCTAGGCCGCATTCATTTGTAATCGATCAGATATCGTTTGCAAGGCTTAAAATTACTTACTGTGGCAGCTCGTTTAATGCACGTGGGCCGCTTTCCTTTGTAAATAAGCACCTGCTATTTGTGTGGTTTAAATCTGAACGCGCTGGCTACTAAATTAATGGGCTTTGGCCGCCAATTATCGTTTCACGTACTGCCCGATCAAGGCCCGTTGGATTTAGGAGTTCATAGCAAGGCCGCTAATGGCCGGTTGTATAGTCAGCAATTATTTCGGCCATTGATATTGCAACCATTTATGTGTCACCATTTGCTGTTATGTTGTAATAGAAATAACGCGCCTCTCCAGCTGGGGCAATAAATTTAGGCATAGTGTAATCTTGGTAGCCTTGTAAATTACCCCTTTGTTAACGTCAGACCAATAAACGAATATTTGGACTAGGGCCTTATTATTGTGGCGAATCTGTGCATGCTGTTTTCAGGATAAGTTTTTTATGTAACGATTGATGTACGACGAAGTTTGAGCGTTGGAGCGACACAGGTAGGTCTGGCGACGCCGCCGCAGTGGCGACGAGGCCCGAAATAGTTATTCAAGTATTTTTCCCGAAATTGTAATTTGAGTTCTACAGCTTTACGAGTACCTTCCTGACGTAGTACCCTGTGTACCTCTCGTCCCGTCTAACCGTCCAGGTCCGGTTGCACGAGTATACCCCGAGACAGACCTGGTGGCGCCCTTTTATTTCGACTCACCCTATATATGTCACGCCACGCTTGCCCAGTGACGTACCGTTTGAACCACGCCCATCTCCCTGTGCGTATCAGCGGAGGTCTTTATCCTGTTTTGAAGAATCTCAGGGCGAGCGTGCCACCTTTTCCCGGACTTAACCAGTCGTGCGATACTCACACTGCGTGGGTGTCGTTAAGTCATTTTGATACCGTAACCATTGGACATGCGGTATAACGAGCAGTCATAACAATTCATTTTGAATGTTATACGTTTTTTTGATGAAGAGTACGGCAATATTAAAACTGGTAAACCAACAGTTTCACCCTCCAACGTTATTCGCAGTCCATTTCTTGCGTTGAATGTCTCGGAAAGCACAATTTATAAATTAAAGAAAGACGGGATACAGTGCGACACATTATTTAATGAAAATATGAGCCAGAAAGTGAAGAATACAAAAACCGAAGTCGATGAAGCAGTCAAGAACTCCATCAGGGACACTATATATAAAATGTATGTAGCTAAAGAATTTGTAACCATGGAAAGCCTAAAGGAACGCTCATATTGCATTTATTAGAAATATAATAGAATATGCTTGAACAGAACTTGACAAATTGACTTAAAATTTGCTGTAGGCAGCAGGTTTTTAATGTAGCGGCCGACATATCTTTATATTGACATTTTACGACAAGTTACGTTTTCTTTAACATGTAATAATATTTTATTTGTTCCTCACTTGTAAACATCAATTTATCAAGTCACTGTATTCACCTTGAAAATGTTTCTTAACTGGCTAGCCAGTAAATTTTTTACTGGCTAGCCAGTTATATTTTACAAGCGTTCTCATAGATAAATGATAGCGTGCAAAGCCAGAGTTGTCTTCCTTAGTATGTGTCATATTGATTAATTTAGTTGCTTGTCAGTTTGACATTTTGAATAAATGATAAATTTCTAGTTATTTACAAGTGAGGAACAAATAAAACATTCAACAATACACGCCAGGTAACCATTTTTACTGGCTCAAGGATATGACAGGCTCGCCTAACGGCTCGCCAGTCATCCCAATCCTATCGCCAGTAAAACCTGTTTTACCTGGCTTGTAATGTTAAATACTATAACATTACAAGCCAGGTAAAACAGTTTTTACTGGCGATAGGATTGGGATGACTGGCGAGCCGTTAGGAGAGCCTGTCATATCCTTGAGCCAGTAAAAATGGTTACCTGGTGTGTTTTCTTAAATATTTTATTTGTTTCTCACTTGTAAATAACTAGAAATTTACCATTTATTCAAAATGGCAAACTGACAAGCAACTAAATTCATCAATATGACACATACTAAGGAAGACAACTCTGGCTTTGCACGCTATCACTTATCTATGAGCACGCTTGTAAAATATAACTAGCTAGCCAGTATAGTATATTACATACCGAGGTGGGAAGTGTTTCATTACTGTCGAGAGATTAGGCAGTTTACCGAGACGCGTGGCGTCGAGGTTAACTTTATCTTGAGACAGGGATAAAAGTTTCCACCGTGGTATGTATACTATTTTATTTGCAATCATCTAATTTTAAAAATAACTACAATTGAATTCTGAATAATAGATATCTTGATGTAGCTAATATTTTTGTTACCATGAAAACAACCCACTCAATGTTTTGTTACCATGGAAACACCCCACTCTTCAGGTATGTAATATTTTTCGGGGTATGTAATAATTTCCTGGCTAGTTTCAAGTAATCATCTAGTTCCCAGCTGTTGTCATGTCATGAAATTGACACATTACAACGTGATTTCCAATAAAATTTTTTACTGGCTAGCCAGTTAAGAAACATTTTCAAGGTGAATACAGTGACTTGATAAATTGATGTTTACAAGTGAGGAACAAATAATAGTATTTAACATTACAAGCCAGGTAAAACAGGTTTTACTGGCGATAGGATTGGGATGACTGGCGAGCCGTTAGGCGAGCCTGTCATATCCTTGAGCCAGTAAAAATGGTTACCTGGCGTGTATTGTTGAATGTTTTATTTGTTCCTCACTTGTAAATAACTAGAAATTTACCATTTATTCAAAATGTCAAACTGACAAGCAACTGAATTAATCAATATGACACATACTAAGGAAGACAACTCTGGCTTTGCACGCTATCATTTATCTATGAGCACGCTTGTAAAATATAACTGGCTAGCCAGTAAAAAATTTACTGGCTAGCCAGTTAAGAAACATTTTCAAGGTGAATACAGTGACTTGATAAATTGATGTTTACAAGTGAGGAACAAATAAAATCAGTTTAATTTCATGCAAGAGAAAAAAACTCATAGCAACCTTGTTTTAGAAATTGACAGATGTCATGATAACCTATAAAACAAAATGTCATTTATTACCCTAAAATTGCATTTTTAAGAATCGACATACGTAAAGTTACTACATTATCACGTGACTCCGAATGGGTATAAATATGATTTTTTTTCGTAGCGATCTCAAGCAATCAGAAGGCTGGATTTAGTTTCGTTTTCTTGAATAATTTCTATTATACAAAATCGACTATACTAGAGTAACTTCACTAGATGACGCAATAGGTATCTTTTGTTAACTTGATGTTGTTTTTATGGAGATGACTTTCAGCTAGGTTAATACAACCAAATCGAGCTGCCAATAAAATATTTATTTGTTCCTAATATTGAAATTTACTCAAAAAATAATCAAATCGAATACAATGCGTTCTTCGAACAGGTTATAAGTTTCAAACTTCCTGCACAATAACAAATCGTGTCAGTTTGACAGAATAAACATTCTGCTTTGCAGTCGGATTATTTAAAACTGTCAAACTGACACTCTTTTATTATTGTGCAACAAGTTATCGACATATAACCCGATAATATCGAAGTAGTTATAGTATTACTACTGACTATACCTAAATCAAGTTGATGAAATTCCATTAATGTGAAATCTCCACAGTTAACAAGAAAAACCACTCACTGTGTATAATCTATACCATGCGTTCTTTTTAAAAGCGTACATAGGGGTACTCGTTTGTACACTGAAAAGAAAAATTCCCTTATTTTTTATTGTTTCACCCTATATGTAGGCAACCAATTATACAGCAAACTTCAATTTTGTATGTATGTATGTATAATCTGTAACCTCATTTACCTTGCAGTGTAGAAGCTGGTGCTTTATGCGCTGGCATCTGGCGGTACAATGCTCAACTAGCCCCGGATTCGGGATACAGAGTTGGAGCGCGCCTTTGGTGCTTGCGCAGCAACCATTGTGTGAGTTGTGTGTCTTGGTGATGTGTTGACCTTGTTACTCTATGTCTTAGGTCTGTGGTTCTGAGTAGAGCACAGTTAATTTGGTGCCCAACTGTGAATGGTCTCACTGAGCCCGATTCTAATCACCAAAGATACGGAAAAATTCCGACCCCAGCGGAATTCGAACCGAGGACTTGCTTAATGCAAGTCTGGCGCTTACCCATCTACGCCACGCAGCTTCTTACTTCAATTTTAAGAGTTTTAATTTAAAACAAATAGCATGTTGTTGAAAAAATAAGAGAATTTTTCTTTTTAGTATACATACGAGTATATCCTATGTATACTTTTAAAAATAACGCATTGTATATAGGAAATATTGATACTAAATGCAGACATTTTAATATTTTGTTTGCCTTTTGCTATCTGCAGTAAATTGCCAAGTATTTGCTTCCTTAAAATGAGGAATCTTCACCCCCTCTACTTTTAAGAACCATAGAAGATATCTATACCATTGAGGATGAATACATTTCAATTAAAAATATATAAACGGACCTTTATTTAAAACCCTGAAACGTGAAGATCTGAAGAAATTTCAGAACGCGATTTTTCACGGTTACAATACAACTTTTAGACGAGGAAAGTAAAAAACCAACAAGGATTGTAATCGTGAAAAACCATTCTCCGAGATTTCTTCAGATCTTCACGTTTCAGGGTCCCTAGATGACGAAAAACATAGTGTCTCAATTCCGTTGGCCTGTCTGTTCATCTGTCCGTCTACCCGGTGTGTCGGTATAGCTTCAAACTATTTACTGGAAGAAGACGATATTTTGCATGCGGATATGTGCTCAAAATCGACTATACTTTCGGTCAAATATATTCAGGGTGAGCATCATCTCAAATTTAGTATATTTTTGCTTTAGATTAAGCGTTTACTGTATATTGTGGGCCTTATAGATACAGGTTGAGGCACCCTACATGGTCCTATCGTCACCACGTCGTTTATAACCCAGTAGTAATCGAATATAATCAAGAAGGTTCCAGGTCATGACACTGGCTCTGTTGCCAGATTGTGTGCTAGGCCATTCCAAGACACACTCAGTTTTGTTTGTTTGAAATATATTTGACATTTAAAACTATTGTGACAATCAGTTCATATAAGTTACACAAATGCTTTTGAAGTGTTATGTACCAAGCTGCAAGTCAACTTACGCTTCATCAGTTGCTCCATATGTTAGCAAGTTCAAGTTTCCATCTAATGGAATGGTGGCAGAAAAATGGAAAGAAATTTTACATTTAGAAAACTGGCGGATGGAAAGGCTAGTGTGAGTGAAAACTGAAAAGCACTTTAAAAGAGCGGATGTAAAGAGTAATAAGATGAAGAAACTTGTTCTGACTGCAATATTGCACTGACAGATTGTTCATTTAGTGACCAAAACTAGTAATTTTTTGTTAAAGGTTGGTGAAGTTATGTTGCCAGACTGTGGTAGGCCATTCCAAAGGTCACTTTATAGGCCCAGTGTCATGGCCTGGAACAATATAGACCTCCTTGGTATAATACATGAGCCCCTGTGGTTCAGCAGTTAAAGCGCTCGGGCTAGTAATTGGATTTCGCGAGTTCGAATCCCACCGAATGCACAGTTTTTTTATTTGTTAATTGATATAACTAAGTGTTTCCTTCTACTGTTTCAGTATTATAAGCAACGTTAAGATATTTGTACCTATTTTGTGACCTCACTGGCGACCTTGCGCGGAAAGTTCCGTGTAACCCCCTTCACAGATTTGACATTGCAAATAGCCTCTTTAGTCATTGAAATGAAAATGACATATTTACGTAAACGTATATCCTTAACGTTAATGATCCTTGTGAAAATAATTTGCAAAGCGATGGACTTCTGCCAGAAACCGCTTAAGATTTTGAAGTGGGTAAATAAGCAGGCTGTATGTTGAAGCTTTTTAGAATGCGTACTTGGAACTAACTTCAAGGAAATACTAACAGATCATTAGGAATAACAGAATACTTACGTATTGCTTTGCCAGACGGTAGAGATTGTCGAGAAGTGAAGCTGTAACATCGTCAATGAGGGCACGCGCCACGTTCTTGCCGGCCATGCGGGACAGGATTTTCTTCTGGGCCCGCAGCCCGATGTCCCGCGCCCGAAATGCGGTCTCGCTCATGACTGAAACAGTTCGAACCGTTAACATTCCTCTAACTTTGATTCACAAGGCGTTCAGTTGGTTAGTACTTGAATGGGAAGTATGCAAAACATTTCGTTAATTGCCCTCTTTAGCGCATTTCCGCTACAATGCCTCAAAAGTGCTGCTGATAACATTCAGGAAATAGATTTCACTGAACTCTATTGTACTAAATATCCACCGCCCCAAATGGGAATCGCGTACATGGTAAATGATACGCGTGACATAGTTAAATTGAAAGAAATTTGCACCTTTCCAAATGTTACAGTATCATCCATATTCAGAATTTAAAACTTTTGTTTCATTTTTTACTGTAAACTTAAGACTATCTAATAAGGAGGAAGTTCTCGTTTCTTGTGTGAACATTGACTGAAAGTTTCTGTTTCTTTGGACTAAAATAATACGTACATTTTTCATTAATTCCCTACTGGTGCATGTGCACAGATTTTTAAGTAGGTACCTAATAGAAATTACATGTAAAACAATTGTCTATATTTTATTTACTGGCATTGATATGTTACTAGCCTCTTTTGGTTTCTGTTTGTTTTTTTATTCATTACTATGCAAAAATAATTTTTTATTTACATACATTTCTGTTTTTCGCAAAAAAAAACTTACATCGCTGAATACGATAAATGACAATATTCAACGCCCACTAAACACGAATTTAATGTAATTATCTTACAATATTGACAAATAAAATAGTTGAGTTCATATTCGAAATCTGAATAAAGGTTTTTTAGTCTGTACAGAAAATGGAACAAAGATTGTAGAATTATTGTGAATGTGGATAGTAGTCATACTGTGAATGCTACCTGAACGTTTCTTCTAATTATAATCGAATCTTTAGTAAAGCTTAGGATAGGAGATCTCCATGTATGGAACGCTTATTTCAATTAAGGACAACCCGAATAAATGCTTTTCAAGTTATTTGCCTTTGAAATTATGTATTTGTCGTGTATGTTAAAATTCACCATTTACCTGTTACTTTCGTTGTCTTCGTAGTGTGCGGACTACCACCAATGTGGATTTAAATCCGACTTGAATTACCACCAATATGAACTACAACCAATGTGGATTATCACTGATTTGGATTATCGCCAATATGAATTACATCCAACTGAAACTACCATCGACTTGGTTTACTGCCAACTTTAAGAATTTTATGACACATACATATATGAAATACCCCCGCATTGAAATAACAACTACTTGGTTTGCCACCAACTTGGATTAACACCGATGTCGATTTATATCCGATTGGACCTACTACCGGAAACTTCCACCACCCGTTTACCACTGGCTGATCGCATTTCACATGAACAACCGCGAACTTCCAAAATTAATACTTTCTCTGCAATTTATTAAGTGATTGGCGTTACTAACCTTTGAAATGTTTCATATTTTGCCGCAAAATTGTTTATACTGTAATAAAATATCAGTATGAAGTTTAAAGTCGTACAGTTGAATCAATTCAAAATGATAATTTATGCGGGCCTGTTTGTTTAGCCTATGGCATATTTTGCCCACGAAACCTACACCTGTGGCTTGAGAACAATTTAATCATCAGCAAAATTGTTTTGTTCAAATTCTGCGGTCTCCGCATAGTACAGCCATGCATAAGTGGTCTTACAGTTTGTTGATACATTTTACATGTTTGCCTCAGTCAGTAGTAAATCCATGTGGTAGTAGTCCACTCGGTAGTTATTTTAAATCACATCTTGACAAATATTAAAATAACACAAGATCGGAAGTAAAGCAAGTCGGTGGTATTTCATGCGGCGGTGTTTAACACAATGGTCAGAGAGAGAGATAGAGAGAGAGAGAGAGAGAGAGAGAGAGACGGAAGTAAATTCAAATCGGAGGTAATCCACATCGGTGATACTGGATACAAACAGTTACCTTCCCCACTTATTTTTGGTAACATTATCGCAATTGTTGCTAAGAAGACCTTATGCACGATGTTTAGTTTTATTAAATTTCCATAAAAATGGTCCTGTCACTTTTTCTCACAAGTATTTGCAACTCATGGAAACTGGAAATTTAAATTACGTTAAAATATCAACGTTTCACATTTATAATGTGTCAAATTAAATGATCACCTGGATACCCAGAAGATGAAATAATTCTGCTTTTTAAAATTCACGATTTAGCAGTCATTTCATTGACCATTTAGCGATTTTTGAAAAATACTGTTCAATGTTCACTTGCCTTTCCTTTAACCTTCTTCGAAATCTGGCATTATGTATATATGTATATTAAGTAAAAGAGATTATTATAAGTAAAACAGTTTCTGTTCCATATTGATGTTAAATAAAACATCGTTGCCGTATCAATGAATTACCACATGAAAGACGTAATTTGAAAACTCCTACAATTTTGGAACGGTACTTTACAAACGGGCCTGCATGGTATCAGAAAAAACACAAATGTTATAGTAATTATTTTATTTTGATCTCCTTTGTTCTAATGAACCTGATCCATGTTTTTCACAAATCAGTAAATGCCAGTTTTCCAAATTGATCACACCAATTATTGAGTCAGAAGGCCTTCAGTGCTCAGTAACAGCTGACGCTACATTCCCCATAATGCATTCGTTTCCAGTACTTTGAATTTTAATTTTATCTAAAACTTTAACAAAACTGTTTTAAATTTAAATTCTTTTAATATATGTGGAGAAAAAATATACAGTTTCAGTAACTGGGCATGAAAATTCTTAAATATTTCTTATAACTAGAACTACTTTTTGAAAATCACTACACTTCACATTTCTTTTATTAATAATATCGTAAATGACCCAAGAAAACATTTTCATGTGTATATTTGTGCCCCTAAAGCTTTTAACAGTACACATTGTAAATTAAAAAAAAATCTTTCGATCAGCTTTGCTACCTGAAATATTACTAAACATACAATTCTGGATAGTACTCTTCAAAATGATAAACTGAACTCTTCAGACAAAGCAAACATCCAAATAACATGTCGCAGTGTGTCTCAACTAGATGAGCCTAAGTAGCGGCATGTGCCTAGGAGTCGTTACGAGATTCATTCAAGTTTCGAGCCCATTTACATACCGGCATATAAAATAATTGAAATTGTCTTTTTATAGGCACATACGTTGACCCTGTATTTATAGATAACTGAAGAGAAACTAAAAGAAATGGTGCACTGGAAAAATATTCAGACAAATTTTTGTTTTAAAGATTAACAAAACTATATTGTAGTTCTGCACTAATTACGTTTTATTTTGGATATTATATTCAATTAGAACCATCCATCCAACATACGGTATTTATACTATGTTTTTTAAGTCGAAACAAATAATAAAATCGCAAAATGTAAAAATGCCTGTCAGTTGTTAATAACCCCCTAGGTTTAAATGGTTTAATATAAAAGCAGATTTTAAAATGTATTTAACTTTTATTCTTCTGGGAAGCCCCCCTCCCCCGCGCTGGTTACGCCTATGACAGTAAAAGACGAAATTTATATGCTGGAAGATTCAGAAATCAACAGTCGCATTTGTCCTAGGACACAGTATAAACAGAGTTTATATCTAGCAATTTGTTTATGGTACTTCTACCAATTCTGAACTGAAAGAACTGAGGACTTCGTGCTATTTAAATTAATAGTTTAAGTACTACTTGTAAATATTATAAGGTTTATGTTCTAAAGTCCCTATTATTCGATGTTAAAACTACTTTGCTTTAAAACTGTTGGTAACGAAAATAATTATTCCAAATTTAAATTGCTCTGTTTATACTTGAGTGTGAACTTCAAACCGAAAGCTATTCTAGTATTAAACATAATGAACATAAGCATCGTTTGAAGAGTAAATACTGAAACTTCAAAAAGCTAATGCAGGGCGCCTTTTCAGTTCATTATTTGCTGAAAATCTATGTAACTTCGTCGATTTTCTTTTATGTGCAGGCAGTAACAATTACAATTTGTGACTCGTCTTTAACGTAGTCTTCAATGTATTTTTTTTTGTAATTTTGAAGCCATTCTTTCCGCATTAGTCGATTGGAAAGTCAATCTATGAAACTACAAAATTAATTTAAATGAAAACTAGTACCACTGCTTTGTCAAACTAATGCAGTTTTTATTAACACTTGCAAATTATTAATTTTAAGATACTTTCGCATAACTATTTTCTTGAATCATCGCTGTCTGTGAACCAACTCGGCTTTCACTGTGTGTGCAGTTTAGCGAACCCAATACACGACACCCTTTGTGTTAACTGTCATACTGCAGTGTTCCATAAACCGGTAATGACTAAATACAATACGCGTATGTGGGATAATTTTGGCAAGAGAGAAATAGCGTTTGGGTATTACGTGGGAGTCCGTAATGCACTTTCGTTAAATGTTAATGCTTGCAACCAACCTGCTTTGCATTTCCAACGATTCTCACCTACGTGCAGCGACAATGACATTTAACAAAAAGTGCCATGGGTAAGTCTTCGAATAGTACTACTTCGGTTCTCATGCAGAATCGGCAATTATTTACCTTCATTAAATTATTGCTTATATTTGTAATGCGTAGATATAAACAATTTTTATTCAGTTACAAATCAATTTTCCAGTTCACAGCCTAAATAATATGCAACCCAGCTTACACGTGTTCTCTGAATCATATAAGATCATTGTTGCCAAACTTCAGCCACGTTAGGAAGGCGAGCCAAGTAAAGAAATGCACGTGCTCGCTGAAAATCACGTGATAGCAAGGCGTTCTGTGGTTGGCCGTTTCGAAGAGAAAGTCGAACACCGCTTATGAACGCCTTTAGGTTAGAAAAAAATGAGCGTTGTTTTGTTGTGCGGTAATTATCCGCAGTATCAGATCTTTGTCGGACGTTTACGTAAAATGCGCACCGTGTGAAACTGGTTTAAGCCGCATTGAGAACTGTCAGAATCTTTGTTTACATGGTTCGCCTTCGTAACATGGCTCAAATATAGGTGTTGCATCAATACCGGTCAAAAACCAGGCCTCAGCTCTTCTACCTGACGTCAGCACAGGAATGCCAAATTGGCAAATGAGTCTCTTATCTCGAGGCTGGGAGGTAAAATTTAAAAACAAATGTGATCTTATAATTAGTCAAAAATTTTATTTTTAAATTTTAAGCATTTGTCAAAAATTACAAATTCTACGAAAACCGTACAAAATAGAAAGTTATTTGAAGACAAAATTTTCACTTATAATATATCATGAGTAGTGAAAGTTATGTCTAATATTTTTGCTGTGGTAAGGTCTACCAATTACCCTTTTGCTGTGACGTAACAATATCCTCTCTTTATTCAACTATAAGGAACTGGGCGAAACAAAAAATATGCAGCTTTTGGTCAGGTCCGCGTTAAGTATGCCTTGTTTTATAATACTGTCAATGTGACATTTGTGCAAAATTACAGTAAAATAACGCGCAATAACAAGCAAGCGAGCAAGCCTAAAATCTTATTTTAAGCGCCAGGGACTTCTTCGAAGAGGTTTGAATAATGCGCCATTTAGAGCATCCCTTACATTAAAGGTTAGGTATACGTCAAATTCTTTCTAAAGTCTACCTGCGATCGAAATGATCTTTTTGAATTTCAATGCAATATCAGACATACGTTTTAAACGCTATGTTTTGTTATTTCTGACGTCACAGAAAAAGGGTAATGTGTAGACTTTATCACGAATGTCCATTTGATTTTAGGTTCGATTTTTTTGATTGGTCAAAAAACGTCAAAATTCTGGATTTTCATTGGTCAGTTTTTGACAAATGACAGGTGAATTGAATAGTCTCTAAAATTTTAGGCCGAAATCGAAAATGAAATATACCGGGTGTTCAATTTAAAATATGAGTTAATAAAAACAAGAAAAAAAGAAAATAAACCCAATTTAGAGGTATTCAACTGGAAAATCACCTATCTCACATCAATACACATTAAAAATGTAATAAAAATGTAACGTTTGAAAAGTTGTTAAGAGTCGTTTTTGAAAAAATCGAAAAACCTGAAAAATCACAAGAGTAAACACCATACTTCTAGTTATGCAATTTTCTTCAAAAGCTTTCTTTTGCATTTAAATAGTACAAAAAATATATATGAAGTTTCAACGTCATACCTGATTTCGTTTTGAGATATTCTGTTTACACACAGGCACGCAGACTGTAAGGAAGTAAAAAAATAATTCAACAACTCGCGCTTCTTGTGCCGACGCGCGACGTTAGACCGGGGTGGTGAGACCTGTTTTTAAGCCGGTATTAACTGCGTTCCATTTTGTACCACGTTTCAAACAGAAAATCAGAGAAAACTTAGTTTGCATGGTACTATATCATACTGGAGCTACAATGTAAAAAGGCAGATAAGTGTAATGAACGTTTTTTGTGACTGATTTTAAACTCGCTATGTTATTATCACTATTTTGTGATTATTTTGGTTTTTAATTTTCAAGATAAAGGTGCCAAATATGAAATGTTCCAAATAATTATGCTTTTTGTGCCATTATCGTATCTTGCTGTGATATCAAAATATCAGGCGCCGCCACTGGTTTTCATTGAGCACTAATGCGTTATTTATCTTCGTTGGCAATATGTTTCAGACAATCATGAGAGAAACGCCCAAAAAGGGTGCATAATGTTGCAGAATGACAATATGTACAGTGTGTCCCAAATTGGACACTTTTGATAGGAAACAATCATTTCTAGAGGAGATAGTAAAAAACTAACTTACATGTTACGGGCTCGTTTTTTGTGTAAAAATAAATGGCGAAAACTGCACATCGACATCTTGATCTCTTTAAAAGATACAGGGTGATCTTCAATTTGGTGCATTTTCGACTCACCCCCGTAACTTGCTTATTTGTGAATATTTTGTGTTTCTGCAAAAACATTCTTAAGGCACTTTTTTAAAAGGAATCGAATGGTATGCTTAGTGTTTTTGTAAAACAAATGGCGGGGAAGCTATGACATAAACTTTTATTTTTACTTATGGTAAATTTTCGACTCACCCCTGTAACTTGCTTTTTTGTGAATATTTTGTGTTTCTGCAAAAACATTCTTAAAGCACTTTTTTAAAAGGAATCGAATGGTATGCTTAATGTTTTTGTAAAACAAATGGCAGGGAAGCTATGACATAAACTTTTGTTTATACTTATGGTAAATAAAAATAGAAGTTTATGTCACACCTTCCCCGCCTTTTGTTTTACAAAAACACTAAGCATACCATTCGATTCCTTTTAAAAAAGTGCCTTAATAATGTTTTTGCAGAAACACAAAATATTCACAAATAAGCAAGTTACGGGGGTGAGTCGAAAATTAATCATAAGTAAAAATGAAAGTTTATGTCACAGCTTCCCCGCCATTTGTTTTACAAAACCACTAAGCATACCATTCGATTCCATTTAAAAAAGTGCCTTAAGAATGTTTTTGCAGAAACACAAAATATTCACAAATAAGCAAGTTACGGTGGTAAGTCAAAAATGCACCAAATTGAAGAACACCCTGTATCTTTTAAACCGATCAAGATATCGATGTGCGGTTTTCGCCATTCATTTTTACACAAAAAACGAGCCCGTAACATGTAAGTTAGTTTTTTACTATCTCCTCTAGAAATGAATGTTTCCTATCAAAAGTGTCCAATTTAGAACACACTGTACATACACAGTGACTGCTTAAAGGGGCGGAATAAAACGTTAAGGTTCGTTAGTTTTTTCACTAGCACATATACAGGGTGCCTCAGGATGAGTGAGACAGCAACCGGAAGTAGCTTTAACATCGTTTTTTAAGGACAAAGTGCATTTTTTATCTTCTCTAATAGAGAAGCCCTTTCCGTTTTCAGCAATACCAATTAATCCATATCCTGAATACTGGATAATATTAAAACTTATAGAAAACATACCAATTTGTCAACTAAGATGTAACGTTTAAAGGATCCGCCAAATAAGTAGTTTTAGATATATTTCATGTTGACAAACAAAAATATAGTTCAAAAGGTGAATCCACTCGGTTTGATTCGCCCTTTTTCCGCTTATAATTTTTTTATTGTGGCGGTTTGAGTTTGCAAGTAAGATTATTTATCAACCATATAATAGGCAGGTACATGTGTTTATCAAGAAACTAACGTCTTAATGATATTGGGATTTTTTTCAAAATGCCTTTGTTGAGCCTATGGACACTGCTGATCTTATTGAATAACAGGATAGTACCCCCGCCCATAACTCTAATCTCGTAAAGAACTATCTACATCGAAAATATGTTGGTCAATAGGTTGGAACCCGTTGGTCAATTCGCTGGCCATTAAGCTCACCTGATCTGACTTCGATTTTTTGTTCTGGAGTACTTGAAAACAATAGTGTAATGCAAGCAGCTGGTTATACAGGGTGTTATGGAAATGAGTGCACATATTTTAACCCGTAATAGAACTTGCTAAACTGAACAACTTCTCCATTTATCATTTTTTTGAAAACGCCCTCAAAACTGAGTTAAAATTCAAAACAGTAGTTCTAGAAAAATATATACCAGCCTATGGATAATATTTTAATTTAATTGTACAAAATACAAAAAAAACATTTCTTTGATATGCAAACCAACAAAAACTGCATAGATACTGATAAAATCTTTAGTTCACATCTGGTCACCAACGTACCTTATCAATTGAGGTAGGTAAGTTATTGGCCGTATGTTTTTTGTGCAAGAACTTTGCAGTTTTAATATACTTGTGTCATTCACTTTTAACTAGATTTTCTTACCAAGCGGCTCGTTAAATTTAGGGGAGATCAATGATTGAGAAAATACGCGATTAAATGAAAAACGATAAATAGAAAAACGATAAATAGAAAAGGCGTTCATTTAGGTGAGCTCTATCACTGGCTAAAATTAATGCATCGACTTCCATAACACCCTGTAGAATAACTATAAAATCGTATAATTGATGCTTGTAAAAACATTCATCTAGAACTTCTGTGAAACGGCACCAATAGATATAGAAGTAGAAAGCGTTCGTGCCGACGAGCGTCATTTTGAATATTTATAAATCCCGACTACCTGGTCCATAATATGTTTCAAATTAAATGTTACATTTGTTGATTTCGGCGGATTTCACGGCCACTGTCATTTCGTAACGAGCGAGTTCCGAGATGGGAGCATGCCATTATTGAGACTGAAAAACTCAACGTTTCGCCTACTTTCATAAAGGGCTTCATCAGGAGGTAAGCAAAAAAGCACAGCAACTCAACGTGTAAATCGCACAAGAGACGAAACTCTTCTAACGTTTGAATATTGTCTCGATGTTTTGTTTTCGAAGAAACTTACCTAAGCGATCGGTGACTTTGTGGATATAGCCAACAGTCTTTCTTCCCTATATTGCCACCAAGTCACCGATCGATTAGAGAAGTTTTTTCGAAAACAAAATATCAAGACAGTATTCAAACTCCCGAGCAAGATTTTACAGGTTATTCCTTCACCCAAAGATACATGAAACACTATGCCATATAAAGGTGTTTATAAACTCCCTTGCTCTTGTAATACTGTATACATTGGTGAAATAAGACGTTCAGTGAAAACTCGTATCTCTAAATACCAGTGTTGTCTCAGGTCGGGTCTCATTTCATCATCAGCCATCGCCGAACATTAATGCGATCTCAATAATGATACGGTCCAATCTCAGAAGTCGTTTTTAATACGCTACGTTTGTTGAATTTGGAATCATTGAAAACAAAAATGCATCTAACAGGCAAGATTAAAAACAAGTTAACATTTTGGTTTTGGGACACACGGAATATTACATACTTTTCTAAATAAATAATATTTTTTCCAAGCAATATCTGTCTCAATTTTGATTGACTACAGAATATCGATTAAGTTATTATTCTAGTCGATTTGTTGTTTTAAAAAATGTTGAATGTGTATTATTATTATTATTATCTAATATATAGCTTTCATTAACATTGGCATTTAAAATGATGCCATTCTGTATCTTCTTTACCACAGTGTATCGAACCGATGTTACATTACGATTAAATAAATAAATAATTGTGGGAAAGACACGGTGGCGCAATTGTAAAATTGAGCGGGTTCGTTAAAATAAAAATTATCGGTTCAGATTTTTTAGTAATAATATTAAATGGCAGAAATTATATGATCTTTTGCGATAATGTTTTCCCATTTCACTATAAAATATTTGCTTTCAAGACGATGAAGGGCCAGGCAACATACAAGTTCAAGAATTAATGGATTGCGGTTTACGGTTGAAACTAGAGTTGGACGTGGCCTTCCACATCTTCTGATCAACTATAGATATTTGATTTTGGGGAATGCTACATAAAAACACATTTTGTTTTAGCGAATTTGCGAGGGCGCGACGTAACTACTCGAATTCAAGCAGCAACAACAGAAGAAAAGCTCATACTTTCGGTAAAAATATTTACATTTAGAATAAATCTTAACGTTAGTAATTATTTATCCAGCCCAATTGTCAGCAACTTCTGAACTCAATTATGAACTGAAAATTAATGATTTGTGTCATTTTAAAGAACACATGACGGACATTAACATGGCATTGGGGCAGTTGTTTTGCAAGGGCGACGGGTAAGTTCAAGAAAATCATGTGCAACTAAACTATAAAAGTAAATAAACCATAAAAAATCATACCTGCTTCCAACATTGAACGACTCTGGCGGGGGGGTCAAAATGGTAAAATTAACAAAAACAACTCCTAAAAGAAAAAAATAAATAAATAGAGATCCGTTGTTGACTTAAACTACAAACTATTAAAATATTATCATACGTGCATGGAAAAAGAAAATCAAACTGTCTGTTTAGACAAAGGATAAGCAAAAACGTGATTTACTTACACAAGCAATGGCTGCATTCCGTAACAATATACTGATAGATCAGCCAGCTCTCGAATTCTACGACGGTCGACGACATGCTATGTGATAAGGACTAGATGACTAGAGAAAGGCGATGCAAAAGGCAGTGAAATGTATATACATCTGCAACAAAATAATTCTGTATTAGTCTCACAGCTTCCATTTTATCAAAGTATAACTGTATTGAACTCAGTGTTCCTATGGAAGTCTATATGAAACGACCTTTAAAGGTTGTAAGTAACGTCATATGGGACTCCGCATAATGTCATAGCGTAACAACTCGTTTCAGTATTAGCATAAATGAAATATGCACTCTTATTGGTCACGCAATCATGCAATAATTGTTCTTTGCACGAGTGAATCATGGGGCTCTAAACGGTAATTATTTGTTGAAACATGCTCCATATCATGACGGCTTGTGGCTAAACGCAATAACATAATAACGACGAGCGATAAGTACCGGGAAAATTGGAAAGTTTCTTCTTACTGTACAAAACGACGTGCAATTTCAAGTTACAATGCCACGGTAGTTCCTTGTACAGGAAACATAAAGGATCGATTTGATCCTTACCTTTTTATGTAATTCGTGGCAAAAATAGAATCCAATCCAACACATCAATAGCACGAA
This sequence comes from Agriotes lineatus, assembly GCA_940337035.1. NCBI lineage: Eukaryota > Metazoa > Arthropoda > Insecta > Coleoptera > Elateridae > Agriotes > Agriotes lineatus. Next base: position 39,789,593 of record OW679194.1, read on the forward strand.
TGCTTTAAGGTCAAGGATGATTATGATTGGAACTGATCGGCTGTTACATAACTACCAGGGGTGTGTTGGTGTAACAATTTCCTGCACTTCTCATAAAAGTCCACGCACGAAATTGAAAAGCGCGGACACGTGCCTAGAATTCGATTTTTCCAGTTTTCAACTTCGCCGCGGGACTAACAAAATTATAAAGCTATTCCGACTTTATGTTAACCTCCTTCATGCATTGACGACTTCAGCTCTATGCGTTGCTAAAGTTCTGAAACTAGCGATAAGCAGTCACGCGAAGAGCAATCATGATCAAGGTTACGAAGAAAAAGCGGAAGTTCTTTGCCAGCAGGGAAATTATACCGTCTGCGAAGTTGGGTGAAGGTTAAAATTGCCATTAATTAACGGAGAAATTGGCTGTCTTTGCAGCTATAGAAACTACATTGGCAATACTACACAAGTTTTAGTTCGTCCGAGCAAATTATGAACTACTTAGACACGGTAAAGTGTGGATAATATATAGAGATATATTTTTCTTCTAACATAGTTCAATTCCGGAAGGTTACGTGTGATTTTAAAGTTTTAAAAAATTGAAACACTATAGTTTAGAAAAACTACTGCTACAGAGTAGAAGAGTAAAGTTATGAGAAATTAAATTTCATTTTTAGCAATTTCAAGATGGCATTTTCTCTTTATATGTTGTTTCCCGTTGGTGTGTCAGTTTGTAAGCAGACGTACATGCAAATTGTAAAAATTTATTTTCAAGTCTACGTAAATAGATTTGAGTTGAAATAAATAATTAGGGGAGAGTGGGGAGGAATGGGGCATACGAAATAAATTTGTCGCTTTAGGATCAATTGGTCTATCCTGTTACAGACAGATACATTATAGGTTGCGTAACAACTTTCTGTTACGTCTGGGTGGATAAAAACCGTGTGTAAAGATAATTTAGTGTTTTGTTAATATTCACTATCGAGATTGTATTTGAATATGTATTATTAAACTTATGTAAGTTATAGCCTGTTTGATATTTTTAGTTGTAACTGGCCATACTGACAGGGCCCCCGCAAGGGTTATCGTCGCCCGCGTGCCGAAAATATTTTAGCGCCCTTTGAATATATGCAGTACTTATATAAATAATATTTTGAAGCATAAGAACTTTAAGCTGTTACATATGTTTTTTAAATTTCCTGGTTTGCTGTAATATTCTTGTAGTTGTTTAAACATTTGAGCGAAATGCGAAAACACATTTTATTTTAATTTTGTAATGAAACAACAGAGATTAAAAAACTAAAATTTTATTTTTCTTTAAATCTGTTACAAAGGAAAAAACAAACCAAACCATAAACAAATAAAACATTCAATCATCCAAAAACTAAATAGGTGTTTTTCTGGATTTGGCTGCTGCAAGTTCTTTTATAATACTGCCAAAATCAATTTTATCGAGGATCTCTTGCTTTATAGCTAAGATTGCCAAACCAGATAATCTTTCTTGTAACATGGTAGACCTCAAATAATTTTTAATTGTTTTTAATTTTGAGAAGGATCTCTCAGAGATGAAGTTAGATTGTTTTCAAATATATATTGTAGAATGTCGAAGGGATTTATTTATGTATTTATTTATTTATTTATTTATTTAATTAACCTCTTTTACAAGGTATAACTACCCAATTACAAAACAGTTGTATAGAGAACATGGATACATAATATACCAAAAAACTTCTTTGTAACAAGCAAAAAACAAAACAAAACAAAACAAAAACGACTGAACACAAAACTGCCTAAATTTTATGATTCGTTTAGTTCGTAAAGAAGTAAGATTTTATTTGCTTCACAGTACAACAGAAGATGTCAATGTCCTGACTAATTGAGTTGCAAATCTGTGCCATTTTATGCAAAGGAGAATTTTTTAAGATATTTGTTCTAGGGCTTTCAAGGTATAAGCAGTTCTTATTTCTGGCTGCTTGTCGAGGAATGTTAAAAGCCAATTGTTGTAACAAATTGGGGGTTTTTACTTTATTTTGCACAATTTTGCTTAATAGGGAAAGGGAATGGCACTCGCGTCTTTTTTCTAAGCTAACAAAATCATGTTTATTCAGCAGTTCGTCATGTGGTATGCCTCTCTGCGGATATGTACCATCAGTTTTAAGACTTAAAGCTTTTAAAAACCGTCTTTGAATCGATTCCAATCTGTCAATGTGATTCCGATAGTACGGGCTCCATATAACTGAAGCATATTCAAGCTTAGATCTCACAAAGCTATAGTAAAGCGTCTTCAAAGTGTTAATATCTTTAAAATCGCGGCTGCTGCGCATTATAAAACCATATGCTTGATATGCTGATGATATGATGGCATCAATGTGATCAGTAAAAGTGAGAGTTCTATCGAAGGTAACGCCCAAATCCACAAAAGTATTTGGTCTCTGAAGTACATCATTAGCTATACTATAGTTATACTCAATAGGATTTGATTTTAGGCTATAAGACATTACTTTGCACTTGGAGATGTTAAGGCTCAATTGATTTTCTTGACACCAAAAAGCAATACGATTCAAGTTCACTGATAACCGTTCACAATCCGAGATATCCGTTATAACACTATATAGCTTCAAGTCGTCGGCATACAACAAAAAATTTGTATCAACAACTTTCGAAATGTCATTGATGAAAATACTAAACATTAACGGCCCCAGGTTAGAGCCTTGCGGAACTCCAGATGTTGCGACGTACTCAACAGACTGAAAACCATTTACTTGAACATATTGCAATCTACTGGTCAAATATGAATGAAATAATTCGACTAATGGACGAGATAAGCCAACTGATAGTAATTTGTTCAGCAATATATTTGACGCTTTAGGTAATGAAAACAATCTTAGGGCTTTTATCTCGTTAAATAAATCATTTTCGTCTACGTCAGCCTCTTTCTTTTTCTGATTAGTTAGCTTTTGTTGTAGATCACGACAACTTTTTAAAAGATCCTCGTCATTTAATTTAAAAATATCACAAAAAAACCAAAAACGTTATCATAATCAGATATCATTTCAAATCTACTATTTAAAGAACTTAGTGTTTGATCAATTATTTTAAAAAAGAAATTTATTTTAAAAGCGGTTTTTAGATCGTGAAGTGTCTCATCCCTGTGTTCATAATCCAACAATTTTCTAACAGTATTTAAAGGAGGAAAACCTTGCTCTATCTCAAGAGCGGCTGCTAGTTTTCCAGCTTGAGCAAGTTATTCCTCGAAAACATTATCATCACTATAATTTTTATTCATGGTATTGCATATTGCACAGCAGCCGTAATCATACCGCTTTACAAGAAAAATGATCATGAACAGATAGAAAATTATCGCCCCATATCTTTGCTGACATCTTTTTCAAAAATATTTGAAAAAATATTATACTATAAATTGGTTTTTTTTTACTAAGTTTAAACTGTTCAACAACAGTTAACATGGATTCTTAAAAGGCCGTAGTATAGATACAGCAATTTTTCATCTCACAAAATTTATTTTGGATGCATTGAAGAGTAAAGAAACTCCCTGTGGAATGTTTCTCGACCTCTCGAAGGCATTCGACTGTGTTGATCAGAAAATACTCTGCAAAAAACTTTCAATCTCAGATGAACTTTGGCATAATGTTCTGGGCAAACAATTGTATGGGCAACCTGAACCAAATTTTTATATTGCAAAAAAGAATGTTACGCTTGATATTACATTTAAAATATAACGAGAGCTGTCGAGGTCTCTTTAAAATAAATGGCTTTCTAACAGCTGTGGGGCTCTATATATATAGTTGCTTGAAATTAATTTTTAAATGCAGGCATCTTTTCGTAGAGTGTTGCAAAAGTGGTATTTATGACACAAGAACTAAACATTATATATTTCCAAAACACGGCCTCGCAATGTACGAACGAATTCCATTTTACATGTGTTTGCGTTTCTTTAATACTCTACCTAGTTCACTACAATCTATAGAAAATCTTAAGACATTTAAAAACAAAATATATAATCTACTGTTAAATATAGAACCATACCATTTGGATGAATTTTTCCACTATTTTGCTTAGTGTAGCCTCTGTTGACGTTTTCCATTCTATCATATTATGTATTTTATTATTAAATTTTATATACATGTATGATCCTATGTAAATAAAGTTATATTCTATTCTATTCTATTCTAGAATTAACTAACCTATGGATTTTATTATATTTAATAATTAAAGCTAAAGAAAGAGCTATTTGATTTCAAAATTTTCTGTCACAATAGGAATAGGTCATTATATCAACGAACATAAACTTCAATAAGATTATTGATTATACTATAAATTGAAATAAAAAAATATTTGATTTCTTTAGTGCCTTAGTATACTTGTTCATTGGAATCGTTAGAAAAATTAAAAGTTCAAATTGTATACAAATCTCCGGTTTGGCGCCCCTTTAGAGTAACGCCCGCGTGCGGTGCACGCATTGCACGCGCGGTTGCGGGGGCCCTGCATACTGAAATATATTATTACTTCGACACGAAGTGTTGAAATTCCCTCATATCGAAAACCACTCCGAATCAATTATCCTAAAATTCGTACCAACCGACTAATGAATCCACTATATCAAATCTCCGTCTAGGCTGTGCGGATCTTTTGGTGAAGACCCCAGCCCACTAGATCCCTCCCTCGTATTGGGGGGTGCCTAAACGTGCTGTGCGGTGTACGTATGTTAGTATGTGTACACGATTCCGGTCGCCAGGAACCTTCCTGAAGTCTTGGATCGTTTTCATACGAAAGGTCCTCCAAAACTGAAGGCAACATCAACTTTTGAGGTATGGCGTCGGCAAGATTTTTTTTGTTTTTTTTTTTTCGATAAATAACTGGTTCATAATATTTCATTGTACTAGCGAAACGGAATGATGCTGAGTGTCGAAATATTCTTGGAAAGCACCGAAGGCTTTTGTTTACTCTTTAAAAATTGCACTTTAATAAAATTTGCGTTGTATGAGGATTGGGAGAAATTTGTGTTACATGCCAGTTCTACAGAACATTTTTTATTCAAAATATTAATTTGTCATAATTTCTTCAGGCAAAATGCCTAGAACACAAGAAAACTTAAACTTAAATAGAGGGGGGTGGCGATCGATGCAATCTGTAGCAGACAACCATGTTCAGAAACTTACAACCTGAGTCTGGAAGGAATACCTTATTTCTAGAAGATGTGGCACCGTTTCCAAAAACAGTTGCCAAAATAAAAAGCAATCACTGCAGTGGTCGACCAAAGAAAATCATCGGAATACTAAGCGATACCCCAAAGAAGGACGGAATAGAAAGTCGGAAGGAACAAGTGATTTAAAAAACTATTAAAGTATCTGTTATCAGGAAAGTGGTAGCTTCTTCATCAGAAAATCAGACACTGAAGAAATAACTGATGATAATAATTCTTCTAGATTCGATTTCACTGGATCAGACAGTGAAGAAAACATATTTATTAGAAATATTTGCGACCCCGAAGTAAACCATCATGTGCTAGTGAAGTTTCCCGCAAAGGTAAAATTATTTATTTATCGTTAATTTCTTACGACGGAACGGGAAATTTTATAAGCATTCTATAAGCCAGAAGTTGAAGATATAATAGATGTATTAACACAGGACCTCGCAGCTCGTAGTTCGTCAAATGTAAGAACAGCAGATATAATAAAATTTACAGTTGACGTAAGTGACTATAACGATACATTACGCTGAGAGTTATTTCGTTGAAATTATAGTAAACATTGTATGCTTATTTCTATTTATAGTTTTATTTCGTATACCGCCCATTTCTACTGCTCGCATGTCCCATTTATCCTACAACGTAGGTGGAATAGGACTAGGAAAATGAACTTCTTCGTTATTTCTTATTCTCCAAATATTATATATTTCTTAGAAGTTCCGAATCAGCTCCCGACGCTTCCGTGTCTGATTTATATAGCTTCCCCAGTTGCGTAAGTAGAGAGTTATTTATGACTTGCGAAATTGTGCTCCATTTCTAAGCGAGAGCATCGGAATTTCGTTTACTGCACTTCGGCTGCAACAGAATGTCTCCTCGGCGTAGTGTTATGCCACTATTGTTCGGACGGCTTGCACCACCCGACTGTTTTATTGCCCGCCTCTTCGTCTGCGGGTGAACAACTGAATTACTCCGATTTCTTGCGCAGCCATATTTTGATGCACAAAATGGTAGAGAGACTACCTGTTGTGATGTCCCGGATCTCCTGCATTTACAGGTGGCGTAATATTGCTTTAAAGTGCGTGCGCTTTTACACTGAAGTTGCGAATGCAACTTGTCATTCGCGATGCTAATTGGTCAGTTTCACGTTTAGTTCCACGCTGAATTTTCAAATTTCCTACAACAGGACATTTTCCGCTACATCCTTTATCCAATAGACTTGTCTGTCCGGGACGCTGTTTTGTCTGTCCGGGACGCTGTTTCAGCAGCCAAACCGTAAGAGATAGAGAAAAAAGTTATGAAAGTTATATGTTTGGAATGGTCATGTCAGGTCAGGAACCGAATTTCAGTCACGTGACACTTCCGGTTTTCGAGAAATCACGTGATTTCTCGAAAACCGGAAGTGTCAGTACGCTGTTTCAGCAGCCAAACGGAGCTGCGACCCTCTGCGCCTTAAAACCTCGATCGGTTAGGCAACCACTTTGACACCTTCCAGGTCTGGGTACAGTTTTTATTTAATACGCGTTCTATTTGAAAAACGGTCTTTTTTGTTTTTTTAAATGAGACATTTGCCTCACTGGGTTGCTAGTTTAAAATAAAATTCTTAAGAGAGCTTTTAGAACTGCAGTTTTATGGCAGACTTTCTTAGGAGAGTTTCCAGAAACTATTACAAAAAAATGCTATATGAAAAATAAACTCTTGCAGCTACGGAATTGGAGGGAAAATATATTATTACGTTTGTTCGCTTCCATATGCTATTAGAAACAATAAATTGTATGAACTGTATTACCCTAAAGGGTATGCTAATATTGTATAATTATTATATATTGCACGATTCTGGAAGTGTTTACAGTAGATTTCATTGAATAAGTGTCGTTACAATATATTGACGTGGTTCTACTGATGAACGTTAATTTATGGTAAAACAATAGCAAGTTTTTATTTAATTGATTCACCATTTTGGCATGTCAAATGGAGAGCCATTCTAGATACGAAGCAACTCAGAAACACAATCTACTTAGAGTCATTTTCTACGTTACAATCGAGTATAAAAAACTAGAAGCACTTTTATAAAAAAATCTGCAAACTTTAACCTGTGCAACCTGCCACAATACGTAGAATTTGATTCTTGGAGAGAGCCCCCATGTTTCGCTGCCATCTAGGATAGTTGCAGTAATCATGTCAACAGAATGGCGTGAGATTTTTTCGCGAGTTGCTATGAAATACTTATCAAAGATACAAAGAGATATTGAACAGCCACGAAAGCGAAAAGTGTTGATAGAGGTTATACAGTCTAGTCTATGCAGTGTAGAAGAAGAAGCATATATTAAAATCTCAAACACAAAATACTTTTGTTTCCCCCTAAATTTCAAGTAGTATATATAAATATCACACACTGTAATTTATAGCCACAACTACCATCTACGTTCCATATCGTGTAAATCTCGTCAGTTATAAATGCATTCCATCCCTACTGCTTGTTTATAAATTTACTTTCACCAGTAAATCCAAGCTGTGTTTAAATATCACTAGGTATAAATTCATACCCTTGGCACTGCGTGTGGATTAACTTCACTATATAAATAATATTCTCAGCAGTATCACTTCTTATAAATATAAATGGGTATAAGTACGAGTTATTTCCAACGAGTATGTTAAAATTACACCACAAGTGTACCTACTTAAATTTTGTACAGAGTCGCAGGTACTTGCGTGTTATGCATTTCCTAGGTTACATCTTACTGGCTGCTTCAATGCATTGTGGTGTGTCAACGGAATAAATCATTATTAAAATCCATTACCGGCTAGTGATTTTAGCCAGGTTTATACATAGTAGGACTCTGCTGCTGGCAGAACAATATAAATAGCGATGATAATTTATACGTAGTGAGACTTATACGGAGTAGCAATTGGCTGGCGGATATTTTCAATGGTGAGGGCAATTTATACCCAGTGGGAATTCTAGAAAATGGGACTTTTTAGTGTAACATTTATGATGTTGATATTTAGGTTCTTGTCTTTTACTACATATTTATTTTGAATTATTCATATAAATTCTTGTTCAACACCTTTCAGAAAATTATGATTTTAATACAAACTTCAATGAACTACATATTAAACCTGTAATGAACCAAAACAGTCGTTTTTGTTTCCGGCATTTCACACAATGGAATTTACACATAGCATAACCCTTTACTTACGTAACACAGTTCTGATTAATTTTTAAAAGAACATGACAACACAAGTGTCCTGTTGAACGTTGTGAGTGGTTGGTACTTCAGCATCATTATGGTTGGGAAAAGATAATGATACAGGTAAACAGTTTACAAATTTCAACTGAAATATTGTTTGTTATCTCTCTTAACGATAATTAGGCTTATCAATATAACTATAAAATTGATTCGTAGTAATGGACACTACACGATTCATATTTATATTATGAACTTCCTCGTTTATCGTGATGTAGTCTCGAAGTGAAAGAGAACAGCACGTCCATTCATGGTTGTATTTGTATGGGAATATATCAGTGACGTCATTACATCTCTAGTGGAAAATTATCACGAATACGCCACTAAGGTACTAGTACTTAACGGTATGTTATTTTTCATTAGTAATGAGTGTTTGCAGTTACTAGCGATACCAGGCTTAATGTGAGAATCAACAGTGTTATTTATTCATGGCGTTTAGTCCTCTGATTGGCAGAAAATGGACCTGGTATTACAAACGTGTTTACCTAAAACATATCTTGTATATCAATCAAATGTCAGAATATAATTTGACTTTTAGAAATGGAATGCTGCGTCTTTTGATGTTCAACTGATGCAATTTTTCAATTATTAGATACATAACATAATAAACAATAATATCTCACCGGCTAAAAAAATTGCCTACCTTACGCCTGTATTTGCATTTCTATCGACTACGTGAATAAAGATTTTGTTCATCTACAGCAAGTAAGAAAATACACATACTTATCGTAAATATATAAATATCACACCGCCAGATTATTTTTTTATCTAAATGTAAACTTTAAAATTTCTCTTTCCACAAAAGTTATTCTACATTCGTAGCAGTCCAAATTAGAAGTGTTTGGGCAAATGTTTATGGAAAAACTATTTTTGTAATTTCGGAAACATGTTGGCCATTCAAACGTGTTCTTTATATTTATTAAAATTTCCATCTAACCCCATTTTCTAACTTTTCATTTAAATAACATTTTTTAATTATTGAGACAACTAAATAAATGATACTCGTATTTCCAACTCGATGCTGGAAGATTTCACTCGCGTAGCATTTTTGAAGTCTCTATTACGAAGCTTCAAATTTCTGTAATACTAATACGATACGGTAAGTAGACATGTTGCAGATAATAATTATTATGAGATAAACATGTTCTTGATGCCATGACGACTTTATCGATTCTATTTTTTATAGGTTTCATTTACTACATATTAAAATGCATATAAACTGCTATTGCCAATTTGAAACAGAGTAATTCAAAACATTAATTCTGCAACAACTGGTATGCAAGCTTGGATTTATGTACAAATTCAGCAAAAACTGCTAAAAAATAAAAATATTTACATAAAGATTTTTATTAAATGCAAAATATTGGTAAAAAATAAAATTTAATTGAAAAGATTGTAGGCTCATCTGGAAAATTTTAACACACACCAACGAAAAGTGTTACTCTTAAAAAATTGTTTTTATTTAAATATCTTTTAGTAACACCTAACGTCAGACGGGGCAACTAGGTTTGTATGGCATATACTGTTAGAAAAATTCAAAATATTTCATTTAGCTAAACGTAAATTTCATTTTCCGACCAACGGTACACACACTTTTTTGTGGTACAGCTAAAATATACACCTAATCAAATTTTCTACAGAATTTTTATCAAAGACGAATTGTGGTCCCGTGTAGAAAATTACAGTAATTGTAAGAAATATACTATTTACGTAGTATAGGGCAATAGAGAGGTAGGCAAACATTAAATTTCCTGTGATTGCTATAATTGCCTCGACCTCACTCACTAACAGCTCATAGGAAAAATTGAATTAGCTTCCATTTTGTGTAGAACTATTTTTGTCTGTTCTTCGTACATCTGCGGTATCATGGCGGCGGCTGTAAATATTTGATATTCAAATTATAGCAAAAAAAGCGTTAGAGATACCTTTGCCGGGTTTTTCGCCCTGACATGACGCCTGGCTTATCTTAGACGCTGAAAGGTGTTTTTCTTTTCAAGTAAATATATTAGAATATAAAGGTCACAATTTTTTGTTGACATAATTGAAATATATACTATTATTTAGTCTATGTGAATATAGAAAAACTTGTATGTAATCTAAATTATAACTATTAATATAATTTTTAATACATATACGTATGCGGAACTTAACACTAAAAATATGAGAATTATACGTAAAGTTTGCTTATACAGGGTGTAAAAAAAGTCTGGAATATAGCAAATATTTCAAAAACTACCGGAGATGAATTTTTCAAAATTTCCAGACTTATATAGGTAAAAACGGCGCATCTAGGAAGGACAAAACCGTTTCTGTAACTGTACAGGGTGAGTCAGAAAAAATACCAACTTTAGTATTTTAAATTGGACACCCTGTATATTAACGAGGAATCAAATAGTCCTTCAAAAGACAAATTCAACGATATAGGGTTTGACGGATTTATCTGTCAAAATGGCAAATGTGGGGTGGCTTAAAGAATAAGGTTTACAACAATAGATCGGTTAATATTGAAGCTTTAAAGGATCATATTAAAAATGAGATACGTCAAATTTGATGGGATACTTTTGACAACGTCTTACGAGAATTTAAAGACAGTATCCCATCGAATTTGACGTATTTCTTTCTAATATGATCCTTTAAAGCTTCAATATTAACCGGTATATTGTTGTAAACCTTATTCTTTAAGTCACCCCACATTTGCCATTTTGACAGATAAATCCGTCAAACCCTATATCGTTGAATTTGTCTTTTGAAGGACTATTTGATTCCTCGTTAATATACAGGGTGTCCAATTTAAAATACAAAAGTTGGTATTTTTTCTGACTCACCCTGTACAGTTACAGAAACGGTTTTGTCCTTCCTAGATGCGCCGTTTTTACCTATATAAGTCTGGAAATTTTGAAAAATTCATCTCCGGTAGTTTCTGAAATATTTGCTATATTCCAGACTTTTTTTACACCCTGTATATAACAGTTATAGGTACGAAGGTGGTGCATATTGCTGCAATAATTTTGATTATACAAGGTGGCTCAAAAACGTATCACAAACCAAAGTTTTTTTTAAATTGAATGTTCTATATATTTGGGTACCTCGATTAAAATTTTTCGGTCGAAATGTTAATTATTTTAATATAAAGTTATGTGGGTCCAACGTTAACTGTGCTGGAGATACATATTAACGATTTAGTTAAAAAAATGAATTTCAGGCGGCTGCTGTAGGTAAAAGATTTGAACGGAAAAAAAACTTTTTCAATAAGTACGTGTTTTTATCAAATGCCTATTTAGTGTAAAATAGTAGCTCTGAGTATTAATGCTGTACAGGGTGCTCGGAATTTGTAAATTTAATAATTTCAGATTTTCTCAAATGGTACACCAGTATATTTTTATATTTTTAAGAACACCTTTTAATGATGTCTTACTTAGGGATATATTTAATTAACATATCGATGTATTGAATATCTATCATATAATTTTCCTTAATGTGTGTTTGTCTGTCTGTCTGCTGTGGCACAAAATCAAATATCACGTTCCGGCTTCGCAGATGTTTATATTTGTTTAGGTTTTGTTTTTCTTATCTTAGCGGTCGGTTCGGACCGTGACCTTTCGCGTATCCTATTTCACACGTGCGCCACACGTGCGCGTAGCGCGCCGTTTGCTTGTATGATATAATTATCGCTATACTTATTTCAGTAAAGATTGCAAGCCAAATTACAAATATCACCTGTACCTAGATCACTAATATGACTTACAGAAAATTTGGATCAGAGAGACATGGCCTTTTTGCTGTCTTTATGAATGTCATAATCAATGTGTCATGTCTGTATATACATTATTTACTAGCAACGTGATATTATCAATTTTCATCATAGATACAAAATATGAAAAGCTACTCATAACTCCATAGGGATTTTTCAAATTATTTCTCCCTCAATCACATGGTAACCATGTAAAGTTCGGGCACTTCATTCCATGTAGGAACATGACCCGAGACAAGGCGAGTCACGGTCGCCGAAATATCTCTTTCTGAAACCCAGTCAACCTGGCACACGTTAACGGCGTACTGAGTGATGTGATTAGCATCACGCCCTCGACGACTGCCTTACTTTTCCTACTTCCACAACTGTGGTTTCGGTACCCAATTTTTAAAGTAACTGGGTGGGCTGCCCGCCAGTTGCCAAATGTGGGGATTAAACCCTGTTGCGTGGTACCGCAGCCGGAGCTCCCTAACCGCTCGGCCACGCTGGCGATTTATTTTAAATGTACTTTATGATATTATGAAAGTTTATACTATTTTCATTACTATGCTACTAAACAAAATATTCATGCACCACTGGAGATACTCATGTTTTAAATCTTCGGTTGACTTACAGACCTCGGGCGAGAGGCCTTCGGTCGGTGTAACCCTTAACCATGTCAACCTCATGGAAAATACATATTCATATCTCCCTTAATGCATAAATATCTTTTTAGTACCATATTTTTTTACATTTGTTGGTTGCTGCGAAAGCACAGTAGGCGCGCTCCAACTTTGTATCCCGAATCCGGGGCAAGTTGAGCATTGTACCGCCAGATGCAACCGCATAAAGCACCCGCCTCTACACCGCAAGGTAAAATGAGATTAACGATAATACATACAATACAATGCATGTTTCTTAGGGGGTGAATTTATTCTCAGATCAAAATCAGCAGAGTTATTTGAGGTAGTCATCGTACAATTTTACAATAATTTCAAGCATTGCAAAAACAGTTGTCAAATATAATCTCTATATTACGCATACGTAGATACATTCTACGACCAAAATTTTAATAAAATCAGTTGATAGCAGACTTTACTGACTTGGTTCGGTGAATGAAGTATGGTTACCAGAATGATCGGATACAACAAAATTACAGTAGGTATCGTTTAGATTGTTTAGAACGATGGGCAAAGAAGCGGAAGAATTCGGTCATTATAACCGTAAGTTTCTATAAGCAAACGCGCTATTAATAAAGAAAAACGCCGTTTTCTCCCATCGAATAAAAACTATGCTTTTCCGACGTAGTTTAAAACCTCTCAAAGCGGACACCTCTGCACGACGAACGGTTTTTTAGTCTACAGAACTGTAGGGAATATGTATATCATAAAAAAACCTCTAATTAACGGAAAATCTCTACAACGAACAGTTTCAGATTCCCCCTTGGGTGTCCGTTATGGAGAGATTTCACTATAGATGATTTCGGTATGTTATTTTCGTTGCTAGACAACAAGGCATATTAGGCAAATGTAACTATTTAACAATACGGGAATAACTTGTTCGCCCTAGGCCGAAAAACTTAACGTAACCTAACAATAAAATTATTAATTATTGCGTGTCTTCGGATGGAAGAAAGGATATATTTTAATTGTACCAAAAAAAAATGCATTTTTGTTTGTATCCGTTTTTGGTTTGCCTACATAATTGTTTGCTTTCTATCTCTAGTACCAAATATGTATGTATACTGTACTCACATCAAATTCCGTGGATATAGAAACATTCAGCTCTACCGGCTTCTAAACGCCAAATTTCAGGCCGGTTTTCGGTAGCTATATCAGTTCAGTTGCAATATCCGATGTCGCATTAACCGATACGTTCACTATGTATTTAGTATGGACTCCCGACCTTAAATTTTCGACCCATATGTGGCTATATCCCACGTTGTTACAATCGATATCTTTTCTCGGGGAATTTTAAGTTTCTTTTAATTGTCCCTACCTATATTATACTTCAATTTTTCCTCGACCCCTTCAAAACTTGAATTTTGAAAATAATTAAATATATAGATATATTTGTTGCGATATATCTCATGTATCGATATATTTATATTTTTTTGCAGTCGCTATTCTTACGTCATAACAGGTTTATAAAAAAAATCAGCCAGTGCTGACAAAAAAAATAACACACACGAAAAACGAATAATAAAAGAGAAAATTACATTTGAAAAACTGTTGAATTTAGGCGTATGAAATGCAATATTAGAAGAGCGCTCAAATATAGAGATACACAGGGTGTTTCATTAATAAAGCCTAAACGGTCATATTTGCAAATTTTGAGCATTTAACATTCAGGTACCCAAGAAAATGTGTTTATAGATATTAACGATACAAGTTTGATTATGAGCATCTTAACGACACGAGTTTGATTGCCAAAAACGAGGCGGTGAGCCGAGTTTTGCGGCAATCAAACGAGTCTCGTTAAGTGCCATAAGCAAACGTGTGTTGTTCAATATTTTATCTTCATCAATAAATTCTGGTTCACTGTATTTCTTTATACAAAAAGAGTGCTCTTAACAATACTAAAATTAATTTGGTTAAGAGTCTATAACAACACTGATGAAGATAAAACATTTAACGATATTACGTATAGGAATTTGAGTACTGTTCCTTCTTGTTTTTTTCTTATCTGATATCATTTGATGCTGAAATTAATTTATTCATACATTTTTTCGTTTTAACAAGTTTATTATTTCTCTTGTATCAACAATGATTGGATTTTTATTCTCTAAGCCTGGTTTTAATGTTTCAAATGTTTAAATTAGCATTTTGACTGTGTTTGCTTGTTATCCCTTTCACTAAAGCAGCTTAGGGGGCTTACATTATTTTTTATATTAAAACTAAAATATAAGGGTATGCAGTAAGATTCAGAAGAAAGCCCATTAAAAAGGGTACTTAAAAATGTAAAAATATACAGGGAGTTCAATTTTAAAAAATCCTAAATTAGTTTTTTTTCTATTCAATTGTTTTCTGTTATTTACAGCAGTCGCCTGAAATTCAGCATGTTTTACATAAAATCCTTAATATATCCAAAACGGTTTACGTTGGACCCCTATAACATATTAAGATGCGCAGTGTTTTCACACAAAACTTTTAAGCTTGCTAAATATACGGCGTGCTATTTACAAAAATAGTTAACTCGGTATCGGCATATCGGCCATATCGGCCGAACTAGGGATATATCGGTATCGGTCATATCGGCCTTCCTTTTTGCCGATATATCGGCAAAAGTGAATTTCCTTTCAATATTTAATATTTTAATATTTATTATAAGAAATGAACAATATAATGTAAATAATCAACGTGGAGTATAAAATATAACTACTACCTAATATTGAAAATTCATTTTTTGTAAATTATTATGTAAAAATATTAGGCTCTCCATCAAGTGTGTTGCACCATGCAGCGAAATATCTTCCAGCTTCTGGAATGCACTGCATCAGCAAAAAAGAAAAAGGTAAAGATTCAGGGTCATTTAAATTTCCCCAGCTGGGGGCCCCTTGCGTCCCTCTTCAGCCAATAACGGGAATTTCAGAATGGGTGGAGAATCCAAGAGAGGCCAGGAAAGGTGGAGAAGTACTGACCCGACAATCGCTTCAGAGAAGGTACTCTGTTGACTTAGGAAAACCCCCTAAAAACCTGAATCAAAGAAGACGGCCAAGGGAATCGAACCCACGACCTCCCGAATGCTAAGCAGACGTGGTAACCACTAGTCCACAGAGCTCGGTCCATCAGCAAAAACATTCGATCAGGCAATGCCATTTCAAGGTCTTGCATCATCAGAAATTGTTAACAATACTAACGAATAGGTCAAGAAAAAAAAATGATTGTGTTAAATTGCGTTATTAAAACGAAATGACAAGAAGACACCTCCATAAGCAAACCTAAGCTAGAGTTCGTATTTAGGGGATTACCCCGCCCGAATCTAGCAAGCAGCGGCGCTCACGTGCTTGCATGTAGTCAAAAAGTAGTGGAGAGAGCAATGAGAATATATCGGCCGATATATCGGCGTATCGGCCTCGATTATATCGGTATCGGCCGATATATCGGTATCGGCCAAAAAACCCGTATTGGTCCATCCCTAGTTAACTCACCACACTTTTTGAGCAACCCTGTATCATCAGAGATATTTTAGTAATGTACACCACATTGTACCTATAAGCAAATTTCATGTAACTGTCAAAATTTAAAAAATATCTTCCACCCCTGTATCATTGGCGGACCCTGTATTGTATCTGTTTGCATCTAAATATTTTCAAGGGTAATACCACAAGGAGTGGATATATTTTTGACAAATATTTTGTCGTTTCCATGTAAATTATTGCGTTTAAATTTCACGATACAAAATCACATCATTTAAATGTGATTTTGTTGAGTGAAATTTGCAATAATTTCTATGGAAATGGCAAAATATTTAAAAAAAATATATCCACTTCGAGTGGTATTTGGGATGACTATTTAACAATATTAATACATAACGATTAACTTTATTGAAAAATAATCCAACAATTAATATAATTATTCATTCACAATTAAATTCAGCGGAATACTTCCAAAACACAGCATTTTAAAATTTTTAAAACAAGCCACACAGTTTGTTGGTGTTTAGTTGTACGTAACCTAGCGATATCACTAAAGACAGAACATGGTTGCTAAGCGATATTGGTGCCCAATATTCAGTGATATACTGCTGTTATTGGTTGAAAAAAGCAAATGTCTGCAATGTGATTGGCTAATATGTTATAGTGTTGAATAGTCTTTCAAATGCGACTGTACTTAATTAGTACACAACTGCCTTAACTAATGGTGTATATATTAACAGATTAGTGCATATTTTGTGCATATATTGAAGGTTTTAAACACATTTTGGTGTTTAATTATGGCAATTGCCTAAAAACGCACGGAAATTTCCTACGAAAAAAGACACGTATCGAACATACTATGCAACATTTTTATAGGTCCAGATATGATTGCCGAAAATAAATTGAACGAAACTAAAGGTCCCTAGAAAGCATTTTGTATGCAGTTGTAACCCCAAAGCTCGTTAAACGGAAGAGTGGAATACTACACGATATTTCCTTGAGGGGAACCGAGACTCGCCGTCCTTCTCAACATCTGCTTCGCCAGGTGATATAACGGTCGTTGCAACCTCTACACCTTTACGCACAAGATAAATGCTTATTTCTAAACAGTATAGGAGAAAATTCAGCGGTCATTGTCACCTCGGTAACGCGGCCTCGTTCCAAGCTTGGGGGTAGCAAGAGAAAGGTCATCTTTGATGAACGACGCCACGACGCTGCGTACGATGGAATTATTTAAAAATTGCTCGGATTCCTGCGAGATATGTGCATTGTTGTTCGAGTCTGGGATGAATATAAATTAGCGGAGACGACCTTGGACGATTAAGTGCTCTCTACGCCACTGACAGTCTGTGGGTCACATTTGGTGCAAAGTGTAGCGGTGCGAATGGAACTTTAAATGCCTCTTGTTAAATCAGCAATTACATGACACACAATCCGTTTAGCAATTGGAAATGGCCGTCCCCTTGGCGCGATCGCTCTTTCGGGAATTGGGAGGTCTTAATCGAAAAATGCCATGCGGAAGAAGCCATCCTGGCACTCGAATAAAATTGAAAATAACGAATAAAGCAGGACGTGATGAGCCTACGAATTGGCCGCCAATCTGACCCTGTTGGAATGCGCGGCCAAGCATCAGAGGATAATCTCGATCTTCGCAAGAACTGACTCAGTCTGGACACCTACAACTTCATTTTGCTTGCCTTTCCAATTTGTTGCTCGTTAGGTCGACAAATTCCCGATCATTGCCTTACCTACCGAGTGTAGGCTCAAATGCCACAACCAAAATTTCGGGAATGTGAAGGGGCTCCTAATTTGCAATGAGTAGTAAATTAACTACGTTGCCGAATAAGCGTGGAGGGGTTGTTCGAAATTCAACAACGTCTTTGGTTGTGGATCAACTAAAAGGTCATTTCCTTGTTGTTGTTGATTACTAATTTTCATGATGAGATATTGACAAACAGATTTGGAAGGGGTTGTTCTAAATTCAGTAACATGTCTAATTATGAATAAGCTAAAAGGTTCTTTAATTTGAATTGGATCGTTATATAGGAGTTATTTACCGACACGTTACTCTTTATGCAAATATTATAACGCTGCTGACCTTCGCAAGTATTTCTGGAACCTGCAAGGTAAGTACAGGATACAAGTTTTTCAAATTTCGTGCTTCTTCTAGATTTTGGTGTAAGAAACACTTCTAAACCTGAAGCTTACTTTTAACAATTTGTAGTTAGCTTTTTAATATTGCAATTCCCCACTAAAAAATTACAAGGAATTGAAAATCCGTGTCGATTCATGATTTATTACAAACCATAGAAAGTTTACTTTTCATCCAAAGGACACAGATGGAGTATGAGAAGAATCAGTCCAGCAAAACAATTATTACAACAGTAATTATTCTTGTAAAGGACCCTGTATTTTTTGGCTGTATACCTTCGATATTGAATTATAATCCATTCACGATGCTTCCTCCCCCCAGCAAGCTGTTATTGTTTTTATTAGGTTTGCATGAATTGTGATAGAAGTCAAACTGTGACATGAAAAAACTATGATTTTTTTTGGAATTGTTTTATTGACATTGTTGAAATGTTAATTTCAAAATGCAGAATATTTTATGGAATGAGACAAAAATTTAACTGGCAACAGTGCAAACCTTCAAAAATCATACCCACAAATTCAAAATAACATAACCCAATTTTGTAGTGTCTAGTTATTTCACATGCATAGCAAAAAAAATTTTCACCCTAAAATAGCCTGCTGGGAGAGAGAAACACAATGAATGGGTTGTATAATTTGTACTTTAATAAGACGCAGTGAACGAAACGACCGTTTGAGAATGAAGAAAAGGGTCATCGGAAACATTAGCAAAGCGGCTTCAGCAGAATTTTCTAACTGTAGTAATACTTGCGAGAAGCCTACGAGTCTTGGTTGTCCGTCAGATTGCAAGTGCGAGCTTTTATAGCCAGAGTTTATTAAACGTGCGCAGTTTAAGCACAATTTCGAGAGAATGTTATTTAGCTTCGCAGTTTAAGCAGAAAAGTTCGCGATTTTCATGATTTATTACTTCCCGAGCTTTTACTCAAGTGGGTGTTTCTAATACACTTTGGAAAATCGTCTGGTACAAGCTATTT
This sequence comes from Agriotes lineatus, assembly GCA_940337035.1. Taxonomy (NCBI): domain Eukaryota; kingdom Metazoa; phylum Arthropoda; class Insecta; order Coleoptera; family Elateridae; genus Agriotes; species Agriotes lineatus. Next base: position 39,809,016 of record OW679194.1, read on the forward strand.
TGCGTTCAAAAAGTACAGGCACTTCGTTTCACTTCATTTTTTGTAATGAATGTGTCAGATCGTATTCGCAAATTTTAATAAAACTCGAATAGTATTATTGAAAACGCAAATATTTTTTTTCATGTTACAATTGCAACATTTCAATCAATAAAATATAGAGTGGTTAAACAATTTCAAATTTCAACGATGTAGTATGTAATATTGCTACCAGAAAAAAACTAGGACATTTTTTTAGCTGTGTGAATCTGAATGTTGAATTGGCAACTGAGATGTGAATAACGTTAACATTATTTCAAAACGTCACAGTCAATCATGCGTAAAGTAAACTGTGTAACTATTCGGCAAATTGCACATTTATTTAGTTTTATAATGTAGCTTTTGATATAAAAATTTGATATGACATGTGAATAATTCTAAACTGTCGTGTGACAGGTAAGCTCAGTTAATCAACTAAAATAACAAAAATGCATGGCTAATGGCTTTAGAAACTGTGCTAGTTTTTTTGTGGTACCAATAGCAGATCAAGAAATTGTTCTCTTGTGTGACAATTAATTCAAACTACAATAGTATATAGTACTGAGAAAGCAAATAGAATCACAATTTAAAATTACAACATTAAAATACAATTATACTTAGAAATGCATATCGTATGAGCAAAAAGAAAGTTCACCAAGGGCCTTTGGAATGTCGAAGTCAAATGTATTATAACACTAGAAAATATGAAGCTTTAATTTGACATTTGTTACAAAGTGAGGCTATGATCGTCTTCTTGTTCTTCTGCAGGTTTTGGAAATATTTTCGACGAGAAGTCTCGATCACATGTAGCTATATTAGCCACTATCAGCCACTGTATATAAAATGTCAGTGACAAGGATTAGGTATAATTTTCTGGTGTTATTATACACATACCTTCAAAATGCTAAAGGTGTCTTTGATGAACTTTCTTATTGCTCATACCATATATTTTCGAATAATCACATTTAAATTTCCAGAAAATTCAAAACTTTAGTAATAGTATTGCATAACATCGGTAGAAGTTTCTGTACCTCACATTTAATTAGTAATTCAAGTTCGCTGAATGTATTCCCGAAGTTTTAAGTTTGTTGTGAAATAACCGACTATAGTTGGAGCAAATTCGTATTCAGGGCGTGTAATATGAATAAAATTGTTCTAATATAGTGAGGTATTACGCAACCATATTATTATCCTCGTCTGTAAATTACAGTGTTGGAACTTGGGATAATAGCCTTTTGTGGCATTTCAATGTCGATAGCTTTTAGGTGAACGGGAAAGTGATTTTGAATTTCAACTAACTGAAAATGTACTTACATTCACCATATTCATTATATATATATATATGTTGAGGGTATGTAATAATTTAAAAAGTAATACATACATACAATGGAGTTTTAATTATTTTCATATTTGTTTAGACGGACAGAATAAGTTCAGTTACTGTAAATGAAATTTTTAGTTTATGTATGGAAAGGTTTAACACACCCTCTACACCTAACAGTAGGAGAGGGATGGATTATATATATATACATACGAATGGCAAGTATTTTAACTGCATGTGATGTTTTTTATTTTAGATAACTATCCTTTAATACTCAGCTGTCAGCGATCTCTTCGAAATTGTACGCAATTAGAAAATGGAGAATATATTTATCCAACAACTCAATAAATATCTAAAAAACATAAATTTTGTATTGACAGCCGTGAAAACTCATAGTAACAATTTGGAAATTTATTTTCTTTTATTTATCGTATGGCTTGTTTAGCCGGGGGTTCCGGGTCTACGACTCGAGATGTCATATCATGTGTATATTGTATGCAGCAACAATTTGGAAAGTACCCAGAGATCAAATAAATTTATAATTAGAGTCGCCTGTGATTCGTGTTATACAGGGTGTTATTTAATTACGTGGCCAAACTTCAAGAGGTAATTCTTTCAGTGATTCTAAGACGAAAAGTTTATATAAACATAGGTCCGGTAATGCTTCGTTTTCAAGATACAGGGTGTCAAACTTTTTTTGAAAAATCATTTTTTCATAAAAATTTTAATAATCCTTCAGCCAATTTTGTTGAAATTTGTCAGTGTTATTTATGGTAGAAAGGGGCTAATTTAGCTCTAACTAGATTAAAATTATTAAGTTCAGTGGCGTCCTGGGGGGCACCTTAACCAATATTTTTGACAAAAAAGTGTGCGCCACTGACTTCTTTAGAACTTTTATATATTTTTTTGCATTAAGCAGCTAAAAATACAACTTTTTTGTCTCTTTATTTTTTTGTATCTTGCTCCGTTTTCGAGAAAAAAAAATAAAAATAACTATTGCATGTCCATGGACAGCAAAAAACATTTTTTAATAATTAATAAAACACAAAAAATATTTTTTAGCTAGCATTAATTGTTATAACAATTTCTAAGACTAAAATAGACTATTGATATAGAAAAAAAATAACAGGTACACCCCAGTTTTTAATAGTTTGGTAGTTTTAGTTTTTTTATTATGTTGTCCCAGGGACATGCAATAAAGTGATTTTTATTTTTTTTCTCAAAAACGGAGCAAGATACGAAAAAAATAAAGAGACAAAAAAGTTGTATTTTTAGCTACTTAATGCGAAAAAGAATATAAAAGTTCTAAAGAAGTCAGTGGCGCACATTTTTTTGTCAAAAATATTGGTTAAGGTGCCCCCCGGGACGCCACTGAACTTAATAATTTTAATCTAGTTAGGGCTAAATTAGCCCCTTTCTACCATAAATAACACTGACAAATTTCAACAAAATTGGCTGAAGGATTATTAAAATTTTTACGAAAAAATGATTTTTTAAAAAAAGTTTGACACCCTGTATCTTGAAAACGAAGCATTACCGGACCTATGTTTATATAAACTTTTCGTCTTAGAATCACTCAAAGAACTACCTCTTGAAGTTTGGCCACGTACTTAAATAACACCCTGTATGTTTGGCAGTACTGAAGTGTATGTCTATGTCAAATTTGAGTGCAGTAGGTTAGGTTTTGTTTGTTATTTGACACAGAGTGACGCATAAACTTAACCTGCAAATCTCAATTTGACATAGCTTTAGAGTGTTACCGACAATGCAGTAGTGACATGGCTTTTATCTGACTAGTGGATAAACGGGCACTTTAGAGGTCTAAAATCGATCTAATCTAATAACATTATAACTAGAAGGTGTTGCATAAAAAATGTATGGTACCATTTAAAAAATCTTAGAATCACAATATACAACGTCCGTATGATGTACCTGTATGGCAGGATTATTGTATTATTGTACTTCGCGTGATCTTACGTATGATATATCTGAATTGACTGTTTTTCTAGGGAAACCTGTGAATACAATCCCAAAGCTCTGCTATATTTATTATATTGAAAAAAAAAAATTGTAGCATAGTATGATAAATTAATGAATTAAATTCAATTAATAAACCATAAACATTATTAAAAATTAATAATCATATACAGCGTGATCTAGAAAAAAGGTCGCAAATGGACAACTTCTTTATTACGTTATTTTTCAAGAAATTGTACCAGTTCAATTGGCGTTATTCCCAATGCCGTTTCCCATAGATACATCTGATTTAACAACTGCGGGAACCATGTAAAAAAATAAACTAAAGAACCCAAGAACTTAAGATAGATCAGCAAGATATAATCAGTCCTCCTTGATTGATTAATACATAGCTACGTAGTTTCCTCATGATCTCCATATTTTTGTATAGAACTTGATTCCAAATCAAGTTATAAGTTCGTTTCTAACCAAAAGTGATAATTAAAATTTTCCCATTTGTGACCCTTTCCTGGATTACGCTGTGTAATTTTAAATATTGTATTGTCAGAAAAATATTATAAGAAAAAACCAACAAGTATATTCAGAACCCAATACAGAAAAAGAAAAGCAGAAATTTCAATTCGAACAAGAACTTGTGGGTTTCTTATATGCATTCTTGAATGTAGAATATTTTAAAAATAAACGATATATTTCGTCTACTGATGTTGAAGCTGATGTCTATGCTGCAGTAACATTAAAAGAAACAAAACAGGTTAAAGACAGGGGAAAAACTGAAGCTGATAGTAATGTTGTAAGTTCAAAATATTTAAGTAGAGGCTGATAGCTCTGCTAGGACATTAGAAGATGGAAGATGAAGATAAAGAAAATTCGAATTATCAAGCTCTACTTTGAATTTTGATGCAAATGATCAAGTATGTGACCCAAAAATACGATATTGTTGTTTACTAGAAGATTTTCGTTAGCAGATAATTAGATATAATAATTTTCCCAGACAATTCCTGTCGATTTTTTTCCCCACTCAGATTATGTTAGAAATCGATAGAAATTATTTGATATACTCGATTCATAACATTTTATTTTTTGTAAAACTTTACTATTGCCATTTCCCTACGTTCCACTTGTTTTAAGGATCTATCTGACACTACTAATATCAGTGACTTCAGGGGAAAGAAGTTCCTTGAAACTCGAAATAATTGAAGATTACATTTTACAGATATTATCAAATTATCTATAGAAACGCATAATTTAGATTTGGACGAATTAACTAATTTTGAGACATTAAAGCACGCGAGGTGCACATTTTTGTATATAATTGTATTTATAAAATTGTATACTTCTTATGTGTCTCGTATATGATCCGAATTTATTTTGTTATACGTATAATTGTGGTTACTGTTGCTGTCATTTTTGTAGTAAATATTATATATTATTATTATAAGTGTTAAGTTTTTAAATTATTTTTACTAACTTTCAAGGTGGAGAGGGCGGTTTTTTGAAGTTTTCACCCAGCGGCACTGCCACCAAATGTTTTAGAAGCTGCGTCATATAACAGTCTTTAGTCCAACATACTGACCATCGTTAATTTCGTATACGATAAAATAGACTGAAAAAATTAAATGTAATTAGATATTTTACTCTCTGTATAAATGAAATTACAATCTACAATTGAAATTGAATACAATTTGAGCCCAAAGATCCAGAATATAGGTTTTCACAAAAGGTAAGCTCTTATCACAAGCGCTACCAGCATCGCTGCTCCATTTAGCTATGAAAGACATCGACATAGTTTGGATATGTCTAAGTCTACTGCAGATTTCGTTCGAAGGCGCAGTCATGGCAGGAATATTAAATGTCTTCAATGTCAAAAAGGAAGAACGGATAAATCACTACAAAGCACTGCACTGGTTCAATGTTCTCCTGAAAGCGAACATTACGGTCATTAGACATGGTTTTTATTGCGCCTTTTAAATTCTTAATGCGTTTTACTTATCTACGGATACTTGTGAGCCATCTTGTAGTTATTTTTAGACCATCGATTCGCTGTAAATACAGACGTGAGTAATAATTCCGCGGCACCTGGAGATTCCGATATGTGTACCTTTTATTAGAGGTACTTTCTCCGCGAGAGTTTCGGCGAAATTACGTCATTTCGGAGATAATTCTAACTGCCAACTTAAGAGGCTCTTATGCATCATAGTGATACAGCTATAAATATGATCGCCGTGAATCACCTGCAGTAAACACAATCTCTCCATTTAACCCACGCAAATGCAGGCGTTGACCTTAAAATATGGGTTTTCTCACTTGGTATTTAGTTTTTATCATGCTAAAAATTAATTATTCAGGCACAGAGCTAATGGGCGCATAAAGAATATCTTTCCAAAATTACTGCCGGGGTGCTAAAAATTTTAAAGCCCAATAAAAGACGAATTTATGAGGAACTCAAACCTTAATAGCGTTTCTGAATATCTTGAACTTAAGCTAGTCCTAAAATGAGGGTTTTTATAAGGTCCGTCGCTTTTGGTTCTTCAAGCAGCAAGCTGTAGAAAATAATAATTTCTGTAGCATTAGACGAACCAAGCTCTGGCTAATCTTGGAATGTTAAGGTAATCCTGGATTAAAGTGGCTTTTATAAAACGTGTATTAGCTTAGTAATCGGGTTTGATTCAGAGCAGCAATAACAAGCTGGGTTATTGCTCATGTACTTGACGCTTTATTATTAACGTCTATTTTAAGATTTTCGTAGGAAATTGCGAACTTCCGCTGGCGTCCATATCTTGTATTGGGTATTTGGCGCGTTAGTCGAGTTAGACGAACGAAGTTTCCGGTCATCTTGAGTTTATGTTCAGCTAACGCGAAAAAAATAGAATGTAGTTCGCACTACGTAATTACACTGATATGTCGTAACTTAGTTTTCTGTTCACACCATTTCTCTCCCACATGATTCGGAATTAGCAGGTCCGTTTATAAAATAATTTCAAGATGTAAACATACAGAACCTGCTTTGCCAGACGAGTTGGCTACACAACACTAACGTTTACAACGAAAGGAAGATAAACAGTTACGATTTATGATTGCCATTTTTTATTAATTCGAATTCCAGCGTTATTTTCACTTCAATTCTTTTAATTAGCATTTCGACTAATAGGGCCGGTTGCAGAAAGCAATGTTAAGTCTGGTGTTAGCTAACATCGCGTCAAAGTGAACAAAATCGCATCAAATTTTGTTTACTAATGTATTAGTTACCATAAGCATTTGAGATTTGATTCGTTTTTGTTCACTTTGACGTCGCGTTAGCTAACACCAGACTTAACATTGCTTTCTGCAACCGGCCCATAGTGTGTGTTAATATGTTTCTGCAATCCTGTTATATGAATTTAAGCTCAGAAATCTCTATCGTTATTGTTTTCGTCTACAGCTTCTTCCTACAGACCTGTTTCCATTCAAATTGGTCATGGTCGTGTTCGGAAAAAGTAAAAGAAGAACAGGCTTTCACCACGATCTTTAAAACAGTACAATTCTGATATACAAGAGAATTCTTGGGCATATCATTTTAATTGGAAGCAGATGGTTGTACATCGAAATGTATTATCACAATACAAACATGTATGTATGAGTGGATATTTATTTAAAACCCTTATTCATTTCGTGATATACTACATCTAGATAGCAAGTTGACCTGGAAATTGCACATAAAAAAGAAAGGAAAGGAAATGGACCTGAAACTAAAGAAGAGTTGGTTAGTTGGAAGAAAATCCCCCCTCTCCTTAGCAAATAAAGTCCTCATTTACAAAACAATTATCCGACCAGTTTGGACATACGGACTGGAATATGTGGTAATTCAAGTATGTCAAATCCAAAAACTATACAAACCTTTCAGTCCAAAGTTTTGAGACAAATAGCAGCTGCACCATGGTATATTACTAATCAAACATTGCACGCCGATCTAAATATCCCCTTTGTAAAAGAGATTCATCAATGTGCCAGCAAACACTACAACCGCCTACAAGTACACCCCAACCTAACAGTAGAAATCCTAGTCGAGATACCAGCATAAAAAACGACTAAAAAGAAATGGCCACAGGACCTACTAACCATCTAAAGTTTCCAGGGTAATGCCACTGGGTTGATCCCTCCACGTCATCCACCATCACATCAGCTCATGGAATGCATATGTACGTTATATTAAATATAATATTGTATACTGTTCCGATTGTTGATGTATCCATTGCAATAAAAAAAATTGTAATATAAATTCGGCATCAGCATATTTAGAATAATAGTATTAGATATTTTATCATTACACAAGATTATCTTTTACCTACACGACCTTCGTTATCACTTCTTTAATTTAATGCAAAATTTAATTTTGAACCCTGTTTGCATACTTATGTATGTGTTCTTCATTTCTTACAGTCATCACAACCATTATCAGATGTCTTGAGCAAACTGCAAAAAGAACACGTATGCCTAGATATCGTTATAATCACAAGATACTCTAGCAATACGAACCAAAGCATGGGTGGTTGTAAATAAGGGATCTCATTATACAACCCCTTGTTTGCTGATGCAAGGCACACAAAGCCAAGTGGAAGTAGGTATTCTAATTTAAAAGAAATACAAGAAGAACATTAAATTATGGGAGCCAATAAATTAAAGAGTATAAGAAGTGAACCTAGAATACGAAAGAAAAGTAGTCGTACTAGGTGTATGTGGACCAACAGAGGATAGCCTCCTACTAGAGAAGGAAAAGTTCCTAGAAACGTTGCAAGGCCAGATTGGAAAAGAGAAAAAGAATGAACTAGTTTTAGCAGGAATCTGAGCACTAAAACAGGAAGGAAAGAAAAAGATGATACAGAAAGAAGATGTGATGAGGAAATGGTCAACAACAATGGCGAAAACATAATGAAGATGTGTCACTTATACGACCTACGGATTATCAATGGATTCTACCAACACAAAAACATTCACAAATATACTTGGATGCAGAAAAAACTGAGATTTCCTGCACGAGGAATCGGTAAGAGATTTATATCAAAGACGACTTGATAAAAAATTGATAAAAGAGTTCAGTTACGAAGTTAGTGTAAGTGTTGTATGTGAATACATATAATGCAAGCCAGAAAATAATCACTTGGAGAAATAGAGGAAAAACACAGAGCTGAAACCACTCTAGAGAAATTAAAGGATACGAAATATCTAGTATAAGTGGCTACGCACTAAAGATGAAGAGCATGTCAGGAAATAGAGGACTAAAAATAAAGATGTTAGAGGACTTATTAGCAAAGGAGAAAATAAAGCGTGAAAACAAAACATTCACAAACATAGGCACAGACATACCTTAGGGGAAGAAGTTCAGAGGCGTGGAAAATCTTGTATATTAGAAAAAAGACAAGAATTTATGAGCAGCACAGAGTACGAGACAAGACACATAAAAACGAAGCTCTGGTCGTAACGCAAGAAAAGGTTCGTAGGGCTCGTGTTGTTTGAGTATCTTGAGAACGAGGCGCCTGGCACGGAGGACTATAAATAGCTCCACACCGACCTTCGGTTCTTAGTGCGACTTTCACTCTGATGATGCAAGCTACAAAGTCTTGCGAAACGTTAGTGAATATGGATGCACAAACAGCAAAACGGCCAAATCTGCCTAAGTATCCTCGTTTTCAAGATACTCAAACAACACGAGCCACCAAAGAGCATGACCATCGCGCGGGTTTTTGCTCGACTTCACAAGGTGCAAGGCACATTAAGCCAGAAAATGCTGGGTGTTCATATACAAATACTACGCAGTTTAAGCCGAAATTCCATGTTAAGAAGAGTAACTGATAGGGACAGGGAAAAAATAAAGACATCCACTTAGCATTTCTCCACCTAAGGAAGGCGGTACTTAGAAATGGGTACTAAAAACCTATATAAAGACAATACATAAAGTTGGAAGTCGAACCTTAAACTTCAAAACTTTCAAGGGACTGCTTGAAGGGTGTTCAACATCATCGACATTAGTCAGAATGAAAGTACCTATCTCTAAGAAATGAATACATACTTGTATATATCTGAAAAACCTGCAAAATACAGGGTGATTCAAAAATGGCGCATTTCCTCTGGAGGGGTTGTTGAGACTACTATCGGAGTACAGGAAAAATCACAAAAAAATTACAATCATTCCTCTGAAATATTAACAGCTGAAGATGCATTTTGAAATAAGCTATTTATGATATTTGTACTTCCATAGAGAAATAAAAAATACAACTTTTTTGCTCCTTGAATTTTCGCTGACCACAACCCCACATACCTCTAAGATTTCAAGAAACACAAAATAACATTTGCTGTGTACTTTTGTTCTGGGTATTTCACTATTAATACACATCAGTGAGCCAATAAAATGAATTATTAGAATAACTTAATTAATTAAATTGCTGGAATTAATTAAAGCCAACGAAGAAATAAAGTTAAAAAAGTTGTTGAAAGTGACCACCTCTAACGTCAATACATGCATCCATCCTACGACGCATTGAATGCCGAACACGTTCAAAAATACCAGGGGTGTGCCGAATTGTCTCACACGATGCGACAATGCGATTCTTTAATTCGTCTACATTTTCTATTGGAGTGGTATAAACCAGTTGTTTCAGATGGCCCCAGAGAAAAAATTTGATCAGGCGACCGTGGAGGCCAGGGTTGTGGACCCCTCGACCGATCCAACGATGTGGGTAAACTTCATCAAAATATTGACGTGCAACTAAACTAACATGTGGTGGAGCCCCATCGTTTCTTTTGTTTTTTCTAACTCCTATTTTAATAGAACACCCGGTATATTATTACATTTTTGAATTCAACATAAATTTTAGAGAAAATCGTACGACACTCATTAATGACCAATAGAATAATTAGTTCACGAGCCGTAACCAAGACAATAAAAAAATTTCTTGGAAATGTTTTGTAGGTAGACATTACTTCTTTTTAGGGTTTGTGTCGTTACGATTTTCTTACCGAATCTGCATTCGAGCATTAATTCATATCCGGAAATTATTTTTCGTGCATTCCAACAACGCTCTATTTTGTACCGTTTTTGTAGAATTTGTGATTTTTGAATTTTTTTTACAAATGCTTAAAAATAGAAAATCAAATTTTTGGCTAATTATAGGATCACTGTAAAAGGAAGTTGTGTGCGTGATCACACCAGATTTTTATCTCTAAATCGTAGTGAAGTACAACAAAAGGTTCGATGGACAAAAAAGTTGTATTTTTTCTTATTAATATTAAATAAAATGCAACAGAGACGCCCCTGGATTAAATAAGCAAAATGTAATGACACAAAAAACAGACCCTATTACTAGCATTCAACCTGCCAATTATCAATTAAATTTGAAATATTAATAATTATCAAAAGTTTCCGGGCACAAGTTTATAGGACCTTTTTTGATTATTTTTCACCAAAGAATCTGTCTCTATTTTTTTTGCAATATTAAAGAATCACCCTGTATATTGAGGATTACATTTTCCCTAACTTGTTTAGAAAGTTGCAAAATTATGCAGAAAATTCTAAAAATGTAGCAACCAGAACAAATAGTTAAAACTTTCTAGAAATCGCTTCTGATAAATAGTAAACATGAGAGCATGATGGGAATTTTCCCATGTTTTCGGGAAAAACTAGTTCTACGCCGAAAGGGTAAATACACAAACATTCTGGATATCTCAATCAATACACTATTTTACAGCGGTAAATCAGTTTGTAGAAATATTGATTAGTTTATATTTCGTCACTGCAGTTTATTTACCAGTGACGGACAATGTGAAAACTTGAAAGTAACTGTAAACTTCCTAAGATTTTCAAGAGCCCAATGACTATATTAATTCTGTTTGTTGTACGATGTAAAGTGAAATTTCAACCGTACAGTACATCTCTATACAATAACGTCTACATTTAAACAAGGAAATGTTGAAATAAGGTTCCATACAGCTCTTCGTATGTGCCCATTCTCATCATGAAATTTATCTTTCGGTTGCATTGTTTTAGGTTATACAGAAGTATTACCGTTCACTTGCCACAGTGGCGGCTCGTGTCGTTAAAAAAATATGATGACGCATTAGTATACGCGAATGGTCTATAAAATTGATGACAATACCAATCAAAATGTGTTTAGAAGTTACACAGTAATCTCTACCGGAAAAATCGTTTTATGCAACATTTTCTTATGAAATTACTATACTTTTATTTTAAAAAACACTAAAGACATTGTAATTTTAATAAGCATTCATTAGACTTTGCCCATTTGAAGCAAAAAAACGTATTCACATAAAGTACTATTGGAACCTTAAGCATCAAAAAGTCTATACTTGAATAAACACGTACAGTCGGGAATTGCTCAAATAAAGAACTTCATAAATTTTCTATTTCAGCGATAGGCCAGGTTATAAATTGCAAGGCGACTGTTGATGTAATGAATTTATGGAACGCCAAACTTTTGATGAAAACAGGGAATAAAAGCTGGTGAAATTTGTGTACGTAAAATTAGCAAGAATTTAAATTTCAAAGAACCGGCAAAATTGAGCATCCAGCTCGTTTTGTCTAAAAGGTGTCTCGTTTTCGAGTTCATTAAAATGTATGGGATGGTTTACGGGTTTTAACCTCTACTGCTCTAGTAGCTTCGAACCGAGAGGTCTTTGAATATATACTTTTTTGAATTACAGATTGATTAGAGAAGGATTTCCATATCTACGTCAATAATAGTTTAAAAAATAGAATTGAGGAAAGTGGAGCAGATAGTATTATAAAACAACCCCAAAGAAATTCTCAAATGAAGTTGCTTTAACAACTCTAAAATTCAAATACATAAAATCCCACGAAAATACTGAATGCGGAAAGTCAATCACTATTGACACATATACCGTCTTTAAAAAATCTGGTGTGATACACTCACACAACTTCCTTTTACAGTGATCTTATAATTAGTCAAAAATTTCATTTTAATTTTTAACCATTTGTTAAAAATTTTCAAAAATTACAAATTCTACAAAAACGGTACAAAATCGAGTGTTAGTTGAAGAGACAAATTTTATCTAGAATTTTAAGGTGAATTCAAAAATGTAATAATATACCGGGTGTTTTATTTAAAATAGGAGTTAATAAAAAAAATAGAAAAAAAAACAAAAGAAACCCACTTTAGAAGTATTCAACTGGAAAATCACCTATCTCACATCAATACACATTAAAAATGTAAGAAAAATGTAAAGTTTAAAAAAAATCGTTAGAGCCGTTTTTGAAAAAATCGAAAAAAACTGAAAAATCACAAGAGTAAACACCTACTTCCGGTTATGCGATTTTCTTCAAAAGTTTGCTGTCTCATCTACATAGTACACAAAACTTATATATGAAGTTTCAATGCCATACCTCTTTTCGTTTTTGAGATATTCTGTTCACAGACAGACAGACACACAGACAGACAGACAGACAGACACACAGACACACAGACCAATGAAAAAAAATATGTTTTTTGGGATCAGGGGACTCTAAAACGTGAAGATCTGTTGAAAACTCAATTTCGAATTTTTGGGGTGAATCCAATACTTCCTTTATAGTAGTAAAAGGAAGTAAAAACTACGATGCAATGTTTTTTCAATTACTTTTCAAGGACTAACGTTAGTAAATAGTTACTAGCCAGAGAGTATTAATATCGTATAATCAGCAAGAAAATCTGTATTCCCTTTAACAAATACCAAGAAACAAGACGTTTTCCCCAAGAAGTAAGTCAGAGTATTATAAAGTACCCTCAAAGATAATATCTCAAATGGCTTCATTTAACCAATGCAAAGGAAAACATTTGCTAAAGGGTTTTACTGGAAACTTTCGTCGCAAGCGCAATTTATGAAACCACAAATATCGCAAATATCAAGGTAACAGAAGAGTGTTCAAAACTATGTACAAAATAGGTACAAATATCTTAGCGGTGCTAATAACACTGAAACAGTGAAGTAAACGCTTAGTAATGTCTAGCAATTTCCGAATTAAAAAAGCAATGCAGGCGGTGAGATTCGAACTCGAGCTCCCAGGTGCGTGTCGGACCTAGCTGCGTTATAAAGACGCTATACAACTCTGCCCAATTTGCGTTGCTTACCCCGTATCTGTTAGGTCTCATTTTCGTTAAGGGTAAAGTTTGAGTTATGTGTAAATTATTTTTGTCACATATTAATTTACAATTTATTACATGGTCTAAAATATTGAAAAAGAATTTAGGTAGGTGATGGGAACACAATTTATTAATGTTTGTATATTACCAGCTTATGCTATAGAACAAGTTTTATATTTTTTGTGGTGGAATTGTGCATACCACTGCAATTATGCTACAAGGACTGCATAATAACGTTAATAAGTTTAAACATTTTCGTAATTACTCTATTAATTTCATTTGATTTTATTATTTGCAATGTAATGCGACATTATAGGCATGCCACATTTTAGATAGGGAGATTCTTCGTTCTACAACTTTTTTCATTTATACTAAAAAGAAAATTACAGTTTGTCTCAGGATCTTTATTATTTAATAATTTTATTGATTGAAGATTGTTAATTAATATGTCAAATCAGATTAAAACAAATTGTGTTTAATTTTTCAAGGTCCGTTCGGTAATTTAAGCTCTAGAATTTTTCTTAATTTCTAGCATTTAATAAATTAATCTCTTTTTAAGGCTATTTTCATTTTGCAATATTTTAGGTAAATTAAAATTAAAATTATGGATTTTGTTAATGGCATGATCTGATAGCGCTGTATTAGGTTTATTTGGAGTACTTGTATGCTGATTGGCCATCTTTTAAAAATCTAGTTTAGTCTAATATATATAATAGAATTCTTATAATTAATTTAATATACTATATTTGATTCAGTATGAATTCTGTGTTTTTTAAATTGCTATAAAAAAACGATCAATTGTATTATGATTTCTAAACTCTATTTGAAAGTTATATTTTTAAATGTTTTTTTTTTCTGATGGTGTTGATATTTTAGGAATAAAAGGTCCTGTGATTACAGTTGGCACATTATTTAATTGATTATTACTAAATTTACTTCCGGGAAAATTAGGTTATAAGTTTATTGATTGAATTTTGTTTTTATTGTCTAAATTTTGTATTCTATTTGTTATATTCGTATTAGCAAACTTTAAAGAGTAGTTATTTTTTGTGACATTATTCTAATCTTATTTATGTTTTCTTTATGAATTCTCTTTAAAGAAAGTATAATCGCTCTGACAATTATTTGTTACATTTTTATATTTGAAAGTTGTACTGGAATTACAATGTAAATATCTATCTGTTTCTATTTATTTTCTGTACCAATTAGTGTCTAAATTGCAATTATGGTTTCTAATTAATGCTATATTTAGAAAATTTATTCGTTTGTGATTATTTCCTATCTTTATTGTGAATTTAAGTCTAGGGTAAATTTTACTGAAAGTTTAAAATACTTATTTATACAACGAGTAGCTAAAGTGTCACTTTTCTGCACGCGTGAGAAACTTTAAGGAATGTGCAGAAGGCGAAATCTTTAAATCTCACAAGTGCAAAAAGAAGCTTTAGATACGAGTTGTATACATAATTTTGTCGACTACCACATATTTATGCGAAAAAAGATTAAAAAACGTCAACGTCATTTCAAATTGAAAATTCATTAAAAATCATGTTAGGTTAGGTATGCTTTCATTGTTTTAAATTGAAAACTAACCATATTTAATAAACAGTTTTGGAAGAAGTGTGCAATAAAGTGACAGATGTGTGCAATAATAATTTTATTGCATAGTTTTTTAATGTTTGTATTTCAATTTTTTGTATACTAGGTCAGCTGTAATACGATAACGGTTGACGCATTGGAACAACATATTTTTGTTTACGCATTTGGATGTTGTATAAAAAATTGTGAGAATTTAGTATATTTTGAGCAGCTTTCAAAAATTCACTAGATATTTTGGTTAATTTTTAAATTTTATTCCAATATGTCATGAATGAATTTTAACATGTTGCTATTTAAGCTTTGTCTGTTATTTGTTGGATCTTTATTTCTTTGATCTATGTGTCAGCATCATTTAATAGACTTGAAATTTTGTTGTTATAATCTAATTTATTTATTAATACAGTTTTTCAGTTTTATCTGTTTTAGCGACTATTTCCTTATTAGTTTCTAAAAGGTTCTTACTTTTTTTAAATATTAAGTAATAAACCATTGTTTCTTCCAATAGGTGTTACCAAATTATTGTTATTTTTAATTTTATGGTTGGTTAATACATTACAAATAGACGGCCTAATTTTATTTTGGCTACTTTCATCTAAATTGGCAATTCCATTTTCGATAATTATAATTATTTTCAATAGGAATTTTATCTTTATGTTTGTAAATATTAAAGTCTAGTCCTAGTTCTAAAACATGCTGCACTTACTTTGGTGTTTCTATTTCATATAAATTAAGTATGCAGTTATTATTCTGTTTTGAATATGTAACACTGAAGAAGGTTCTCTACGGAAATATATTTTCAAAGAAAAAACGTTTTATTCATAAAATGACTGTCATACAACAAAAACCGAATAATAAAATTCAAGCAGCAGCATAAAGAAGTCAAAACAAAATTTTATTTTTTAAAGTGCTCACCCTGTATATGTGGCCGAACATATATTCAGTTTCGAGCCAGGTAAATATAAATTTGTATGGTATTCCTCCAACAAATAGTTTTTGAGCTTTGAGCTATATTGCCGACAGACGGACAGACAGACGGAATTGAGAAAACATGTTTTTCGTCCTCTAGAGAATCTATGTAAAAATCTTTGCTATTTTTCCAAAATTATACTTCCTTCAAAAACAAAACAAAATACACAAAAGTAGATAATTGCATAATTATTCGATTTTGCTCTATTAAATTTAATTTTTGTCAAAGGATTACAAAATTTTCCCGTAGACGAAAAAGCACAAGAGTAAAGTATCACTTCCGGTTACCTGATTTTAACCAAAAATCACCGGTATCTCCGAATTAGTATTAAAAACAAAGATATAAATTTCTGGGCGATCGATTCAACCGTCTGGGGTTAGGAGGACTCAGACAGACGTAAAGACGGACTTCGCAAACCACTTTTTCTGAATCAGAAATCACGAAACCGAATATTTCCGCAAAAATTTCCAGTTCAAAAAAAAATCACGACTTGTTCAATCCCAAGAAAGTAAAAGTTACATAAATTTCCTTATTCATTTAAAGGGGAAAAGTTTAGAAAATCATGAAAAGCGCTTAAATTTTAAATAACGCTAATAAAATTTTATATTAAATTACGACGAATATTAGCTTTACTTCTTCCATATTGTTCCCAGTAAAAGTTGCTATGATTTATACGTACTAATTTTGCGTGCCTGTTACGGTTTATAAATGTTAACAAAACTCGTTACGGAACTTAAGGGGCCTGAAATAGAAAGGTTTAATTCTTAACCGTCCTCTTTAAACTTTGAAAAACAACCAGCCAGTGTAAAAATGTAGACAATTATAGCTCGTCGCTGTTTTTTAAATGACTTGCTAGTTAATGTACAATATGACAGAAGTCTTTCCAGACGAGGAAGTTACATTTCAAGCCTTTTTTCATGCTGCCATTATCGCTTAAACAGTACTACTTCATTTCTGTAACAAGTAGGTATCTTTCCATTCCAGGACCTGCCAATAGCATCTGCAGCTTCGATCATTTTTCTGGGAAGTATATTAAATGCCAAAGCAATCGCTAACAGATTTTTTTCGGAATCTTATATAGAACGATACAAACGCGTAGGTTGAAGTTCCTGTGTCTGTCTATTGTGCATATTGTAACGGACATCCGGTTTTCGTCTGTTTGAAATTATTTACGCTCATGTCAGTTGCTGCACTCGATTTGATAACATAAGTAACAATCTCGTACAGCAGACGCTCTTAAAGGGCAAATCTGGAAACCACTATCAAACTTAATAATGACTTTAAAGCTGATGTTATATTCATAAAGCAACCCTCGGCTCGTTCTCACCGAAGCTGAGGGAAATTAAAAAGTGAAATTCAATAACAAGGTTAATTCTCCGTACTTGCGCCCCCCAAGTTTCGGATTTGCCCCTTCTTCGCATGGCTCGCCAACAATTAAAATGCAAATTCCCCCGTATTGCGATACATGAGGCCGCCCCTCGCCCAAGTAACAGGTACACCTAAGGTAGAGCGAACCTTGGTGACGTCCAATCAATAACCCCTGGAAACCCCACATCGCCCTCATTATGGCAGCTACCCTTGATTTACCCGTGTCACGGTCAGTGGCGGCTAAATAATTTGCATGTGGGGCTGATTTATCAGAGGGCAAACACGTTAAGTCCCGCTCTGTCCTGCTAGATATCGATTTCCTCCCTACACCTTACGTTTCATTTTCATATCCGTTTTTCCGCACCGCGCCCACAGCCCCAAGTTGGGGGCGAAAAATTGATTTTCTTTCTGTTACATTAAATAATACGCAATTGTTTTGATGTCCCCCGTGCTCCTTTCGGCGCTATTCCGGCGTTTGATTAAGCCCCACGGTTCTAAAAAAGAAGAGCAAATGGGGAGGTATTATGACTGATTAAAGAGTAATGGAGTTGGACGAACGGGGGATGGATGGTACGGACGACGAGAGTCTGGAAAATGAGATCGCTTAAAAGCTGAAAGGCAGATAGAAAACTCGTTTGTAAATTTAAAGGTGGAGAAGATGCAATAATGTCAGTCGCACTACTTTTTCCAAAGTCATAGTTATAAGTAAAAAACCGGTTTTACATAGTAGACCAGGGAAAATTAATCAAAGACGCAAATGGGAAACAAAAGAATAGTAGTAAAAGACACAATTATTTTTAAAAATTACTAGCGGTACGGGCACTAATTAATTGAAAGAAGGGATTAATATGTATTGTTACCGGCAAAAATCGCCGTATTTCCCGCTAGAGTCATTTAGCATAATTGTTGAATGGTTCGCGCTATCGTTTGATTTTGTCCGCTTCTTGTCGCGGCGAGGCGTTCTGCTCTTTGCGAGTTGCTGGCAATTTCCTGTCATTTGATCCCAGTTCTCTTTGAGCTCAAATGCCGTCCTTTGTTTTTCAGCCCAATTTCGACTATTAGGGGTAAGTTGCGCGTCATCATTTGAGCCTACCTTCTTATATTGCCGAATTGGTTTAACGTTTCAGGATATTTCTAGCTGTTTTTACCGGCCATGCTCCTCTCCTCATGTTCTCGTACCGTATCGTACACTTGCTTAAGTTTCTCGACCTCCTTCATTCCTGACGAATCCCAGCTTGTGAGACGTCCTCAAACCAGATACCGGCGTTGGGCTGCTTGCTGCCACCGGGAGCTAAGATTATGTAGAGAGCAAACTCACCGAGGAAGTAACAGCTTGAGCTTTGTCCTTTTTTATATGTTAAGGTTCAAATTGGGGGGGTGGGGGGGGGGCTGCTACCACAGCTCGGGCTGAATTTTTCAGATTTCCTGCGCAGTTTAAATGGTGCCATTTCATTGAGATTAATTGCTGTACCGGTTTGCCAGCGACTTCGATAGGATTTGGTTCTCCAATGAGTTTCCCTTTAATAATCCACGTAGTTTGTTAATTGAACGTATTATTGTATTTATACATTTGACTGTTATATTTTTAGTACGAATGATTATTGGGTGCACCTGGCGTACTTAACGTTTGTATCCAAGTGTCATATTATTAACTATTATACACTTCACTACCATTATGTGTGTTTTCGTTACTGCACACTGAGTTATGACCTAATTGAGTCATTTATTGCATTTTAGATTAATGTAATTTTGGTTACGCTTTCAGTTTATGAGTTCTCGTTTATATCTGAGCACATTCATTGTACAAATCCTCATTGGCGTCCGTATTGATGAATAAGCTTAACCTTTTTTGAGTAACCGCACGCCACGTCGTCTGTACAGTTTAGCTAGCCGGCCACTCAAATGGGGCCATGTAGTGACAATTTTGGCTTTAAATTTGGTATAACAGTAGGTATACACCTTCTAAGTTTTCAAAATAAAATATTCCTAGTAGTCCAAGAGCCAGCAACGGGTTTGCTTACAGTATTTTTAACAAGCTTGTAACTGTTATACGAGGTCCCTTTGAATATACTGAGAAGGAAACCCGAAGTCTGGCAAGCCTGTGGTGGTGGTTTTGGCCCCCTTGCGTCCTTGAAGGATGGAAAAAATAATAAGAAAAAAGTATAATAACAAGTCTGACTCTTTGCTATGTTAAAGGTAATCATATCTTATGTAAGTAAAAAGATTGACAGACGCTTTCGCGGGCGGTAAGTTTACCCCAGATTCACATAAAGTTGCATAAAAATATCGAGAGATCCAAAAAAACTGATCCTCAGCGGGCTGCGGAAATTCAAACGTGTGAATAATAAGTTGGTGGCACTATAAGTCTGTCAAATTCGAGGTTGCCAGGTTAGATTTTCCGTCAGTTTTGACAGACTCACGCAAAATCTAACCTGCTAACCTCGAATTTGGCATAGACTTACAGTGTTACCAACATATTATTCCTAGATTTTGTGTCAGTTTTGACACATTATTTTTTTACGCCCTTCAAGGGCGCAAGGGGGCTAAAACCACCACCGCAGGCTTGCCAGACTTCGGGTTTCCTTCTCAGTATATTCAAAGGGACCTTCCATAACAGTTACAGACTTGTTAAAAATACTGTAAGAAATCCGTTGCTGGCTCTTGGACTATAGAGTTTATAACAGACTCGTTATTATTATATGTGTTGAGGATGGATACTGAAATTTAAGTTGCTTTTTACTGAATAGCAAATTCATTATTAACTGCTAATTAGTCCTGAGAAAATATTTTTTGTTATTCTCTCTTATAACTTTACCTTGTGACAGTTGACAATCTTTTTTATGTCTCTGGAAATGATCTAGTTATTTACAGTAATTATTTTTATTCAATTTTGTCCTATAGTAAAATGTTCAGGGCCAATAAAATGTGGGTCATTCTACGTCAAACAATATAACGATCTCATAATAAGCGGTTTGAATAAATAGTGACGTTAAACAGCTTCTAGCTATAAGCTCGCTGTTTGCACGTAATTTTGAATGTACCGCAATGACAACACCTACCTACAAACGCTTCCAAAAACTTTTTCAGTTCAAATATGTACAGGGATGGTAAATTCTTTTTGTCGTATCAACTCGTGGTTGTCTTAGGTACTTTAATTTTAGGCAATATTTGAAGACGCGCAATATCTGTAGTCAGGTTTGCAGAACTGACTTCCACGTATTCCATTTTGACACACATATGTCTAGCCATATTAACGTTGGGTTTGCGTGCTTAAAGTGCGCCTTAATCAATGTTAAAAAATTAAGGGAAATTCTTCAAAGGATGTCGATAAAAACAGTTCATATGAACACACGTGTGTCTGACAATCCTATCTTTTTGAAATGTAAAAAATATAGAATCAGTTTTGGTAGTGCCATAATGTCAACGTATATTTTCCACAATTTACCGCTACGTTGAATACGAAACGTACATGTCGAAAATTAATTAATAAAAGTCGAATATTTACTTCCTTAACAGAAAAACAAAATTAATTTTTCAGATAAGTTGTAGTACTTTCCAATCGGGGGAGACTGTAACCCTTACAAGGCGAGTCTCCAGGTGGCGGATAAAGGAATGCTCGATAGATATGCCGGGTAGGGGAAGAATAAAATACTTCCCTCGGGCCAATAGACACGACAGGCCCAAATTGGGTGGCTGAAGTAAAACTCGCCAACATGCGTACGTAGTAGTAAGGGTGGCGTTTTACTTGCCAATATAGCGCCTAAAGACTAATATGAAAAGGACGAATTTTAAAACTCAATTACTACGTGCAACAGCTTCAATTAATCAATATGCCAAGAAGAATTTTATTACAGACAAGTACATAGTGAAGTTCGAAAGTTAATTAAAAATATAATTAAGTTTTTTTCTTATCCCAAGAGTTGTTTGTCTTTATTTAATACAGCTATATATGTAGAATACCTTATTTTTAACGAGTTCATCCCTTTCAGCCCACGGGGACTTGTACGGAAAGGGAAAAGTTAGATCACCCCTTTTCCTAAGTAATGATACGAAATATAACTTTTTTACCGCTCTATATTGAGGGCGCAGAAGGCAATTATCACGAGGGCAATCGGATGTTTATCAATAACAATGTATTAAGGGCAAATGATTTTGGCAGTAAAAATGTTTTACGAAAGTATTTTGTTTTGGCAATGTCACAAGACAAACTAACTTGATCAAATTCCCGAGCCGAAGGCGAGGGAATTTGCCAAAGTTAGTTTGTCGAGGGACATTGCCTAAAAACAACAAATCTTAAGTAAAACATTTTCCGAGCAAAATAATGAGCCCGAAATAAATTTTGTGGACTATTTCCCAAATAACAGTTCATTTTGACATTTACACTGATGCACAATGACAGCTTAAATGACGTTTTTGAAATACCACCTTGATTAAAACAACATATTTAGTGGTTGCCATGGATATAAGTGGTAAAAGAAAGTGATAAAATCCCAAGGAAAAAATTTGATTTTTTGCCACTATAAAAACACGTGATTGGTTGAATTTTGAAAAATTATGGCATTTGATTGGATAATAAGAGATGCGGGAAATAGTCAGTAATAATGTATTAAGGGCAAATGCTTTTGCCGGTAAAAATGTTTTACGAAAGTATTTTGTTTTGGCAATGTCACAAGACAAACTAACTTTGACAAATACCCTCGCCTTCGGCTCGGGAATTTGTCAAAGTTAGTTTGTCGAGAGGCATTGCCAAAAAAACAACAAATCGTGAGTAAAACATTTGCCGAGCAAAATCATGAGCCCAAAGTACATTTTGTAGACTATTTCCCAAATATCGGTTAATTTTGACATTTATACTGATGCACAATGACAGTTTAAATGCCACCTTGATTAAAGCAACATATTTGGTGGTTGCCGTGGATGCAAGTGGCAAAAGAAACTGACAAAATCCCAAGAGAAAATTTCGATTTTTTGCCACTACAAAAACACACGATTGGTTGAATTTTGAAAAAGCATGGCTTTTCATTGGATAATAAGAGATGTGGGAAATAGTCTGTAAAAATGTCATTTGCTTTCAGTTTGTTTTGTTTGTTCGCTTAGAACTGATAAGTTGTAAAAATACTACTAAACAGAAAAACTATTTCACCTAGTGATAGCATGGGAGTTCCTTCTTTGCGTTGTCGTTGGTAATAAACAAATTCTACAATTATTATATAAAGCAAAAAGTTGTATGTGAATTATAGAGCATAGTAGTACTGCACATTTTTTTGGAATTTAGCAGAATGTTATCTGTTACCTTTTAGTAGATTTCCATGCATGTAGTCTTAGGCACTTTATATTATACAGGGTGTCCCAAAAAGAATGGGACACCAATTAGTCATAGATTCCTTACGTCATAATAAATCGATTAAACCCAATATACCTTAGTACAAAGTTCCTTCAGTAAGAAGGTATAGGGTCTTGAAGTTCAATTTTTTATTTTTTATTTTTTTGTTAATTTTCACAAATGTAGAGATATCGATTTGAATTTTGGTACACATACTGCACTAACATGAAAAATTTCATAAACTAGACCTTACTGTAAGGGGCACTCTACCTATATTTCAAAACTTTTTTTAGCTCTAACTTCGTTAGCTGTAACTTTTTTTGGAGTTTTAGGTTATTATCTGAAAGAGAATTAAAATACACAAAAATAATGCACTCTTAGTTCATGAGTGTAAAAGCAACAGTTTGCCTTAAAATGCCCACCAAAGGTTTTTGGTTGTCATTAAGACTTGCAATTATCAAGTAGCCATGATCACAAAAACAATGGCTAATGATTGTAATCTAGTAAACAACAATAAGAAATCAATTAATGACGTTGGGGACATCAGTTTTTTGTCTTTGTGCTTACGAAAATGCTGCGACATAACGAACCTTTCAGCATTGGATAATTCGTTATGAAGCGGCATTTTCATAAACATAAAAAAACAAATTCTTATGTCACTAATGTCATTAATTGATTTATCATTGTTTTTTACTAGATGACCATTGTTTTTGTGATCATGGCTACTTGATAATTGCACGTCTTAATGACACCCAAAAACCTTTGATGGGCATTTTAAGGTAAACGGTTGCTTTTAGGCTTAAGAATTAAGAGGACATTACTTTTGTGCTTTTTAATTCTCTTTCAGTTAATAACCTAAAATTTTAGAAAAAGTTACAGATAACGAAATTAGAGCTAAAAAAAGTTCTGAAAGATAGGTAAACTGCCTCTTACAGTTAAGTCTAAATTATGACACTTTTTTAATTAGTTCAGTACATAATAGTAAGCATTCATACCAAAATTGAAATCGATATCTCTACATTTGTGGAAATTAACAAAACAAAATAAAAATAAGAAATTGAACTTATAGGCCCTATAACTTTTTACTGAAGCGACTTTTCACTAAGGTATATTAGGTTTAATCGATTTATTATAACGTAAGGAATCTATGACTAATCGGTGTCCCATTCTTTTTGGGACACCCTGTATAAAATAATAAATCAATTTATCTTCCTTGCAATTCAACAAATTCGAGAAATGCTCTTCGACACCTTTTAAAGAGAGAAGTGATTCAGAAGCAACCTGTAAATAACACTTGCTGATCCTTAAATGTTAAATGTATTATGAATAGGACACGTGAGATAATAATTGGCACATTGAAGTCTACCACTGAATACAAGTAGGCGTTTGCTATATTTTCCAGATGTGATCACAAACTTGTAATATTAAGCTTGTCCGCTGAAACTTCTCTAATGCAGACTTTTTATTTATTTTTACTCATGAGAAAAAATAAATTATATAAGACGTACACCGAGAAGGGCATTTTATACAACATTAATAGGGTTTTAAATATTAGTATGTAAATTAAGATGCATTTTATTAAAAAAAATATAGTCAGCAAAACTGAATGACGTACCAACTATTCAGTAGCTGTTATGGTGCAAAAAGCAAAAATATATGTATATAAGCATATCCGTGGGTTGGTAGATTTTTGTTGAAAACTCAATTTCGAATTTTTGGGGTGAATCTAATACTTCCTTTATCGTAAAAGGAAATAAAAAACCGTTCGATGTAGGTATTAAATAATAACTATATTAAAACCAGAAATTTCCAAATGATAAGTAACTTCGTTCACTTTTGAAATAATAAGAAGCTAGTACATTTATATTCTAAAATTAAGTAGATGACTTTAAAAATATAATAAAATAACTCCATCGATCACACAAATACATGAAAATAACAAAATTCTTTATATTTTCTAGTGTATCTTCTCAATTTCATTAGAGTTTCTAATTTAACAAAATCAGGTGCAATATTTTATTTTGATTTTTTACAACCTACCGACTAGAACAGTTACGTATATGTTAGACTCATCAAAGTCCGGAAACTGCCCAAAACCTAAATTCGCCCAATTGCCGAATTTGCTGAATTCATTTTAGCAATTGACATCTGAGTCTAGCATCTATGCCATAAAATCGTTGGTCTCTTTGTATGTTTGTTCGCTATATCCTCCAAAGATATTGCTAATTTTTAGACTTAGATCGTAGGCCGAATTTTATTTAAAAAAAATTACGAAAAGTAAAGCTTTCATTAAATCGTGTAATTAGCGAACCCTTAATGTTCATATACCATTATAGCAGCGCCTTATCAACGAAGCATCGTGGGTCAGTGGTAGAATGCTCGCCTGCCACGCGTGCGGCCCGGGTTTGATTCCCGGCCGATGCATCCTTTTTTTAATTTATATTAATGAATCTCTCTTAAATTAGCGAACCGAAGCATAGCTCGGGTGATTCACTAGTATACATATAATCCTGTATTTTAATCAAATTTTGTGGGAACGTGAACGAATACAATCTTTGAATGGTTGTAGGCTCGTGTATCTCTTTCGTGCTATTATAATGGTGAGGCACTAACACCCCATGAAGGAGCTTGGCCTGCAAGGCGGAAGGTCAGAGCTTCCGTATCCTCGCTCTCACACCCGGCTGTCGCGTGTCAAATTCATGACACGTGGTGATGTAGTGAGCATCACGCATTAGACAACCGCATTATTACCCCCTTGTTCTTTCGAACGCAGGTCCCTAATTATTTAAATTGGGTAGGCCGATTCTGGGATTTGAACTCCACACTTCCGCACCGCAGTCCAATTTAGTTCTATTATAGTCAACATAAATATTGCTGTTGTTACTTGTATAGTATATGTATTGTCATTTTGCATGCAAATTGATGTTAGAAACTTTTCCAATGACTTACATCGTTATAAACTTATGATCTCGTATTTTTCTGAAGGTGTAGACAGGAACAACGCTCCGGAACTAGGGAGGCAACGATTTATTTAAAAAGAACGCTTCATTTTGCGTTTAAGGTGGGTGCTCGTTATCTTCAATGAAATATTCTAGACATGACATTGAGTGAAAAGTGAAATCTTATTATTGCAGGCACAATATTCTCCTAGAGCGTGACTCAGCCCGTTATCTCACGCATGACTAATTTTCAGTTTTGAAGAGAAACGCAAATTGCAGGTGAATGGGAATACTCGGCAGATTGAAACATTTAACGGCTTCGTTAATATGGAAACACGATGCTAATTTGCTCAGCTATGCGTTTCCAGTTTTTAATTTAGGAAACTGGTATGGAGGAGATTGCACTTACACTGCTAATTACGACAAATTATTAACTCAAATATTTTACTTCGTCGAATAGTGATGGTTACAGTAAAATCGTTGAAAGTTCTGCTACCTGCTTTTGTCCGACACTCTCGAATTTAATAATCAGTTTTAGAAATTGTTGTTACTGCAAACGTTATGTAACATGCATATAATGTCCGCTTCCTTTCCGAGCTAATTTTAACATGATACGTTGCTTACATATTTTCAATTAAGAAGATAATTATACAGACAGGAAAGGATTAGAACCATTCCTAACCATAATCGTGCAAAAGTGCTGCTTTACTTTCCATGTTAAAAGAATGTGGCCTTTAATTATTCAATAATTCCCGGCACACGTTCTGCTACGACATGGGTAAATAACAAACATTTTTCATTACTTTGAGAATAACCATATGCTGACATTGCAGGAATTAATAAGGTGGGCGTTTAAAAAATAAACAACATGAGAATTATCTTGACCGTGGGCATTTTTGAAACCACCTACGCTCGGTGTATTTACTTTAGATGGTCAACTGATGACAGGAGGCGACCTTCTGATTTATTAACCAAGGACAAACAAAACATGCTACCAGTTGATTTGTATCGACTTATCAAAAGAATTTATCGCTTTCGTGAACCACTTCAAAAAATCGTTAATCGATAAAATTTGCTGTACTACGACATTGTAAAACACATGCAGATCTATCACCTTCATTCTGAGTTCTAAATACATCTAGAAGCTTTCAGTTTATTAAATAATATAATAAAATAGGCCCTAAAAAGGAGTCTTGTGAGACGTCAATATCCGAGTCAACTATGGCAATTGGATACTCATGTCAATATCTTATCGGAACGTAGGTATTATCTCGATTTTTCATTATGAACGAATGAATGGAAGCACGAGTCACTTCTCTAATTTCATAGCATTAGTAAGCCGATAATTACCAGCAAATGATTTACGTACTCGTAAGCTATTGAAATTGAACGAATATGCGACTCGTTAGAACTAAAGTGGAAGTTTGTGAATAATAATATTCAATCCCGACTCTGAAAGACCCTAAATCAGTTTAAAACGCAGAGATTTGAGAACAACTGTGTATAGGCTGTAATAGGGAGTACACTGCCTTTTCTTTATAAGGACGGATGAATACCGTCTAAAGATAGTAAAATCTAAAATAATACATGTGTAAATTAAGTAATGTTTCAATTAGCTTCCTTAGAATATGTTGCCATGGAAATTTGTCTGTTTTAAATCAGGATACCTAATATGCGGTTCAGAATTATGATTCTATTAATATTATAGCTTTTGTTTCTTCACCTGATTTTTCAATGTTTGCAATTGCCTATTTCTATGTATAATACCCACACAGATTTAGATAATATCATGTCTTTTTCAAATATCACTTTAAAACTGTTCTGGCGAATTTCTTATTTTGTACTTCCATCATACGAGGACGAGGAATTTTAATTACTTAATTGGTAGTTAGTAGGTACTAGGTATACCTTGATGCCACTCACAATGTTTAACTTTCAACGTTTAAGGTTGATAACGGTTTCAGTAAAACGCAAGCATTTTAATGACAAGTCAAACAAAGAACACGGACGTGTATGCCTAGATTATTTTCCATAAGAATAAAATGTTATTTTTAAAACACGATTTTATGGGATTATTTTAAATATTAGGTACTTTGTTTGCCCAGCTTAGTTTTCATCTTTACTTTTTTAACTGTTTGGATCATATTATATGTATATTTGTTATTTTACTAGCTATTTGGTATTGAATTGTGTCTTACAATATTACCAAAAAATTATTAAGGGTTGAGAAAATAGTTAATCTTTCATGAGTTTTTTTACTATACAGAGAATATTTTAGAAAAAATATTTTAAAACACGCTGATTTGTTTGGTTTATGTGAACTAGTACCGATGTGGCTTGGATTACCACTAACGAGATTTACATCAATTGGAACTACGACCGACTTGGTTTACTACGGACTTTAAGAATTCTGTAGCAAATATATGAAATACCACCGAAATAAAATATTGCCCACTTGGTTTGCTCCCGACATCTACCATCGATGCCTATTTACATCCCACTGGAATTAGCACCGTCTGAGTTTACCGCCGACTGAAAACTCCACCGCATCCGACAGCAGTTACCGCTTACATTTCTTCCGATATTAATAATTTGACATCAACTAAAGTACCTTTATGAAATAATTAATGTTACTAGCCTTCCAAAGGCTTCATATTTCGCCCAAACTCGTTTATACTACAATAAAATGTTAACTAGTGCATATATTCCAGTTTGTTCAAAATAGTAACTTATAAGATCTTGTCGGTTTGGAGCATGATGTATTTTAACCGAGAAACGCGGGTTTGTAACGAAAAGTATTGCAATAGTATTTTTCCAGATATTGAATAACTACAGATATTATCATATTATTCTTTAATTGGCACTCGGTGGACGCATTACAGCCATTACAACTCAGTCTCCAAGGAGCCGGATCCGGACAATTAAATCGACTATTAATGTTCAAAATCAGTTTTCATTATATTAGATGCATATTTATGTCATCGTTAGAAAACACTTTTTTTGCTTATTTTGCGAGCTCGCTACTAACGACCAATCGCCTATCGCTTATGCAACTTGTTATGTTGCAAAGAAAGCGGATCGGTGGTATATCTATTCGGTAGCAAATTCTACAAATTATCTTCAGTCGATAGTAAATTCATGAGGTGGAAATTCATATAGTTATTGGTATTCCATAGGTGGTTATTTTGAATCGAAGGTAAACTCAGTCGGTGGTAATCCACAATTTTAAAATAACTTAAAAGTAAAATAAACCATTTGGTAGTATTTCGTGCGTAGTAATTAACACAGTTGCCAAAAAGTTGGTAGTAGTCCACAACGGTGGTATATTAGACGCAAAGATACTTCGGACAGAGCGAGCTTTAAAAGTTAAACCGCAAATGAGTTTACTATTGTTAGTCCGCTTAAGTCGTGCCAGGTATACGCAAAGGTGGGAATATTTCCAAGGTGGTATTTATTTCGTTTTGTAGTGAAGTTTCTACTTAATTTATATTTAATTATCTAATAATATTGAATGACAAAATTAATTTTACTGGGTAAATAAACACATTATGCGATTATGCCCTGATTGAGGAATAAATTATTTTTGCTCAAATGACATTCCTAGATAAGAGAAATCGACATTTAATGTTTCGTCGCGTCATATTGGCATTAAAGTATGTATTTACAACTACATCCCTTCCAGTAATTAGAATGAAAGATAAATTATATAAATCACTTGACTTGTCTTTACTTCCCAAATTTAATAATAACGTTGCTGTTATACTTTGACGCACGTTAATTATCATCTAGTATTTGTGTTGTGTTGTATTTTGTGGAATATGTGGAGACCATGGGATACTAATGAAATTGAGGATGAAGTTGAAGAAGTCGCTGCTCCATGTGATGAGTTAGAAGAAGTTGATGATGCGGGAGAGAGACCAAGCCAGCGATCAATGCATTTTTTATCCGACGATGCGAAAAACATAGTCTTGAATGTATACAACGCACTAATTTCTGAAGGAGAAAGCAATGTTGTGAGAAGAACTGCGTTTTTAACTAAAGTGCCAAAAAGTACGGTTTTTCAAATTGCGAAAAATCAAGCGCTGCCACGTAAACGGCGTTCTGATTATGGGTGTCACAAAATATTAACAAAGCCTAATGAACATGCAATACGCGGCGTAGTTTATGACATGTTTAAAACTAATGTGGTGCCAACAATTAAAACTATTCATGATACGATCATTGGTGACATGGGTATAAATTGTTCAATGACGACATTAAGGACATCGCTAAAAAATATGGGATTTCGCTATAAGAAGATAGATAAAAGACAACAAATAATGGAATCTCCGCGGATTAGAAAATGGCGATGCGAATACTTACAACAGATAAAAAAGTTTCGGGAAGAACAGAGACCGATATTTTACTTGGATGAAACTTGGTATGACACACATGATGTGGTTCAAAAAGGATGGACAGATAATTCTCGGAAATGCCAATTAGACATTCCACCTTCAAGAGGAAAACGTATTATAATTTTACATGTAGGCTCTGAGATGGGATGGGTGAACGATGGTCTCCTATTATCTGCGAAAAATATAAGATACTGTCGATTGGACTACCATGAAGACATGAATTCAGATGTGTTTGAGTCGTGGTTTTCAAATAAGCTGTTACCAAATTTGCCACCTAATAGTGTGATCGTTATGGACAACGCCAGTTATCACTCAAGGCTTGCTGAAAAAGTGCCAAATAGTAATTCTACTAAAGCAGAAATTACAGCTTTCTGTACAAGGACAACATGTATTTTCAAGAAACTTACAATAAGAATCAATTACTGGAAGTGTTGTCCATTAAGAAGTTCTCTAAAAAATATGTAGTAGACACCATAGCTACAGAACTAGGCCATAGAGTTTTAAGATTGCCACCATATCATTGTTGTATGAATCCTATAGAAATGATATGGGCAGAATTAAAAACACACATTCGAAAACGTAACCAATGCCCCAAGTTTAGTGAGAAAATGATAGAAATAATTAAAGAAGAAGTTAATAAAATTCATGTAAATAGCTGGAAAAACTGTGTTCGGCATGTGATTGGCATTGAAGACCAATTTTTTAAATTTATTTATATTCCAGAATTAATTATTAATTTAAGAGACAGCGATAGTGACGATTGGCCATGTGATAGCGATAACGAAAATTAATTTATATATTGTACTCATAATTGTTGTTTTTTGTATATATCAATCAATAAACTGTAGTTATTTGTTGCATATACATATTTTCTATAATTTTTTGTCTTTCTTGATTGTATCTTTTTTTATTAACAATGTTGTTAAATAAAAATAATAAGTTTTTAAACACTAACAAACATTGCGTTTCCGTAGCCGCATTTCGATTTTAAGGATATGGATTTTCTTGTGAACTATTACAAAGGGATTGTCGTGTGTACAACATAATCCCACCTGCCATGCTCATTAACCTTTAAGTAGTAGCCTGAGGCGTCCGAAATATCTTTGCTCCAACTATACTGTGTATGCCGTAGGCATAAGGCAACTATGAACAAATGATTGTTTTCCTAAATGTCAGTCATACAACAAAATTCAGCAATGATGCTGTGTCTCGGCGTAGATCGTTTAGGTTAGTTGCAGTCTTTGTCAGTTTTATTTTTTCCACTTCAACAGTGGGCGTTGTGTCTTATGCACTTGGCACAATTATCATTTGACTAAATTTGCTTGATGCCTCCGACAGATACATTCCTATTTTATGACACATGCTGCATCAGTGTCTGACAAGTGACTGAAAACTACTTAATTGTATCCTTAGGACTCTATCAGCTCAACTAAATACGAATATATATTTTTATCTTTGTAAAAATACTATACGCCGTTTCTTTACTTTATGATTTCATTGAAATTGATTCTCTTGATAAAATCTTTGTGTCATGTCAATATATTTTCTGATTGTGTATTCAGTATATTCAACAATTGAAAATGTTTAAATCTGGAATTTTTAAAGTCAAATTGTTCTTAAACAAATAAATGTCTGAATGTTTTACTCAAATAATTTTCCGCACTCAGGAAAAATACAGGTTGTATACAGTACCATCGATGTGGATTACCACCGATTTGGAATTTTTACTCTCGGAGAAACTATTACAAACAGAATTACATGAATCTTGTTTCTTATGACAACAAGATATTATTAAAATTATGCTAATTCAGACATCCCCGATATGTATTGTCGCTCTCTGATTATTGTCATACTTTTTTCTTCATTAGGCGTATATGGGTTATTGCAGTCACGTTACCTTCGCCTGGTAATTTTGATTGCATTGTCGCTTCTTGATCGAGTAAATATGGTGTGAAACACTAAAAGAACATTCTGCAACTATTGAAAAAACTTATTTCCTCTGTCGTGTCGATACTTTCTTGCAACAGTTTTACTACATTACCGGAAGTAGATCGAGCAACGCCCATTGTTATACCTGTGCTTTTTGTCGTCAATTAGTAAGCCAGAGCAGACAGCCAAGTCTAGTTTTATCTCGGCGGCTAACCAAATTATTCTGCCCGAGAAAAGCGATTCGGTGACCCTGTTTCGTAATCAGTTCTTTCTCGCCTAACCTCAGGTTACGAATTGCAGTGTAATAAGTATACCACTTGGAATTAAAGGATTAACGGTGCGGCCTAGCGGAACAGCAGCCTTGGAGCTCTGCATTCTTCCACCGCTTGTAACTTCGCATGTTCGAACTAGAAGGCGCTAATTGCGGGTCTTTAATGAATGCACATTAGTAAAATGCACTCAATCCGTCTATTTCGGTCATGCTTACGGTGGTTACAGCTTTTACATATTTTTTGTGATTCAGAGCTGCTATTTTCACCTATTTTATTTTGCCAAACAACAAAAGCGAGGTATTTAAAATGTTTTATAGACGAAATCAGCTCAATAGAATTAAGCAAAGCTATTTCCCACAATCTTCAGTTTCTTCCAGGTCAAAGTGTAAATTTATCTAACTTTAAATGTGATTGACATTTATTTAAAACAAACTTAAAATCCAACAACAATGCAATGTGCTTTGCTTCAACCATTGAAGGACAGCAATTTAAAGTAACTCTTCTAGAATCCTTACTTTATATAAAATATCAGCAGCTTGGTTTCTACGCTTGTTAAAATCATAATCAACAGAAATATAGGTAGAAGTATCGCAACTATCCAAACATATTTTCAAAATCAAGTGATAAAGTGTACTTTAACGTTTAATTTTGAGAGACAGGACTAAAAAGTCGATAAAGCAATAATAACCTCTAATTTCAATTAGCAAGTCTAATTTAACTTGCCGATGGTGAAAACGGGGTCAAACCTAACTATATTATATTAATTTTCCTTTAGAGGACACTCAATTTGTTTCTCCACTGATAATGCTTGCAGCTGATTTTCTTATCCTGTGTAATATTTATATAGGGTTCAATTAATTAGAATATGGACAGGTACGAGTATTTATAAATAATTATTCTTCAGATGTAAACCACCCTCAACACAACTCTAATCATATAATTTTCAAAAGCTTTTTTTACATTTATTTTAATATTAGATAAATTATCGCTTATGAACATCATTACATTTCTTCATATCATCTTTACAAACTTATGTATTTTATGGTAAATATTTCCTCTCTTTTATTGAAATAGCTCTGCCTGAATCATATCCTTCCCAGAACACTTGGTTTTTATATTACTTATTTTCATTACTTCGTCTAACCGAGGAAGCTCAGTGATATCCATTTTCTGATCTTCCGCTTATTTCCTTTCACATTTTCACTATTTTTAGTAGCTGCTTGAAATTCTATGCCACTTCAGCTGATTTTGAGGTCTTTCTAGTAATTTCTCGCCCTCTCACTTAAAGTATAGATTTTTCTCGATACCATTTCGTACTTGTTTTTAATTATATCCGTGTAATTTGTTTTCTTGGCGTTCCCTTTCATTTCCGCCTTCCACTGTGTTTTACATTTGTCCCTTCTGTTTTTTACATTGACCCTAACTTGCTTTTGCATTTATTTGCAGCACGTGAATTCGCATTACCAACCTCAATTTAAGTTACATTTATACTCACTTGCTTTGGTACCGCCTTCTTTGTCTTTTCAATTCTATTCTATATCTCTTTCTTCTTTTTTACTCTCCGTTATTCTTAGTATACCTATCATATATCTCATCTTCAGTTTCACCATGAAGTGGTCCGAATCTACGTCTGAGCCGCTACAACTCATGATGTTCATGATGCAGTTTGCTCGCTTTTTATCGACTAATACAGGGGTCGGCAAACTATGGCCCGCGGGCCATATCCGGCCCGCCGTCTGTTTTTAATCCGGCCCGCAGGTTAATATTGTTTTTACACGAAAAAATGTAAAATTAATCAAATTGCGCGCTATAACCACTGACATATATAAATGGACTGATTGAAGTAATAGACATTTTTCTAGATGAGAAAAACTGCCCACAGCCACTATTATCTAACAATGAATGGCTATGGAAATTAGCATTTGCTGCAGACATCATGGGATATCTTATTTATTAATAGATCGAAACATTTTATTCGTTTTTTTGTGTGTTAATATGTATAGTATACATATATAAATATTATGTAAAAATATCACTACCTAATAAAATAAATTAACCTGGTTTTTTTGTTGCTCTATGAGTAAAATTTCCCATGTAAATGGCTTCGAGTTTACTATCTGGCCCGCCGAGCCTACACATTTTACGTTCTGGCCCTTTTCAAAAAAAGTTTGCCGAACCCTGGACTAATACGTGATCAATTTGGTTAACGGTTCTTTTGTCCAGGGTTACATTCTGCAAGATCTGTTAGTAATTTACCATTTTTGTTCGATGAATGATGTTTAATTTTTAAATTGACTGTAGCGTAGCGTTGATGAATGGCCTGAAAACGCCTGTCGTGCAAGAGAAGGCATAAACTAAAATGTAACACAAACTACAGTGCTAAATCAGCTAAAAACCGAAATTCGCGATGCGACAGGTCTGGTGAAAGACTTAATAGATCTGTAATGTCATTATGATTTGTGTCGTCGAGTTGAACAATCAAAACTAACGTGTCTAAACGTTCACGATGCAATTTCCAGCACAGCAGGGGTTATGTCGTAAATGCAGGAATAAATCAAGCCCGGTCGACAATACAGTCGTAAACGTTCGAAAAGGGAAAGTTCTTTTCGAGAGAAGATTTCAACCTCTTGTGCTACAATAGCGCAAAGGGAGCTTAGCTTCTATTCAGGCGCACCATATATAAAGGCAGTAGCTTAGTTTTCGACATCACTTTTACTTTCACGTAACATCAGTTGACTTCATTCAATTCGCGTAATATCATTTGACTTAATATCACGTTTCCGGAATATTCCGACTTGTAGGCATTTTGCTGGGTCGAGGACCAAGGTCAGTTTCCAAGGTCTTTATTTAACAATTAGTTCAGTATCGAAAAACAGGTTGCTCAAATTAGTATTTGTAATTTAAAGTAATATTACCGAATTTGTATATGTTGTATTTTGTTCGTGTGTTCTAAAGGAACAAAAGGAATGTTATTGTTTTCCACAAACGGTTGTATTTTACTGAACTTAATTTCACAGTAATAAACAACATAATAGATCGAGCGGAAACCACAAAAGTGGTAACCCGCGACTAAGAAACTAAATGACCATTTTTTAGATCATATCTGGCATTTTTCGAGAATCCCTTAAAACTCGTACTCATAACTGCGCTCTCTGTAGGTGCGTGAAAACAGTTTCTCTTTTAGTATCTTCCTCGGCCATTATCATCGACAGTGTAAATCTGTATTAAATCATACACCTAATGCTCAGCATCCCATTCACGCCTACATTCATTTTGCAATCACTACGTGATCCGTTTTTTCATCAAGTCACTATTTTAGTACATTTAAATATTCCATTTTAATTTGGCACTTACAAGTCACCTATTAAGTACTTACAGAGTAATAGTGCCAACAGTTATTTAACGAGAAATTATCACATATAATCTCATAAGAGCATTAATTCTTTCCGGAAATTTTTTTGAGTGCGTTTCAACAACGTCGTATTAATTTGCCCGAGCGGGACGCGAGGGCAAATTAGGACGTTGTTGAGTGCACGAAAAATAATTTCCGGATATGAATTAATGCTCGAATGCAGATTCGGTAAGAAAATCGTAACGACACAAACCCTAAAAAGAAGTAATGTCTACCTACAAAAAATTTCCAAGAAATTTTTTTGTTGTCTGGGATACGGCTCGTGAACTAATTTTTCTATTGGTCATTAATGGAAATTCATTTACGTAATTTCTAAGCAATTCAACAAATTATCTCATATATTTGGAGTGAGTACTTTAAAACCATTAGTAATACATACAAGTATTAAAGTATTAAATTAATGCACTCATTTGAAGGTAGAAAAAACAATTAGTTAATTAAGGGCATTTTAAATAAAAGATTCGACGATTTCAAAACTTCATCATCTGGCAAACATATTAAAGGGGACGTATATAGATATTATACATTCAATTTGGTAATACAACGCAAAAACTGAATATTTTACTTTGGATGTGCTTTTGATGGACACTAAACATAATTGGAAATTTGAAGGGGAGCAAATTGTTTTATTAGAAGTTTTAAAATCAATGGGTTGACATTTACTACTACTACTACTACTTATGTCCAACTAACCTCAATTTCGATTTCTCCGACCTAAATTTATTGTCCACCATGGTACCTACACATAAGTCAAATTGCAGCTGTCAGCGTCACTAATATATCGACTCATTATCAGCTGACAAGTAAAATTCTGCCCATCAGATGCTGTAATTTGAAATGTTTTATTGGAAATAAAACAAACTATGCAATTGTGCTGAATGTTTGCATTGGGGTGCTAGAATCTAGCTTTTTGTTGCTTGTGCTAGATTTACCACAATTGTACCAACAAGAACAACACTGGACATGTGGCCAAGTTTCCAAATATTGTGAACAATATATTTCGCCAGACTGAACAAAGCGCATAGGAAGTATTCGTTTGAAACTATTCTGCTTTTCATTATTTCACTTGCAGAATCTGATTAATACGATTTTTCCAGCGAGATATTAGTATGCATCAATGCTTGTATTAAACATCCGAATTATGAATTGAACGGATCTGCACTACAACATTGAACCCAAAAATCTAGTTGCAATCTTCCGGATCTTTAAATCTACCTAATGGACATTGAACATGGTTCACATACTGAAAAATTAGCTGTTGAAATCAATGAACTCAAAAGAAGATATGGTGATGACACTGACTAAGGGGTGCAAAAAAGAAGGCAGGATAGAAGAACAGAAAAGTAATAAGATACTGTAATATACAAAGTTTGAAGAAAAAAACCCATTAGATCGACGTGGAGGCATAAAGAACTATGGACAAATACGGAAATAGATGATCCCTGTAACGAGTTCAAAAAATAATTACGAAAATATCCGCAGAAGTTTGCTGGGTAACTAGACAATTAGACAAGCAAAAGGTCAGGTGGAGCAAGGAATTTAAAAAAGGGGTTAAAATGAAAAGGGAGCTATGGAAAAAGCATTTCGATGCTAATACACTACAGAAGTATACCAATACAAGAAACAAAGAGATAACACACAAAAATTACAAAAGAAGCAAAAGTTAAGTCATGGTAGGAATTCGGTGAAAAAATGCGATGTTAAAGGACATACTAATAAAAATTTAAAAAACAAAAGAAATCCCGCGAAATAACGTACATGATAATGAAGGAAATATAGCAGAAGATGTAAAATTAAGCGTGGCCAGTAGAACGGTGAAGAACTTCAAGTAAATGGAAAAAAGGCGTCAGATTGCAGCATAGAATACGTAACAATGTTAGCTTGGTAAAAAAATCAAGTGACCAAAATATAGTTGTCATAGTACCTAGAGTGTCTGTATATAACATAAGAAGTGGTGACAGCGAGATAATTTTATCAGTTAAACAATTGGACAAAAATACATGCGCAAAACAACGTGTGAATTTGTTAGTTTAAATAATGTTGATTTATCATTTGAGATAACGGTCTAATAAGTAGAATATTCACTCCTTGCTTCAAATTAAGTAATTGCATTTAATAGAGCGTCGTACCTAGATATTTTCAAATAAACACGCTACTGCACACATCCGTTTGCGCCAAATTCATTCCGGCCAATCAAAAATGTCATGTGCATGCCTCCACTGCCAATACATATACATGCACTAGTATCTATCGACAAAAAACGGAAATTTCAAATTATAGTAATTTCAGAGAAATTTCTCTACAATGTGTGGCTCATTATTTATATGAAAGAACACTAAAAGAGAGATTAAGAGCAAAAACGGAAATACTCTAAAAAACACCCAAGGAGGGTTTAGGTCAAGTAGATCAACTCAGGACTGGATTTTTGTCGTTGGACAAATAACTGGAAGTATGCTCGTCGCAGATAAAAGTATATTCTGATACTAGTGTATAAGTACGCCTTTAAAGCACGTGCAAAGAGTTTAAGAGCACGACGCAAAGCGGAGTGCTTTTAACCAGTGGCGTAACTAAGATTTTGCTCTGGGGGGTGTTCTGGGAGAGTGATCAACCTTACAATAAGAATTTAAAAAAAAATGAGCGTATCATTTCATTTCTACAGGACTTGCGGTAGACCTTGATTTAACTTCTCGACAGTATAGACCACCTAGTTACATTTAAGAATTTATTTTTTGCTTATTAACCAAAGGAAGTCAGAAATAATTATTTGCTAAATAAATAACAACTTAGCTTGCTTGTAAAACAAAATTTCAAGATAATGCCTATCCTTGCAATAACTCTATAACCTATGAAGATGTTAAATGTCATTTTGACTGTAAAAAATTAGTTAAGTCATGGTCTGCTGCAAGTAATTTAGAAATGAAAGCAACTATACTGTTTATTTATAAACAATAAAATTATTACAATTTATTGTAATACAACTTATAGTAGTAATTCCAGTTTTCTTGGTTTTTTACTAACTCGGTTATAATTTCATCTACGTTCACCTGCAGTTCTCTGTGAATGGAGAGTATTGCTAATCCATTCAGCCTATATTACGATGTTTTATATTTCGGTGGTAAGTCTTAATTATTTTTAAGGTGGAGAATAATCTTTCAGCTGTTGCAGTTGACACAGGAATCGTTGCAAGGATTTGCAGCAACTTGAATATGCTTGGAAACATGTCCTTATTGCATCAATTGCTGTCGTATATGGAAGATTTTGTACATTTTGGCAATTTGAATTCAGCAATCACGTCCGAAGGAGGTTCGTTGAAATCGGATTTTTAAAATAGTCGAGTCCGAATGCAATAATTGATATTCAATTATAAAAAAATTTTGAAATACAGCTGTTTTAGTATTTAAAGTTGAGATTGGAGAATAATCAGCTAGAATTGTTTTTTAATTTAGTTACTAAAATACATTTTGAAAAGTAAGTTTTCAAAGAGAGGTTAGTACGTATTATTCAAATTAACACATTAAAATGTTTATTAAAAATAAATTGTAACGTTTCGCTAGCAGTTCCAGCTTCTTCAGACATTTAAAAACATTAATATTAAAAAAACCTTTTACGTAAAACAGTAGTTCTGAAAATAGTACAAAATATTATTAACAATACTAACAATAATTTTTCTACCAAGATATGAATTATGAGGATTTGGAAAGAAAAATAAAACGTAAAGAATAAATGTTATAAAAGGAATCCTACTAAATATTTTAAATGCAACTCAATCAGGTATGTTTATTAGTGAGGCTGTTATTCTTGCACATATCTAATTATATAGTTTTGCACTCTTTTCAGAACTACTGTTTTATCTAAAAGGCTTTTTAATATTAATTTTTTTAAATGTCTGAAAAAGCTGGAACTGCCAGCGAAACGTTACAATTTTTGATAAACATTTTAATGTGTTAATTTGACTAATAGTAACCTCTCTTTGAAAAATTACTTTTCAAAATGTATTTTAGTAACTAAATTAAAATCCAATTTCAGCTGATTATTCTCCAATCTCAAATTCAATTATACATTACTAAAATGCAATTTTAGATTTTTTTGTTTAAGACGAATTTTAGTTATTCCTAAAGCGTCTGGGGGGTGTTCCGACACCCATATCACCCCCCATAGTTACGCCACTGCTTTTAACGTCGCTAGTGCTTTAATGGCACTTATACACGTTTATCATACGCTATTTTTTCTACAATCTTAACAGAAATATAAAAACTTAGTTCAGTGACACTTTTTCCGTCACATTGTGTTATATATTCTAGGTTATGTTGACATTGAAATTTACGGCCAATGGCAACGTGCGAAAAAGACGTAATTCGGGCGTTAATATTAAGAGTGCTAAACGTCACTTTGGACACTAGAAACTGTGCAAAAAGTTGTCATTTTGACACGATAGTAGAAAAAACACTTTTCTACTGTGGAATAGACTTAGAAAAAGCGTTCGAAAGCAGTATAAATACGGAAAACTCTGAGAAAAAAGAAGTCAATAATAAGTCCGTTTGAAGCGATACTAATTTTATATACTGAAGCCACAAATTTGGTCCGCATAGGACAATAAAATTCACAACCACCTGAGGAGTACATAATACAGGGAAGCGTCTTGAGCCCACTATTATTCATAACATTAATGGACGAAATAAGAGTATAAGTGAATAACAAATTAAAAGGCACATCTGGGATATAGGAAATTACAGCCGGTCACGTGCGCCGATGACCTCATCTTGTCCGTAAAAATTAGTTACAAAAAAGAATAGCACGGTGGAAAGACAAGTTGCTATGATACAATCTGAAAATAAACACAAAAAGACCGAAATAATTACCTTAGTCGAGGAGTAATAAAAATTATAAGCATACAAGAAGAAAGAATAGGGAAAACTAAATAAAAAGGGTACCCAGGGCTATAATGGACGCAACTGGCAGACTAAAAAGGGAAATTTCCAACCGTATTAGTAAAGTGACTGCACAACGTACTGCACCTTATAGTATGTTAAAAAAAAAAAACTAACAAAGCAAGGATACAGGAATCAGTCTTAGTACCGACGCTAACATACGGTAGCGATTCCTGAGTATTAACGGACCGTCCAGTAAAGTTGTCACAAAAAAAGAGCCAACCTGCGCCCTAGCTAGTAATAAATCGGTAACCGCCAGAACGCAGATTGACTGAATTTTCCAGATAACCACACTTACCGTGTGGGACAAACTAGCTCTATTCGGCGCTTTTTAGGTCGTGGATTTGGAACTCAGCGGTGCAACCTACCAGTAGCTACAAAACGCAATAGTGCGCCAGGAATCAAAGTGATTCCGCAAAGAATAACCCAACAACGGTTGACTAGGGTTTATTAAATGTAAAAGATTGGTTGAACATCAAAAGAGTGTAGATAGATGGTTTATCAAATTGTTTAGATTACAAAATAATATTGTAAAGCTTCACGAAAGTTTTCCACACGCATAATTCTAAGAAACCTGTTTGTTGGTTTTAAAACTCATGAACTCGTCGAATTAATTTTACAATAAATTTGAACTTGAAATATTGTGATAGTAATTAAGGAATTATGAAAATATAAACATATTAATAACGCGCGTAACTCTTCACGTACTGGCGTCGCAAATAAGTAAAGTTCACCACACTAACCTCTGGTGCTTGGCAAATACTTGAAAGTTGGCGTTGGCTGTGAGTTGCCATACACGGGAATTCCGAAATCAACGGGCTATCTGCACGTGGTGCTTTCGATTGAGCTGCTGGAATCGGGACGTGGACAAATGCTTGCATCCATTCGCGAACCGGAGGAGCACAGGACAATCGTGGCGAAATATTCCCTCGTAGGGTAATAGTTGAAATAAAACGCCTGTTCCAAAGGCTACAATAAAAGAGCTAAAAGAGGCCAATTAATATGGGAATAACAACATTTGAAAGTCCATCATACCTGATTTATTTTCAGCTCTCGAAATAGGATGGTTAATTAAGTACAAGATTTCTCGTTCAGCGAACTGCTAGGCCGAGTTGCCAAAGGAAAAATGAGCTCAAGACAAGTCGCAAGTCGCCGAAGAAGAGATAACAAAAGCGCTGCATGTATAAAATGAACGGAACTGGGAAATTAAACAATTCTAAATGCAAACTGATTACGATTTAAATTAAAATATACAGGTTAAACCTGAAATAATTGGATAAATTGAGAAAACAATTAAGCGACGCGAAAAATGGTTTCAAAGTTGAAGCGTGCGAAATGAGAATACTGAAGAAGATAGAAGGAGTGAAGAGAATCGACAAGATAAAAAGTAAAGTAGTGGAAGACAGACTAGAAGTGAAAGGTGTGCGAGATAAAATTGAGATGCAACAATTAAGATGGTTTGGATATACAGTGAGAATCAAGGAAGAAAGGCAGGACCGCTGAAGTGACAAGCAAAATGAAAACGGGTGGGAAACAGAAAACGTAAGAAACCTAAAAAGACGTGGAATGAAAATATAGTTAAAACATTCAATAAAAGGGACTCGACCGGGCTCAAGCTAAAAAGGCAGCAAAACATAGAGCAGACTTATCACCTCAACACCTACAGTTAGTCTCAATCGTAAGTCGAGCCCACTCATGCAGCAATTCGAAATTTTGTGGGCTAGTTGCAACTAGGTACTCTAGTTGCAACTACCCTTCACTGTATCAA
Source organism: Agriotes lineatus (assembly GCA_940337035.1). Classification (NCBI taxonomy): domain Eukaryota; kingdom Metazoa; phylum Arthropoda; class Insecta; order Coleoptera; family Elateridae; genus Agriotes; species Agriotes lineatus. The sequence goes on from OW679194.1 coordinate 39,851,352, forward strand.
TACAATGTAGTTAGATGACAAGTGTGCATTCTGTCATTAAATTAACCTAATTGCAATTGGAAACGTAAAAACACCAATTTATAGCAAAGGGATCAATATTTATCATTATAATGGAACTACTAGAGTTCCTATATGTATAATACTTTATATAGGAACTACATACTTCCAACACCATCCAGGGCCGTCGGGTGCATGTGGACCCCATCTGTGCAAACTTAAAAAACGTCCCTATTCCTTGAAGTAATTTAAAAAAGTAAACATTTACCTAATTATAATACATATTTATTACACTAAGAAGTATAAGAGTTATGATACAAAATAAAACAAAGAAATCCGTTACGTAAGTGGAGGGTGTATTGCTTGTCGGTGGCCAGATGGACCCTACGTTTTCTCTAAAGTACAATTACGCATTGTGCTCCGTATCTACTGCCACAAAATTGAAATCACTTTATTACCCTGCCGTTGCAACCAGATATCTTCTCGGCGAAAGTGTTAAGTTACTATTGTCCGAACGCTTTTCATCACCCGAGGGTTTATATACTCGACTCCTAGTCTGCGGGCGGTCGATGGGGTTGACTCGTTTCTTGCGCAGCCGTCCTTTGTCCAAAAGGGTTCGACGACTACGTATTGTTTCCCCGGATCGCCGCAGTTCGCAGGTGGGTAAAGTTGGCGACATCGGAGTTTTAAATTGTGTGATTTTTACACTGGAATTGCGGATGCAATTCGTCACTCGTGTCACTGATTATTCAGCTTATGACACAAGCCACTTACTTGAGCGTAGCGTTACATTCAAAATAAGTTACCCGCCGATTTAGGCTGCTCAGATTGTCGATTTAAAGTGTTCACTTTTTATCAATCTCTGCGCTGCTTTTGTAGCTCTATGGCGTGGTGATTTATGAATGCTATACGTGGCCATGTGTCCGCTACAATTGTATACATGGTATAAACAGTAGTGTCACAAACCTTAGCACTATTTTTATTATATTATATTAATAAAAATCTATCTAAATCGCGACGATCGGTAGTTTTCGACAAAACCGAAACTAAAAATTCCACTGCATTTATTCTATAAACTACAATGTTAGCTGATAATCAATAGTAATTATTTATTAATCAAAAACGATGGTAAAATTCAAATTTTAATAATGAGAATATAGGGAAACCCCAAAGATAAAAAAAGTGATGTAAAGCGTTTTTGCTTTTGATGAATTTGATGAATTTCGCTGAGATAATTCTCTTTCATTATCGTTAATTACATTTACAGGAGTTTCTAAACTCAAAATTTATTGTTTATAAGCCCGTTTAACCGTAGTTCTTCAAGGTATTATAAAAACTAATTGACAACAGATTCTAAACCACTCGTGTTTAATAATAGATCTAGCATTACATAGTTATATAGAATCAATTAACCTAGAAACCTGTACTTGTAATAAGACTCATCCAGAATAACTAACAAAGAGCACTGATTTTGAAGGAATGAACAGTTTAGTGGTCGTTTTAAGCTTGAATTTTCGGTCTCGGTTAAAAGGGGAAGGGGGGATTTTTTACAAGTGTAGAAGTATATTAAAGTATGGTCGTTTATTGGAGTGACCGTTTAGGACGATTAAATTGGTTGTCAAAGGCCTGACGCCATCCACACAGTAAGAAGGGTGTGAATGAAAAATATGTTGCCTTTTCTCTCCCTATTCTGTATTTTGCAATTGGTTCTTCCAGACCCCACACTTGGCATAAGTTGTCTTCCAAATTGGTTAACCAATACTGCATTAACAGACTGCATAACAGACGCTTCTCCTTTTATTGACTTTTCTTTAATGAAGTTTTGCAGAAAAAACTTGCGTTTATCGTTCTGGGCAAGTTTCGATACCCCCACACCCCTCCACCTCCCGCTTACGGTGGGGCAGTAATGCCACTGATAGAAAATGCAAAGAGATAAGTACACAACACCTGTCATATTTTCCTCTGCATTTTACTAATGATAAGTTATCAATGTTAAACTTGAGCTAAAGTGGACGAATTGGGTGCATTTTGTGAACATTCGTCTTGGATGATTTTACTTTCGACGCATCGCAGCGACGCTTTTGTCTAAACTAAATTTACTGAGTGGCAGCAGCAACAAGTTTTCTTGTGCAACCAGCTGCAGCTGGCTAGTGCACTTGCAAGTTGCAGCTTGTAATGCACCGTAAGAAATGCTCATCAGCGATGTCCATTTAGCGAGACGTCGGTATTAAATGTCTTTCGGTCATTACTCTCGCTGTCCTGTTATACACGATGGCTCTTGCTCGGCAAACATTCACCCCGGGTTCAGGAGCAAAATATTTGCCGGCCTTATTTATGGGGTAATTAAGCCCGAGCTGTTAGTTCCTTCCGAACTATCTGTTTAATGGGCTGCAATTCAGGTTTGTTGATATTGCTGGCGAGGGAGACGAGATCGATCAAATTTGCGTTGAGAGCGGAAAAAATACCACAATTCCTACCGCTTCCAGATAGATTTGATTTATTTGCATGCTTCATGCGGAAGGATTATCTCGCACCTCTTATGACATGACAGTTTAACCATATGCCAACTCAGTTATTAAAACGATTGTGCAAACTGAACGTGTATGCTCATTGCAACTTGCTTTTAATTTATGAAATAAAAGAGATGCAGTATGATTTCCACAGTTTACAACCACTGGATTTTTCTATTCCCACGAAATCGCAATATGCAAAGTGGGGCAAAAAAATAGTCGGCTGAAGTAGGGTTGCCACCTTTTGTATACAACAAAACCGGACATATTTCGTTTTCGTATTCAGAAAATAATAATACACATACACAATGATGGAAATGTAATTAACTATGTAATAATGAAACGTAATCCTAATTATGATTTCAATATATGGAATTAATCAAGCCAAGCGCCAATACTTAAAAATTACCTAACAAATAGAAATTAGAAAAGTAAAACGTAATGACTGCGTTGCTACACAAATGCACTGCATTGCCGATGCAGTAAGCAGATCAGCTGCACCAATACCACCTACACAGAGGCCTCAGCTCTCTGACGTCACGGGGTCGTGATGTCAGGTAAAGACTGGCAGTTATATCCGCTGACGTGGACTATGAGTACAGATCGTAACTACATGTCCAATTATCAATAAATTATAATCGTTTAGCGTTTTTTAATAGACAAATCACTGATGCTTTCGTTAATGTTAGATGGTGTGCGTATGAGATATTTATCATTAGTGTTTCACAAATAAACAAGTAAATGTCCGTTACAGCTGGTTGCGAAATAAATGCATTGTCACCACATGGCGCATTCCTAACAAGGCATGCGAAATACATCTTCTTTCAAGGACTAGACTATAAGGGAGCTGGTTTTTAAATTTCTGCCACAGGAGGTGGTGGGTCGCGGTAATTTGATTAAAAAAAAACAAAATAATTTTTTAAACCAAATTACCGGGATGCAACACGAGGGTTATTTAGTTGCTTTTATTGGGTTCCATTATCACAACAAGGAAAGTAGCGGACAGTAACTCTACAACCATTAGATACTTTGATTACGAATTATTGTGGTAAAGTGAATAATAATATATCGAACAAAGGGGATAAAGGTAGAAAACTAAATACATATTAGCAACTGTGCATTTATTTACAGCAAGTGGGTTAATGAGCCCTTGCAGATCTCGGAAAACCAGCTAAAAAAACCAATTTGTTGATGGAATGTTTTTCGAAGGTTGGCAGCATCAGAACGAACGGTAAATGTTGAGTGTGTTTATCGCAATATGTAGTTTATATCTTCAATTCTTCAACACTATAAAGTGAAATGATCATGACAGTTAAATGGAAAACAACTTCTATTAATTTAGTTATTATTCGCTTTAGAAGTAAGAAAACTTCCAATTCGAGATCATTTTATGTCGAATACGACTACTTGAATGATTTTATATGTAGCTTCTCATTTTCGAGTTATGACATGAAGAATTCAAGCGAAAACCAAATTGTGAAAACCTTATGAACTTAATACAAAGCTTTCTAGTACAGTTCTGTTCTTCTTCGCTTCAATTTTATCGCCGCGCTTATCTTTGGTCCAAAATAAACGTGTGGTGAACCTGCATCCCCCATCGGGCGAGTGCCCAGGTTGCGAATCGGGAAGTGACTCTCAGATATCAGAGCTAGGATGAAATTAAATACCTCCCACGGACAAACAGGTCGGTAAGATGAGCATCAAAGCTGAAGTCAGCAATCCATCTGGGGCCCCTCTTCCGAAATAAAAAGTTGAAAAGGGGCAGCTGCCTTTTCAATACTGACCAGGAGGTAGAGATTTAGGAAGTCAGTATGGATTCTAGACGGAAAACCAACTACGCTACACCTTCCTTATGGCTACAATCTTAAAGCACGGCCCTGAGTATGGGCGACCGTTTAATGGGGCAGGGCTGCTAAGAATCCAGAGAAATCCCATTATACGTAGCAATAGAGAAAAATCAACAACAATCGAGGTCCTGGAAGGAGAAGAATATTACGGCTGAAAATCTACGCTGAAGGTTTCGTCAAACACCTACAGAATTATTTAGGACGGCAGTCAACAACGTCATTTTTGCAAACACGATCGCCAACGTTCGATAGCGGACATATGGCACTATAAGAAGAAGAACATAAACGTATGCTAAGACGATTTTCTTCTATTTTGTCTGAGATAGCAGCTTCCATGTTTTCTTCCTTTTCTTCCGATCCTCTTCTTATCAGCTTTCTTTTTGGTTATGGTTCAGAGGATTGATTTTTAGTTCATTTCTAATTCTGTTCTTTCTAATCTTGCCTTATATTTTTTTCCTAAGAATCTCATTTACATACTCGTACTTCCTAGTTTGGTGCGATGTCTCTTCGTCGTGGTCACAGATTTATTGGTGTATGTTAGTATTATTAGTGGTATCTTTTAATAAATTTATATTTTGTTTATTTTGCTATTCCTTTGTTTTACTTCCTCGTCGATATTGCAATATTCAGTGACCCATACACCAAGATATTTAAATCTTTCCACTTGTTCTAATTTTGTGTTTTCTATCTTAATGTTGCGTTTCTTTTGTTCGGCACTCATTATCATCGTCTTGATTTTATCTATTTATAGTCATAGTTATTGTCTACATCTCTCTAACATACAGATTCGAGGTGGATAATGTGAACATAGGCGATCAAATGAGCTACAGTGTAGGTTATGTGCTTTATATGCATTAGACGGATACATAATTGTATACGACTTAAAATCTAGGATCCTACAATTCAGTTTTTTTTTTCTAAAAACGAAACACGTCTATTAGTCTATTTCTCTCTAATGCACACAAAACCCATACACTGTATTCTAGCTTTTTGATTTTAAATGTTCACATTATTCACCACCAATCTGTGCGTATTTTTACGTTATGTTGAAGGATTTGTTCTGTTGTTCCGAAAATTAGCATGTCATCTGCATACACCATTTCTCTAAGTTGTATTTTTTTTAATTTTTCCAGAAACCTACTTTAATTACATCGTCTATCAGTACTGCAAATAGTAACATCCTTATCGTCCTATTCTTGTTTAAAACGCGTTAGAGCTTTCATTTCTCATTCTTACATAGTTTTTGCAGTTACTGTAAATATTCTTTAGTACTTACCTCTATCAATGCATCTTCCATTCCTCTCAAGGGCTTTTCCAAGTCTAGATAACATACATATATGTAACTCTCGTTTGCTATGATTATATTTTCATTAACTTGTCTTGGCCTGAAGTTTTGTGTGCTTCTTTAGCAACTTCTACGATGTTCTTCAATTTCTCTCTAAGCTTTTCTTAAACGATCCTAGCAAATGTTTTGCGCGGTATGCTTAGCAGGGTTAGTGAGTTCTACAAACACCCAATGAAGTTGTAAATTTGATTGGTTTTTAAATCAACGATTTCAAAAAGCACTATTACCTATTTTTATAATATCGCCTATTGTGTCATAAGTCACAGGCCCGCTTTTTAAATACAGAAGAAGATGGTCTCGTGTAATGAATTCTGTTATGCAACTATGTATAGTAATAGTAATAATAGTAATAGTTTATTCCCAACATATACACAAAGAATAGAAAATATAGAAATGTAATATGTAATATAATTGTAATCGGTAACATAGCATATCCAAGCCCACTTCCGAGCGTTGGGAAGATCGACCGTTATCTTTGTTAAGTTACAGTTACATACAGAATTGTAACAGAGAACACTGGGTTCTGATTGTCAAGTTTCTGTAGTTTTTCACAGGTTACTTAATGTTTAATATTCTAAAGCAAGAAACGTAACCTCTGTATTTATCAAAGCTTTTCCAACAAATATTATAAAGTGTACTTATCTATTCATTAATAAAACAGTTTGAAGTTGGCTATGATTTACCAAACGTACGTCTAGATTAGTTCATCTACTCCAAGTTGTCGTAGACTGCTTGGCCGAGCGGTTAGGGAGCTCAGGCTGCGGTGCCACGGTACGGGGTTCAATCCCCACATCTGGCAACTGGCGGGCGACGCACCCAGTCGCTTTAAATATTGGGTACCAAAACCACAGTTGAGGAAGTAGGGAAAGTAAGGAAGTCGTCGAAGGCGTGATGCTAATCACATCACCCAGTACGCCGTTTCCGGTGTGCCAGTTTGACGGGGTTTCGGAAAGAGATTTCGGCCACCTTGACTTGCGTTGTCTCAGGCCATGTTCTTACATGAAATGGAGTGTCCGAACTTTACCTTTACTCTCAGTTATTATGTCATTCTCAAAGTATATATGAAAACACATTCAGAAAAGATATACGGTTTTCATGTCATAGCCAACTCCAAATAGTTTTATTAATGAACACTCGTTACTACAAACAGAAAAACGTTAATAGCGAAAAAAAACAAAATGTCCGTTTTACGTAGTTCTAATCATTACTCCCAATTTGTTTAACGAATTGCTATTAGTTATTATACATATTATATGCTTGATTGGTGTTGTTTGACATATTGTACTGACTGAATAAAGTGTTGAGTAAGAATCAATAACCAATAATTCCACCAACCGAGAACAATGTTGAAAATTGAATCGATACTAACTCTAAAGTCAATTACTAACTGATATTTGGTATACATTATAATAGCTAAAATAAAGAGAAAACAATTTATTGTACAAAAATAATACTGTTTTACATATTAATTATTTTTTGTAAAATTCAAATTTTCCCAAAAAGTCCATACATCCATCACCTGTGAAAGACAAACAGCGATACCGAACTTTTTGTATAATTTCTGTTCCTCCGAGTTGTTAAAACTCTAGCTAGGTACAGTCGTGTTCAAATAAATCTGGGATAATGTTTTTTTCATATGTAGGTTCAGTTAAGAATTGAAGAATAACTCCATGGATTTTCTGCTATCAAAAAGAGTTACATTAAACTTTAACAGGTAATGAAATCTGTAACTCTTTCTGATAAGAGGAAATCCATGGAGATATTCTTCAATTCTTAACTCAACCTGCATGTGAAAAAAACACTGTCCCAGATTTATTTGCACACCACTGTACCTATAACTCGAAAATTGCAAGTTAAACAAAAAATTTAATCTTGTGTTCTTATTGCGCATAAAATAATCTTTTTCCTTTCACTTTTTTACTAATAAAAAAAGACTCAGCCTGTATAGGCCTATTATACCAATTAAACTCTGCTTCGATAAAATCTTTGTTTGTCGATGTTTGCAAGTTTCTGAAAGATTCTGTGGGTTTTCCATGGATTCTAAATATTCCTTATGAATCCTTGAGGTTCTCAATATTCCTAAGATTCCTGGAGAATACCAAATTACCTTAATATTCCTAGAATCTTATATTCTTAAGATTGCTAATGGATTCCAGAAGAATACCAAATAATTTACTAATCCTACAGATTGCTAGATTTTCAATGGATTCCAAATATTTCTGACAAATGCCGAATATTCCGAGAGATTCTGTGGATCTTCGATGGATTCTAAAGATTCCTTAATATGATCAATATTCCTAGGACCCCGAAGAATACCAAATAATCTTAATATTCCTAAAGGTTCTTGAATTATCAAGATTCTTAATGGATTCCTGAATAATACCAGATAATCTAATCGTCCTAGGGATTCTTATAAATGCAATGGATTCCGAATATTCCTGACGGCTTCTTAAATATTCTTGAAGGATACCGAATATTCCCAGGGATTCTGGATTCTATAGATTCTTTGAAAATCCTTCAGATTCCTGATATTCATAAGATCCCTGAAGAATACGAAGTAATCTTTATATTCCTAAAAATTCTTGGATTCTTAAAATTCCTAACGTATTCCTAAATAATGCCAGATGATCTAATATTCTTATGGATTCTTATATTCTCAATAGATTTCGAAGATTCCTGACCGCCTCTCAAATATTCCGAGGGATTCTGTGAATTTTCTATATATTCGAAATATTATTTATGAGTCCTTACGATTCCTGAAATTCTTAAATTTCCTGATGAATATCAAATAATCTTAATATTCCTAAAGATAGTTGGATTCTTAAGATTCCTGAATAATACCAGATGATTTAATATACCTACGGATTCACAGATTCTCAATGAATTGCGAAGATTTCTAACGGCTTCTCAAATATTCCTCAGGAATTACATGGATTCAAAAGATTGCTTAAGATTCTCAATATTTCTAAGAGACCTGAAGAATACCAAATAATGTCAATATTCCTAAAGATTTTTGGAATCTCAAGCTTCCTAACGAATTCCTCAATAATACCAGATGATCTAATATTTCTAGGGATTTTTAAATTCTCAATGGATTGAGAATATTCCTAACGGCTTTTTAAACATTACTGAGGAATACTGAATATTCGGAGCGATTCTGTGGATTTTCCATGGATGCTAAAGATTCCTTAAGAATTCTTAACACTCCCGCTATTCATAGAGAATACGAATACCAACCGTGTGTACACTAGTTTCCTACAGTGAGCTACCCCTCGGTTTCTGTACATTTCAATAGAGAAACAAGAGGTATTTTGTACTGTCTTGTACAATTAAAGTTTCCTGAGAATTGTTAAATTTTTCAGATACCCATCGGATCGATACAAAAATGCCTACAAGTAAAATCAAGCCACTGTTCGATAACATTATTTTTATTCTTCCTCCTAAATAAGTTTAAAATTCAGCTTATAATTGTAGATACTTGTTGATAAATACTTTCCCATTCACGCTAGTAACGAACTTTTGTACCTGCAAATTGCAAATGTGCATCACCCTAATGAAATTTTGTGTTAGTAAAATTCATCGCAGATTCTTCAACATTTGGTTGAAAAGAAAATACAATAGACTCTAAATTATAGATTCCAGAATACATATACATATACAATACAGAACCCCAGCACGTCTGGACTTCAAGAATCTTTCAGAAATGAAAACACGCAAATTTTCGGAACTATTCTGCCAAAAAATTAGCAAGAATTTGATTATTTTACTTGGTAACTGCGCGTCTATTTTAAACACGTCTGTAGATCAAAAGACGGACCTGGTTTACATCAATTCGTACTAGTTCTGATCTAACATAAATTATTATTAATAATCTCCTTTGATTTATGGGGCAATCATTTAAATGTATTTTTATTTACAGGAGCATGCATGAAAGCCAGATATGTATTCAAAATATGGGCTTGATGTTAATTACAATGGAATTTGCAATTTACACTTTCGTTATTTTAATTCATTAGGTAATTATCGATTATGCAACTACTATTGTTTATTTTTTCTAGTACATTTCTACAATAGGTTTCTCGAATGAGTTTTAAATTTCCGCTTTGGACAGCTGAGCAAGTAACTTGAGAGAATTTTACATTTCTCTTCGGAAGGCGGATTCAAGCTATTACTTCCGAATGTTTGTTTCGGATTTACGACGGGAATTTACTCCGAATCTTCAATTACGGTGCGTTATTAACCTAGACTGAGTTTTACTACGGGATCCGGGAAACCGCAGGAACATGCATTTTGTTGGTTTTTCCTTCGGTTTGCAAACGCACAAAAAAGAGTGTGTAATAAGGTAAATTCTGATAATTCAATCTGTAGCAATGTGCAGGCACTATTGGAGGAGTGTCTGTAATAATTCTAATCTGCCATGATAACAATTCAATTTACTCAGTCAAGTACATAAGCCTAGGCTTGGATAACTACGTTTTGTCATTTGTATTAACATAGTTTATATATTTATTTAATTTAGAGATATCGATAAATTATGACTAGATTGGGAAAAATCAGTTTTCAGTTTTCCTACGATGTGTTTGCAAATTTTATAGAAAGAAAAGATGCCTATAGTATTCTTATCTTTTCTAGTTAAAATGTTACGATAATAAAAAAGTTATACTTCATTAAAATACACACAATTATAAAATAGCCGACCCCAATTTACAAACATAAGAGCAAAAAGTAAAAACCTGATGAGTGACGTGAATTTAATATCGTCCAATTAAAATTACAAAGGTGCAACCAGCGCGCTGTATTAAATTACTTGCCTTCTTTAGAATGAAAGAGAGCAAACCTAGTTACACAAAAACATTTAATTGGTGTACCCTAATCGCGCATGTAAAAATGTAAAAAACATAATCGTCCCTAAATCGATAAATAAAAATTGTAAGTTTTTTGGGGCTCACCAGAAATCCACCAAATTCTTCATCAAAGCACAGGTTAGCACTTTCTCATAAAAATTGACGAGTTTCCAGATCAACCCCACTCTGATGTGTTTACACCTGGAATTCCATAAGCGCACCTCCTCTCACGACAGCCACAACGAAACTAAACGCAAGAATCAAGAATACAAATAGTGAAGCCGCATGCTTCGAGAGGTGGGAGAGTTGCTACAAACGTAAATGTGAAGCAGCAAAAGGCCGAAAGGCTTGCCAAGATTCGCCTGCAGGCTAGACAACCAACGGTACACTATAGGCAACCCTCTATCTGTATAAACCTGAAATCAATAGCGTTCTCTCTTATTATTATGTCCGACACGCGAGATAGAGAACAATTCTATTAAATATACATAATTGCCGATAATTATCAGTTGCTCCTTTATTTGAATTTTAATAAATTTACAAAGATTTTGTTATCATAATTGTTAACAGTTTTACTAGTGTTATCATAATAATATAGTGGTTTTTAATATTTTTCAGCTGGCTTATCTTCGTAGCAGACTTCCGTCATATCTGTGTATTCTTGACTAATTGTCATTCGTCATTTCCATATGCGATTGTCTTCTCTTCCTACTTTTTTATTATTCCACATAATACTTCAAAATTGTCGCCTATAAGAAATATGAATTCTGTATAAGTATTGCGTTCCATTTGTGAAAATCTTACAATTCAATGAAATACCTTATAATGTTATAACTAATTTTTATACTTAAAATGAAAGGACAAATTGCTATTTCTTATCAAATATTTTATAACAAAAGTATAAATTACTTTCGTATTTACTTATCGGTTTGATAATAAACGATTTGCTTTTATTAATTTGATTATAGAAACAGAAACTAAAATTTCGCATTATATGGTAGTATAAAATAAAATAATTAAGATGAAATAAGGGTTCTATATTACTATATAATTCGAAATATATTAGGACATTAAAAAAACTAAACATAGTATGCTTGATGGTAAAACAAATTAATAACAAATTAAAACTTTAAATAAAACGATTTAGATTTTAGGTAAATATCTTATGGTTGTGTAATTAAAACTTTACTGATGACTATATATTGTTATGATAGCTCCACTTTGGGCGCCATAATTGTAATGATGACTCTACCACATTGAAACGCCTTTATTATGTTATAATTGACTTAAACCTTACTTTAGTTTATTCTCAATCAATTCTTCTTAAAATTGAATTTTTAATTAAATTATTTGCTCTTTTTTAATTATGGATAATCAAGATTATTGAACTGCTAGCTTCGGTAGAAAACACTTGACTGAAACACAGGTCGGATTCTTTATAATCTAGACTGCTTATATTCTGAAATTTGATTTTCTTATTTTATGACAACTCTTACATCTGTCACCTGACACTTCAAATTAGTTTTGTGCAACATTAATTACAAATACTTTCTTGTTACATTAACAATATCAAATGGTAAGTACTCCCTTAATTAAAATTACCTCACTTCACTCTTTCTATATTTTCTTTCAGTTTTTATTTAAATATCTGTATTCTGTTACTTGTTATTGGACTCGACACTCTCCTCTACCAAGCCCAATGCATCCACAACCTCACCAAGATCTCCCAACTTCCAATAACAATGTCTGCACGAACTCCGCCAAAACACACCTGGATTCTCAAAGACTTCCTTCCTAACACACGACAAGGCAGCTACCAATTCTCTTTAGCAGCAATGACCATCTCGTCGTCCTACAAAAATCTTCAAGCTACCGACGACCTGGTATCACGAACCTCGACTAAATGCAAGTTATAAGATGTCACTTCAATGACAAGCTTGTCGAATTAGAACTCCTTCAGATGAAAATCTACTATCCACCCAATAAAACGCTCACTCTGCTAATGATCTCGATGTAAACCACTTCCAGTAAAAACCACTCCTTGTTATCTAATTCAGATGATGCAATGTATTTTGACAATACACTCAGTTCAGCATCCCCTTCCAGAAATTTGCTCTTGTAGATTATAACTGTATTACCTTGGTATTCTCACCACATCCTTTATGTTCATCCATATAGTCTGCACATCTTTTATCCTTTTAATATTTTACTTTTATTTTTACACCACGCCAATTTTATTTTAATTTATAACCCTTGTATACACCACAAAACTTTTTAAAACTTCAAATTTATACATACTAATCAATAAATATCTGCTTAGTGATCTAGTTTACCATCTATTTCACAGTCCAACACACTATAGAAGCTTTATTATATTTATCTAATACGCACTATGTGAAATAGTAATTATATCTCGAAAAAGTATTTGTCATTAATTCCCTTTTTCATTTCAGATAAAGTAAATTATATTAAAATCCTACTGTTTCTTATGTAGCTTCATTTAATTGAATTTTAAATTCTATTGCCTTTATTTACCAAATACATTTTAATAATTTTGATATCCATTTCATACTTAAATTCATCTTTGTAATTTTTAATACTGCACCTATTCTTTTAACCTTATTAATCTGATTTTAAATCTCTGTGTCAATACCATAACAATATTTATGCTAACATAATTTTCAGTACCAATTGAAACTACTTTATTAATAACTTTTTGTGCATTTAACCATTTAAACAATAAAGGGACAACAGGTTATTTTGCAGAGTTGTATTCTAGGAATAGAAACCTAAATTGCTTAATTTCTCTGGATATATACCAGGTCTAGATCAATTAGTTCACTTTTTATAAGTACCCAACAAACCTACTGACACAAATATAGGTCGAAAATTATCATTAAGATAATCACCAAATGTCTAAATAACTATTATTTGTAATATTTAGTTGATTACTTACATTTTCATAGTTTCTTCTTCTAAAATATAAGATTGTCTTTAGATAAAAAGCAAATTTTTCTAAATCTCTCCAGTTCTCTAAACCATCACTATAGTAGTGATTATAATATAAGATCTAAAGTAGTTGTAAAGATTTATAAAATTTAAAACAAAGGTTTTATTCTCAGACCGTTAATATTGTTTCAAAAAATAATTAAATGGATAATGATTTTTTCAAACTACAGTGCCTTTATATAAACAGTGGCGACAATGGGGTGTCCTATTTTTGATTGGCTCCCTAAAACACGTGGTTTTAGCCGCCATGTTTAGGCTAAATCGCCTATGATTCGTGTTATACTTTTGGCAGTACTGAAGTGTGCAGTATATGGTTTGTTGTTGCGTGCTTCGATATGAACACCGCTTTTAGGTCGCGTCTGGTTGAATGCGTTATATCTCGAATGGAGAAATAATTTGTTAAGGGTCAATCAGATTAACCAAGAATGTCCAATTACCGACATCTTGAAAGTAAAATTCCCCAGAGTATTCGCTAACGAGTTGAGTTCTTGTATTAATGAATTTACAGCACACATTACTTTACATGAAGGGGCAACACCGGTTTATAGGAAACCATACACTATTCCATACGGAATAATTGAAAAAGTTAACAAAAAGATCGACAAACTCGTGGAAAATGGACTGTGGACACCAGTGACTTCCAGTGACTGGGCATCCCCTCTCGTGGTCGTACCCAAAAAGGGGCCCGACATCGATTCTATAAGGTTATGCGTGGATTATAAGAACACAGTTAACAATAATGTTATACGAGACCGGTACCAAGATTAGATGATATTTTAAATTCATTGTCAGGTAATTCAGTATTTTGCACATTAGATCTTCCGGTGGCATACAAGCAGGTAAAGTTATCGGAAGCAGGTAAAGAGATTTTGACAGTAAATACACGTCGAGGGTTTTTTCAATAAATTATGGACACAATCCTTAAAGATATTCTAAACGTTTGCTGCTATTTGGATGATGTAGTTGTGGCGGGGGTTGATAAACAACAATGTAAGCAAAATTTGTTTAAAGTACTACAGAAGTTAGAAAAATTTAATGTACGAGTAAACTTGTCAAAATGTAGTTTTTTTTTTAAATCCGTTGAGTACTTAGGACACATTATAGATAGTCAAGGTATTAGACCAGCTGCAAAAATGACGGCCATATTGGAGTGTCCAACACCTACAAACGTAACACAACTAAAGTTATACCTAGGGATGATTAACTTTTACGGTAAATTCATACCAAATGTAAGTTCACATCTTCAACCTCTGTCTGTGCTGGCTACTTCGTGCTGATACGGAATTTGTATGGGGGACATGCTGTCACGGTTACCGATGAATCGGAGCACGAGGGACGAACTTTTACAGATCTAGGTAGAGGAACCGCTACGTAGCTTAGCTATCGCTGGGGAAACGGTAAAGGACCCTATTTTGAGTAAAGTGGTAGATTTAACGAAGAGGGGATGGACAGATCACATGAGTGTCGAAAGTGTTAAACCAGATTTTAATGTAAGAGACGAACTTTCGGTATCAAATGGGTGTTTATGTATGGGAAACAGAATTGTAATACCATCGAAATTAAGAGACCGAGTTCTGAATTTGTTACATGAAAATCATCCAGGTATAGTGAGAATGAAACTTCTTGCATGCGCATATGTCTTTTGGCCAAAACTTAATGACGAAATCGAGAAGAAGATAAAAGGTTGCAATGTATGTCAAGTTACACAGAATGTTACGACTGGGAAAAATCTGGTGAGTTGGGAATTCGCGCAACGCGTTGTTCAAAGAGCTCACATAGATTTTCTAAATTTTCAAGGCCAAAAGATTATGATTTATATAGATGCTTATTCGAAATGGGTAGATGCGCACGTGAGGCAGGGTACAGACAGAACAAAGACAATGGATAGGTTGTTAGGGACTTTTAGCATACTAGGGTTTCCGCAAAAGTTAGTCTCAGATAACGGGCCACCATTTAATTCAGTAGAGTTTGAACAGTTTTGTCGTGAGTGTTTTTGCTTTTAATTGAAGCTAGGTTGCCTGAGGCAGGCGCTGGTTGTAATTTCTCTCTGCAGGACCCGTTCGCGTCTTGCACGTGTTGCTGTCGCATTGCACGGGGTGATGGTACTCAAAATGAAACTCTGGCTTGCAAATTTTGGGAATTCGTGTATATTGCAGCATTAACACTACACTTGAATTATTTTTACACAGTTATTGAACAGTTAGAACATTTCTTTTTGCTAGATTTTGGCGCGCGAGTTTACCTTCATTCCGCCAACTGGTGACTGTCACTTTTTCCCGGAAGTGCTCCGTTCTGAATGGTGGGGGAACCCGTTACCAACTTCGAGCAACAACTAAGGCGGGAACCCGTGCAAATTCAAATCTGAACATTAATTCTTAACAAGCCGGCCGCCTTGAAATCACCAGATTTCAAAGAAAATAATAACTTAAAGGAAATACACATAACTAATAACATTCTAAACTAAGAAGTGGCAATAACAATAAAGCACAAGAATCTAATAACTAATAACTTAGCGAAGCATATGAGAATTGTACGTGCACTAAGTCCCTTTTCTATTCACTAGGTAGTACACACATACAATGAACAGATCTTTTAATATGGAGTGCATTTAAAAATCGCAAGGTGATAGACCGCACAACCCCATCTGTTGATGTATGTAATTCCACCACTCTGCCTAGTAACCACTGTAAAGGTGGCAAATTGTCATTTCTTATTAACCCTAAAGAGTTTATCTGCACAAAGTCTGGTAGTGATTTGAACCATTTAGTTTTGCGCTGTAGCTCTGGAACAACTTCTCGGCTCCCGACGCCAAAATCCTCGGACCAAGCGTTGTATCCTTTGGTAAAGTGACAGCCGGTTTTCGTTGACGTGGTCAGTAGTAAGTAATGGATCGGGTTATCAAAAAATGACCGGGAGTTAAAGGGTTTGGTATCTTGCGGATCAGCGGATAAGGGTGATAAAGGGCCAGAATTTAACACTGCCTCTATTTGGATTAGCCACGTGGAGAAATCCTCGTAATTTAAGGAAGCGTTATCCAAGGTCTTTTTATCGTGTTTTTACAGACTTTACACCGCTTTCCCACGTCCCGCCTTGATGAAGACTTCTAGGGGCAATGAATTCCCATTTTATACTTTGATCGGCCATATGACTTGAAATTTGGCCCCTATTTGTATCTGATTTTAAAGCCCCTTTAACTGACTGGCAGCACCCTTGAAATTCGTAGCATTATTGGAAGATATGGAAATGGGCTTGCCCCTGCGGCCTATAAACCGTCTCAAGGCAGCTATGAAAGCATCGGTGGTTAAGGAAGTAACCAGTTCTAAATGATATGATATGATATTTATTTACTTCCAAAAGACATTACATGTATAGGAATTGTCAGAAAATAATAAAGAGTATTTACAAGAAAGTACATACATAATTATAACATGTAGTCGTTGACAGAATAATAACATTTTATATTTAAATACGATTTCAGTTTCTTTTTGAATTCTTTGGAGCTGGCGCAGTTTTTAATGTCCCCAGGTAACAAATTGTACGCTTTAACTGCTGCATTCTGTGGAGACTTAAATCCTACTACGTACTTATTAAACGGTACATGGTAATTATTTTTTATACGAGTATCAAAATTGTGAATAGTAGAATTTTTTACAAAGTTCTTTTGATTATTATAGGCATATACACACAATTCATAAATATATAATGCAGCTACAGTCAGAATGGTATACTTTTTAAAGTAATCTACGCAACTGGTACTAGAACTAATTTTGGCGATACATCTAACAAAACGCTTCTGTAGTATAAATATCTGGTTAACTTGTGTGGACCAACCCCAAACACAAATACCATATCTAAGACAGCTACCTACATGAGCATGGTAAACATTAATTAGCTGTTCATCTGTTAGGACTGTGCGCAAATTTTTAAATAAGTATAGAATAGAACGTAGTTTGGAAACTAAATGTTCACAGTGAGGTCTCCACGTTAAACATTCGTCAACGTGCATCCCTAAAAATTTTATATAGTCTGTGTTTGTAACTGAACGGCTATTTATCTGAATATCCAGATTTCTACAATCTTTTTGCCTATTATGAAATCTCACAAAATTTGTTTTTCCTGCATTAAGAAATAGCGAGTTGTTACAGAACCAGCTATACAGAACATCCATGACGTTATTGCATTTAGTTTCCAACAATTCATGTTTCGATTTAGACACGATAATAGAAGCATCGTCCGCGTACAGGGTAAATAAAGCATCATCTGTTACTTTATCCAGATCATTGACATATAAAAGAAATAGAATTGGCCCCAAAATGAGCCTTGGGGTACGCCTACACATATATTAACGTAATTTGAAGTTACAGTGGACTTAACGCTGTTGTCAATATTTCGAACAGACACATATTGTTTGCGGTCGTTAAGAAAAGAGCTTATCCAGGTAAGTGCGGTGCCCTCTACGCCATAATAATAAATTTTACTTATAAGCGTCTCAATATCAACACAGTCAAATGCCCTACTGAGATCACAAAAGATCCCAACAGGACATTAATTTTGTTCGATAAGGTTATGAATATCTCTACTTACTAAGAAAACGAATAAACAAATGTAACTTTTTACGAGCAGCGCACCACGAAGTTTGTGGTCTTTGATAATGATTGGGCATGCGTAATGGACACCAACATAAGAAAATGTCGGAGCACCAGCCTGTAATCGTTTTGAAAGCAGGTGACTTTGGAAGCAAGACCGGAAAAGTCTTATAAAAAAATGCGGAATTTTTAACCTACCACCTACACATACTATGCCCGTTTTGTCCAAAAATGGGCTTAATGACAAAATGGTCGACTTAGATTTTAAGGTTTGCTGGGCCTTTAGCAATTTCAATTCTTGAGAACAATTGACACAATTTAATTAAGTAATTTAAGGAGCCTTGCAATTTCATGGGTTGTAAACCGCCGTGGGCGCGTTGTGTCATAGACAATTTGGAATTACTGACAAATCTAAGCATCCAAGCCACTATTCTTTTGAGTTTAGTTAAGCGAGAAAATGTATTAAAAATATTAGTAGTTTGAACATTTAGGAGGCTTGTAACAATTTTAGGGTCTGATTTTAACTCAAGATTCTGATCTTCGCATTTGATATTGTGTTGCGTATGCCATTGATTTGAAGTTCGAGCAAGAAACAATGGTCCATGCCACCAAAGCTCATTGCTGGCTAGATTAGCCGCGGAAAAACCCCGAGATACTAAATCAGCTGGATTCTGGTCTGAAGGGACGTGATGCCAATTAGTTGCGTTAGAAATCTCCTGAATTACGGCTATCCTGTTCTCCACAAAGATGTTGTATTTGTTAGGTGCAGAATTTACCCAGTTCAGGACAATTGTAGAGTCGGACCAAAGAAAAATGTTTTGAAAGCTAACTGTGAGAGAGTCCTGGACCTTCCTCACTAATTGAGCCAACAGGAGCGCAGCGCATAACTCGAGTCTGAGAATGGTAGCGCTACGTACCGGACCTACTCGAGATTTAGGGCCGGTTGCAGAAAGCAATGTTAAGTCTGGTGTTAGCTAACGCGACGTCAAAGTGAACAAAAACGAATAAAATCTCAAATGTTAGTGGTAACTAATACATTAGTAAACAAAATTTGATGCGATTTTGTTCACTTTGACGCGATGTTAGCTAACACCAGACTTAACATTGCTTTCTGCAACCGGTCCTTAGAGCATAAGAGCCGCGTCCCGAGTGGTGTAGCATGAACAAGCGTCGACGTTCGATCAGCAGAGTTAAGCAACGCTCTCTCTGGTCAGAACTTGGATGGGAGTTCCACGGCTGCTTCTCCGGGCACCTCGTGGTACGGCTGCCACGGAAAAAAGTTGGTCCCGGTGGTCATAATAACATCATGACAGTCGTTAGTGAGGTTGGAAGTCTCCATAAAATGTACAGTGACGCCTATAATTGGCCTAACGGCTGTTGGCGGATTGCGTAATAATAATAATAGAAACATTATTGTGAAAATCTATGCACCTGACATAAATGCAAGCATCGTTAGCTATCGAACTGCTGTCACTAAAGCCGTGTAGTTCGATTATAGTAGTATTTTCGGAAAAACCCCATCTAGGAATAGTTATGGAATTTAATTATGGTAGCTCGGGCTTAACAATTTCCATTCAGAAGCTAAATACTCGGGAACACCCTCGTCCCAAGATAACTGTAACTGCCATAGTCTTTGTATTAATAATTTTTTCCTTATGATTATTAGCGAAAGAAGCCCCATTGGGTCGAAAAGATGAGCAACCGCTGAGAGGATAGTTCGTTTGGAAACCGTGGTAATATTGCTATTATTTGAAATGCCGTATTGTATGACGTCGGCAAGCACATTCCACGTAATGCCTAGTGCTTTCGCATTTTCCTGTTCTCCTAATGGAATAGTGTAAAATGACAGAGCGCAATTTGGATTGTCGTCTAAGATATCGAGATTGTTAGATAAGAACTTTTGAATAGGGAAGCGTGCACTGGCTAAAATACTTATTAACTCACTTTGAATCTGCAGTACCTCCTCGACCGTATCGCCGCCACAAAAAATATCGTCCATGTATGTTGTATCTTTGGACCACAGAGCCAACTATATGAGCATCATTAATTTAAACATTAGAGCTGGATTTCATGCTTCTATCGAACACTACGCGCATCTTTGTAGTTAGAGATGACATTTTAGTCACGGCGTGATGTGGCAGATAAAAGGCAGCAGTGTCTTGTAACGAAATAGGCGAGCTCATAGTGTTGAGGGTAGGCTCAATCGATAAACGTTGGCCGGCAGGGTTACGCTTGGTCATGTGATCTAAGGATATATATTCATTTATAAATTTAGAATATTCGTATTTTAAGTTTGGATTTTTATGAAACCTTTTCTCCAATTGTAGGAACCCTTCGGTAGCTTGTAATTCGAAATTACCTGACTTAGAAATACCTGAATTAAATGGAATGGACACTATTAAATGGCCATCGGGGGCTCGAGTGATGGTTCGATGGAAATGTTCTTCACAAAACCTTTCTTCGCGAGAAAGCAGAGACTGTGAATTTTGTAGAAGGACTTCATCGATCTTCCAGAACCTTTGAACGGACTTCTCTAGGGAATCGCTTGTATTGGGGAAGTTGTCAGTGTCAATTGTCAAACAGGATAGTGCTGATTGATGAGAAATTTGCTTAGATTCAAGCGGACCTGAAATTACCCAACCTAATAAGTTTTTTTGCAAGGTTGGTAGGTCTTTACCCAACTGTATCTGTCCGAGACACAATAAATTGCAAAAATGGCTCGCACCAATGAGAATGTGTACCGGCAATGATTTATTGAAATTAGCATCCGCAAGTCTTATGTTCGTTGGAATATCAAGGCAATTTTTATCGAATAATCGAAAGGGCAAATTTTCGGAAATTTTAAGGAATTATTAAACATTGTAAGCTGGTTTGGAACACATTTTGCATGGATGCTATCTTTATCTGTACGATAGAATTGGATTCTGCGGAACAAGAATTGATCCCTAATATTTGAGTGTTTGTGTGCTTTCGTTTTAACTGTAACGTGTGAGTAAATTTTCGGTAATGAAATTAACGTGGCTTCCGCTATCTAAAATAGCTCTAGCATTGTACCATTTATTGTCATAAGCTCTTATTTTCGAAGACACTGTTGAAAGTAAAGTTTCATGTGGCTTATTTCGGAAATAAGAAAGAACTTGGGAGGCAGTTTGCGCCAAGGGATTTTCAGCAATACTTGCAGGGGGAGTATCCCCAGTTATAGCAGCTGTGCTAGTACTGGCTTGTATTAATTTTAGGCTGATCAAAATGTAGTAAGGTGTGATGTCTTTTGCGGCACAATAGGCAGATATATTTTGAATTACAACCACCTTGATTTGAATGTCGTAAACAATTTTTGCAAAGGCGCAATTCAGTGGCCTTGTCAAACCTTTGTTTTGACGACAGAGCTAGAAATTTGGGGCATTGTGAAATATAATGCATTGATTTACAAATCTGACAAGAAATGTTATCTGAAGTATTAACCACTAGAGTCTGTTGATAATTGCCTTGCTTCCCCTTATAGGGATTTCTAGGATTCGAGTTAGGTAAGTAATTTGAACTGCAATGATTCGCGCCTTTATTGTCCGTCTCAATTTCCTCCAGCAACTGACAGTGTTGCTTTAGAAAATCAGTAATTTCGGACGACGTAGGAATAAATTGCGGCTTGTATGCAGTAAATTTAGCTTTAGTGTCAGCGTCCAACTTAGAAAGTATAATATAGTAAATAAAAGAAACGCAGCCATCAACGGGAATTGAAAGATTCTCTAACGCGCGAACGTGTTTTAAAAAATCATCATAAAACTTTCTGAGATCAGCCGCATTTAGTTAACGTTTTCAAATCGAATATACCTTTTATGTGGTTCAGCACTATAAATTTTGGGTTATCGTAACGCTCACATATGAGATCGAAAGCAATTGGTTTGGGCAGCTGCTCCACGTAAGCTGGATATTAAATATAGAAATTTTTCCACGTTAGTTAAATTTGGATTATTGTGAATCAAAGAAAGAAACGCTTCGCGGTAGGAAGTAAATTCGGTATAAAGACCATCGTAAGAAGGAAGCGAAATTTGTGGGAGTTTGGTGTTGAGGCCGAACGCGGCGGGCGCATTTGAAGAACCAACGGCGCTTCGCTAGAATCTGACCCTTCTTTCGTAACGAATTTAGGTAGATTTTGCTCTAACAAAAGTGCAACAATCGAATATGACTCAAGATAGTCATTGTAAAATTCGGTGAAATCTTTTAACACAGAATCCTGAACTGAAAGGGCTTCAAGCTGAATTTGAATTTCTTCGTATTTTCCGGGCGAATCTTTTATCGCATCGGTGTGCAATTGAAGTTTGGTAAAAATATATATCCTCAATGGGCTGTGTAAACCACAATTTCGAACTGGAAGTGAAGTTGTAAAGTTATTCTAGTTACTTCTTGCATTAGAGGTAAAGTGTTTTTTAAACAATTAAAGCGTTCTGTAATGAATGCAGTCAGATGTGTAGTATTAATAATTACCTTTGATAACTGACTTTGACAGTACTGGCTCCACAAACATTCACCTGCGCGTCAAGGGCTACTGTTTATTATGACATAAATTATAACTGTCGTAGATGCAAATCTTTATTAAATCGACATTTATGGATTAATAACAGTAAATTTAAGGCCGGCTTCGTTTCATAATTTTCATGTCTCGTGCAT
Organism: Agriotes lineatus; assembly: GCA_940337035.1. Lineage (NCBI taxonomy): Eukaryota > Metazoa > Arthropoda > Insecta > Coleoptera > Elateridae > Agriotes > Agriotes lineatus. Next base: position 39,874,155 of record OW679194.1, read on the forward strand.
AAACCTCAACGTTTAGCACTTGTTGCATAAATAGCTATTTCTTTAGTTTTTAAATTACAATTAATCAACGTATCTCTGAAACAAATAAAAATCGGACTTGAACATATGAGCTTATTTTGGCTTCCTAGGCATGCCCTTAAAATATTTCCATTTCCTCCCGAAACACCCTGTTTAAAGGCACTATATTTCAAACAGCAATATTTACGCAACAAGTGATTTTATTCTTTTCTTTGTGTATGTAAGTACATATATTTATTACACACTGCTACACGACATTTAACAAAATAATAAATGGTTTAGTAGAGATATAGAAGGTGATTATTATTATTTGTTAGGTGATTATTATTGTTTGCTAGGTGATTTAAACTCGGTAAACGGTATCCGAGACTTCGTCAGAATTATAGAGTCTTATTTGCTGTATGAACTTTATCCTCATCTGCTCGGTGCTTCTATCACCTGTAAACGCGTTTGAATATTTGCCTTGCAATTAATAAAATACATAGAATGTAACTTGATACGTTAAGTATATTTAACACACAATATTATAAGAACATTTTCAGCGGGCAGCCGCGCTGGCCTATCATCAAACTCAAAGACAAAAACAAAAGACATAACCTTTTTCTTCACTAAACTTTGGGAAATAAGGTCACTTGATTAATACACTAAGTGAAGTGTAAGGTACCGCAATTCTATTCCTCGCGTGAGAATGTGAGAAAATTGTGAGATAAAGATAACAAATACAAATTTCCTCAGTGCAATAGGGAAAACACTAGTTTATGAGGATTTTCTTTTTGGTGTAATGGCACTGCTGTGAAGTCAACTTATTGTTAAATTGTGGTTTTATCCCCAGTTGGAGAAAATTGTGCGACAAGGATAGATATACAAAAATCACTAATGGCGGTACCTTACATTTTAGTGTGTTGATCTAGTGTCCTTATTGGAACCATATATGTAATACTCCTATATGGGTAGCGCCTGTAAGTGGAGAGGTCACAAACTAAGTGAGACAGACAACCATCTCTTTCTACGTACTTGGGCATGCGCACGAGACGCGTAGTGCTCAGAAGAGACGGACGTACTATATGCATATATTTAATAGTTACTATATTGCTAGCAGCTATGAGTGGGGAGGTCACAGCGTAGGGAAGTGAGACAGACAACCAACTCTTCGATGTATTTGGTGAGCTGTGAGCACGGTCTAAGATATTCAGGTCATTCGACTGGGATTTGTAGGCATACTAAATTTTGTCCTCATTCACAAATATTTCTCTAGATGGCGAATGTGTAATAGTGTAGGCCATGGCCACCTTGACCTATATTTACGTATTTCAAGATAAGCAAAATATCGAAGTTTTGCTGGCAGCAATCGACAGAAGTCATGGCCTAACAAAGAGCTGGAGCTCCCAGTCCCATAATTGTAAAATTCATCAATTACATTAGGTAACAAATTTTTAGGGCCAAAACCAAGCTCAAAGGAAGCCCTTTTCCGATCAAAGAAGACATAACTGTGATTAGATTAACCGTTTTGCGCTCTGCACAACAAAAACATGGATTCAGTTGACGGTACCATATTTATTAAGTGGGCTGGAAGGATAAATATGTAGGTAATGGACACGATTCATTAAATATCGCTATAATATTTTTGTATCTATTATAGTTTATATTTAAGTCGTGAACGTGCGTGTGTGCGGTGACTGAATTGTGCGCTGGTTTGAGTTCGGGGTTGCAAAGGACAAGGGTGAGAGCAGCAGAGGCGAGAGGTCAGAGGATACAAGCTGGCAACCCTTGTGAGGTGTGAGCGTTATTTTATTCACCCTTCGTTTCGGCGTGAAGGGAAACGAAACAAGTGTGAGAAGGTGGAAAAATTGGAGCAGTGACATCAGCCCGTTTGGTTCAAGAAACTAATTGGCAACAAAATCAAAGGGTAATCTACAAAGACGCCACAGGTGGACGCGACCGCCAAATCCACACATGTTTCCGCTATCATCGCCTAAGCCCAGCCTTTGAGATCTCAGCAACGCCACCGTGAATGAGCTAAATGGACAATACCAGTGGTTAGTGCCTATATTTAAGAGCTAATATGGCATAAAACTAAATTACTAACCCTTAATGAAGTAGATTAGTATAATATCAGCTAACGATTAGGGAATTAGGGTCAATTTAGTTACATGTATGCGGTAATTGGTGTTTTTTATAAATTTTTAAGCGTAAAGGCTTTTTATTTATTGCTGTCTCCCATAGCCCCATTGCAGTAACCTGAATCGCCCTGAGTGTGGTCTCAGATGCCGAAAGTGAGCTAGCAGCCGAGGTAGGTAGTTATAAATAAAGCTAAGGTAAATTTAATTAAATAATAAAATGAGCTAGCATTTAAAACGCACAGCTACAAGTAGAGTGTGAAACCTAGAGGATAGTTTTTCGATTTGTTGCTGGGTATGCACAGTGCTTGCGACAGTTTTTGAACTTTCTTTTTCTTATTATAAATTACAATAATCTTGTTGCAATTTATTTCATTGTTAATTGGTACCTACTAAATTTTTATATGTGTGGTCATTTTAATGTAAGATCTTGATCAGCCAATTTTCTTAATTTTAGGGATTTGGTTGTACTGCACGATTTATTTGACTGAACTAAATGTGAGCGGATTTAATTTAGTTTTAATTTGGGTACCCGTTTTAAAACCCTGAAATTTTGTAATTAGGCAACACACAGTCCAGGTGCAAGGTGACTGAGTTACTAATAAAATGTTTTATGATATTCTGGGGGTTCAATCACCACATCTGGCGGGTGGCTCACCCAGTTGCTTTAAATACTGGGTACCGAAACCATAGTTGTGGAAGTAGAGAAAGTAAGGTAGTCGTCAAAGGCATGATGCTAACTATATACCCAGTATACCGTTAACGTGTGCCAGATTCACTGGGTTTCGGAAAGAGATATTTCGGCAACCCTGACTCGCTGTATCTCGGGTCATATTCCTACGTGTGGAATGAAGCGCCGTGAACTTTACGTTACTTTTATGCTATTCTGAATTGTAGACTCGTTTACTAAACCGTCTCCAGATATAAAAAAAAGCAGCAACGTCATTTGAATTTAAGAATTTTTTGAAATAATTTATGATTCAGAATACCATAAAACGATGTATACAGCTCGGTTGCTACCAGAACTTTACCTGCTGACACAGATAACAAGTTCACTATCGCTTGCTTGCTAGATACCGTGCTTGCACCCAAAGTTCTTAGTAACGGTTTTGCAGAGCTGGGCAGTAATTAATTACTTTTTAATTAAATTACTAATTAAATTCCTTTTTGTGTATTTGCCTTGAAATTGAATTACTTTTCAAAATGCGGGAATTGTAATTGGGAATTGCCATTTTTGTTAAAAAGTACTTGAAAATTACTTTTTGAAAGTAATTAATTACTACATTCAATTACTCAATTACTTTTGTGTAATTAAATTACTCTAAAGTATTTAAATTACTTTACAAGTATTTGAATTACCTGTGGTAATTGAAATTACTCGAGGTAATTGAATTACTTTGTGGTATTTCAATTACTGAATTCCTGACCTCGATTGGGTGTCAAATCTCCAGAACGCAAAAAAATAAAAGAAGTTACATATTAAGCAAAATTTTGTTGAAGGTATCGAACTTTAATAGTGGTTTATTGTTTGTTTTTAACTTGGTAATCTGATCGCGGATACTATGCGTCAGATTTGCGCCTGAAAATTCCCTTATCATCGCCTCAGAAGGAATGATGTTTATGTCACGTATTGGCCATTATTAATCACTGCGAATTTAGAAACAGAAACATTGGTTTAAAATATAGGACAAAGGGACATTTACTATAACAATCTGTAAGATATAGGTACATGTTAGTGTTTGGACTTGTAAAAGAATAAGTATCCTCAATTATGTCAATTTACCTGTCTATTGTTTTCAAAAAGTTTTAGTAGTTGGAATGGTAACATCTTTTATTGTTGATACGATCTCGTTAAATAAAACATTCTTAGTTTTCATAGTTTGTAGCTGTTTTTGTATGTGCTGTACAAATTCTTATTTCAATCAGCGGTTTTCAACTAGGTTTATCAGTCACCTGTCAACTTTCAACAGTCCCTGATCAACACCAAATTGATATTTTGTTTTAAAATTTCAAGTTACCTAATACATTTTTTATAGCTATTTGTATTACTAGGGAGTAAAATGTATCATTCTCACCCGCGGATGTAATTTAATTCTTCAGCGTTAGCGAGAACAGTACATAATCAATTGTAATCATGCAAGGGCGGAAATTATGTTTTAGTCCAGAGTTATACATTAAACACTTTTACATTTTTTGATGTGGCAATCTCTTGTATTCAGCTGCATTCAAAGATATTTAAATATGAAAACCAAAAGGTTAGTTGATTAATCACATTGCCTCCCGTCTGTAATGGCAACGGTAGTCAATGTATTATATTCTCTCCGACTGCCATTGAAAACTGACCAGGGAACCAAACGTATATTTTCGAGAAACCCCTAACAGGCGACAAAAAAATGTTACTTTCGTATATAGAAGTAAAAGAATATTTTATCTATTAGCAACATGATAGTGTACATTTTCGTCATAGAAACAAAATATGAAAAGCTACTCATAACTCCCAAGGGACTTGTCAAATTATTTCTCTTTTAAACTCATGGTAACAATGCAACTACAATTAACGTCTTAGCAACCATACAATGAGGCAATCCTTGATGTTACTTACATATTCTAGTTTTAAATGTCATTATGACATTTTGAAATGTCATACTATTTTTACGAATATGCTAGTAGAAAAAATATTGTATGCACCACCGGAGATATTCATGTTCTTTACCTTCGGTTGACTTACAGACCTCGGGCCAGAGCCCTCAGTCTGTAACACATGTCAACCTCAAGGAAAAAACATATTCATATCTCCCTTAATGCATAAATATCTATTCTAACTGAGCCAACAAAAAATACTCAAGTTGCGCCAATTGAATCACCACGTAGTGTTCTACAAAATCTAAATAGAAATTTGCTGTCAAACAATTAAAAAATCCAATGCTCCACCCTGTATACTTAGGTAATTCGACATTTCTCCATATTCAAAAAAATTATTGTTTTTAAATCAACAGTGAAGAACGTCGAAATCGGCAGTGAAGAACGTCGAAATCGTCAAATAAAATACGAGAAATGGGCAGTGAAGTAATCCATACGATAGGTAAACGTCAACCGACGTCAACATAACCTACAAAAGTTGGTTAAAATGTTGTAATTCCGCGATTTCTCGAATTTAAAAAACAATGTACCCCTCGGCACTGGAAGTTCCTTTTTATCCCTCATGTGGTTTATTTGCTTTGGCCCTACGGGCCTCGGCAACTAAATCCGCAATCGTGATAAAAAGCTCAACTTCAGTGATAACCTCTGTTGAAACTAATATAAAAAAATATATACATTTGAACTTTCAAGTCCCTATACCTTCTTACTTATTTGTACTAAGGTATATTAGGTTTAATCGGTTTATTATAACCTAAGGAATCTATGCCAAATCGGTGTCGCATTTTTTTTGGGACACCCTGTATAATTGCTATCCTTGAATTTATTTATTTACTTACATCTTACTTCAAAACAAACTAAAAACTTTTGGTTTTGGTGAACGGTGCATGTAGCTACAAGATTTAATTATCTAAAAACCTTCAAAAGTGAAAGAGTATGTAGGTTACTATATCTAACAAAACATAAAAATTAAGCATTTTTAGATTACGGTTACGAATCGACACAACACTAATGATAGTTGCAACTTGCAAAAAGGTTCTACTAAATAAAACTACGTATATTACAATAATTTTGATTGAAAGTAATTGAAAAAGTAATTGATGTTGTACAATTACAATTACTAAGTAATTGGTAATTGAATTACTATTTCCTGTGAGTAATTGAATCTCTGGTAATTAAATTACTGCATTGGGCGGTAATTGGTAATTACTTTTTAAAAGTAATTTGCCCAGCTCTGCGGTTTTGCAATGTAAATTAATTACTCTTATATTATAGATCAAAGTTTATAAATCATTTATACTTCAGAGCTTTCTTGCAAGGATTTCTTATAATATTCACTCAATGTTAAATATTTATTCAGTATCTGAAAAATGGTAGAATACTCACTAATAATAATTAGGTATGATAAAAGTGAACATTAAATGAATCGCATTTTTGAACAAAGTGTTTTATCGTAATTGTACAAATTGTATGGTACTTTATTGTTTTTCAGATACTGGGTAAAAATGATTTTTAATGCAATGACAAATGCACAATATTTCAAGTATTATTTGTTATGAAATGTGTATTATGATCAATAAGTTTTCCAAATATGAGATAGTACATCTACCACTGGAAAGTTGTAATATTTTCACTTATGTAAAAATATTAGTATGTAATAAATCGTTCTTTAATTTAATAAAATAATAAAACTTATATGACTTTTATTAGCCTTTAATACATAGTTAAGGGTTAATATTTATATAAATTGTAATATTTTTAATAATGTTATTGTTCATAATTATATTAATTATTTTATTATATATTATAGTACATTATAGGGAGTGATTCAAAATTCAAGAAACAAAATATAATTAACAATTTAATTATGCAGCAAAGGCAGATATAAACAATAATGACATCCTACAAATACGTTAAACATCAATTAAGTGACATATGAAGCGACAATATGTGACAAATGATTATATAAAAAAAATATGACTAGTTATTATCTACAAATCATCGTTCAGAAGTGCTTGAGCCCTTCGAAATTGATTCACAGCGTGAAGAAAATGGAGATATCAAAAGACTTGGAACTTTTTCACAAATAATTTATTTGCAACACTTTGCTACACTTTCAAAAATAAGCAAAACAGTTCATTACAAAAGTTTAGTGCAGCACTTTAACAATAATATGAGAAAGTAGTTGCCCTTTTGGCCCCTTCCCTTCTGATTTCACTTATCCAATTTAATTGTAATAAATACATAATATATTGTCGTTTAACAAATTCTGTTTGTAAAGGAATAGATACATTGCCCCTAAACCTCATATGCATTTTTAGGTTTGATTAGGACGAGTGCGCTAGCGCGAGTCCCAATCCTAAGTGCAATGGACATGAGTAGTGATACCACCAGAAAAATATTCTACTTAACTGTGGCTAAGAATGGCATTCGAGGGACTATTCAATGAACCCAACTACTTTTTCAAATTAGTTTTCAGTAAATCTAGCAGCAAACTATGCAATTTCAATAGTAACAGAACACTAATATTAAATTTTTCTAATAAAAATCACATTTGTTTAAAATAATCAGAAGTGATACTATGTATAAGTACTTCGATATTATCGGGTTATATGTAGATAACTTGTTGCACGATAATAAAAGAGTGTCAGTTTGACAAGTTAAATAGTCTGACTGCGTCAGCGGGAGGATTATTCTGTCAAACTGACATGATTTGTTATTGTGCAGGAAGTTTGAGACGTATAACCTGTTCGAAGTACGCATTGTATTCGATTTGATTATTTTTGAGTAAATTTTAATATTTAGAACAAACAAATATTTTATTGGCAGCTCGATTTGTTTGTATTAACCTAGCTGAAAGTCATCTCCATGAAAACAACATCAAGTTGACAAAAGTTATGTACTGCGTTGCCTAATGAAGTTACTATAGTATAATCGATTTTGTATAATTGAAATTATACAAGATAACTTAACTAAATCCATCCTTCTGATTGGTTGAGATCGCTACGAAAAAAATAATCACTTGAATACCTTCTAGGAAGATATATCCGCTTGATATTTTTTTGATAGGTCAAGAAACGTCAAATTCTGGATTTTCATTGGCCACTTTTCAACAGATCACAGGTGAATTGAATACTCAAGGGTAATACCACAAGCAGTGGATATATTTTTGACAAATATTTTGTCGTTTCCATGTAAATTATTGCGTTTAAATTTCACGATACAAAATCACATCAAAAATGTCACGAGCCAAAGGCGAGTGACATTTAAATGTGATTTTGTTGAGTGAAATTTGCAATAATTTCTATGGAAATGGCAAAATATTTAAAAAATACATATCCACTTCGAGTGGTATTTGGGACGACTATTTAATAATATTAGTACATAACGATTAACTTTATTGAAAAATAATCCAACAATTAATATAATTATTCATTCTCAATTAAATTCAGCGGAATACTTCCAATACACAGCATTTTAAAATTTTTAAAACAAGGCACACAGTTTGTTGAGGTTTAGTGTTACGTAACCTAGCGATATCGCTAAGGACAGAACATCGTTGCTAAGCGATATTTTGCAACAAGGCTATTTATTTTTTGAGTACGTACATTGTTTTGTGAATATTTTGCATGGTGCCCAATATTCAGTGATATACTGCCGTTATTGGTTGAAAAAAGCAAATGTCTGCAATATGATTGGCTTATATGTTATAGTGTTGAATAGTCTACTATATTTTTTATACCATATGACAAACATGCATATGGAAGTTTTTGGATCTTTGATTTATCTTGTGAATCAATACAAAATTCTTACAACACAAATCACAATAATCAACCAGAGATAACACCATACTGTTACATAATGTGGCTTTGATATTAATGTTGAATATAATTTAAGAAAGTAGTTTTTAAATTGCAATAAGCTCTGTAATAGCTATCTACGTTATTAGACCGGTAGCAACATTTTTATGGCCGCGCCAATACTTTACAGGTCTCGCCCTACTTGCTCGACCTGTATGTTTGGCAAGGCCATAAAAATGTTGCTACCGGTCGTGTATCGTATAAATTTTTTTAGGATACTGCATTGGTAACTAGCATTTAGATTGTTACAAACGAGTCCGGTAAATTTTTTTTTACCGGACTCGTTTGTAACTATGTAAACGCTAGTTACCAATGCAGTATCCTAAAACATTTAAATGGGTTTTTTAAAACAAAAATTTCATTCAAGGATTACACCCACAGTTTTAATGGTATCTGTAACAGGTATTGTATTATTATTTATTGTAATACTGACAACTGCTAGGTAATGTTATTCATGTGTGGGTTGTATAATACTCCAAATGCATACTTAAAATTTTTAAAGGGCGATGCTTATCTATAATTATTCAATATCGTCGGAAGTAGTTAAAATTGTATATGAAAAAACATTCATAAATAAAGTGCCACCTGCACCTCCACCTTTAAATGTTCGATCTTTTCGTCTGATATTATAAACCTCAACAAAAATCTCATTTGTTACATAATCAGAAAATCAAGTTTTGCAGATAGCCAGCAAGATAAATGAAGAATCAATAATGGTTCCCCTGAAAGCATCAAAATTGGCAACCAGTAAACGTGTCTTAATGTGAGCACATTTTAATTTTGAAAACATTACATAGCATTGTTTTATAATTTTAGACTAAAAAACAAATCTATACGCAGAACAGAACAGAGCGAAAGGTACACTATTCAAAGTACGTAAGTAGGTACTGAAAAATATATACACAATTTAAGTTTACAGAACAAAATGGAAATGCTGATAAGAAATATATAAACATACACACAACAGTGTCAGAAATCCCTTATTGATAACCATATTGATAGCCATACAATTTAAATAACACGTATCGCAATTTACCTGCAAGCAGTATTTGCGAAACACAAATTTTTCCATTTATACAAAATGATTTGGTTGAAGACAACGCTATCTATAAATGATAGTAAATCAGATGTTACTTTTTGTTCAAAATCATATTGTAAATTTACATATATTGAAATCGCCTAGACAAAAAAATGTTATTATGTATAGATATTAGGGATGTCGGCGGGTACCCGGGTACCCGGGTCGACCCGGGTAATAGTCAACCCGGGTATACTTTCAGGACCCGGGTATCCCACTAGTAAATTATGTAATTTCTAGTAAGTCAGCCTTTTTTGGAGAAGATGATAAAAACTTAAAAACAATAGGAATAAGCTCTAAAAAAATAGCCATGCAGTAACAACCAGAATCGCCCCATCCCATACCGCATAATGTTTCTTGTTTCATATAATAAATCCCCTTCACGGAAATATTCAACCCGTCAATAGTACCATTAAATCGCGTCAGTATGGGATGAAGTAACATAAACATCCTCTGTGTGATTTTGATGGGAAAGTAGGTACTATTTCAATTTAGTTCAGTTTAAAACTCGCGGCGTAAAGAATGTTCCGATTTACGCTAACATTTTTGTTATATATTTCGGGTACCCGAGGGTACCCGGGTACTGTTTTCGGGTACCCGGATTTGATTTTAGACCGGGTACGACATCCCTAATAGATATTAACGTATTATTAAGACAATTTAAAAATTCCAAGTGACTATTTTTCGGAGGTTTATGAACTAGACCAAATACCAGTTTTTGCCTACCCGCAGTTACTACTATCAATAACTGTTCGATAACATTATCAGTTTGTATAACATAATCCACATATATTTGTTGTGTAGAACGCAGAAATGCCTTGCTTTTGTTAAGTCTTCGTTTATGGAAACCCAGGTTCCTTTTAATTTGGATTTTGATTTGAAAATTTGTTGTCAGACGTTATAATTAACGAACTTCACAATGATTGGGGTGGGTAGACCTGAATTCCTGCTCCTCAATCTATGACTTGGGAACTTGGATTGGAAGCGCGAAAAAATTAGTATGAACTTGGTCTGTATCTTCATTGGAAGCTTCTATGATTTCTAGAATACGTAGGTTATTACGTCTTAAATATTGAATCTATTTTAAAATCATGTGTTCGGATAGTTGTATTTTGAGAAGCACCAGTTTCTTCTAAAGTAGAAATACGCAGGTCGTGTTCAAAACTGTTGCTTAAACTGCTCCATCAAATTGGCTATAAAATCTTCAGACACCAGAACCTTCTTAATATGTTGAACCACATCATCTTGGTTTGACAGCTCTTTGTTGGAAACTGACTGACCTCTACCACCGCCTGGCAGTTTACAATAGCCACCCGTTTTTATAGAATTTACAGCAATTCTGTAGTACAACATCACAGTGATCGTAGGTAGAGACCAACTTCAACTATACTAAAACTGCCGCACATTTAATCTAATTTAATCTAGTTATATTTTTCTTAGTTATAATAAAATCATTATCACACTTCAACTATTATAATCCATTAATGAGCTTTAGCTCTTGGATATGTAAGTATGAAATAAATAAATAAATAAGCATCCGCACACTGCGCTAGCACGTCTATTCAGCTTGACGACACATGGAAAAGGATTTATTTCTAATCCCTGAAGATATTTCGCACTGCACAAAACTGCCTCTCTTGTTCAAAGATTTCAACATTTGCTAGATGCGGTACGACATACTTCCCAACTGGATATCGACTCTCTATGTTGGTTTCAGCAGTTTTATAGACAAGCAACTTGTTGGCAAGAGATAGTTTAGAGTTGCAGTCTATCAACTAGTAATATTTTCTCAATTTACCATCGAGTTGCTTCCTTATAGACAGTGGTTTCTAGGTTAACATAAACAACTCTGTTTTTGCCGCTTCTTTTGAATTTCGGTATTTGACGGCGCTAAAAACACATACTTTTTTTACCAATACACAATATTAAACCGTTATCACAACTTATAATACAAAATATTAATTAAATGTTACAAAACGTCAGAATGACGTTTTTACACCTTTACTGATTCGCCACCTGTTGGATCCGCCGGGAACTAGGACAAAAATTAGCCATCAGAATCTGCAAAAACATTAGAAGTCGAATCACCTAAATATCTTACACCGTGGCTGTGAGCAAGCGCGTCGTCCGAGAGGGGGGAAGTGAACATCACGGTCAAGTTTAAAATTCGTTTCTAAAGGCGGAGTTCGAATTCTCAGGCATGCGCACGAGACGCGTAGTACGACGAGTGAGACTATGTCGGCGCCGGCGCCGTAATGTTTTCGCGCGTTCCCAGGCCCTGCTAGCAATATAGTTTAGGTTGGCCATCTATGTGTAACCGTTCGATTCTAGATCCTTAGCAGTTCCTTGTACAACTTAATATGAACCGGTTGACAACGAAGTAATTTTCCATCGCCAAGCAGGCAGCGAACAAATTACAAAAACATCTGTTTACCAGTAAATCGCCCCGATCCTACAAGAATTTAAAAGAAAACCGTACAAAATAAAACAATAAATCGCGGCATGCTCGCTCAAAGGAGCACCAATTCTCAAGTGCAATAAAAGGGCCAACGGCTCTTTAAACCTCAATAAAATCCGGAAGCCGACAAAAACAGCGCCGCGGCAAACGAAACTCCGAACGTGCGACCAAATTATTAATCCAAGTCCAATCACTAAAACGCTCTTAAAACAGAGTGCGCTCAATAAAAAACCCCACATAAGGATACCTGCCGATAGGAGGAATAAGCCGCCACCTGATAAAACAACGCCCAAGTCTCTAGCACACATACAGGTCGATTAAAAATAACTTTGCCATCAGCCAGCAAACATATCACCGCTCGTAATGCGGACGATGGTGGCAAGAAAACACTACAGACATTTCGAAGTACACGGCGGCCCGGCGAAGACGTATTTTTCTAACGGTTAAATCAGGACACAAAGCCGCTTACATCCGGCTAAATATTACACATTAAATTATAATTAACGGAAGGAAGCATCCCAGGAAAGCGTGAATAGTCTCAAAATTCATAGAAAATTAGCGCGCAACCAATCGAAGCAAAATAACTTCTTGACATACGCAATAAGAGTAATGCTTAATTAAGTTTTACGCCGAACACGGAATTAAAAATTCCAAGTTCAACTAATCTTTACCAAAACCTAGCAAATTGGGTGTCGTTAGAATCGACATTTCAACGACTATTGATTGCGACTCAAATCAAGTCGATAATTGATCACGCCGCTCAATTAAACGCTATAATCCGAAATACATCAAAAACGGGCAAAACATCCCTTCTACTTCGACCAATGAGCTGCGAGATCGCGTTTGACAAAGGACTGGCTCCTTTAAATAGTCAGACGCTGGCAGTAGGAAATCACTCAACCCCGGAGAGTCCAACCAACAAGAAGCCTCTTCAGGACCATCCAGCCTTCCAGCAGCATCAACTCAATCCAGGAGAGTCCACCCGGAACCATCAGCCTTCCAAGGATCAGCTTCTCCAGGACCATCCAGCCTTCCAGCAGCATCAACTCAACCCAGGAGAGTCCACCAGGAACCATCCAGCCTTCCATCGCCGACTCAATCCAGGAGAGTCCACCAGCAGCCACTTCAGCTCCAGGACTCAACTCCAGCCTTAGAAGCTTCTCCAGGACCTCCAGCCTTCTAGGACTCAATCCAGGAGAGTCCACCAGCAGCCACTTCAGCTCCAGGACTCAACTCCAGCCTTAGAAGCTTCTCCAGGACCTCCAGCCTTCTAGGACTCAATCCAGGAGAGTCGAACCAGCATCAACTCAACCCAGCTAGTAGCTCCAGCCTTCCAAGGATCTACCAGCCCCAGCCCTCTCCAGAGCCTATCACCTACGTGGACTTAGGGCCACTCCTCCGCATTGGACTCTGCTACCTGCCCAGATAGCAGCCCACGTCGCGGCCCCCGCTGGCGACGGACCACCCGTCCCCGGACTCCCCTAGCGGAAGCCCGACCCCGCGCCCCGGCAACGCCCTGCTCCAGCCGTCGTCCCCGAGAGGCCTACTCGATCCGCCGACGTCCAAGGAGAACTTCCCAGCGCCCGCTACCAGCCGTGCCCCGGACTGCTTCCCGGAAGGACCGGACTGCGTCCAGGCCGCGTTCCCCGCCTCCGGCCAGTAGGAAAGGCCGCCCCATCACCTCCCGCGCCCCCAGCGCCCGAGTCTAGATGACCCTTTGTGTATATATTTCTTTTCGTGCTTTTTTTTGTATATATAATATTAAGTTTTGTTTGTATGTATCATAGTGGCCGTAGAAATAAAAGTATTAAAAGTTTACACCAATCAATTAGCAGCATCGACCAGGGTAACGCCTACACCCCTTCTTACGCTGACGCCATTGTAGAATCTACCGCTGAGCTTAGACGTAGGCTTGTTAAACTCTTACATGTTCACGTCGGTCTTACAATAAATATTGTATTGTATTAAATATATATAATATATAATCATGTCCTTATCATATCTCCATTCTTCTCACATCTTATCCTTCCCACATCCTATCCTATACTCGCCAACACGCCCGGCAAGCGTGGCGTTTTAATGCCAAAACCTTCCAAATTCATTCATGAAATGTCGAACTGTAAATTAAAACCCCAGGCGAGTAGAGCTACAAGCTTCAAGTCTCGCACTGATACGTCAGTCAGCCTCAATTCGGATTCTGGGGGAGGCACCAATTCGATAAGTAATGATAACAGCGTACCTAAAGGTATACAAAATAGTCAAAAACATCAAAAACCTATAACACCTATTTACATTGCCAGCTATAATATACGAACCATGAGATCCCAAGACCAACTAGACGAATTTGAAGAAGAATTGAATCATATAAAATGGGATATTGTGGGGATCTGTGAAACTCGCCTACCTGGAGAAAAATGTACTACCTTAAAATCAGGTCACACGTTATTCCAGAACAATTCAACAGATAACGATCATATAGGGGGTGTAGCGATTATAATCAATAGAACATTTAAATATACTATCGCAAAATACCAGGCAATATCCAGTCGCGTAATCTATATTGTGATTATCCTGAATAAAAGATACAAACTACAAATTGTTCACGCATATGCACCGACTAGCACGTCAGACGAGGAGGAGATTGAAAATTTCTACGAGGACCTAACCAAGGCAAAACAACAAGAAAAAGCACACTTCTTAATAATGACTGGAGATTTCAACGCCAAAATTGGCGGAAGAAAACAGGGAGACACAGAATACGTAGGACATTTTGGACTGGGCGATAGAAATGATAGAGGAGAAACTATGGTTAACTACCTTAACAGAGAAAACTTATACTGCCTCAACACCTTCTTCAAAAAACCCAAACAACGCAAGTGGACGTGGCGCAGTCCTGATGGTAGAGCCAAAAACGAAATCGACTTTATAATTTTTAACAACAAGAAGATATGCAGTGACGTGTCTGTTTTAAATAAATTTTACACCGGAAGCGATCATAGGCTGGTTAGGGCAAAGATCACAATTAACACCAGAATCGAACGAAATAAACTTTTTAAGAAACAACGATACCCAACGGGAGACGCTTTAAAATCAAAAGAAACACAATATCAAAACGATATACACCAGAGACTAATACCAATAAACAGACTAGAACAAATGGATATAGACCAACTTGCGGATACAATTATAAAAACTATAAGAACTTCAAACAAGACAATATGTTCACGTATGAAAAATCATAGAGATTCGAAATTAAGTTCCAACACGTTAAAACTATTAGAGACAAGAAGAAACAGAACAGATAGAACATCAGACAGTTTTAAAGAGCTCAACAAAATGGTGAAAAAAGAAATCCGAAAAGATAAAAGACATCACAACACAAAGCTTATACAAGAAACCATAGATGATAATTGTAAAATGAAAATATTACATCAAAACTATGTAAGGGAAAAACGAAGATGACAAAAATAAGAGATGAAAACAATGTAATAGTCCAAGATAAAAAAGACATTATTAACGCCCTGGAGAGGTTCTATAAGAAATTATACTCATCCAATATAACACGACCACAAACACAAACACCCACAAAGAAGATCATTCTAAATATAGAATCAGAGGAAATACCGGAGATTACGGAAAATGAAATAGATATAACACTACGGCAAATGAAGAATAACAGATGTCCGGGAGAAGACCAAATAACGACTGAAATGTTGAAACTAGGAGGGAAATCCATGAAAGAAGCAATCAGAATCCTGCTAAATAAATGCCTTCATTACGGAAAAATTCCACTGGAATGGTGCAGTTCAGAAGTTATACTTATCTTCAAAAAGGGGGACAATATGAACGTAGAAAATTATCGACCAATATCTCTTTTGTCGCACCTATATAAATTGTTCACAAAAATAATAACGAATCGCTTGACGACAAAGTTGGATTTCTATCAGCCAGTAGAACAGGCTGGCTTTAGACGAGGGTTCAGTACAATAGACCACATATATACTATACGTACTTTGATAGAGAAATGCACAGAGTATAATATTCCAATACACCTAGCTTTCATCGACTTTCAGAAGGCGTTTGACTCCGTCGAAATTTGGTCAGTTCTAAACTCTTTAGAAAACGCAAGAGTAGATTCCAGATATATACAAATAATAGAAAACATCTACAAACAGGCATCGATGCACATTAAGATAGATGACACTGCCACGACCAGTAAAATACCTCTAGAAAGAGGAGTAAGACAAGGGGATTCTATATCGCCCAAATTGTTTACCTTGGCTCTTGAGGATGTTTTCAAGAAATTACAATGGGATGAAAAAGGCATTAACGTTGATGGCTCCCGACTTAACCATCTTAGGTTCGCAGACGACATTGTTGTAATAGGGAACAACATAAACGAACTAACTGAAATGGTGCAACAACTAAACCAAGTAGCATCAAATATTGGTCTAAAAATGAATTACAACAAGACAAAAGTAATGACAACTGAAGATGCCAATGTAGACATAGACAATAATTATATTGAATGTGTCAAGGAGTACGTCTATCTCGGTCACATTATAAAATTAGGGAAAGAGAACCAACATGCCGAAGTTACCAGAAGGGTTAGACTTGCGTGGGCGGCTTACGGAAAACTGGGATACATTCTTAAGAACAATAAAATTCCCATAAATTTAAGAAAAAAAGTGTATAACATGTGTGTCTTGCTAGTCAATACATACGCAATGGAAACGATAAGCCTAACTAAAGCCTACGCCAAAAAACTTAAAACTACACAAAGGGCTATGGAACGAAGCATGCTTGGTATCTCACTCCGAGATAAAATTAGAAACGAGGACATTAGACGAAAAACAAGAATCTCTGATGTAGTCGAGAAAATTGCTAAAATGAAGTGGCAGTGGGCTGGTCATGTGGCTAGACAGAACAAAGACAGATGGGTATACAAAATTACAGAATGGCGGCCAAGACAAACAAAAAGAAGCGTGGGACGCCCCCAAAAAAGGTGGGTAGATGATATTAGAAGTGTGGCAAGTAAGCGGTGGATGAACATTGCACAGGACAGGGAAAGATGGAAGAAAATGGAAGAGACCTACGTTCAAGAGTGGACTGATAATGGTTGAAAAAGGAGAAGAAGAAATATATACTAGCAACCAGTGAGACAAATGTCTCATTTAATAAAACAAAAAAGACCGTTTTTAAATAGAACGCGTATTAAATAAAAACAATAATATTTTTTTAAATCACGTGTTTGAAATTCGGTTCCTGACCTGACATGACCATTCCAAACATATAACTTTAATAACATTTTTCTCTATCTCTTACGGTTTGGCTGCTGAAACAGCGTCCCGGACGGACCAGCGTCCCGGACGGACGGAAATCACGTGATTTGTCGAAAACCGGAAGTGTCACGTGACTGAAATTTGGTTCATGACCTGACATGACCATTCCAAACACATAACTTTCATAACTGTTTTCTCTATCTCTTACGGTTTGTCTGCTGAAACAGCGTCCTGGACAGACCAGCGTCCCGGACAGACAAGTCTATTACATAAAGGATTTATATGTACAGGTTGTCCGAAATCCGTTTTGAATATAGGAAATTAATGAGTGCGAGAAGGAAAACATAAACAAAATGAGTAGCAGGACAAAGACAGAACGTAATCTTGGCTACCTAAATTTTTAAACTAAAATTAAGTCAATGAAACAAACAAACACAAATATTTTAGCAGTTGTTAAGAGTATAAAGTGAAGTTTAAATATACTATTGTTTACTATTTACATATTTATTTTAATTATTTAAACCTCACTTTATACTCTTGGTGACAGATAAAATATTTGACAAAAGTGTTTTTGTTCCATTGACTTAATTTTAGTTTAAAAATTTAGCTAACCATGATTACGTTCTATCTTTGTCCTGCTACTCATTTTATTTATGACTTCCTTGTGTTAGACATTTTTAGATCCACCGGCCGAAATTTCAAATTTTGCAGGCTTGGGTTATTTAACGTGTGTACTTCCACTCCCACATCAGGTCCTCGCTGTTGAGTCTTAGAAAGTTAGAATTTCGGCAAACAGCAAAATTTATCGGGGGGCGGAGTACTAATTAGTTTCGAACTGACAACGCCTGGGAAGAGCCGTTGGAAATACAGAAATATCCAAATGGCATGATTGGTTGGATATTCAAAAACTAGGGTATGCGATTGGTAGTTTTGAATGTGAGAGAGGCCAATGGACAGTTTGGCTGTGCGAATGTTTGAACATATGAGTTAGTCTTAAGCAACATTTCAACCTGTACAGACGTTACTATTTTAAATTATATATATTTTATTAGCAAGTTGTGTTTTATTCCTGACGACAGTAATCAGAAGTGAGATTATTGTAACAATTTTCAGAAGTGGGATTATTGTAACAATTTTCAGAAGCGGGATCGCGGATAATTCACGGTAATAATTATCCGATGTAAGGACTTACAACGGTGTGAAGTGATTGCGTTAAGACTCGGGCGTGTGGATTCACGCGAGTATCGATTGCGAGTGAATCGCGATAGCGGGTTGCGAGTGATTCGCGAGAGTGTACGCGGCGGGTGAGTCGCGGAAGTAGGTTGCGAGTGATTCGCGAGAGTACGTGGCGAGTGATTCGCAAGAGTACGTGGCGAGTGATTCGCGAGATTGGCAGTGAGCTGCTGTATGCAATTGAGACCGGGAAGAGCTACAATGACAAGCGACGCAGAATCAAGCGGCGCGGGTGTGAGCGCTACACCGCAACAACAGGTGGTTACGCTGGAGACGCTGTCCGAAATTTTGAAGCAGCTGAATCCGCAAGGTAGGCAAGCATCGTCTACTGGGTCTTCTGGAGGAAGGACGACGCCAGCAGATGGAGGTTTTTGTGTGATGCCTGATTTAAGTAAGAGTATAAGAATGTTTGATGGACAAGGTGGTGCCACGGAAGCCGTGAACTGGATCGACGACGTCAAGTCGATGGCAGGTCGACAATTTTGGGGCGACAGCATTTTATTGGAAATGGCTCGCCAGCATTTATCTGGCAGCGCTCTTTTATGGTACCGCTACGAGCAGGAGAAAATCCAAAACTGGAGAGATTTTGAGAGGAAATTCCGGGAAAACTACCAGGATAGACGGAGTCTAGCCGAGAAATTTAAAGAAATGTCGGCGAGGATGCAGGAAAAGGACGAGAGCGCCGTCGATTTTTTTTATATAAAAGTACGATTATGTCGCGGTCTGGGTCTGAATTTTTCCGACATCAAGCCGTTGATTCCGGATGGATTAAAATGCAGGGAAACGGCACGAATACTTCGACCTATCCGGCATGATAGTGAAGAGGCTCTATTAAATGATATCCGTGTGGACGAGTTGTCGCGAAGGCAAGAACGGTCGACGCCAACGGGCATTGCAAATCATAATGCGAGGCAAATAATCAAATGCAATCGGTGTCAACAAAATGGGCATATAGCGAAGAATTGTGTTGTTAATAATTCTTCTGTAAAGACAAGGAGTGCTAAGAACGAGGTGACGTGTTACCGCTGCAATTCTAAAGGACATTACGCGAAGGATTGTGCAAAAAACGGTTTACAATTACAGACAAAGTGAAATGTTTTGCGTGCGGAGAAGACGGACACATCTCGCGTTTTTGTTAAAAATCAAAAGTTCGGGCGACGGATGCTGAAACGCAGCGGGATGTGCAGCACGTCGAGGCACAATTGCCTAATCTTAAATATTATAAGGACGCAAAGGTTAATGGAACCAAAATTCAGAGTTATGTCGATCTTGGCTCTCAGGTGTGCGCGATTCGGGACGATCTTGTGCCGAAATTAAAACTGATCTGTAACTGGGAGGACTGTAAGCAAATTATAGGTTATGGAGGCGCCACGTCACAGACTTTGGGGTCAGCGGAAGTGACAATTGAGGTGGATGGAGTGAGCGCTGACGTAAAAGTGCAAATCGTGCCACGAGAAGTGCAGAAAATTCCGCTGCTTATAGGACATCCATTTACTGAGCAGGAACACATCCAAATTGTGAAAACGGCGAACGAGTTGATTATCATCGAATGCAACTCACGAGAAAGACAACCGCTGAAGGTGGCTCTGTGGGCGAAGGACGCTTGTGTGATACCAGACAATTTTTTAGGGCATGTTGCGATACGGTCGGATGCTCCAGTGACCGATTTATGTGTTGAGGGTGGCATGCGTGAGATCGGAGGTCTTGTGCCACGATGTGTTATCACCACTAATAGTGCTGGAGAAGCTGTGCTGCCTGTACTAAACATCAGCGGCGGCGACGTCATCATCAACGGAGGCCACAAGATAGCCCGGGGGGAACGTTGTGTTGAAGGCACTCGTAGACGCGAAGTCAACGAAATCCCTGTGGCTATGGAGGAAGTGAAGACGGACCTGATGGGAGCAGACGCTGAGAAGGTGCTACACCTCGTGGACGAGTATCGAGATTTGGTCGACAGAAATATGAAACAAATTGGCTGTACTAATCTGGCGCAAATGGACATAGATCTCACAGACGAAAGGCCCGTAGTTTATCGACCATATCGACTATCACATGGAGAGAGACAGTAGGTACGGGACATCATCGCCGAGCTGCAGGAGGCCGACATCGTGGAGGAATCAACGTCACCATTTGTCAGTCCAATTGTGCTAGTTCGGAAGAAGTGCGGATCTGTTCGAATGTGCGTTGATTATCGAGGACTCAACAAGAGGACGGTCAAACAACATTGGCCCTTGCCGAGGATTGACGATCAACTTGATCGATTAGGAGGCCAGCAGTACTACACTTCCTTGGATTTGAAGTGTGGGTACTATCAAATTCCAGTGGCAGAGGATTCGCGGGGTAAGACTGCTTTCATAACACCCGATGGAGCGTACTCCTTTAAACGAGTTTGTTTCGGACTTGTCAATGCTCCTGCAGTATTCCAACGTTTAATCCATGTAGTGTTAGGTAATTTAAGTTATGATACTGCATTAGCGTATTTGGATGACGTAATTATCCCATCAAAAACTGTCGATGAGGGGTTGGTTAAGTTACGCGGTGTGTTTGATAGGTCTAGAGACGCGAACTTGACATTAAATTTGGGAAAATGTAGTTTCTTTATGTACAAAATAGAATATTTAGTTTTCACTATTTCGAGTGCGGGCATTGAACCCGGAACTGTAAAGCTAAGGGCGGTCGCAAATTTTCCGGCACCGTCTAATGTACATGGCATTCGTTCATTTTTGGGATTGGCCAGTTTCTTCAGGCGATTTATTAACGGGTTTGCTACAATTGCCAGGCCACTTAGCGACCTTTTAAGAAAAGGTGCTGTTTTTGTTTGGGGAAAAGCGCAACAGGGGGCTTTTGACGAAATTAAGGTTTTACTGCTAAGCAAACCGGTGCTTTGTATTTATGATCCGGAGGCTTATACAGAAGTTCACACAGCTTCTAGTTTAGGATTGGGGGCCGTGATTTTACAAAAACAAACGGACGGGACAATGAAACCGATTTCATTTTATAGTCGTAAAACTACACCGGAGGAATCTATCTACAGTAGTTACGAATTGGAATGTTTAGCCATAGTTGCGGCACTTGAGAAATACCGCGTTTACCTTCTAGGTATTCCATTCGTAATTAAAACAGATTGTAACAGTTTAAAATTGCTAGCCAACAAGCGCGACATTAATCCGCGTATTGGAAGATGGTTTCTCAAATTATTAGAATTTGATTACACGATAGAGTACCATACAGGGCAACAAAATCGGGTCGCGGATGCGTCAAGTCGGAATCCAGTTGAGGAAGCCAGGGATGAACCTATTATAACGGGGTTACCTGTGTTGGGAATTAAAATAACCACTGATTGTATATTGTATATATTTATGTTTTTCGTTCAAAAGAAGGAAAGTGAAGTGAAGTGAAAGTGAAGGGGGTAGATGTTCTGAGGAACTTATTCGAACATGCATCCCATAGCGATGCATTATTTTGTGTTTGATTTGTGTACCTTTTGTAAATGTTGTGTTTTTCATAATATTGTTTGTGCTAATGTGATGATAATTCGTTTGTATTTAGTAGTTTTAGGTTAATGGCATGTGACTTGGCGTCTTATGTTGTTGTTTTACATGGTGTGCATTTGTTAGTGGGTCGAATGTGGAAATAGGTATTTCGGGGACGAAAATACGTCAGGAAAGGCCGAGCTGTTAGACATTTTTAGATCCACCGGCCGAAATTTCAAATTTTGCAGGCTTGGGTTATTTAACGTGTGTACTTCCACTCCCACATCAGGTCCTCGCTGTTGAGTCTTAGAAAGTTAGAATTTCGGCAAACAGCAAAATTTATCGGGGGGCGGAGTACTAATTAGTTTCGAACTGACAACGCCTGGGAAGAGCCGTTGGAAATACAGAAATATCCAAATGGCATGATTGGTTGGATATTCAAAAACTAGGGTATGCGATTGGTAGTTTTGAATGTGAGAGAGGCCAATGGACAGTTTGGCTGTGCGAATGTTTGAACATATGAGTTAGTCTTAAGCAACATTTCAACCTGTACAGGCGTTACTATTTTAAATTATACAGGGTGCCCGGATTTCGTAGGGACAACATGGGTAACTTTTGTATTTGAAGAGATAGAGAGATGGTTAAATTAGCAAAAAGGTGCAGGTTTGAGAGCTCATTAAGAATCCATCTTCAAATTTTACTTGTCATGGCCCACTTGTCTAAAATTTAAAAAAAAAGCAAAATCTCCTAATTTCTTTTATATGCCGTAACTTTTTTGTTACTTAAGATATTGAGGTGCGATTTGAACTAATTTAAATACTTTTATTGGCACTTGATAAAACCAATTTTATTTGTGTTAATTTTTAGTAATCTAACCTAACCTCAAAATTTTAAATTGGTACCCTGCAATTTTTTTGGCCCTTTTAAGAGAGGATTTTTTTCTGAATGCAGTGATGTATTACATGATGTGAAAACTTCTTCAAAATTTTGAAAAACTGAGTTTATTCTTTTTACAGGCAGAAATCACTAGTGCTATGATCACAATAACTTTGTTTTTTGTTTATCACGTTATCTGTGAAATTATGTTTCGAAACAAAAAGCAGGTTTATCATCATACGTGCCTGTCAGTGTGAGTGTTATTACTTCAACTTATAACGGAAAATTTTGAAAATATAATGTATTTTGTGCGTATGTCAAGTGCTACAAGAACGTAGAACTTATACGTCAAACATACGGAACACACTGACACTACTGGAAGGCACGTATGATGATAAGAGTGCTTTTTGTTTCTAAACATAATTTTACAGATAACGTAATAAATAAAAAACAAAATTATTGTGATCATGGCACTAGTGATTTCTGCCTGTAAAAAGAATAAACTCAGTTTTTCAAAATTTTGAAGAAGTTTCCATATCATGTAATACATCACTGCATTCAGAAAAAAATCCTCTCTTAAAAGGGCCAAAAAAATTGCAGGGTACCAATTTAAAATTTTGAGGTTAGGTTAGATTACTAAAAATTAACACAAATAAAATTGGTTTTATCAAGTATCAATAAAAGTATTTAAATTACCATTCAAATTAGTTCAAATCGCATCTCAATATCTTAAGTAACAAAAAAGTTACGGCATATAAAAGAAATTAGGAGATTTTGTTTTTTTTTTAATTTTAGACAAGTGGGCCATGACAAGTAAAATTTGAAGATGGATTCTTAATGAGCTCTCAAACCTGCACCTTTTTGCTAATTTAACCATCTCTCTATCTCTTCAAATACAAAAGTTACCCATGTTGTCCCTACGAAATCCGGGCACCCTGTATATATTTTATTAGCAAGTTGTGTTTTATTCCTGACGACAGTAATCAGAAGTGAGATTATTGTAACACTTGTCGCACTCATTAATTTCCTATGTTCAAGACGGATTTCGGACAATCTGTATGTCGGCGCCGTATTGTTTTTGGCCGTTCCCAGACTCTACCAGCAATATAGGAATTTTATATAATATATATGATTGAAACACTATCTTTAGCGCCTTCTGTAGTTACGTCACGCTACTGAAATCTAATATTTTTGAAAGTTTGCAGAAATGTATATTTTTATTTTAACGACAGCTCGGGCTATTTGAAATATTTAATTTGTAGCTGCTGTTCGATTTCTTCTCTAGCGGAAATGTTTTCGCGCGTTCCCACGCCCTGCTAGCAATATAGTAACTATTAAATATATATTTATATGTACAGGTTGTCCGAAATCCGTTTTGAAGATATTTTAGCTGTTGTTAAGAGTATAAAGTGAGGTTTAAATATACTATTGTTTTCTATTTACATAATTATTTTAATTATTTAATCCTCACTTTATACTCTTGATGACAGATAAAATATTTGACAAAAGTGTTTTTGTTTCATTGACTTAATTTTAGTTTAAAAATTTAGCTAGCCATGATTACGTTCTATCTTTGTCTTGCTACTCATTTTCTTTATGACTTCCTTGTCGCACTCATTAATTTCCTATGTTCAAAACGGATTTCGGACAATTTGTATGTTGGCGCCCGTAATGTTTTTGGCCGTTCCCAGACTCTACCAGCAATATAGGAATTTTACATAATATATATGATTGAAACACTATCTTTAGCGCCTTCTGTAGTTACGTCACGCTACTGAAATCTAATATTTTTGAAAGTTTTGCAGAAATCTATATTTTTATTTTAACAACAGCTCGGGATATTTGAAATATTTAATTTGTAGCTGCTGTTCGATTTCTTCTCTAGCGGAGAACACTTGAGCTAAAAATGCTTTTTACTGCATATGCTCCACAGGCAAAGTTAAGAGCATAAATAGCCTAAAATATGTTTTCTGCTAGCAATGAAGACAGCACTGTAGAGTAAAACTTCCTTTTCAAAAATATTACATGAATTTGATACGCGTAAAAAGCGTAATTAACATTAGAATTCATTTTATTCTGATTGCTTTCATAGAGTTCACTCCTGTTTGTTATTTCCCCTTTGCTATTTTTTAGTTTCAGAACCTTCTACTTACAATTGCTGTTTTTTCTTCTAAGGATTTTTAAGCTCTTATTTTCTTCTATTGTTTGTTTGACGTGTTCAATATTAGGCTAAACTTCAATATAGCCCATTGATGCTTAGGCGCACGTGCGTGATAACGTGATTCTCAGTTTGTCGGAGGTTCTACAAATGTTCATACATTGGAGGCAAAACACGAGCGTCTCATGCCAGATCCAATCTTGGCTGCCGTCAAATTGCTAATTTAGGTTAGCTGCAGTTTAAAATGTGTGTGTACTTAGTACAAAAATGCCTGTGTATGATTCTCCAATATTGTAATTCCTTACGTCTCTCCTAATACCCTTAGAGATGTTTCTCTTTAGCTGTCTTAACTCCTCTGAATGTATGCTTTCATCCTTAATATCACCTTGCTTTCCTGTATTAAGCTTCTGGTATGCGGGCTTAACTTACTTTCTTTCCTTGATTTTGGTGAACGGTAACGTTCCTTAAAACTGAAAATTTTGCTATGTAAAACATCAAATGTGTCTCAGACATAAATTTGACTAAAAATTGTCTCATCCAAAATATTTTCCATTATTAGTATCTTAGCTTGGTTACTAAAGCTAAACTATCAGCATACATCAGGCAGTAGCAGTTTCTACGATATAAACTGGTCATTAAGACACTTAACTATTCTGAAAAGCAACGCTCGCCCCAATTGTGCCCCCACAGACTGTTGTCAGGCTAAGAACTCAGTGGGAGGGGGGTCTGTTTCGACTCGGCACAGCTTAGGGCGAGATGCTCCTACTTGGGCCGTTCGTTACGTTAAAAAATAAGAATAATAGACGGGCGTCAAGGAAATTGGAGTTTAGTACTCAAATTAACGTGTAATTGGCCAAAATCCGAAACCCAACTGCTGTTACTTCGTTTCGATGCACCTGGGAGACACTCCACAACTGTAGAAAGTTTCACCTACCTTTGGTGATCTCCCTGCGAGTGCTTGGACACTGTATAGTAAAAGTACACAAAACACAAGAACGGAGGTTCATATACATGTAAATAAACACAAATAAATAAGGCACATAGAGTAATTTAAACAATATGGTCTACTGACTCTAAGTAGGCACACAAATATTGACATGCTTTATAGCAGGGCTGTAATAGGGGTTAGTAAACATTTAAAACAGTTCTTTAAAGCACAGCAATAAAATACAAATTTAGCTCTTTACTTTAGTTCATGCCCTAAAGTTGAAGCGGGCGGCACAATTCTAGCAACATATGACGTAATTCAAATACGACGTTAAATCAATGTTTCTTAAGACGCTGCACTTTTATTCAAAAATTACCATAAAAGTAAAAGTTTACAATATCTGTCAGTAGCGCCTAGCAATGCAGTATCGAATTACGACAATGGGAAATGTCTCCCCGTGGAGTTGATTTCGTTGCTGCTCGACGACGTGGACAACTGGGGTGAAAGAGAATGGCAGGGGTGGTCTTCAGGTTCCTAGGTCTGATGTGCAGAAGAATCCTTGCTGTGCAAGACTTGGCAATGGGTCATTGCGACGGGTCAATGATGACCTACCCTGTATATTTGTTTGGAGCATGCTCTCACTTTAAATTCGCTTTCAATAACGTTATATTGGCACACAACGGCACTGTTTCAACCAGAGCGCAAAGCAATCCTATTACGCGGCCCACCAAAAACGAAGGCTCACCCCTTAACAAGGGTTTCCACAGGCACCTTCTTCTTATAGTCCTTCTCCTATAGCAGGTTGGCTATCCAGGGTGTCTACTAATATACAATTTTAAAATTCCAGGAATTCAAGCACCATTTTAGTAAAATTCCAGATATTTTCACACTACTCCGCCATATTTTTGTTAGCTTCATGCAAGTTGTGGTTGTGAACTTGTCATGAAAAGACAGAACATTACACCAGAAACACCATGCGCGTGCTTCGGGTCTTGTTAAGTCACGCGATAGCTGCTTGACATAAATTGAACTTACGTATGACGATAACACTTTTATATCTGTTTACGTCTTACGCGTAAGATGTAAATGAGCAAAATGGTTGCCCGGTCAAATGTGAATCACTTGATTTTGTAAATTTCATATTTTACGGGAAACATTTTTTTTCAAATGCGAAATCACAAGTTTGATAAAATTTTAAATGTTATAGAAATTCGAGGAGGCTAAAGAAATTCAAGGAATTTCAAGGAATTCCAGGGCCAGTTTTGACATTTCAGGAGATTTCCAGGAATTCCAGGTTGGTAGACACCCTGCTATCATCATTGTTATACGTATTTTGTTGACGGCCGCTCGGAATAATTTGGTGCTGCTGCAGTTAAACCAATCTCATAGATTTTTTAGCCATAATATCTACCACCTGCCAACATTCCTTTTTCCTTGTATTGTGAGTTGGAGTAGTGCATATTTGGAATTTCTGATTATATGACCTAAATACTCAATTTTTCTTTTATTGTGAATATAACCTCACATTCTTTATTCATTCTCTCAAGAACCTCTCTATTACTGATTCTATCGACCCAAGCTATATGCCACATTCTGCGGTAACACCACATTTCAAATGCTTGTATTTTATCCAAATGTTTTTTCTTAAGGGTCCAAGTTTCTACACCATAGAGTGAGATGGAAAACACGTAGCATCGAAGCATCCGCATCCGAAATATATATATATCTCCTGTTTGTTCTAACCAAGTTTCAAGATATTTGTGGGTCTGTACTTATACAATGATGGCGTTTGCGATTCTTAAATTTCCTTGATTCTGTATGGACTTTGTAATTACCATCCATTTGGTCTTATCGAGATTTATTTTCAATCCGTAATTATTACAGTTGTCATTCAATTTTTCAAGCAAGTGTTGTAAGTCTATGAGGTTGTTTGTTAGCAGAATTGTGTCTGCGTATCTCACATTATTGACTGTTTCACCGTTTATGACAATTTCCGCTGATTCTTCATCCATAGCTTCTCTAAATGGCTTCGCTGTACATGTTAAATAGAAGCGGAGACAAAATGCATCCCTGTCTCACTCCACGACGTATCTTGATTTCTTCAGTCGTTTCTCTTTTTTACTTTTATATTGGCAGTTTGTCGCCAATATAAGTTACAAATTATTCTCACATCTCTCATGTCGATGTTCTTGACAAGGAGAAGCTGTTGTAATTTTCCATGTCTCACATTATCGAATGCCTTTTGGAAGTCCATGAAGCATGCATACACAACTTGGTTCATATCTAAACAGCGTTTGCAAAGTACATTAACCCCAAAGGGAGCCTCTCTTGTTCCAAGGCCTGCCCAGAAACCAAATTGGGTATTGCTTATATCTTCTTCCAGGTTTTTATATATTCTCTTGTGAATAATCTTTACGAACAGTTATAATGTATGGACTCATGAGTGCAATTGTTCGGTAGTCTTCGCATTCTTTTGCATTAGCTTTCTTGGGGATCAGTACACAGGCACCGACTAACCACTTTTGAAGTGTTAACGTCAGATGAAAAATGGAAGTTCGTGACGACTCCTATTCAGCTTCACTATTTCAAAATTTTTACTTGCCCGGCGAAGACCGAAGTCTCCGCCGGCGGGGTAAGGAAAACACCACTTGTTGGCTTCTTGAGGTTGAATCTCACAAAACGCGGGCTGCACACGACGGGGGAATGGAGCCGGAAGAAGACTTTTTCTTTCTAATCTACAGGATAACGTACGCGAGACGTCAAGTCGTTCAACATGTTTTCGCTCACAAAGGGGAACCACAGGTAAGCAAGAGCCGACTCTCTGGTGTCAAGAAGCAATTAAAAACACGTTAAGGCAAATAGCGTCACCCGGACGGGGAAACAGAGCTAAATTTAGATTGAGCATATGTACTTGAATTGATGGTAAAATGAGCTGGGAGACGCTAATATTCACAACGAACGGAATCGGGTCTTAAAACCTTACTGAACTGTTAATTTGGGCGTGGTTGAACCAGGATAAGCAACAAAAATGAAAGCTAATGTGGAAAAATTGCAGAAAGCGCTAGACGCGAAAATTGTCCTTACACAGTATCTAGTACCAATCGTTTTATTTTACCTTTCTTTACGAAATGTTCTTGACTAACGTTAAATACTGGAGCCTTAACCCATTGCTTGCTATTAATTTGTAAGTTTACCTGTGCACAATTTCATTTAGTTACTCCACCAACCTGACCTGGCGAAAGCCATAGTACTCATCCAGTATTTTTTGTTGTATATCAACAAATAAACAGTTTTTTGTCACTCGAAAAAAAGCAGTCTAAATACATAGGCATATCATATATCTTATAAAATATTTTCATAAAATGTAGATTAATAAAACTAAAAAAGGTACAATTTATATTTCTTATAATTTATTACAATACATAGATATAAATAACTACAATAAATCAAATATATAAAAAAAATTAAAAGTAGACATGGCACTTAATTTTAGCTAATTATGTGATTTTTACAGCTATTCAAACTGCACTCACAATTGTATTCGATAACATTTGTCATAATTGTTCCTAATACACATAACCACACATAAAAACTGTGCCTGGAAAAGACAAATTAACGCCCTAGAGCACATTTGGACCTAAGTGTAAGGAAGTGAGCATGTGTGTACATATGTGCGTCGTAAAATTAAAATTGCAATGTAAATTACACATTCATTGTTCACATTTAAATACCCATACTTGCTCACTTCTTCTATGTGTATGTGCTTAAATCTGAAGTACTTTATTAATCACAATGCCGTAACAATACAATTTGTGCAAAATATTTCCTTAAAACAGTAGTAGAGGTACAATAACAATATGGGGGTTCTATTTAAATTTACTGAAGTGTTTTAGTGACACGAGTCACTCAATTATTTTGTAATTTGAGGTATAAAAAATATATTGTAACCATAACAATATAATAATAATTCTCACTTAGGTTAAATGTTGTGTATTTGATTTACTTATGTCCCTTTCTATTTGTTGAGTCTAAGGGTATATTTTATTCTAACACATTATTAAAGTAATAAGTCATTTATTTTAAATAACGTAGTTATAAACAAAGAAATTGTGGGCCGTCTCTATGTAATACATTTTAAATGTTTCTTGTTCATTACAGGTATTGAGTATTTCTTTCACTAATAGTAGTTTACGTAACAAGTCCGGAAAGACAATCTTTACAGCATGTGTAGGGAAATTTCAGGCCAATGTCGAAGGTGAGCCCTGAAAGACTACAAGTCCTGTAAAGGGCGTTTCCGTATGAGTTACGTACAACACTTTATATCCTCTTGACTTGTTAAACGGTCATTACTTTCGTCTGAACTGACTCGGTAAATGAGTCTTTACAGGCCAGGTGCCTGTAAAGTGTTACTGTCGTTTGAACTGACCTGTAAGTCTTTACAGGCCAGGTTGTTATTTGCTAAAAAGAAAATAATATATATTTCACAGCACGGCGGTTCAGGAATTGTCTAGTAGTGTAGCAAATTTTCGCCAGCTAGTTCCTGAGCAGGAAAGGGGGGGGGGGGTGTCCGGAAGCGCCACTCGTTCGAGACGGTCAAAACCAGAAAACCTACAGGTGGCGGTTGTAAGTTCCTAAACCACTTAGCTGTTTCATAAAAATAATAAGACAGAAAACACCATAACTTGAAATAACTTAATTATTTATTTACAGTATGTACACACATACAATTTTGTAAATATGGTAGTCAATAGTGTTAAATGGGTTGTCTATATTACGTGGTCACATGGTCTTCAATTCATTTTGATGACTCTGTATATAAATATTAATTAATTAATCAACTTGCACCCCTATACAACTATTCTTTTGTTGTAACAGTAACAATCTGTTCCAGTTCCACTCAAGAAACAACCAAGACGTGCTCCTTTTTACAAATTGATTCGTATTTCACTATTTGTTTTATTTAAAATGCTCTGTTTTTTATTTTATAATTTCTATGTAGGTTGAGTGGCAAACAGTGGTGTTGATCATTTTGCTTTACCTATGAGACAGTGTTCCTAAAAGTAACATCTATTTTTGGAAATACGGGACAAAGTTGCTCCAGTTCCATACACATAATAGTGACAAAGGTACAGTTCGGCAAATAACAGTACGTCTTTACATTATAGTAACAATTTCAATACCAAACTAAGAAAAGGTTTCTATTTTTATTGAATATTGAGCAGAACATTAGCAGAAGCTTGCATGTCATGTTATGGAATTGAATTTTAACCCAAATCATATTGGTCTCCTTAGCAACCTACATTAATTAAATTACCTAATACTACAAACCGGTCTTCTTGCAAATTTTCCTGTTAAAAAAATCAGTTTTACTTTTCCATTACTTTAATAGCTACTCTTGGACTTTACTCTCTCAAGAGAAGCATACAAGTTCTTACAAAATATACGTTCTTGCACTATTTTCTAAAACATTAAACGTTATAGGGTAACGGTACCAGTAATGGACACTTTTTGTATGACAGTAGCAAAAATAAGAGAATTATCCAGTGACTCTAGGTAGGTGAAATATCCACTAGGTCATTTGCTGTCATATTCCTTAAACGTTAGTGGCTAACTATACATATATGTGACAAATTAAAATGTTGGACCACTACTAACATCCAATAATATTAAGTGAGCTGGTCTTGGTCATAGAGAAGAAGTCATCGAAGCAGTTACCAAAAACAGTATGAGTAAAAAATCTGAAGCTCGTGAATTTAATGTTCCTCATGGCACCCTTGTTCGAAAATTGTCGATGCCTACTGTTCATCGCAGAAAAAAAGGGCCCAGCAACAGAGTTGTCCAAAACAGAAGAAAAAATGATAGGGTACTATGGCTAGGAAAGGTTTTCCAGTTCACAGACAAGATCTTCTTTTGTCAGTTAAAAAGGTGATTGAGGAAACAGGATGAAAATCAAAATATTTATTAAACGAAACACCAGACCGTTCCTAGTTTGAAAGATTCTTAAGAAGACACCCAAAGATTAAACAAAGATATGCTGAGTCGGTGACTAAAGCTTGAAACGTGGTTTGATGAAGTTTTAAGTTTTTTAGAAGAAGAAAATTATACTATAATAAATTATTCAAGTCGTATATTCAATGAAGACGAGGTAGAGTTTTCCTTATGCCAAAAAAGTTGGAAGGTCATAGGACCTGCAGAAAGTAAAGAAGATTTCTATGCAAGTCACATCTGAATAAGAACAAATAACTATTATGGCCACATTATCAGTCAGCAAATGATAAATATGTTCCACCCATGTTAATATTTCCGTAATTCCTTGGCCTATAGCTGAATTGGAGTGGATGACATCAGCTGTATTCTATGAATACATAGCAACTCATTCATTCATTCAAAAACTAGTCATTCTTTTTGTTGATGGTCATCGATCACATCTGACCAAGGAAGTCAAGAACTATGTGATGAAAATGATTGTTGGCAGATGTTCCAGTATTTAAACCTTTAAACGTGGTTGGGCAACAGAAGTGAGAAACTGCAAATTTGACGATTACCCAAAAGACGAGACGTGGTACAATTTTAAGATCTGTTTTTGCTTCTCAAAACGCTATTCAAAATGGCTTTAGGAAAACCGGTTTATATCCATTTGATAAACAAAATGTGGACTACTCCAAATGTATAGCCAACAGAAAGACTGTAATTGAAAATAGCGAGAAAAATATTAACTCAAACGCCACATACAACGAACACAAAAATGCTATAGAAGTTTTAGAAAATAAAATTGAGAAAACGTATGCGACCGTAGAAAACTGGTCTGGAGATATGTTGTTTTAAACTGTACAATGCTAGGCAGCAATTAAAATTGAAAATGCAAATTCTGAGAATCCGGTGGAAGTATCTGAAAAAACTTCAATGTAAACAATAAGCAAATAAAAACCTAGAATCTCCTGAAAACAGTGAAATACCTGCTATAAGTCATAATTATCCAGTTGCTGGTCCATCCTGAAAAAGGAAATATTTGTAATTATGAAGAAAAAGAAATCGGGGGTATAAAATACCTACTTTTTTAAAGAAATGTTTGGTGTTCCTTTGAACTCCAGATAAAAAAAAATAGAAGCTCCAACAAAGAGAAGGCAACATTTTCCTGTTGTTGTTTTAAGTGCAAAGTATAGGGAATTCTATGAAACAAAAATTGCTAAAAAAAAAAACAAAGAATGGCAAAACAACTTCTCATAACACTTAGCATTGTTAATGGGGAAAGTACCTCTAAATCATACATGAACGTTAGATATAAAGATGAAGATCTTGATCTTAGTTAACCGACAAATCTGACTTTATCCATTGGACAACATGTTATTGTTAAATACGAGGAAATTTTTTATCCAGGTAAATGTTCATGTATATCCTTGTTGAGTAGCAGAGATTAAAAAAATATATAAAATTCATACCTTGCATATATCATAATATAATACATAAAACTCTTAGGGCCGGTTGCAGAAAGCAATGTTAAGTCTGGTGTTAGCTAACGTCGCGTCAAAGTGAACAAAATCGCATCAAATTTTGTTTACTAATGTATTAGTTACCATAAGCATTTGAGATTTGATTCGTTTTTGTTCACTTTGACGTCGCGTTAGCTAACACCAGACTTAACATTGCTTTCTGCAACTGGCCCTCATTTTTCTATTTCTTGCAGGAATAATTCTGAAGCACAATTCTGAAGGAGCAGACATCCGAACAATGGTTAGTGAGGGTATTAACTCTTGGAAATGGCTATTAAAAGATATAAGCTTTATTATTTTAAGGAAGATATTGCTTGTACTACTCAAGGACCCCACGAGAAAAGTAATAGCGGACATTACAATGTACCTGAGATGGAAAAATATAATTAAAACATAATTTAAGCACAATTTCCATTACTTGCTTATACAATGTCCACTACACACATTCCTGAATCCACTACTGGCACATTTGCTAAACTTTAAAAAATAAACCCTTAAGATTTTTTAAAATTATGATAACTACTGGATCCTGCAGTGATATCTATAGAAAGATTCGTTTAAATGAACTAGCTACACATTTATTTACAATAACTTGCGACATTATTTAAAAATGATCAAAGATGAAACTTTCCTAAAGGTGTTCCTTACTGGTACCGTTACCCTATCCAGTTACAAGAGCTGATATCAGTAATTAAAATAAAATACCTTTTACATTTAAATCATTTTTGATAATTTAGAAATTAATTCTAAATGTGCTCGATACAGAAATGTTTTGGCAACTTTACAGTTCGGGGCACGACACTCGACGGAAGAGTTTGGCTTGTGATTTGAAAGGTCAGGACCATCGTTAGCTTTAGCGCTAATATACTAATAGTATAACGTACATTTTATTTCGTACAGTGTCCCATTGTTTAATCTAGTCACCTTACCTATAACTTAAGTAATTTAAATACTTCGGTCTGGTAAATACATCATTACAGTACTGGATTTGGTAAGCTGTCATATCAACCACTTACCAGATTTCACACTGTGCTGCTTGAGCATTTTAAACAATAAAAGTGACACGGTTTGAAACAAAGAATATTGCAATGGTTACTCAATTTTCTAAGTAGAGATGGATTAATTTTATGAACCTCAATCCTGAATAGGTTTTTTATATTTAACAAATTTTGGTAGAATATGTCTACAGAGATGGATGTACGAACAGCTACTAATAAAGCAAAGAAAACTCAACAAAAAATAATCATATTCAATCTAAAGCACATTTATAGCATTTTATAGGAACAATACTAGAGCTCCATTTGTTTTTTCTACTGCACATAGCTTCACAACATAATCTTTATATGCTGTTTTCTAAGTACTCCTGGAATTCAAATGATACAACTCTTTTTTAACATTAGGGCACATCAGTTGAAGTTTTAGTAAGTAAATTATTGACGATAATTACTGTTTCCTTTTTGTTCAGTCCTTTATTGCTCATATTTACCTTGTTCATCTAACTTTCTGCATTAATGTAGTACAAAAATCATATTGGCACAGCACTTTACAACAGCAAATTTGTAAAAACGTCACTTAAATTGCTATATTCAGAATGATATGGTGGGTTGCAGCACTTACAATGTTCCTACTCCACAGCCTTCGAACGGTTTATAAAATACTAAAGACAACTATTATAAAATCCCACTAACTATGCCCATTGTTGTTGCACATCTTTCAAATGCTCATAGGCACGGTACGTAATGTTCAGTGCGGGCACGACTTCCCTCAAGGTGTTTTCCCCCATTAAGCTCAAACCTGCCAGGCCAAGGTACGTATGCAGCGGGTCAGACATGCTGTCGACCCACTTCGAAAACCCGCCAACAATGTCGTTCTGAGTGGCCAGCACGTACGAACGGTTTTGTTCAAAGTCAGAAAGATCGAAAGAGCCTAGAATTTTCAAGGCGGCGCCGATCCAGAATGAGTAGCAGGTGTCCACTGGCTTGTTAGGCCGTCCTTGGAAGCCGTCAAGTTGCCGGCTCAGCAACCAGCGCCGCAATCCCGCCAGTTGGTCTGCATTCAGGCTGTGCAACCGATTGCAAAGGGCTAAGGTGGCAAGGGCGCAGTAAGTTGAGCCTCCGTGCGACTCTAATTCGGGCCCTTGACCTATTCCATAATCATACGACTGCAATAATAGATTTTAGAATTGGCTTCTCCGAGCACGGGGTAACTTACAATGCTTTTGATGATGAAATTGACTGCTCGCTCAATGTCCATTCCTGACCAGTCGTTTAAAAGGTAGCAAATATTTGCAGCAATGAAGAGAAAGCGCATGTCGTTTTCTGTACCATCTTTGGCACCAGTGAAACAGCCATCCGGCAGCTGGAGGGTTCGCAAACCTAAGAAATCATGGTTACAATGAGACTAAATGTGTTAAAATAGGCAAAGATAACTTACAATATAATTCTACAGAACCTTAAACTTGCAGGACCAGCATTAAATTAATTGTAAATTGTTTGAAACTGTACACTTTACTTAAAGCTGTTTTTATGAATAATTTTGATATATTGTTGATATGGATACAGGGGTATAAAAATCAGTTTAAATAGAATTAAAAGATTACAGTAATTAAATATTATAAAGATCAATTTGAATATGAATTGGGTATTTAAATTATTAATATGCATTTAGTAATGCAAGAAAATAGAATTTATAATTTAATAATATGAGGCTGATTGAGAAACAGAAGTATTTTAACTTAATGTAATATGTAAATATGAAATTGGAAAATGACGACAAATACTTCTTCGAGGTAGACTATTATACATAGTGGGTAGAAATCAAAATAAAGCTTTTATAGAGTGTTGGATGGAAAAAATAAGCAATATCGTTAAGGAGTTTGTTTTTATAATTTGATATAACAAATTTGAAAATAAAATGATGTAACCGATTTTTGTAAATAGAAATTATTATATAAACCCTGTTTTAAAATGTTTAAATATGTATGAAGTATAAAGGGGTTGCAGTTTAATATAAAATATGCGAATGGTGTACAAGAAATAAAATAAATATTAAAAGTAAGAAGGTGAGCAAACTAAATGGAGGAAGACAAAGAATATGGTGAGAATATTTAACTAAAGCAGTGCTACTCTACAGAAGAAAATAAAAAGAAATAGTGAATTAAGTTTATCGTGGAATTACATTTGACATTCTGCGTCGATTGAGTTGGATTACAACGAGCTATTTACACGGAAAAAGAGTCGCAGGGAAGTCGTTGGCAGAGTGAGCATGTTTATGGAGCTTGTCAATTGAGGTCTGGTGTCTTGTCCTTGGTCGGGATTCTTGGTGCTGAGCTGTGGCGTACTTCAGGTTTGGTTTGAATATTGAAGAGAAACAACTACTACTGGGGTCTGTTTGGATCCATGCTGTGAGGGAACTACGTGGGCTGATTTCTGAGGCAAACTAGTTTTCCTGGGTTAATACAAATCCTAATTCTGAGCAGTGACAGTTTGGTTGTCAGTGGAGGTCTTCACCGTGGTTTTGAGTGGAGCGGTTGTTATC
Source organism: Agriotes lineatus (assembly GCA_940337035.1). Taxonomy (NCBI): domain Eukaryota; kingdom Metazoa; phylum Arthropoda; class Insecta; order Coleoptera; family Elateridae; genus Agriotes; species Agriotes lineatus. The sequence goes on from OW679194.1 coordinate 39,911,300, forward strand.
AGTAGCAGAGTAGGACGAATTGGTTTCTGCCGAGGACAGTGATAAGTTCAAATAAAAGGAAATGAGTTTAGGTATTAAATAAGAACTAAAATAAAATAAAGATTAAAAGTGAAATAATTATTAAGGAAGTACTTACTATTTGAGATTGTCATACAACTAATGTAACGATCAAGTATTTGTGATTGAATTTTCAAAGTTGGTTTGACGTACCACTTGACAGAAGTTTTTTTGAATTGTCATAATTAAAATCGGAACATCACATTTCAGAATAAGCAATCTAGATAAAAGGAATTCACTCTGATTTTCAGGAGCTAGCCGGAAAAAAATAATTTTGAATATTGAAATTAAATAAATAGGACAATTTAAATTGACTAAAATTTAATTATAAACATAAACTTACAGGTAAAAGACAACGTTGAGGCTTAACCTTATCATATTTATGGCGGCCAAAAAACGTGGGGCAAACTGTGATTGTTAGAAATTTTAAATTAATAAACCATGTTGTTAGTCGACATATATACCGTGTGTCCACGGGAGGACGCACCATAGGGATAACCAAATAGAATAGAAAGATCGGCTAATGCTGTGATCGCCGGCACGCTAAAACGTTGTTTTCTGGCTTCTGACTCGCCACTGTATGAAACAATATTGTTATAAATGGTACAAGAAAAGGGACGGTGGTCACAGCACTGGTTGATATTTATATTCTATTAGCATTATCTTATCTCTATGGTGCGTACTCCTGTGGACACACGGTATATCGATCCAACGTGGGGGTAGTAAAAATCAGCTTGAATAAAACTTATTAGAGGGGCACAACTGTAAATAAACTTAGCACTATTTGAAAACAGTTCAAATATCACTGAAAACTCAAATAATTCTTAATTTAAAAAACAATTAAACAGAAGACACCACTAATGATTAAATAAAGGTGGTAAGCAGGTTTATTGTTAATAATTGTAGGACAGAATAAATAGTTTCATATGTTGATAAAAGGTCATAATAATGGTAAACACGTATTGAGTTAATATTTAAATAAAATGGCTGATAAAAGGATTACACGGAAAAGTAAAAGGACAGAAGAGGAAAAAGGAGAGGAACAGGAGGAAATGGGAGTAAGAGTAGTTTCTACTGAAGCAGAAATCGAGGAACAGCAAGAGGTAGGTGTGCAAGGAGGTCAGGTAAGAGATCAAGAGGCGAGTATAGTAAAGGATGACAGCATGAGACAGTTCATGGAAAAGATGTTACAGTCAACGCAAGAAAATTTACAACAATCGATTGAGAAAAAGGCAGAAGAAACTAAGAAAGATGCCGCAGAAAGGGAAACTAGATTGCTGGCTTCAATACATGATATTGCGGAGAAGTTGACGCAGGAAAATAGGAGAGATGCTGAGGAGAGGGAAAGAAGATTAGAAGAATCAATCAAGGATGCAGAAGAATGGGAAAGCAGATTGCAGGCAGCTATTCAAAATACTGCAGAGAAGTTGCAAGAGCAAAAAGTTCATGCAGATAAGATGGAAGATTCCTTGAACAAGTCAAGGGAAGAATTTTAAAAAATTCTAGTACAAAATAAACAATAACTAAAATTTCAATTAGGTAAAATAAATCAGAAGTTGGATAGTTGGGTAAGTAAGAAAGATTATTCTGAGGAAAAGAATGAGAAGGTGAAACAATCACTACAGACAGAGAAATTTACCTTGGAAGAGTTAGAACAAGAAAGTACTACAATGGAACGCAAGATGTTGATTTTCATATTGACAGAAGAGAGGAGGAATATTGGTGTAAGCATGAAACTGATATTACTGACCATTTTAAGCAGGGATTCAGAGAAGACACCTGTACAACAAATTGTAGAATTATAAAACGAACAAATATTAATGAAAATGGTATTTTATTAACATTAAATAAAATTGAAATATCTTGGAGAACAGTTTTAATAATCAACAAGAATAGTAATAAATATCCAGGAGGACATGCTGAATTTTATAAAGAAAATTCAATTACAGGATGTCACATAATTAAAGTCGACAAACATAAGAAGATAAAAAAGGAAATGATTAAACAAAGATTGATGGATAATTTGAAACAAAAGAAAGTAGTAAGCCTTAGAGCTGAACTAAAAAAATTAAAACAAGCAGCTAAAGCAGCTAAGGATGTTAAGAAGGCCACTGAAGACAACATGGAAGGAATATTAAGATAACATTCATAAATTCGGCTTGTCAAGATGTTAAATGGTAGTTTTAATTTTTTGTTTTAATTAAATACAGTTAAAGAAAAATAGGAATCATCATGAATTTACCATTCATAAAAGTCCGTTTAAACAATTGTGAATATTCAGCATTAATAGATAGTGATACAATGGCTTCTTTAATAAAAGAGGAAATAATTCTAAAACATTTAAATGTCTTACATAGAAACATAATTAAAGTTAATAAGATAGATTTGTTAGCTGCAACAAAAAGAAACATTTCAACTACCAAACAGAATGTTACATATTAAAATAATTATTAATAAATGGGAAAGTGTTGTTAGATTGTTCATAGTAAATGCTCTGAGTGTAGATATTGTATTGGGAATCGACATGATTCAACAATTGGGAATAAAAATAGATGAGGAGCATAAATGCATTCATCTCAAGGGGTTAATTAAATCTTGGACAGAACCCAAAAGTGGCTGCCAAGAAAATAAGTGTGGCCAAGTCAAAAGTACTGGAGACGCGATAGAATGGAACAAAGGTATAATAATTAACAGTAATAGAATATTGAATTTAAAAGATAATTATACTGACAGAGGGGTATTGTTGAATGATTTGAAATTAGGTGAGAAAAATCTACATGTTAAGGACAGATTATTAGAAATAATTAACAGAAATATTGAGATTATTAATGAAAAAGTAGGTCAAGCAGAAAAATGCATTCACAAGTTGCAAGTTGAATCACAGAGTTGTAACAGTAAGTCTCATCCAATTCCTTTTGCACTAAAAGAACAAGTTAAAAATGAAATACAGAAAATGGTAAAGGATGGAGTAATTGAATATTCAAAAAGTAATTTTATTAATCCATTAGTAGTGGTTAAGAATTAATTAGATTACAAAGCCACAATATGAATCTCCACAGACGATTGATGGTTTGTTAATAGAATATGGGACAAAAAATACTAACAAAGTTAAACTTAAAAAATTCGTTTTGGCTTATTCCATTGCTTAACAAACTTATAAGCAAAAGACAACGTGGAGCATTAACCTTATCAATATATACCGCATGTAATTGAACTATAGGTAAATAAGTATACAGGGTCCAGCAAAGATGGAGGATGGAAGATATTTCTAGAAGGGTGCAGGCCAACTGGGCAAACGGTCAACTCTATAATCCCGCTACTTAATTTTTACCTGTAAGTATAGGGGTCAACTGGGCAAGGGACTTGCGCTAGGGCCTACACACATTTTTTACATTACACAGGAATGTTTGTACTAAGTACACACAAATCTTAAATCTGCAAATAACCTAAATTCGTATCTTTACATTACACAGAAATGTTTGTACTAAGTACACACAAATCTTAAATCTGCAAATAACCTAAATTCGTATCTTTGTACAAACAATTTTTGCTTGTTACCCAGTTGACCCCTAGGATTTATGGACAAACTGACCATTTTGCCCAGTTGGCCTCCTCCGTTCTAGAAGTATGAGAATTACCTACGTACACTTAAAACTTTACTTATATAAAAGTTGTAGGTACAATGGTGGTCTACATTAATAAAATACTTTTGATTATACAGAGTGGTCCAGAAAGAGTGACAAACCAAACTTAACATAGTTTCTTTGCGAATTGCAAAAAATCCAAAGAACAGATTAAGAGATATGCCTAAGGACACAGGTAACACGAGGGGAAGAAAAGCTAAGAGTGGTTTGAAGGGTACCCTGGAAATAATAAACATTAAGGCAAATTTAGTAATACGGCTTTGTGGCAGTCTCTGGTAACAGATGTATTGTAATGATAGCCCTACTGAATGAAAAGTCCTTTTAACTAAAAAATAATAAATACGGCAAATCACAACTTACAAATTAACTAGTTTTAATAAAGAATTCTGTGTAATCTCAGGGCTAATCAAAATGATGTTGTAATTATTATTTGCAAAATAAATGGTTTATTGCTCTTTCTATTTTATTCATTTGTAATCAAATAAAATAAAGCTCCGGTCTAGCATGAGAAGAACTCTTTTTGAAAGGGTTAGCAGTGGTGTAGTGGCAAATTTGCCAGTGGGGGAACGCTATACTTCCGGGGGGTTTGGGGGGTATGGAATATCCCCCAGGAAAAGGGGGGTCCATATTATTCATTAGTAAACAAATTTTTATGCGCTTTTGTTTATTTTAACAGAGAATTAAAGTTAACGTCAGATTAGTGGCCTTCATAAGACCGGCCGTTAGTGTGTGAAAGTTGAAACAGTTAACGTTGGCAATTCCATCCGCGAATGGCAAAGCAAATATCCAGGAACGGCAAAGAAAAGGGAGCACAAAGGTGCCCCGCGTAAAATCAAATCAGCGAACTGCAAAGCCACAAACGGCGAGGTCTGACTGTACCTAAATTTTAAAAAACTGTAATTTTTGTTTTATGCCATATGCTTATTTCGGCTTTAGATAACTCTTTTTAATTCAAGACATGTATTAAAAGTATCACATGGGATGCCGGAACAAATAATTCAACACATGGATGTTAGGTCACCTTATTGAAGGAAACGGTAATCTAGAATCATTTCCTATTTATATACAGCTTGCCTAAAATTGTACGGAATAATAGCTACTTGTTGCCTAGCTACCAAAGTAATTATTACATTTTCCACGGCCTGCTGAATTGTGTGACAAATGTCACTTTCTACGGCCTGGGCATTTTTTTGAAATCCATTGTTGTTTCCATTTCTGAGAAAAGCCAATTTTGGTCGTTTGGCGCCACATACCCACGATGACATTTAAATGACAATGGCTGTCAAGACTAATTCGTGTTTAGAAATGATTTTTTAAATGCATTATCAGTAGGATAAGGACCTATTGTTTTGAATGTAATATAAATTGACCATATGACCAAAGCAGTCGGTGTCTAAGGTACCTGGTACTCTGCATGCCTAGACCTTGCCCATTAACAAACAAACAAACAATAGTTATTTACATTACAAGCTGCGAAAGCTTACTTTTAGGTGTGAGGTGTTTTTGAATGGCCGAGGCGAAGCGCAAGCGTAGCCGAGACTGTTTAAAAACTCCGAGCACCTGAAAGAGCTTACGCAGCGTGTAATGTATTAAACTTTTCATTCTCCCCTCATATTTAATAAAATACAATGACTTTTGTGATTATAATAAAATTAGTAAGACAGGTGGCTTGTCGTTAACGTTACTTTGGTAACAATACAAAAGCATTATTTTATGACATTTGTCAAATATCATTGAATAGTCTGTCATAATTTAACATGAATTTCATTAAAGAAGCTGCAAACATTGCGTGCAGAAGTTTGTTGCCGGACAAATCCAAAGGTCGGTACAATCAAGCTTACGAAAGTTTCATGGCATGGTGTGCAACGAATGATGTTGACATTTTTGCTTTTTGTCGTCCAGGGCACGAAAGTTTTTCATACCTAGCAACCCATCACTTAGCATATTTTACTTTCGCTTTCAATTGCCTTATCAAAATCGAAAATGGCACTTTCGTAGAGGGAAGAATGAAAACAATATGAATGGTGTAATCTATTGAGTGTCGTGTAAGTACCTTCGAGATCTATAGTTTTAATATTTTTCTTGAGAGATATTTTGAGCTCCAAGAATTCGTAGTTGAAAACAAAGTAATATTTTGAAACAGGTATTTTTTGGATAACTCACACATTTTCTCTAAAATAGAAGGTGATATCCAGATAATCATATTATTCTTATAAATTTGGAAGATGTTACTAGATGGTAATAGTGATGAAGTATTTTATTCTGTGTGTTATTGCAATGTTGTAAGTTTATGTGTAGTTTATTGTAAAAAAATTAAATTTAAACATTTAAAAGTGATTTGTTTTATTAGATATCTATCTGTAAATGCAGCAATTAAAAATGTACTAAAGAAAGTGCAATGTGATTTTATAATAATAATAATAATAATAATTTTATTTCCATTTGACGTATATACATATAGCGTATCGGAAATTGTCAGTACTTGCATTAACAAGTCAAATATACAAACACAGGTCCATATTATAAATATACAGTACAGATTAGATGCTACTGCAATAAGAAAAATATTCATTCAGAGAGTAGAAGCAGCGTTCTTTTAAGAATTCCTTTACTTTGGCTTTAAATCTACTTAGGTTGGCTGATTTTTTAAGTACCGCTGGCAAGTGATTGTAGATTTTAATTGCTGTGGATACTGGTGCTTTGCTTGTCTGATTAAGACGGTGATACGGCACATAGATGTTGTGGGCCGTCCTGGTTGAATAAAAATTTATGTCCCCGCATTTAGGCAAGGCGTTAATGTTTTCTCTAACGTAGACGAGACATTGATAAATATAAATACAATATACAGTCAGTATACCATGCAGTTTAAAATAATTGCGGCATGACTCTCGGAATTTATTTATCGTATGGCTGACACATTAAACAAATTTTAAACAAATTTTAAATTAAAAGGAAAGGCAAGCGAAACATGCATCTTAGAATGCGCTTCTGCATCACAAAAACTCTAATTGTATCGACTGAGTTACCCCAGCACATAATACCATATGTAATGAGGGAGTGTATGCTACCCCAATAAAAAGTTAGCAGTCTTCGCCCAGAAGAAGTTACTTGGAAACACCGTTCTTGGAAGCTACAACTAACAATTCTTTCCCGTTGTTTATGCATACCTATTTAAATAAAAATAGAAAATAGAAATCGCTAAAAAGCTACGTTGTTTGAAGCACCAGTACGATAATTTAAATTTAGCTTCAAACCGTTTCCTTCGTAAAACTTGGAGGTAAATTCATGATAAGATATTCCCCAATTGGTATACTTGCACGTTGTAGATCCGCTTTCTATTTTAACAATACCAAACGAAATTATAAGCAATAATAACGAATAAATTAATCAACAAATTATACTGTGAACGTAAATCATGTAAATGAGAAATACTCGAAAAAACTAGCAGGAAACTGATAAAAATACACAATAGAAAATCAAAGTAAAAAATACACGGGAGGGTTACATTATTGTTGCAAAATTTTAAGAAACGTCGTAAAATTTAAACAAATATTTGCATTGTAGTGAACGTAGTAACTGATGTTATATTGCAAATTTGAAATTCCCGCTTGTGGGTATACAGCGCTCTGCGGAGAATCGCAAAACTTCACATATGCCCAGGCCGTATACAGTGACGTTTGTCAAATAATTCAGCAGGTCGTGACATTTGCTATTTATGCTACTCTTATGGCACACAGTAAATTGCATGTGCATGTTTCGTAGAATTTTAGGCAACCTATATATTTTTTCTAGTTAATTTAATGCTGTTTCTGTAATCACTAGGATTACTACAGAATTCTGCAAATTATATATAGATATTTTATTGTATACACAACCTGTTAAAATGTTTCAGAACTTACTTTTAATTATGGATTTTCGATTTACATTCTTTAAATCATCACCTAATATCACAAGTGAACAAAGTCCACAGTACGTTCCTGCTAAATGACTCCATTTGTATAAAGCGTTTCGATCTTTATTGTACTTCGTATTTAGAGTTGACGAACCTTGAAAGCCACTAACCAATTCTAGCACATAAAACTATATTAGATTCTCTAACCTCGCCCAGCAAGTACACGACTTACCGTTATCGTCGACTACCTGCAAGGAATAAATCCAGTCTATGATAGATTTTTTTCTCTCTTCGCTAATTAAGTCTAACGCATTTAACACATCAAGACCTGATAGAGCAAAATAAGCTATGGTCATTCTAAAACAAACGAATTACTACAATCACTCGAGGTGCTCCGCAGTCATACCTCGTTGTATCACAGGTTATGAGAGATGGTGGCAAAGTGTCCAAAAATCGTAGCAGATATTTTACATGCAGCTTGTGCTTTAGAGGAGCTTGGGGATCATATACGAAGTCCATCTTGGTTTTGTAGGTTAGAATATGGAATCTGTTTACACTAAATTAATGCTTGTGCCGGTTTATGGTCTGGAGAGGTTTGTATATTGATTGACTAGATAGACAGGCGATATGTTAGTCACGCCAGGCCATTATTAATGTACGAAACCACACCTTCTTGGATAATTCGGTGGTATAGAAAAGGCAAGGAGCCAGTTTATGCACGTCATCAACAAGTCATGATGTCACATATTTATTCCGTTTACGCTAGGTTTAAAAACGACTTAAATAAATCACAATGGTATGCAACCCACCAAACAGTATTCAACCGACTAACCAGTATGCAACCCAACAAACAGTATTCACCCATCAAACAGTAAAATTTATAAATTGCAATTATTATTGTGCATCAGATTACAACGTGATTATTATTTATTTAAATTGATCTAATTTATGAATTGATTAAAATAACTTAAAACGAACATTGACAAAACAGTAAAAATGTAAATTTATTTCAATACACTTGAAACTCAGCAAACTAATTATCTACAATATAATATAATAATTAATCGCTATCACAAGTGTCATCAGATTCTTCGTCGTTGACTTCTATTATTATTGGGGCAATGTCTTCTACATCAAAACCCACTTCCCTGTCCCACCACTTCTGTATAATGCCCTCTGCATGTGTAACGCAATTTGACCACGTTTCAGCTGTTACTTTACTTAACGCTTCTTGCCACATATTTAGGGTATTTTCTACGCCGTACCCATGTTCACCTATATGTTTATTATAATAGGTTTTGGCAATCCCCCACACATTTTCTATGGGGTTGAAAATGCAATGGTAGGGAGGAAGTCTGAGTACAGTATGTCCATACTGTTCCGCAAGGTTGTCTGCGACATACGTTTTTGGAGGTTTGTGCCTGAAAAAAATTTGTTAGTACTTGAGCACACAGAATTCACTTAATATACTTACTGTGCAACCAACTGCAATAATTCCATTTTTAACACATTCCCCTCAATATTCACTGACCGGCTTGTTAACCAATCAATAATGTCTTGTTTTTTCCAACTAGCATTGGGTGTTTTATCGGCCAATGTGCTATGATAACTTGCGTTATCCATAACAATAATTGAGGGCTCCTCCAAATTTTTCAAAAGCTGATCTTCAAACCATTTTAAAAAAACTTCCTGATTCATTTCCCCGTGGTAATCCGGGTTTTTTGTGCTCGATGTAAAAATCAATGAAGCACCAGGAATAAATCCATCTCTGTTGCCAGCATGAAGAACGATATATCTAAGAAAATAGATAAATAATATTATTTAAATACTGTTAAACTTACAATGCTAACCTTTTTCCATCTGATTTTATTTTTTTAACGCTGTTTTTACTATCATCTTGCCATGATCTAGAAACAGTGCCATTTTCAAAAATCCACGTTTCGTCTAAATATACAAATTGTGAAGGTTTTTCCTGGTGCAGATTTTTAATGTATTTTCTTAGAAACTCCACTCTGCGGAAAGCAATGTGATCCAACTCCATGAGCCCTCTGCGTGGATCATCCTTTTTCCAGCGGAATCCTATATCTTTCAGGACCTTTCCTAACGAAGATATTCCTCCCTTGAAAACATCTCTTTCCTTCAAAACTCGCAATAGAGATGCCCGAGTAATATGTTGTTCTAACAAAAAATTATTCTTACTTGTAATGTTCAGCAAAAGAGAGTAAATGATTCACTTACTGTTTTGGTACATTTCATAAACCACATTTCTTATGGCTACTTGGTCGAAATCGTCAACGTCCACTACGGGTTTGGTTCTAAGCTTTTTCCGCTTCGGACTTTTGATAAGTTCATTTGCCTTTATTGTCTGTGCAACCGAACTAACGGTTGGTAGACATATTTGCAAGGCATTTGCAACTCTCTATAATAAATAAAACACTATAATGTAATAATACAATAATTATACGTTGTTTAACAAACCTCTTGGACAGCAGCTAAAGGAATTAAGGGGCCTCCATTGTCGCGTTCCCGCTCAAAATAGCTTAGTAGGGAGGCTATAAGCTGTTTTGACTGCTTACATAGGGCTTTCGGCATTATTTCCACAGCACAAAACACGTAAACGCAATAACTAACTTTGAAAAAGCACTACTAACAATCCACGTACGATCTCAATTAGTTAGGTTAGAAACACAAAACAGTAACTAAATACTATGTAAACCAAATACGATGTCACACCAACCTAAGAGCGGAAAATTTGGCAATAAAAATCAATTTGTTCGTTATAAATCGATAAAACTTCAAAATATTAACAGATTCATTAAATATATGGTTTTATTTTTAAAGTTGATACAAAAGTAATTCTTTTCGACGAATTATTTATAAAAACTAAATCTTATTTTTATTTATTTGGGGTTAGCGTTGAATGACCCTGCAAAAGTGCATTGATGACGTGCATAAACTGGCTCGTTGCCTTTCCTATACATATTAACCTTGAAGTATAGACAATTTGTTACTACCGCGGAACTAGGAAAAAATTGTTGGCCATCGACGTCGAGGTAGCCCAGAATATTAAGAAATAGAAAATAGATTATGGTACTCAAACTAAGGCTGATAAGTTTTACACCGGAGATCAGAGGTGCTTCAGATTCTACCTTTTTACAGGTCTGTAACTAGTAGTAAAACAGCAGCTGGTCTCAGGTGGCAAGGTTCACATCTGCAGAGCCGGCTCTAAGATTTCTTGTCTGTACAATTTGAAAGCGCCCTTATAGTGCAAGTGTTGAGAATATTTTCGTTTGCAAAATATGAGTGACGATTTTTGATTTTGGAATTAAGTTTTATACTAGTACTGCATCTACATAAAAAGCCATGTTCTTTAAGAATCTGGCCTCTTCACTACATAATAGGTATGCATTTTTTAAGAAGTACCGAGTCTATATTATGGAATTTTTGGAAAGCCACTTCAGTGCTGCTCAAATTGATATAAAATTATATCCATGGGCACGTTTCATTTTATCCGCTGACGCGTGGACATGGCTGTTCGATTTTGAGTTTTATGAAGGCGGTCTATATTGTTCAAGGCAGTGACACTGGGCTTGCAGTAACCTTTGGAATGGCCTAAACATGGCTTCGCTTTAACAAAGAATTACTAGTTTTGGTCACTTATTAAATGAACAATCTGTCAGTGTATTGTGCCTGTTATTCTAATATGCCAGTTGAAAAAGAATCTTTAAAATCTACATCATAGTGCGTTACTTCACCGTAATATTCGATTAACAATATTCCCAATGGGTAGGAAACGTTATCGAGAGGGCTTTGAACTAGATTTTGTCTTGCGACGGTATGTCGGTGACATCCATCTACCCAGAATTCAACGCGCTGGGTCACTTGAGTTGTCAGTTATCAAAGTGAGGTTGTGTGCATACGCAATCCATAATAGTTATTTACACTACAAGTGTTAGAGTGTAACTTTTTTTCCTCAAGTGTGGATGCCAAGTCTATTTTGTATAGAATTTTATTTGCTTTCATTTTAGTCAAGTGCATTGGTCAGTTCTGGTAACTAAGAACGTCTTTATTTATTGAAATTGGTAATTTGTTCACGTCAAAATAAAACTAAAAATGAATAAGTAATTTGTTCCTAAAATCGTTCATTCCTAAATTAAAAGCAGTGTCACTGTTTTTCACTCCGTGAAAACACTTCACACCCTGAAATTGTATTTAAAAAGCCTACTTTTTTAAATGATATTTTTACAAATAAGTTACATGACTTTGAAAAATTACTGTTTGACACGAGGCCACTTGATAACGGTTTTTTAACGCACTTTTCTATCTAATTCTTCATTGCAATTGACTTAATCTAAAACAGGAATTTCTTCAAAATAACTTGCCTGGAAGCATATATATAATACACATATATTGCTGGTAGGGCCTGGAAACTTCAGAAAACATTACGGCGCCGACATAGTCTCACTTGGAGTATAACGCGTCTCGTGCGCATGCGTCAGAATTCTATCTCCGCCTTTAGAAGCGAATTTTAAACTTGACCACTTCCCCATTGGGCGGACGGCGCCGCCGCGCTTGCGCACAGCTCACCGTATACATGAAGGAGTTGGTTGTGTGTCTCACTTCATCGGCAAGTTTCCCACTCATAGCCGCTAGCAATATAGTAAGTATTAGGCGCTTTCCTTTCATCCATGGGAGCAGCTCGGAGCGGCTCCAAACTCTCGCGCACCTCGTTCCTTTCACAAGGGCGTTTAACCTCGGAGTCGCTCTGGGCTTATTTCCCCTTTCCTCTCAAGGACCAGCTCGTTGGTCGGGGCGCGAAGCCACAGCCAGCCAGCATGCCATACTTTTAATTTTTAAAAGGCGCGAAGGCAAAATCATTTGAGGTTAGGTGCAACTTCTCCCTGGTTTTAGGTGCTATGCTAAATTTTTTGAAGAAAAAATGTCATCATTGAAATAAAGCCTCATCTTTGCGCATGAACAGAACTTTTAGCTATAGGAATGTTAATTTTTTGTAATTGTTAGGATTTTGAATTTGTTAAATTTTATATAACTAAGTTATTAATTAAACATTTTATTAAACGCTTACCATTCCTACATCTAAATTTGTTTCATTTTCTAAAGCAGTTGCTATTAGGAAAACAAAGACTGATAGAAGAAGACAATTCACTTGTGATATTGTAGTAAAATGGTGGGTGCATAGATTTAATTTTTCAGTATACTATAAGTTCTTAAAGTGTTGGAATATTTTTGGTTATAATAAAAAATGAAAATGAATTTCAGCCAGTTTTTGTTACTGTTCTGCACCAAACAAAAATTTCTCAAAATAACGTTTTAAGGTTATGTGACTGTTTAAAACTTTTGGCGCGCGCTAGATGTGCGGTATGCCGCTAAATCGCGTTCCATTCACGAGCAGCACCGAGCGACTCGGGCTTCTAGCCGTCGGGGTTTGATGCACGCGAAAGGAAAGCAGCTATTAGATATATGCCTGGAAGCCTGGGGTATTCTAGTTGGAAAAAGTCTCCAGTGGCGGCACTAGAAAATTTTGCTTGGGGGGCCTAGATGGGCCAAGTTGAAGTTAGGGGGGGGGGGGGGGCAGATCAAATAATGTATTATCAATTTAATTACTATTTTATTAAGAAATAACACCGTTCGTAAATTTACAGATTATTACAGGATATTATTTTATTTACTTATTAAGCCTGTATGACACTACGCAAAATTTTATGCAAAATTTACTTGTACATTTTCAGAAAAATACTGTTGCATACAGAAAATTGGCTGCCAAATTTTGCGCTGAATTTTCATGTAAATTATTTAGACCGTGTCATCGTCGCGGCATTTGCTGAATCGCGACGGCGCGGCGGTTGCCTATAAATTCTCGCCTTTCTTCTTCCGATAGTCAGTCGAGTTTCGCCTCTGACGTGGTTCACACGTTGAGTTACCGTGCTCTTTTCATTTTTTCCTCCTGATGAAGCCCCTTACGAAAGTGGGCGAAACGTTGATTTCTTCGATCTCAATCATGACACGGTCCAATCCCGGAAGTCGTTTATTACTTAATGACAATGGCCGTGAAAGCCTCAAAAATCATCTAAATTATTTAGAACTTGTTCTAAATTTTCTGGTAAATATGCGTGTAAAAATGCGCAGAAGTATCGTAAACAGACTAAACTGCAGCGCATGACGCGGAATATAAACATAAACATAACCTGCATTTTATTAGCATTGGGTGCGTTCAGCCGGCATAGCGCTCACAGACAAGAAAGGATAGCGCTGAGGTAGCGATTGCGTTGAACGCTTCGCTGACCGACAGGCTTCGGTTTCGCTTCGGCAGCAGTCGCCATTTTTGGGAGCGAATTTATTTTCGCTCAGTGTTGCCAGACGTACGATAATTATCGTTTTTGTAAGATAATTTAACCAGTCGTACGATGTGCGATAGCACATGTACGATAATGGCAAAATGTACAATAATTTGGCTATTACTGAAAATATTGACCGTATCTTCAATATTACAGTTACGTGCAGATATTTTTACTGAACCGGTATTAACCACAAGGTACTGAAATTTAATTCGGTGCTGCTATTATTTGTGATAACAAGCTGTTCAGATACATCGACCTTCCACATGCCTACTTTCGACTTTCATATTTTACAAAAAATGCATCCCGCAGGCATTCTCGATTCGCGGTTTAATTATTAGCACTTATCGTCGATTTACAATCTTCTTCTATCACACAGACCATGTAAAATCGGATTTATTTCAAAATTATTTCATTCTTGTAGTTATATTTTGCTATGTACCATCCAAAATATTATAATAGGATAAAATATGGCATTATATTGCTGGATTAATGATGCTAAACTGTCATTTTATTGCCAAGCGGCAGATAAAGTTATTATCTGCCGCTGACGACTTTATCTGCCGCTCGTCAGCGGCAGATAAAGTTATTATTTGCCGCTGACAACTTTATCTGCCGCTCGTCAGCGTCAGCAAACGTTTGAAGAAAAAATACTATATGTTATTCGGAGCAAAAGTATAGCTTTTGCTCCTAATAACATAATATACTATTATCCGCAAACGTCACGAAAGTGACAACTTATTTGTCTTTATTGACAAGGTAAAAGTGTCACTTTATCTGCCTAAGCAGCTAAAATAGGGACTTTTGCGTACTTTATCTGCCTAAGCACACAAAATCGTTGCTCTCTTTCTTTCTTTCTATGTTTGTTCGCTATCTCCTCCGAAGATACTGGACCGATTAAATTGTATGATGGCTTAAAATTTTGCTAACTTTTAGACTTAGATCGTAGGCCAGTTTTTATTTTCAAAAAGAGTACGAAAAAGTTTTAATTTAAATAAACCTTTAAGAAGCGGATCGGAGCATCTGTCGCCGTGGGTTATGGTGTGACAGCTGCTGTGGCCGTGTGCTATTAGCTCGGGTGATACGAGTGATATGTTTCCGGAAGAGGCCGTTAGGCCGAGTCCGGAATTTCGAGACGAGTATGGAAAAGCCACTTTCATACGAGTTTCGTACAATATTTTTTCGTACACTAGCATACAAAACGGAATACTAAATTTATCCTCGTATATAGCAAATAAGTAGAGTAATATTAATGTAAAGTAATATTATATGTGTTGTAACTAAGGAAACGTACGGCAAAGTGCTACTTTGCCGTACGAATACCGCAAAATACTACTTTGCCGTACGAATACCGCAAAGTGCAACTTTCTGATTAATAAATTGTACGGCAAAGTAGCTCTTTCAATGCTAGTGTACGAAAAAATTTATTTTCGCTTCATTTCCGCTAGATTACTCAGTTAGAGTGATGGAAGATAACCGCAAAGCGAAGTTTTAAATTTTAAAAATTGTAGCCTGAAATGGCCATGCTGCATTTCTGCATTAACGGAGAAATTGTAGAGGCACATTTTGGGAAACCGAAAAAATTAAGAAATTAAAATGACCATTTTCTCAAAATCAGTAGTTCCTTGAAATTATTGAAACAAATAGCCACTGATATGTGATAGAAAAGTAGCAATTAAAAAAAAACAGTCTAATTTTGACAAGAGTTAAATGCTCAAACTCAAAATTCTTCATGAGGTCTGAGATCCATCCTCATTCTAATTATTTTCTTCCACATTTAAATGGAAATTTTACAGCCTTTGTCGTCCTGGCAAAAATACGTCACTGTCGCTACGCAATCACAACATAACTGACGTTTGTGTTTGTAAACATAGCGCTCGCTAACCAAGGTCGTTCAGCCGTTCGTCGCTGCTGCAACTCAGCAAAAAGCGACCGCTGAGGGCGCTGAGACAGCGCTGCTCCGGCTGAACGCGCCCGGTGTTTGGGTTTACTTCTAATTATAACCTAGAAAGGCGCGAATTTTTTAAAAGCATGGATTCTGAAACGACCTTGCTGCAGTTTAATGTTAAGAAATTAAAATGACCATTTTCTCAAAATCAGTAGTTTCTTGAAATTATTGAAACAAATAGCCACTGAAATGTAATAGAAAAGTAGTAATTAAAAAAATTCAGTCTAATTTTGGCAAGAGTTAAATGCTCAAACTCAAAATTCTTCATGAGGTCCATCCTCATTCTTATTATTTTCTTTCACATTTAAATGGAAATTTTGTAGCCCTTGTCGTGGCAAAAATACGTCACTACGCAATCACAAAATTACTGACGTTTCTGTTTGCAAACATAGCTAGTTGCATAATTTTCGGCATCTATTAATAAACCACTGGCAGCATTAAAACCAAAAAACCGCTCGTGGATACTCCCATCCAAATGGTAACACACTACTAACGAACATTTTTCTTCTTTACTCAAGTGTGTAGTCTCGCCGCTAAGAATAGCAAAATATTTTGCTTGTTTTATGTCCTCGGAGATGTTATTCTTAACTAAAGCAGACATTATGTCAAGAAGAAGATTCTGAGTGTCGTGATGCAAGTATTTTGCATTTTTAGGCCCCTCCTCCAATCGCATTTGTATGATAAGGTCGTGTTTAGCCATAATTAGCATAAGTTCCCTAAAATTTCCTTGATTTAAGCTCACATCACTTTCATCGTGACCTCTTTGTGCCATGTTTGGGTAGCAGTAAAAAGCAGACACACAGCAAGAGTTTTAATGTGATGGCGGTTTTCCATAATTTGTTATTGGTAAATTTGATTTACCTTTGCAGCTACAGAGCTGGACTCGTTTTGCAGTTTTCTGAAATTTTCATGTTTCGTGAAACCTTTCTTCTCTAGCGCTTTTTTCCAACTGAAAAATCAACATGGGTAACAGAGCTGGGCAGTAATTAATTACTTTTTAATTAAATTCCTTTTTGTTTATTTGCCTTGGAATTGAATTACTTTTCAAAATGCCGTAATTGTAATTGGGAATTGCAATCTTTGTTAGAAAGTACTTGAAAATTACTTTTTAAAAGTAATTAATTACTGCATTCAATTACTCAACTACTTTCGTGTAATTAAAATTACTCTCAAGTATTTAAATTACTTTATAGGTATTTGAATTACTTGTGGTAATTGAAATTACTCGAGGTAATTGAATTACTTTGTGGTATTTCAATTACTGAATTACTGACCTCGATAGGGTGCTAAATCTCCAGAACGTATAAAAAAGATAAGGTCTTATTAAGTTACATATTAATCAAATCGCAGGGTATTCCCTGCGCAATATAAACCTAATTTATTATTTCTTCTGACGAGTCGAATAACAGCAACTTCTGCATTTTGTATGACGCGTCCACGTGCGTGTATCTAGCTTGTAATAGTGACACTAATATTTATTGTGAGAGACGCTAAGTGTAAGACGCTATAAGAATATTTGCGGTAAGTACATTACAGATTACAATACCTACGGTAAAATAATAATTTTAAATAGCTTCAGTAGACGATATTGGTTCATAATGGTTATTTATTCATTTCAATTTGTTTGTTTTAAACGACCCGTGCAAGTGTAACAGACGTTAAGTCCAGAAAATTACGTTTTTGAGTGAGGAATTGAATTAAACGGACAAAATCCGATAACAACATTTAAACAGCGGAAAACACACATATAAAATGTACCCAATTGCAAAATCCCATGTCTGGTTGACTCAATAGTAGTTTGTATACCAAGGCACTGAAGTATAACTTTTTATCACGAATGTGGATTTAGTTGCCGAGGCCCGTAGGGCCAAGGCAAATAAACCACATGAGGGATAAAAAGGAACTTCAGTGCCGAGGTGTACACTATGTTTTATTTGAAATCGAGAAATCGTGAAATTACAACATTTTAACCAAATTTTGTAGGTTATGTTCGCTCCATTGACGTTTATCTATCGCCTCGCCACCTACAAAAAAGTCGTAAAACAATGGATTACTTCACTGCCGATTTCTCGTATTTTAATGACGATTTCGGCGTACTTCACTGCCGATTTCAAATAAAAATGCATTATGGCGTATGGTAATTTTAAAACGCCTCCGCATAAGTTTACCGCATTCTTGCACTGAACATTTTGTAAATTATCCATTCTTTGTCGCTTTCTTGCCTTGTAATGCTCATATGCTGCTTTGTATACTGGCACTAGTGCATAATTTGTATGGACTACTGTAGCATGTTAGCTTCGATTATTATTAAAAACCCCCTTGCTAATTACGAGACATTCAAATATTGGCTTCGTATAGTGACCCAATTTACGTAATTTCAGATATTTTATTGCCCTAAACTTAAAATCAATAGGTATTATTAAAGATGTTAATAACATTTTGAAATTTGAAGTAAAAATATGAAAGCAACCTGAGCAATTTAATTGTTGAGCGTTCACAGTAATTTTCTTATTCGGTGTGTTCAAAAAGAAATTACTTAAGGGTTGGCCATGGAATATAAAAGTATTGGCAACAGCAAGCTTTAGAATTCATTAACATAATCACTGTTGTTGCTGTCAAAAGTTTTTATTATACACTGATATCGCGATTAAAAATTCTAAAAATTGCCATATTCTTTTTGAACACATAGTATAAAGGTCACTTGAATGTAAAAATGACTTCATTGTTACGTGCTTGAGCAAATGTGTTTTGTTTTTGTATCTAAAGTACGAATTCTTATTTCAATCAGCCGTTTTCAAGTAGGTTTATCAGTCATCTGTCAACTTTCAACGGTCCCTGATCAACACCAAATTGATATTTTGTTTTAAAATTTCAGAAGTTACCTAATGCATTTTTAATAACTATTTGTATTACTAGGGAGGAAAATGTATCATTCCCTCCCGCAGATGTAGTTTAGTACTTCAGAGTTTGAGAGAACAGTACCTAATCAATTTATTGTAATCATGCAAGGGATGAAATGACGTTTTAGTCCAGAGTTATACATTCAACACTTTTACATTTTATGATGAGACTATCTCTTGTAATCAGCTGCATTCAAAAATATTTAATAATGAAAACCAGGAGGCTAGTTGATTTATTATTTATAATAATCACATTGTCTCCTGTCTCTAATGGCAACGGCAGTCAATGTATTATATTCCCTCCCACTGCCATTAGAAACCAACCAGGGACCCAAACGTATATTTTCCCTATACCCCTAACAGGCGACGGAAAATGTCACTTTCGTATAAAGGGGTAAAAAAAATATTTTCGAACAGAGCCAACAAAAAATGCTCAAATTGCGCCAATTGGATCGTTCTACAAAATCTAAACAGAAATTTGCTGTCAAACACTTAAGAAATCCAATGCTCCACCTTGTATACTTAGGTAAGTTACACATTTTCGTCATTCACCCCATGTTAAACGTATTTAATAATAGATTGTTCTACAAGTTAAGGAAATTGAAAGTTTTTCAACGTTTAATTTACGAGCGAGTGATGCAAAGAGAGTGGATTAATTTATAATGAACATGGAATAATCAAGGGTAGTATAATACCACACGTAGTGGATATATTTTTGACAAATACTTTGCCGTTTCCATGTAAATTATTGCGTTTAAATTTCACGAAGTAAAATCATATAAAAAAAGTGTGATTTTGTTGAGTGAAATTTGCAATGATTTCTATGGAAATGGCAAAATATTTAACAAAAATATATCCACTTCGAGTGGTATTTGGAACGACTATTTAACAATATTAATACATAACGATTAACTTTATTGAAAAGTAATCCAACAATTAATATTCATCCTCAATTAAATTCAGCAGAATACTTCCAAAACACATTTTAAAATTTTTAAGGCAAGCCAAACTTTGTTCACACAGTTTGTTGGTGTTTAGTTTTACGTAACCTAGCGATATCGGTAAGGACAGAACATCGTTGCTAAGCGATATTTCGCAACAAGGCTGTTTAGTTTTTGAGTACGTACATTGTTTTGTGAATATTTTGCATGGTGCCCAATATTCAGTGATATACAGGGTGAGTCAATAGTGAGGGATCGGAACTCTGCTTTTCAACCGTTCAAGATAAGAAAAAAATGTAAACGCCTCCCCACATAGTTTTTCGCTCTGCATCACTCAAAAATATTTTCTGTTGTACAGGATGAGCCATAACTAAGGTACGTATGTTAACTTTTTTTTTTCAAATGGAACACCCTATATTTTATCACATATTCTTATTGGCGTTTGAAATAGGTTTATGGCAGTATAAAATTTTTGACGTTTTGGTGCAACGTTGCCATTTTAAAAATTATTTATTAAAAATTTCTTCGAATACATGTGTTTTCTTTAAAAAATCCCAGGAGCTTAGTTTTGAAGTTATAACGTTAAAATTTTGGATCCATAAGGAGAAAGGCCAGTTCTATCCACCTGGTACAATAAGGTTTGGCTTTACTGTACAGGAGGGTCACAAATTAATTTTAAATTTCGCGTAATTCGGAAGGTCATAACTTTATTTTTTCAAATGGCACCCCCTGTATTTTTTTACACAATTGGATCCGTCTGTGATCTGGCTACATTTTTTATTAAGTATAACCTATACTGAAAATGCATAGTTTCAGAGATATTGGACATTTTTCGTTGCTCTGACTGCTAAAAGATGCCAACTTCATGTAAAACAGAGTGCTATGGAAAAAAACTGACATTCTACTTAGAGTGCTATGTCAGCAGGTGTCATTTTTAGTTTTACTATTGTCACTGTTAGGGCATGTTTCAATAATTGCAATTTCTCTAAATGGATTTAAGATTACAAGAGCAAATCGACATGATTTATTGTTTGGGGGAAGGCGAGAGAAATGCTCTCCTTGCGGCAAGAATTTACGCGCAGAGATATCCCGAAAGGCGGCATCCGAGGCGAGTTGATTTTGAAAAACTAAGAGAAAGATTCGAGAGAACTGGGCACGTAGAATTTGAAAAAACTGAACGAAGAAGAAACATTTCCAACGAGGAGAATGAATTGTTGGTGTTGGCTACTATTGTGGAGAACCCACATATTAGCACTAGGAAAATAAGCCGTGAGTTAGAGTTCAGTCAAACGTCTGTATCTAGAATAATTAGAAAAGCCAAATTTCATCCATACCACATACAACCTGTACAAGAGCTTAATCAAGACGATTTTGACAATCGTTTAGCATTTGCAAATTGGGCTTTGAGAAGAAAGGATAAACAAGACGACTTTTTCGATTTGATTTTATTCACCGACGAAGCGACATTCCACAAAAATGGATTTGTCAATCGCCACAACTTCCTCTATTATGACAACAATAACCCGCATTTCATTAGACCAGTGGATCATCAACATAGGTGGTCATTGAATGTGTGGGGTGGTATCGTCGGAGATTATGTTCTTGGACCATATTTCTTTGATGGAAATGTAAACGCTGAGCGCTATTTGCAATTTTTAACAAATGAATTACAAGATTTTATAGACGACTTGCCAATTGCGATTGTCCAGAAGATGTGGTTTCAGCAGGAGGGAGCCCCACCCCACTACAGCCATATTGTCAGGGCATATTTGAATGCCGAATTTCAAGACAGATGGATAGGGAGGGGAGGTCCAGTGAATTGGCCAGCAAGATCCCCTGATCTCACCAAGGTCGACTTTTCTCTATGGGGGTTCGTGAAGGAAATTGCGTACACAGAAGCTCCAACAACAATCGAGAATATGAAAGATCGAATACTTAATGCTTTTCAAACAATAAATCAACAAATGTTGCGAAATGTTGGCAGTTCGTTTGCTAAGAGAATGCAAGTTTGTAGACAAGAACACGGTCGCCATATTGAACATATCATTTGAGTTAGTTAGGTTAGGTGTTAGGTGTATGTACCCACTGGCCATGTTGTGAAAATGTTTGTTCCACATTATTATTATTATGTATTAAAATTATTATTTCTTTTATTTTGTTTTATTCTCGTGAGAACCTTGAATTGTTATTGCGCTGCAATAATAAGAGAAGAACTAGAAATGTCACTTTTTTCCATAGCACTCTGTTTTACTTGAAGTTGGCTTCTTTTAGCAGTCAGAGCAACGAAAAATGTCCAATATCTCTGAAACTATGCATTTTCAGTATAGGTTATACTTAATAAAAAATGTAGCCAGATCACAGACGAATCCAATTGTGTAAAAAAATACAGGGGTGCCATTTAAAAAAATGAAGTTATGACCTTCCGAATTACGCGAAATTTAAAATTAATTTGTGACCCTCTTGTATAGTAAAGCCAAACCTTATTGTACCAGGTGGATAGAACTGGCCTTTCTCCTTATGGATCCAAAATTTTAACGTTATAACTTCAAAACTAAGCTCCTGGGATTTTTTAAAGAAAACACATGTATTCGAAGAAATTTTTAATAAATAATTTTTAAAATGGCAACGTTGCACCAAAACGTCAAACATTTTATACTGCCATAAACCTATTTCAAACGCCAATAAGAATATGTAATAAAATATAGGGTCTTCCATTTGAAAAAAAAAAGTTAACATACGTACCTTAGTTATGGCTCATCCTGTACAACAGAAAATATTTTTGAGTGATGCAGAGCAAAAAACTATGTGGGAAGGCGTTTACATTTTTTTCTTATCTTGAACGGTTGAAAAGCAGAGCTCCGATCCCTCACTATTGACTCACCCTGTATACTGCTGTTATTGGTTGAAAAAAGCAAATGTCTGCAATATGATTGGCTTATATGTTATAGTGTTGAATAGTCACTTATATAACATATTCGGCGTGCTATTTTTTCTAATATCATTACAAAGTATAGCTAAAATTAAATTCAACATTTCTCCATATTCGAAAAAAAATTTTTTTTTTAATTGTCAGTGAAGAACGTCGAAATCGTCAAATAAAATACGAGAAATCGGCAGTGAAATAATCCATTGTTTTACAACTTTTGTAGGCGGCTGGACGATAGGTAAACGTCAACCGACGCCAACGTAACCTATAAAAGTTGGTTAAAATGTTGTAACTTCGCGATTTCTCGATTTAAAAAAACAATGTACCCCTGGGCACTGGAAGTTCCATTTCAATCCTTAAAATATTAATATACAAATGTTTCAGAAGAAAAATCTATAACATTAATTTTTTTAGTGGTAAAATAGCTGGAAAATGCAGAAATAATATAACAGCACCAAGAAGTTTCAGAAATTATCTGTTTGAAAGTGTAAACTTTTCTTTTAATTTCTTAGAAATGTATACGAGTTACTGTATATTTAGTTAATACACCCTCTATATTGTCAATTGCTAAATTATCAGTACAACTTATAATATATAAAACACAATTTCAGCAAATGCAAACATTGAAACATCACAGCTTAAACAATTTTTATAACAGAAATCTTGAAGACATACATGATACAATAAATTATTACAATAATAAAGTAAAATATGTAAGATTTTGTTCTTAACACATGTGTCTAGATCTGATCTAAAACATGCTCAGATGTGGATGGTGGATTTCAATTTTTCACCTCAATTCAACTCAATTTTTTGAATTGCAAATATCAAGAATTATCTTTGATTTTATCAGCGCTTTTTAAAACACGGTTCAACCGTTTGCCAATTAATTTTGGATAAGTGTTATTTTTTATTCTAAACTCTTTACTTTGATGACACACTGCACCATTTTGAAGTTGAAAATCACATAGGGCACGGAGTGGCTTCACCAGTTCCTCTCGATAACTGTTGTCTCTTTCCAGCACTGCTAGTGCTTCGGCAGCTGCTTCGAGGGTGCTTAAACACCCATCAGTTGGTTGTGTTCTTATTGTATAATTACTGACGGTACTGTGCGTTAATTTAACAGGTTTAATTTGGCTAAGAAATTGATTACTAGCATAGATAGCTTTCGCCTGAGGCCATGTGCCATCGATGATGATCAAGTTATAACTGTCATAGTTATTGTCTTTAGCTACACTCTCAATATTTTCTGCAGTTGGACTTGGGTAGAGCAGCAAGCTGCTAGAAGAATTGCATATATCCTCTAGTTGATCAATTTTGGAACGGAAGTGTTTTCCTTTGTAGATTTGACACTTTCCTTCTGCCAAGCCTAATGCAAGCATCGGAGCAGTACGAAGGCATCGCTTTTCTTCTGCAGGGTGCTGAAGGATTATAATTCTTCCCTTAGGATTTAAGGGAACTTTCGGCAGAGCAAAGCACCAGCATACTGCCGATGGTCTCCTGTTTGAGAAAAATGGAATTAGTCGATATTAAGACAGAAATACATGTGTACCTGGTACTTACTCGCATTTAGAACAAATACTTCTCGCTTTTGGAGGTTCCGGCGCAATATTTGCTAAGTTGTTGAAAATGTCACTTTCTGTTTCAGTTTCAGTGTCCATTGGGGATAATATTACAATGTGGTGTAAATTTGTATCACATTACAACGGTTTTGTCATGATTGTTACTTAAACGAAACGTAAACATAACCTTAACATGTCGGTGGTTTGAAGCATAGGTATTACAGAATTTTACTCGTATACTACTATAGGTTTCTTTAAAGTTTAAAGAATACATATTTAAGATATAAACCAGAACTGTATAATAGGAGCGAAACTAAATTATTTAAATAGTTCTTCAGTATGTGTTCTATCTCACACTAAAGAATTTGAAAACATAATATGGAAACGTTCCAGTTCGGCTTTAGTCCATCACCATCTTACAGTTGCGTTGCCTCGATTTCAAGAGTGATATTAAAATACATTTTGTAATTTCCAGACTATTTCCCGCATCTATTATTATCGTTGATTGAGGTAAATACCTCAATCAACGTTATTATCCAACCAAATGACATTATTTTTCAAAATTCAACCAATCGCCTCTTTTTATAGTGGCAAAAAACCAAAATGTTCTCTTGGGATTTTATCAGATTTTTACTTCCTTTTACAATAAAGGAAGTATTGGATTCACCCCAAAAATTCGAAATTGAGTTTTCAACAGATCTTCACGTTTTAGAGTCCCCTGAACCCAAAAATAGCTATTTAAGTAACAAGGAATGTGAAGACCTATTAACATTTGAGGTAGGCAAGTACAAGCCAAGACGAAGTCGCGGCTTGTTGCCTGCCGAAAATGTTAATAGACGATACGTTCCGAGTGAGTTATCTTATTATATTTTTCCCGCTGCTTATCGAAATTTTCCTAGATTTTTGAAAAAATCGTTTGGTTTGTCACCTGTCACCAGTATTAGTTTTCGTGAGTCGTGTTACCTGTGAGTGTCACGTCACATAAACACTTGCAATTTATAAACAAAACGTCTAAATCTGCATCTTGCTTTGCTAAATTTATTATCCTAGGAACTTAACAATAATATTAAGTTCCGTTGTCAAGAAAAAGCAGCAAACAAATATAATCACCGACTTACACGCAGGGCCGTAGCTACAGGCTTGGGGGCCCTGGGGCAACAAATAATTATGGGCCCCCCCTGTTATCTTCCCCTTTACCTCTACATCACTTTCATTTAGTAAGACTTTTTTAATAGGGTTACTATTTGGTGTTTTTTTTTCTGTTAAGATAGAAGAATGGGTATTTAAAACAGACAAAACACATATTTACTTCACATTGAGTTTAATATAAAACTGTATTTAACGTTTAAACAGGCTAAGTTTAGTTCAAAACTTTTTAAAGACAATTTCGTAAAAAAACTTCCTCCGTCTTCGGGGGCCCCTATGTTCGGGGGCCCCGGGGCGCTGCCCCGGTTGCCCCGGTGGTAGCTACGGCCCTGCTTACACGTTTTGTTACTAAGGCTGTATCACTAACTTACATGACCAGCAGCGGGAAATAGCTATTTATATATCTAGGGAGCAAAGGTATTCATTTCCCCCCGCGTGTGAATTTAATGCCCGACCCGTTAGCGGAAATGAACCTTTGCTCCAGTGATATATATGTGATTTTTTCTTCGAACGCATGTTCTATAGCTCGAAATTTCAAAAATGTTGCTTTAGGAAATCATTATAGTGACTCTAGATTTCTGTAGTGACATTTTGTTTAATTTCCAAATCAACATAACGTTGTAAAGCTTTGGTGTGATATTCATGGTGGCATAAACACAAATGCGGGAGCAAAAAAATATTTGCTCCCGCCGGAAGTCAATAAAAATTGGCTCCCGCTCGTTGGAAATTGACAGTTTTGTTTCCTAAAACTAGGGTGCAAAAGCCGACTTTCTATACAGTGAGTAGAAAAACATATTTTTTTTATTGATCTGTCTGTGTATGTGTGTCTGTCTGTCTGTCTGTGAAAAGAATATCTCAAAAACGAAAAGAGGTATGGTGTTGAAACTTCATATATAAGTTTTGTGTACTATGTAGATGCGGCAGAAAACACCAGATTTTTATATATACAGTGTGTCCCCGGATAGGTGAAACGACTCTTGTGAAAAATAAAAAAAAATCGATTTAAATTTTCACTTTTTGGGTTTAGTCCTGCTTGGAGGCGAATTTCTAACATAATTTCAGTTATGAATAATCAAGTATGCCTTGGAAATTTTCAAAAAACACATTTTTCTGTAAGGTAAAGTGCCTTTTATGTGACAAATACGACAAAAAGTTATTGAGAAAAGTTGTTTAGAATAAACATCTAGGCCCCTATACCAAATTTCAAAATCCTCGGCCAACTTTGATTTCTTTCTTTCAAGTTTATTTCCCAAATCAAAGAATTTTATTTTTATCAAAGTTTTTTTATTGTGAAATAAAAAACGTTGTTAAAAGTATTTGTTTTTCGAATAAAATTTTTTGTTAAAAGTAAAATTCTTTGATTCGGGACCTAAACATAAAATAAATTCTGAGAGATCAAAGTTGGCCGAGGATTTTGAAATTTGGTATAGGGGCCTAGATGTTGATTCTAAACAACTTTTCTTAATAACTTTTTGTCGTATTTTCCACATAAAAGGCACTTTACCTTAGAGAAAAAAAGATTTTTTGAAAATTTCCAAGGCATACTTGATATTTCAAAACTGAAATTATGTTAGAAATTCGCCTTTAACCAAGCAGGGTTGAACCCCAAAAATGAAAATTTAAATTGATAATTTTTTACCTTTCACAAGAGTAGTTTTACCTATCCGGGGACACACTGTATGTATAGATTTTTAAGCATTTCTCAAAAATTACAAATTCTACACAAACGGTACAAAACAGAGCATTAGTTCAAGAGACAAATTTTTTTTACAATTTTAAGCTGGATTCAAAAATGTAATAATATACCGGGTGTTCTATTTAAAATAGGAGTTAATAAAAAAACAGAAAACTCGAAAATCGTCTCTCACATCAATACGCATTAAAAATGTAACAAAAATGTAAAGTTTGAAAAAAAATCGTTAGAACCGTTTTTGAAAAAATCGAAATAAACTTAAAAATCACAAAAGTAAACACCTACTTCCGGTTATGAGATTTTCTTCGAAAGCTTTCTGTCGCATCTACATAGTACACAAAACTTATACAGGGTGTCCGGATTTCGTAGGGACAACATGGGTAACTTTTGTATTTGAAGAGATAGAGAGATGGTTAAATTAGCAAAAAGGTGCAGGTTTGAGAGCTCATTAAGAATCCATCTTCAAATTTTACTTGTCATGGCCCACTTGTCTAAAATTAAAAAAAAACAAAATCTCCTAATTTCTTTTATATGCCGTAACTTTTTTGTTACTTAAGATATTGAGATGCGATTTGAACTAATTTGCATGGTAATTTAAATACTTTTTTTCTTCAAACGGCAGTAAAATATGGCATTATACTGCTGGATTGATGATGCTAAACTGTCACTTTATTGCCAAGCGGCAGATAATATTATCTGCCGCTGACGAGCGGCAGATAAAGTAATTATCTGCCGCTGACGACTTTATCTGCCGCTCGTCAGTGGCAGTTAACGTTATTATCTGCCGCTGACAACTTTATCTGCCGCTCGTCAGCGGCAGATAATATTATCTGCCGCTGACGAGATCAAGTAATTTTCATCGAATTTTGTTCACAAAGTTGTAAATAATTTGTTATAAAAACGTTTGAAGAAAAAATACTATATGTTATTCGGAACAGTGAAAAAAAGATAAGTTCTTGTTAGTTTTAATTGTTATTCGTTGATAACGAGGGCAGATTGTCCCTCGAAACGTTCGTTGTTAATATTTTCGTTATTTAATATTTTAATTTGCAGAGTGGCGAAATACCCATATAAGAATATGAATTATGAATTCACGCCACAAAGAAGTTTCAGAGATTATCTTAAAAGTATCTTTATGTGGCTCGGCTGTACTTATCTGCCTCGCAAGCTCGGCAGATAACCCGTCCAGCCTCGCCACATAAAATATGACTTTTGCTCCTAATAACATAATATACTATTATTGGCACTTAATAAAACCAATTTTATTTGTGTACATTTTTAGTAATCTAACCTAACCTCAAAATTTTAAATTGGCACCGTACAATTTTTTTGGCCCTTTTAAGAGAGGTTTTTTTTCTAAATGCAATGTCGTCCGCCCAATGGGGAATTGGTCAAGTTTAAAATTCGCTTCTAAAGGCGGAGTTCGAATTCTCACGCATGCGCACGAGACGCGTTATACTCTAAGTGAAACTATGTCGGCGCCGTAATGTTTTCGGGCGTTCCGAGGCCCTACTAGCAATATACCGGGTGTCAACGAATTTATTAGACAAGTCATAACTTCTAGAGTATTAGGTGTTTCAAAATGATATTTGGTATAGGTAAATGGTATAGGGAGAGGAAAGTTTTCACATATTTTTCACTTTCTGGTCACTTCCGGTTTCACCGGAAATGGCTCCCGTTTCGAATTTTTAAATAGAACACCCTGTATATTTTTGCATATTTGGATTTTTGAGACAATTTTGGATCAGCAGGTGACATTTTAAAAACTTATCCATGGCACACTTGACAAAAGTAAATAAATTATTATCTAGTATTTTGCTTAGAAATATTTAACTTATGAGCTTATTTTTAATCCAATCGCAAATAAATTAGTATCGTTAGATTCGCCAAAAAATTCTCTTTTCGGAAAGTGCTTGTCAAAAAAGGGTCGCCATTTGAACAAAAATAGTTAGACAAGAAAACGTGCTTTTGCCAACTTGTCTTATTCCTATCTATCATACTAATCACTCAAACTTTGCGATTGTAATTTTCTGACATCACCTGAGGTCTTTAGATTAGTTTGTGTCTGATCATGGCCATGCCATATTAAAACTGGATCTAAAAAAATCAAGTAGGCTTAAAAACTTATTAAAATGTCACATTCTGATCCAAAATTATCTCTGAAATCCAAATATGCAAAAATATACAGGGTGTTCCATTTAAAAATTCGAAATCGGAGCCATTTCCGGTGAAACCGGAAGTGACCGAAAAGTGAAAAATACGCGAAAATTCTCCTCTCCCTATACCATTTACCTGTACCAAATCTCATTTTAATACACCTAATACTCTAGAAGATATGACTTGTCTAATAAATTCGTTGACACCCGGTATGTGTATTATACCGGGTGTCCAGTCTCAAAGTCGAACATAGGCAATTGACATTAGTGCATTCGGTCGTTCTTTATTGAAATAATTATTTTTTCTGTAGATAATTTTAACAGACGTTGACAGAAAACACCGATTTACGCCAACTAATTACCAATTTTTTTGACAAATGCTATCGAACTTGAAAAGCAAGGCATGGCATATTTGAAAATTCCCAAGTTTTAAATTAGTATTTTAAAATAAAAATCGCATCTTGAATATTATTATTGATATGATTTCATGCGTAATAATTTTATCTTTCCATTGATAGCATTACCTTCCCTGTAAGTTGAATTGGCGAGCAGGAATCGGCAAAAACGTTCAATATAATGTTAATCGCCTATGTTCGACTTTGAGAACGGACACCCGGTATATATGATCATCATACGTGCCTGTCAGTAGTGTGAGTGTTATTACTTCAACTTATAATAGAAAATTTTGAAAATATGATGTATTTTGTGCTTACATCAAGTGCTACAAGAACGTAGAACTTACACGTCAAACATACGGAACACACTGACACTACTGGAAGGCACGTATGATGATAAGCCTGCTTTTTGTTTCGAAACATAATTTCACAGATAACGTGATAAACAAAAAACAGTTATTGTGATCAGGGCACTAGTGATTTCTGCCTGTAAAAAGAATAAACTCAGTTTTTAAAAATTTTGAAGAAGTTTCCATATCATGTAATACATCATTGCATTCAGAAAAAAATCCTCTCTTGGAAGGGCCAAAAAAATTGCACGGTACCAATTTAAAATTTTGATGTTAGGGTAGATTACTAAAAATTTGCACAAATAAAATTGGTTTTATTAAGTGCCAATAAATGTATTTAAATTACTATGCAAATTAGTAAGATCGCATCTCAATATCTTAAGTGAAAAAAAAAGTTACGGCATATAAAAGAAATTAGGGGATTTTGTTTTTTTTAAATTTTAGACAAGTGGGCCATGACAAGTAAAATGTGAAGATGGATTCTTAATGAGCTCTCAAACCTGCACCTTTTTGCTAATTTAACCATCTCTCTATCTCTTCAAATACAAAAGTTACC
Source organism: Agriotes lineatus (assembly GCA_940337035.1). NCBI lineage: Eukaryota > Metazoa > Arthropoda > Insecta > Coleoptera > Elateridae > Agriotes > Agriotes lineatus. Next base: position 39,941,822 of record OW679194.1, read on the forward strand.
CATGTTGCCCCTACGAAATTCGGGCACTCTGTATATTAACCTGAATGGTAATCTCTCTCACTGGCATTCCTCTCGTGAGCCTATTGATAGTTGTTCCTTTTTCGGGATGACGGGACATGTTTTCAAATAACTGATTTTCGACGTTGATGACAGGGAACAATGTGACAGTTACTTGAAATGCACAACTACTATTCTAAAAGTTGAGTTTATGTCGGGATTACGACTTTTTGGCGACAACCGTGCCTTAAAACATCGCACTAGAAAAAAGTATATAAATGACAACTTGGCATAATGATTATTATTGCTAGGATTTAAAATACTCTACATAGCAGTTATTTCCTAGTTTGAAACGTATTTTATAATTTTCCTGAAAATTATCATTTGTTGCTGTGACAAGCTGCTTTCAGAAATGGTACTCTATTGATTTTTTTTTAACAATTGTATATATGAAAAGCTGTTTCTTTTAAAGCAAGGAATTAAGCAAATTTGGCTGCAAGTCTGGATTATGGAGATTAAATATCTCTTAATATTATGCCAACCTTCGATTTAGTATCGATCCAGTGGACTGCGGAAAAAGTTACCCCTTTTCACGGATTCGAATCCAGTGCTTATTGCAAGCCTCTCACTCTACCTACTGCACCACAGGGGTTTTAAAAACAGTCAGACTGGGTCGCTTCGTCATTTTGCTTATGTGTTAGGAAACATAATTTTGGGCCTTACATTTGAAATCTTCAGTATAGGATTTATAATTATTATAGATAAGAGAAATATACATTTTAATTTAAGAATATTTGCTATCGCATTTTGTACCTCAGACAATATATATAGGCAATATACACTTATAATCAGACGATTTTGTGCCTAATGTAGTAGTTAGCAGTCTTTTAGTTTCTGATAAATAAGGTAACACACGTTTCTTGCGCACTTACACAAGCACTACCTATGTGCCATGTTCCTGTTAAAGGAGCTGCGTGGTTTTAACGTTTTCATGATTGTGAAGTCTTTCTTGAAGTTTCTGTATTTAGTATTTCACAAATCACCGATTTCATTATCAGGTCATCATGATGTTCCGGAGCATTTTATTCTAGAATCTTTGTATGATCTCCTGGTTACTTTGTTTTCCACATCTCCATAGTTGAATACAGTAATATCCTGACAAATTTTAGTATCTGCTTGCAAAGTAGTAGTTTGTTATATATTGATACTTTAGATCAGGCAGCTAAACAATTTGAAATTATTGTATAGTTTTATCGAGAAATGTCAATACCATCTTGTTTAGTTTTTGTTACAATTGTAAAATTATGCAGTACTTGGTTATGTATTTCCTCGTAATATTTGTCGCATAGAAAAGCTAAACGACACCATCATCAACCATTTTCAAGTTCACTATAAACTTTATTATTTTGTTGTAAAAACAAAATGATGTCTTGTGGTAAAGAAAAAAACCGGTCCAGAACTTTTACTCTGTTTAGCCATGGCACCGAGGTATGTAAAAGAAGATCGCTACAATTACTGTTCATTTCTTCCAAAATACTAGGTGTCGCCCACCCTATCTTGGTGACTGGCACATTGTTATCGCGCATCCCAAGCTTTCAAAAACTTGCATTATCAGATGTTTACAAAAGTACGTTCCTGATAATGAGGGTTTTGGGCCACACATAAAAGCTTGGCGGGCCTCATGCGGCCAGCGGGCCTCAGGTTGAGTACGCCTGTTGTAAAGAAATGTGCTCTACAAATTCCCTTCTATCCATTTTTATCGAAAACTCCTGTTTTGCGATATTGACCAGAAACTAAACGAGCGAGCACATTTCGTGCTGTAGGCTCAAACTTATTTGCACTCTTGCTGCAGATTACACATGACAGACCTTATTGAAACTTGTATTTCCAATATTTTCATCCCTATTCAATTTTCTTCTCCGATGCACCCTTTCGTAGTTAATAGCCAAAAACCAGTGCTACTACCAGTCTCAGGGGTATTTTTTGAGACTACGGGTATGTGCATCACTACTTGGGTAGAGAATTTTTTTGATAATCATTCCTAATGCCATTAGGGATATAAATATTAAAAAAATTACCAATTTTAAATTTTGGCTTAGACCAAATCACGGGTGGCTCGAGTACAATACTCCATCAAACAAATCCTTGCAAGGCACATAAAAATGAAAAATACTAGATGCTTACTAATTTTTTCTGAAAATGGGTCTTTTTCATAATGTACAATCAAATAAACACGGCTATTTACTTAATAACCAACTGTTTTGGGCTAAAATGCAGAATCCGAGACCAATTACACTGCTAACTCTTTTCCTTATAATTTTGGTTATGGTTAGTAGAGAAACAACATTAAATAATTATTAATGTTAACAATAGCAGGGATATCGGCCTCGGATTCTGCATTTTCCCCGTGGTTGCATGTATCAAAGTTCTGCTTCCTTTTTAGTTATTCATTTATAATGTTAGACGGCTGAGCCGATAAAACATATCAATCGAAAACTAGAGCTAATAAGATATTTAAACTTAACTAAAAATTAAAATTAAAGGCACATAATAATGTAGTAAATAACAAGATAAAGAATTCTACTTGCAACACTTGCAAACTTGAAAATTTTACAGAATGAAATTATACAACTACAGCTATTAACTTAACTTAAATTAACCACTCAATTTGTCCAAGGCGTTTACTAAAGGCGCACAGACAACTGACTAAGGAAGAGCGTTCCAATCTCTAAAAATTCTGTTGAATAAACAGAACTGTCCGACACATTTTATTAAATCTTTCGCGCACTAGCTTGAACTCGTGGCCACGCAACCGCACATTCTCACTAGTCACAAACCCTTCAATGACTACAGTGTAGTAACCGTGGAGGATTTTATAAGTTTCTTAGGTCACCTCTTAAATGTCTTTCAGAAATCGATGATAGCCCCAATACCTGCACCCTCTGTTCATATGGCAGTTTTCAAATAGTTGGCGATAACTTGGTGATACGTCTCTGGGTGAGTTCAAGAGCATGAATGTCTTTAGCAAGGTTAGGCTTCCAAACGCAGGACGCATACTCCAAAATTGGCCGAATATAGGTTGTGTAAATTTTCGATTAAAAGTTGAGGAGACATGTTTTTAAAAGTGATCGAAACTAGGTACGACACGATATTTACTTTCTTGATTGTTTTAGCAACGTGGTACTCCCATTTAAAATCCGACGACATGGTGACCCCAAGATCTCTTTGTTGATAAACCGCCTTTATAAGCACATTGTTCAGAAAATACGTGTAGCTAGGGTTGTGGTATCCCATGTGCAACACGCTGCATTTTTGTTCGTTGAGCTGTAACAGCCACTTGGAACACCATTCTCGGAGTCGCAAAAGGTCATTTTCTACCATTCTTCAAAATGGTGCATATTGTAAAGGACAAACTCAGTTTCAGAGCAAAGTAGTGTTCACAAACTTCTTATATCAGGATCATTAATTTCCTTTCAACCAGCCTCTGACAAGTTAAAACGATTAGACATGGTGACCTAAAAAAGTTATCATGAAAAATGATGCTACTTGAACATTTAACTTGTTAGACCTTCCAGTCAAACTGTTGTTTACATTGTTTTGATTGCTATTATTATCAATCGTAAAACTCAAAGACTCTAGTAAGTGGATATCCTGCACACCCCCTTATCGAGTGAGGTTATGTGTTGACTGTTGAGGTTATATTTTCTAATTCGTGTTTATTGATACGATTAGGTACTTCCTTTCTACATTTTGTAGCATTTTGAAACCAAAAAGACTAGTTCTGGCACCATGTAACACGAGTTAAATGTATTTTATCATAATTTTTTTCAATTACGAGTCAAAGTACCTCTCTAAAGGATAGCGCTATACGTAATTCACGCACTGAGAGTGGCAGAAATAGATGGTAAGTCTTGTTCAACTATAGCAACGGCACGCCGTATCTAGTACTTATATATCTATGTATGTAACAAAGTGGTGGCGCCATCTGTTAGTACTGTCGGAAAGTATCCCCCAGGAGTCGTTCAAGGTCTTCCGAATCGGTATTTTGACATCAAAGGCACCGACAGTGAGTGTCTCTACTTGTTTGATTTATGTACGCTGATATTTGGATGGTCAGCCTATAATAGCTCCTATATACAGAGCTCCTGACTCACAAGTAACGGGTGTCCCAAAATCAGCCGTCACTAAAATTTTTAATAAGCGCATTATTTAGTGGAATAGTTCTAATTTTTTTGTTGCAACATAGAGTACAGACATGGAGGTTATGTATGGAAAATAATAACCATCGAATGGCATTTCCGTCTTTGTTGGCAAATGTTGACTTTTTTAATGAAATTTGTGATCACTTTTTGGCATAATTGTGGACTAATTTCTTTAATATGGCGTCGAATTTCTACCTAGAGGTCTTGAATGGTCTGTGGATCATTGGGGTACACTTTATCCTTCAAAAAACTCCAAAGTGTTGTGAACTGAATTTATGGATTAATTCCACCACAGTGCTGCGAGACGATGCGACAGAATGGCCAAATAATGGGCGGACTTTCTCACCATTTTTGTAGTGAATTTTTACAACCTACGCGTTGCTTGTTCGCATATCTCTCTATGACTAAACTCCATGTTTCTTTTTGACAGTTGGCAAAGTTTTAGTAGTATATGTTCGTCACAAAAAATAGCGGTAAATTTAAAATGACTATTCATTTTGGAACACCAGTTAAATAATGACATTTGGTTTATAAACACAATCAAAACAGCATCAAACTACTGCAATATGATAATCTTTGGAGATTTGAATTATCCTGCTGTCAACTGGCATAAACTAACAACGACAAATACACATATATCAGCATTCCTGCTTTTAGACGTGCATAGACTCCAGTTTGCATCAACACATTCTTTCTCCCACCAGATATCGTGGAAGTGACAACTCGAATATATTATATTTGCTTTTTACCTCTGATATACCAGCCTGATCAATCATATTGAGCAATTACCACCCATTGGGAAGAATGATCACATTCCCTTGTTCTTACAATCTGTTAATAAACGAACATTTTCAAAGCTCAATTATTGGCAGGCAAATTGTAGTGTCATTAATCAATATCTACAGGAAAGCCTAACTTCTCCATCCGTTGCCACCTCAAATCCTTTAAACTATTGGCAACAATTATTAAACGCGATTAATATGTCGAAGCCTAGTATGTTCCACGCAAGATTGTTAAATCTAGAAAGCATAAGCCTTGGATGACAGCAGATCTCACATGACAAAAAGGGCGGAAGCGTAGATTATGGGACAAATAGAAAGTTAGAAAAGCACTGGAAAATTTCAATGATTACAAACCCTGTGCAAACATATTAACCATTGAACTGAAAATACGGAAAAATGTATCGTCGCGAGTGTCTACAATGAGTCTTCGTTCACCAGAAGGTATGACACTCTAACTCCACCATTACTAGCTAAATATTTGCTCTACAGTTTCAAAGTGTGTTTCTTGAGGAGTTCCAAAACCATGCTAACTATAGAAAAAACGAAACCAGTACACAATTTTATAACCAATGTACTAATTACAAGAGATATCATTCTAAAACAGTTATCTACTATCAGAATACATTCCAGTCCAGTTCCGATAACTTGTGCTCCAACTTTTTAAAATGCTGAGCCATAAGCTTAGCCGAGCCAATTGCAAACTTAATGGAATTATCACTTAAACAAGGGGTGCTCCTTCCCGAATGGAAAAAATCTGTTATAATTCCTTTATTTAAGAAAGACCATAAACTCTGCCGGCAATTACCGGCCAATAAGCCTTACTTCTGTTATTTGCAAACGTATGGAAAATTAAATCGCCAAAGAACTAACCGAATTTCTCATTTCAAATTTCGCTATTCCCAAATGTCAACATGATTTTGTTCCAGGTAGATCTGTTCTTTCCAATTTTCTTTTGAACATAGACTCGTGGACTAAATCTATCGACAGTCGAACGCCAATTGATGTTGTCTATTTGGATTTTGAAAAGGCATTCGACAGAGTTCCGCGTCGTAGGCTGTTGTTAAAACTTGAGCAATATGGTCTCAGAGGAAATTTTATAAAATGGGTTAAAGACATTCTCAGTGATCGAACGTACCAAGTACGGGTTTATGATGCTCTTCCTGCATCTTATATCCAGTAAAAAGTGGAGTGCTCCAGGGATCAGTTCTGTGGACCCATTCTGTTTTTAGTTTACATAGCCGACTTAAATTTAGATATCGAATCTCCATCTAGTGTTTTTGCTGATGATACAAAGTTTTTCCACAATCCTTTGCTGAATGCTCATATTTTGCAATCAGATCTACAAAGAATCAGTTCTTGGACGAAAACATTTATCGACATTCAGTATTAGTAACTCAATGTCAATAAATGTACAATACTGAATATTGGTGCTAACAATTCAAAAATAGATTGTACTCTAGAAGGAAGGTTCGGTTATTAAAAAAGCGAAAGTACTATTATATCCAATTAAAATTAATTTTAAGAATTTAAAACCAAAAGTGTTATTAAAATTTTACAAAACTTATATGGGGCCTATATTAAAGTTCGGTGCTAGTCTCTGGAATCATTATTTAATTAAGGATATAGAACTGCTTGTTTTTGAACTAGACTCTCCCTTACGATCAACGACTTATACGCCTGAAGATGTCAACGTAGACGCACTCGTGGCGGCTTAATCGAAACTTATAAAATTATACATAACCAGTATAGCTGCCCGTTGCGTGAAATATTTGTGCTTAGTGAAAATGTGAACTTACGAGGTAACACTTATAAGGTAGTTCATCAGTGTTTCTACTGTTAGTGCCGCCAACACTTTTTTGTTCTTCGTGTAACTAGAATACTTTGTTGTTCTCCTTAGCATAGAATTTCGGCTTAGACCGCGTAGTATTTGTATATGAACACCCAGAATTTTCTGGCTTAATGTGCCTTGCACCTTGTGAAGTCGAGCAAAAACCCGCGCGATGGCCATGCTCTTTGGTGGCTCGTGTTGTTTGAGTATTTTGAGAACGAGGATACTTAGGCAGATTTGGCCGTTTTGCTGTTTGTGCATCCATATTCACTAACGTTTCGCAAGACCTTGCAGCTTGCATCATATGCTAAGGAGAATAATTCGAGTAACCGCGAAAGCCATTTGTTGGATGAAATTGTTAATGCTAGAATACTCAATGACTTTAAAAATCCCTTAGATATATTTTTAAAGCGTTGTGAAGTTTCTCATCACATGCTGTAAGATTTAATCATGTTTTGCACTGTGTGTATATTTGTTTGTGCGAGATAAACGGCTACTCCGCCTCTCGCTTGTATGATAATTATAATGAAATCAAAAAGAGGACAATTCTCAAAAACCACATTCGTTCATGTGGAAGCAGACATTTTTGAAAAGGAAAAGCAGCAAATTTTACTACATCTGCAAATCGACGTAGCAGAGAGAATTTTAATAGAATGCAAAACAAGGGGACAGCAAGAAAGTTTAGCTTCGAAAACAGCACTACACAACCGACTAACCGCATCCAATTTTGGAAAGGTTTGTAAACCCTCGGAAACCACCTCATTTCACCGTGCGGTACTGAATATGTTGTACAAAAGCAACAAAGAGTTTCTTACTCCAGCAATTGTCTATGGCCGAACGAACGGGAAACACACGATACAACTGTATGAACAAAAAAACACAAAAAAGAGTGACGTGCTGTTTGTTTATTTCTGAAGAGGATTGTTTTTTGGAAGCTTCTCCAGACGGACTTCTTGAAGATGGAACTAGTATTGAAGTCAACTGTCTGTATTCCATCCGGAATCAAACCATCGATAATGCAACTGGAGAAGGTTCTAAAAAGAACCTATGTGTTTCTTATATGGATGGCAATCTTACTTTGAAGAAGAACATAATTATTTTTACCACGTCCAGGGACAGCTGCATGTTGCTAATAGATCTTATTGTGATTTTATTCTTTATACAGATGTAGATCTTCAAGTAGATACATTATTTTGGTTAGAAAACATGTTTCCCAAGTAAAAGGTTTTTTATGATTATATGTTGTCAGAATTAGCAGACCCCCTTCCGTCGAGGTATGAATATTCGCGATTTTCAAAAATTTGTTGAAGCGCAAGAGAAAAAAGAAATCAAAACTCAAACAAAGGGCTGTAATGTATGACATGTTTTTCTTTTGATTAATTTTTTTATTTGTACGGTACTCTAAGCTGCCAGTTAGCACCCTGCTTCTATTAGATATTTAATGACTTGAATTTTTGTTTTTTTATCTTCGTTATTATATGTGTTCAATATTTTGTTCAGTCCTAGATGGTAATGAAGGCGAAAGGATACGATTAGTTTACTTCTCACAGCACTTGACCTAAATAAAAATTGAACGTCAAATTTAATTATTGTAAACCTTTATGATTCAAATACACAATTAACATCAAAAACCCATTAAAGTTAAAATCGTAGTCTTCGCCTCGTGAGCTAAAGTATTCCCTTTATGGATAAAATGCCTCTTTATTCATTTGTATCATATATAACTATTAGATTTATTATATGAAATACACTTATATGTTGGGTTGCCTATTATTTGGTAGAGGTTTGTGATCGCCTCCTGCCACCTTACGGATGTAAGCTTGTAGTAGGTACATGATTTCACGATTAGATATTTCACATCTAACAACGTAACGTTTTTTGCATAGACCACATCGTTACACCTACAAGTTAATTTCTTGGGAGCAATACTGTAAAAGATTTTTCTGTAGGCCTTCTGGAATATTTTCATCTCAAATTCTTTGCCTTTTATTATTTTCCTTTACTGTAAACCCTGTAGACCTAACCTTTCGTTTGTTGGCAAAGTTTTGAAGCCCATTACGGTTAGAGTTTTTTGCTTTTTATGCTTTCATAAGTTCTATATCTTCGAAAAAACATTTTTTGATGTTATGCTTTTCAAAGAACATTCTTGTAACTTTTCGCTGTTTTATGCCATACAGTTTCGATCACAGATTCTTTATAATCAGCTTCGTTTTTTTTCACATTAAACGTCCAACCTCTCAAAACGGATGCGAGTGCGGGGGCTGTCGTAGCTGTATCAGTTTTGTAGTGTTACATTTACAGAACTGCACGAAGCGATGTCGCTGTGATTGCTTGTTGATAACTGTATTTTCCTAGAACCGTTAGTAATGATTTGGTCATTCAATCACCCGTCATCTACGTCTCCTAATTATTAGCACTTTTAATTTGGATTTTATAAATTTTAATCGCAGTTAAAAGATGAAACAACAGCAGTCAGATTTGACAAATAAATGATTTTCTAGAAACGAACCATACAATTATTCTTTTCTATCGTTGCTGTGATAGCTTTGAAACTAAATAAACTTTAAATGTTGATTGAAGCAATAGATGAGAGCAAATTAATAACATTAGCAATTTTAAATTTGGCCAACCTCCTTTATGGGGTGTTAGTGCCTCACCATTATTATTATTAATTGCATTTTACTTTATATTATTATCCCCTCTCCATTGCTATTATAAAAAAAACTAGCTTTCGAACTGAAATGAATTGCTGGTGATACTTGTGTATACAGGTGTGCTTAAATGATCCACATTCGACCTTTGTTATGCCATTACACTTTCAGTTTCCTTCTATATTTTAGAACTGACAACACTCACACTGAAGACTGCCTTCATTCACTCACTGTCATAAATATTTAATGACTTTCAATGGTCAAATCACGTTTTCAGACAATTAAATACAGTGCTTTCGTAAAGTAGTGGATAAATTCGTTGAACATTCAAGGAATAACTTTTGGAAAAAACACTGGGACACGTTGATTTTTATGTTTTCAAATTAAATCTATACATACAGGGTGACCCGCGTAGGAGGTATGACGTTATCGATGTTTTTTTTAAATGGCAACTGTTCAAACTTATGTTTGATCATGGCAGTTTAATAAAAAAAGTGTAAAAATTAAGTGAAATAACGTAACACAAAAGTGCGTGTAATTAGGACATAAAACTAGTTCAACGTGTGCTAGATAAATTATTTTGTAAACAAAACTCGGCACATTACGTCAAGTTGCTGGCTCAAGTTGCAATTACTATAGGAAGCGTTTCGCCAACCATTGCGTTAGGAGACCTGCACTGGGTCATATTACAACCACTTTGTATACTTACGCTACATTAATTTTAACTGTCGTGTTTTTTGTGTATGTTAATAGTAGGTTGAAGAAACACTACACATATTTAATCATATATAAGGATTTGTATTTGTTATTTGATTCAATATACTTTTAATTACTGATGTATGTTCATTTGTAACGAGATGTAGGCCAAGATTGTCTTGTAAGGGGTGGTAACGCCTGACCATACCCCGTTACATCTTATTGCAACTAAGAAGCTTCATCTCTTGTCAAAAAAACAACCTGGTTCTACAATATTATAAAATGTATGTTCCACCGTGCGAACTGGACGAGTGCAAGAATAATTCCGGAACTACGCAAATCGAAGGCTTGCACAAATTCAACCAGCGTCGCGGAAACATTGGTTCTTCGAGCTTACATCTCTTCAATTGCAGATAACAACGCGGATCCCTAGATCCTTCCGAACTGGAAATTGGAAAAGGCAGACGCTAGTGCATCAATCAAGTCCTGGGACAAACGGAACGGATCCAAACTTTAGGAAATTTGGAAAACTGGACCGGATCTGCCACCGCATATGAAAATTTATGGAGGACTCGCAGCAAGATTGGTATGTACTTTTCTGTGAATAGATTGGGGGAAACGAATTGAGCCGTTGCCAAGGAAAAGCATCCTACGACTCAGTACAAGAGGATTCCCGCCACAGGGGCGAGAATAATTTTAGCAGAATACGTCCTGCTAAGAAGCTACGATTCCAAGGACTTCCGCAACTCAGCGAGAAGATTCTTCAGCAGCATACGTCCCGCCAAGAAATTGGACATTGGAATCAGAAAAGTGGAAAGTGGTAAAATACTACTTAACTAGACCAGGTTAGTTCCAACGCCAATAAAGAAGCTGCGACAACATGGAACCAATAATAAAGGAACAGAAGCAGCTGGCAGACAAAATGTCCCAGTTGCTCACAAATATGAAGGATTCCGGAAGCAGGAAAAATCGACTGTACCTAGCCAAGCGAGAAGATGAATTGGAAGGATTCTGGAGGGCATTTTAGAACGGAGACATCGAGCTACAAAAGCGACTTCCAGCAGATCACGAGTACATTAAGAAGGATTTCTACAGCCAGGTAAAGGAAAGGTATCAAGTGATAGCAGATTACATACACGAATGGCAGGAGAAATTAAATCTAGCCAGCGAGGAGAATAGCGGCCTAGAAACCGAGAAAATAGAAAACCCCATCTAGACCGGACTCTCAGTGGAGTTCCGTATGCAAAAATTGCGGACCGCATTCTGACTTCTGATATGTATTGTAGTGATCCAAGACTTCGAATTGACAGATGTTGCCAGCCAGTATTGTGGTCCCCCTCCCCCCTCCACCGTTGTTAATATTAGAAAATATTATTGGTTTTAATCATGGAACTTTATTAAAAAATGAGTACTTGTGGGTGCATATATGGGTTATAAATAAAATACAAGTCGGTGCAGCTATATAAAACATTCATTGTGATTCAAAAATTACCAAAATTACAAACAATATCCTCTAATATGCAAGAAACAGCTTAATATTATTACAAGTTTTTGCAATCATTGTTTACACATTTACACAAAGATATACAGTTCAGTGTTGCTTTTTTTGCAAGTACATGACATGATCTGGTAAGGTGATGGACAGATTCAGCTAGTGCTACGTGTTTAGGTGTCTTCTTTTCAGTGATACAATATACAATGTCACAAAATATTGCTTTTGTCCTCAGAAGGGATCTTTCTCCTAATTTTTGGTTCTTCGCACTGAGTAATTTTTGCATAACAGTAACCATGTTGGAGCCAATTCAATTTTATTAATTGTGTTTTCTAATAGAGTCTCGTCACATAAATATTCGTTCGGTAAAAGTTCAGCAGCCATTGCCTCATCCTTTAGTTGTTTTGCGCACATTTTGATTTTATCTGTATCCAATTGACGGACACCTACCACTTCAGTCAAGCGGATATTTGACAAGAATACCATTGACGATTTTGACCTGTCAACAGGATGTGAAAACAATACCTTTCCACCATACTTTTCAATTAACAGGGCTTTAACAGCTCGATTTTCCACGACTACATTTTCCAACCCGGTGAGCTCAGCCACTCTTGTTGCTAAAGGAACAGGTTGAAAATTGATCTTTCAATTCATCTATCTATTTTTCAAAGGAAGACTGTAGTATTCCTGGGGGTATATTTGAAGAAGGACGCCCTCGTTTAGTTTCTGACACTCTCGTACAGTTTATCGAACTTAACACTGTGACGTTTCACCCCCTTACTAAGGGCGCCAAAATCTATACCTCGGTTAGCTCTAGTCGGAGAATTACTTTTGGTTCAAATTGAGAATAAATAGGTAATAACACAGGAGAATATCATAAACAAATATAATGAGTTTAAATAGGTAGATTAATAACTCAAAATGAATTGTATTTCAATAAATGCATGAATAAAAACGAGGGCTGTGTTTGCTTTCCCGGATGGGGCTGCAACCTCAGTCGCATGGGAGTACTGCAGGCCTGCTGTTTACGGCTCGCTATAACGCACGCCGGATCTTCTAACAGCGAGTCCAATTAGATCGGATGGCTTGCTTACAGGTTACGCACTTTGCTTTTAGTGGGAGCGGTTGTAGCTCTTTTTCAGCAGTGGTGATAACGAGTTAGTTACAGAAGATGGCTACTGCAAATATTATGGAAATAGCAAACTTATAATGGTTTCCTGCATCCGGAGTTAGGTTCACAAACGGCAAGGCGATTCGTGATTATTCCCGGCGGTTTGCGGGAAAAGCTGGCAGCAGCCGCGGCCTGGATTTTCAACACAACGGCGGCCTCGGAATTTCCGCTGTTTAAATAGCAGCGCACTGGAACTGGGATGCCTTAGCCTACGGGCTTTTGGACAGCTTCCAGGGCGTTGGCGGCTGGTTTTACAGGTGAGCGCCTTATCTAGTGATCTTCAGGTGGCGACTTCTAGTATGCCGTTGTGTCAGTAGAAATCTCGGAATGCTTTAATGTCAACAAAATTAAGTTCGTTAAAATGCGGCCTTCTTGAATGCAATTAAATTTTACGCTCTGGATTCAAGCAAACACGGACCAAAATATTAACGCCGATTTGGTGGATTATAGGAGAATTAACTTGCAGGAGTCGCGGTCTCGACTTGCAATTAATCGGCGGTCTGGCGGATTACAGGAAGTTAAATGCACTTATAAGCTGACATATACGCTGTCATCTCCCTAAAGGCTTATCATAACTGATTTTATTTCACTAGACAGATACGCTGTCAGGATAAAATAAAATCAGATCGGTATCGGTAGGAAGGTATCTGGAAAGAAATAAAAAGATCTGAGGATGCTGGGATCGTACGGGACAGGTGTTCTCAATATATTTAGGAACAGGACGGGTATTCTCAAGATATCTTTGGAGCGGCCAGGTGTTCTCATTATATGGGTTCCTTGCGTTCTTGTCGGCACCCGGGTTCCCTATTCCATGGGAGGGGAAAAACACTCCTTCGGTTCTTTTGCGCGGCTCGCGCATCGGCAGCAGGATTCTGTTATCTTCTTTTGTGGCGGCGGCTACATGTAAACGCTTGATAACGCCATGAATTAAATTCAAATACTTTTTAGGTATCTTTAGAATTTTAATTCAAGAGCAAACGTTACAAGAGTTACTTCTCGGGCTTTGGATCATTCACTAATTGTACTGACGAATCGCAAAACAAACACAGGAGTTCACTGGGTTTTTTCTTTTTAAGTTCACGACTTCTAGTGAATTTTTTTTCCACAAAACAACTAACTTAATACGGAAGCAAAGGCTTTAACAAAGGTAAACAATCGAAAATAACACTTATTTGACAATGTTTGGCCGCGACTGGTGTGGATTTGGCGTACTGCCAACGTCGCAAGCGGTCGTAGCGAGACTAGAGCATAGGTAAAGAGGCGGGGGGGACGGAATGACAAAGGACCGGGCGCGCGCGCGGCAACATGGCTTTTTATACAGCCGAGGGTCTCAGGTAGACAAATCACAAAACATTTTGCGGTCCGCAATTTTTGCAAACGAACATCCCATTGGAGCCTGCACTAATCGAACAAGAAGGCAGACTTAAGAAACAAGAAATTAAAATGCGATTATTTAGCAAGGTGCTGGACGGGGCAGTGTCAGCATTAGAACAAGTCCAGACGACAATGGTCTACGAGCACAAGGACAGTAAAATATGCGAGCAGTGGGAAAACATCACGAACCTTCATGAGGAGATTCTCGGATGTATACAAGAATTTGCTGAGGACTACTTTACTGACGAAGTTTACAATCAGATACGAGAGCGTTATAACCAGGTAATAGCTCAAATATTTAATAAAATAAGTAGCATCCCGAGAAATGAACACCCTCGATCACGAGAAGAGTTGGTTATCCTATTTCCAAAAATTACCATGCCCATCTTTGAAGGAAGTTACGAAAACTGGACAACCTTCCACGACATATTTGGGCGACTTATCTACAACAATGCCACATTAGGAAAAGTAGAGAAGATGCAGTACCTCAAGACGTACTTCAGAGGCGAGGCAAGTAAATTAATCAAACATCTGGACGCATCTGATGCTAATCACAAAAATGCATGAGACCTACTGACGAACAGGTACAATATCAAAAGAATTCTGTTTAAAAAAATTTTAGATAACATATTAGAGCTGCCCAATTTAAACTACGAGTCAGCAGTTAGTCTGAAACAGCTGTATGATACGACTATGGAGAGTTTACGCGCCATATCCAACATGGGCGTAAATACAAAGACATGGGGACCTATAATCGCACATTTGCTGGTCAAGAAATTGGACAAGGAAACGAAGAAGCTATATGAACAGTCGTTGACCAACTCTCGAGAAATCCAGAACCTGGAAGAGATGTTAACGTTTTTGGAAGAAACATTCCAATCACTTGAAGCAATTCAAGAGTCAAAATGGAAAGTGGAAGTCGTGAAGAGAAAAAAACCACCGGAGTCATCAAGAAACGCACAGCCGGTAAGAAGCTATCAAGCAAGCATCGTCAGATGTGTGTAACAACAACCACAAGATCACACAGTGCCCGAAATTTATTTGAATGACCAGTGACGATTGGTACCAGGCTATCAGGCGCCATCGGTTGTGTGTGAGATGTTTAGTCCACAAGGGAACGCACAAAAGCAAAACTTTGTAACGCGGCCTCACTCCAAGCCCTACACCTATTGAATTATTACTTTAAATTGCCCTGGGTTTGCTAGCTTAATCAGTCGGTGTCCTATGAGACCCTTTTTACATCCGCAGAGTGGCTAAGGGAGGTCAACATCTTTTAAGGTCTTTCTCGTAGACACCTGAAATGTACTCACCAATACAAATATGAATGACCATAAAAATCCCAACAGTTTACAATAAAGACATATAACCTGTAAATAAATACACGCAAGAAAATACATATAAGCCAATACAAAATCAGACGCTAGCCCGCTACATATATGCAAATGCTTTAAACAGATACTTAAAGGTTCATTTATTCACGCAAAGTCAAAGGGCGGGCACTAACAAACTTAACGCGACGTTGTCTATTCTTGAAACGGCCTAGTAACAGAATCCCGGCCTTCCAAGATAGCGAGGACACGCTCAGATGACGTAACCGCGAAGCTCTGTCCGCAGGGGTACCCCATGCTAACAAACACGAGTGCAATTGCTCCAGATGTTGCAATATTATTTCACCTTCTACGGTGATTATAGCTAGCAACTGACCTTGCTTTGGGGCCTTCCCGATGCTCTAGTCGTATACTAAGACAGGGGATTTTCCTATGGTGTCGCAACGATAGTTGTCTTCTGACAAAGGCTGCAAATGCAGCAGGATTTGGCTGCTTTTAGACGCTGGCGTCCCTTTCAGAGGCACAATGAGCCGGCGGCGAATAATGCCGGTTACAACACAATATATGGAGCACTGTTTAGGGCTGTTATTAGCCCGCTTTGTACTGCTGATAATTCGTAAGTACGACCAGCGAGCTCGCATACGACCCGCACCATTGAATGCCCTTTTTGCAGGCCTCCGGCGTTGATTCACATACCGACCGGTTATTCCCCGAACGAAACTGCACTATCGACGAATTCCTTCATGAACTCACGTCGCGTTACACTCTATAATCATTAACAGCGTATACATCAATTATTACTATATAGTGCTAAACTACCTGAATGAACACAAAAACACTTACTGTCAGGCTTCATTGCTAATTAGCATATAATGAACAGATATAAAATAAGTAAATACAGGTGGCACAAATTGACCCGTTTCAACTTTCCAAGGGTACATCATCTGCTCCAGCTAGGCAGAATGGGGAGCAACAAAAGTGTATTACTCTACGTACACCCGTTCCTAGATGAGGACGGGATACTTCGAGTAGGGGGAAGGGTACCGCATTGACTGCTACCTTATGCTAAGAAACACCCGATCATCATGGCCAGCAGCAATCATCTGGAAGAACTTATCATCCGGGACGTTCATCATCGTACGTTACATGGAGGTAATCAAGCAACATTAGCCTTCGTGGGAAGAAAGTACTGGATAATAAGGGCCAAGCGAACCATTTCCAAAATCATCAATAGATGCATTACGTGCGTAAGATAAAGCAGCAGCGATGCACCAACTAATGGGTCAACTATCCCCTGCACGAGTAACACCATCCCATTCCGATCCAAGTACGAGTATCCAAAGGAAGAGGCAACAAGTCGTACAAAGGGTACATTGCCATATTCATTTGTTTGGCCACAAAGGCCATCCACATCGAGGCAGTAAGCGACATGACTGCTAATGCCTTCATAGCAGCATTTCGAAGATTCACTGCAAAAAGACGAAAATGCGCCCACATCTATAGCGATAATTGTACCAATTTTGTGGAAGCAAACAAGATGTTGGATACCCAAATCAAAGTTGGGCACCGAAGCGATCCAGTGGCATTTTATACCCCCGGAAAGCCCCCACATGGGTGGAATCTAGGAGGCAAGCGTGAAATCAACCAGGCACCACATCAAACGAGTCATTGGAGACAGCAAGCTCAACTTTGAAGAGATGACAACATTATTATACCAAATCGAGGCATGTCTCAACTCAAGACCATTGTCACCGTTGAACAACGATCCGAACGATGTGTCAGCAATCACCCCAGGTCATTTCTTCATCGGGCAAGCACTTATCACTCCAGCAGAGCCGGACGAAACCATCACCACCGACGATCATCTAAATAGATGGAAGCTGCTACAAAAAATGAAGAGAGATTTCTGGAAAGCATGGTCGACGGAGGCTACAACAGCGTGGACAATTGAAGGCTCCAAAATAAAACATAGGAGTAGGAGAATTAGAAGACAATAAGTCGGCTAACAAATGGCCATTAGCATCGAGACACAACCAGGATGTGCTGATACGAGTAGTGACAATCCAGGGCAGAGATAGAGCTTGGTTCAAACGACCTATTACAAAGATTTGTCAGCCCAAACAAGTGCCAGCAATTCCCGACCTACCACAAGGTCAACACGGAAACAGAATACAAAAGTAAATTCAGCATTAATGATATGCTTGCTCATAGTGCGTCACATGATTCCAGGCAACTTGGCAACGCTACAGAAACTACAACCTGGAGTATATGTGGAACACATTGGTAATGCAAAACTCGATAGAGGAATTATTCGAATAGGGGTGGAATATTCGATACCTGCATTTCACACAGATGAGCACGGGATTAATGCTACCGCTACACAATTCAAGCAATTATGTGACATCAGCAGCGAAATGACGGAGGATAAGTTTTGTGAGGAACTCATGCTTTATATAACAGAACAACAAGACAGGATTCTATGGAACATGAGGAGCATCCGAGTAATTGCCAAACACCGCACATGCAGAGGACTGCTTGGAAAATTCCTTACGTTAGTTTTTGGGGTAAATGACGAAGTATACACGGACATCGCTGACTTAAATAAAAATCAGCATGTGCTAATAGACGCCTCCAGTCATCGAGCCAAATTAATGCTAGCTGCAATGACAACTGTGAACGAGACAGAGAACCTGATCACGACGAAGTTAGAAAACTTTCGACGGAAATTTAACCAAGGAATCCACCTTATGAACGAGATGAAGGCCTGGTATAGATCCATCAATGTCAACAAAATAAATGTTCACGTACTATCAGCATATCAAGTTGCCAGTAATTATTTACAAAAAGTCGCAGAAAAGTACGAAAAATTGGTTGACGCAGTATTTAGGCAAAGTGATCTATTTGAGTTTGTATCACTAGCTCAAACAGCAACAATAATTAGTCAGCGGTCCATGAAGTTGCCACCCAACCTGCGGATACTACCATCACCAGTGTACAAAATGGAGATTGTACAAACCGAGGAAACCATCAAGATGTTTGGCTACTTCCATATCACTGGGGCGACCGAATATGAAGTCATCAAGCTCACCGCCATTCCTAGAAGGATCAACAACGGAGAGTATGCGACTCTAGCAGTCAGCCCTTACTTCTTAGCCATTCACTATAATCATCAGAAGTACTTCAGCATACCACCGTCCAAATTTGAGGTCAGCATTCCAATAAAGGAGCACACCTATTTATGCACGCCCACGGTCATAAATAGTATCGAGAAAAACCCCAGCTGCATAATCAAGGAGATGTACCACCGCTTGGCAAGGGTGCCATGTAACACACATCGATACATCACCACCATTGTATAGAAGGAACTGTACAAGGACAATACGTGGATGTTTACAGGCAACGAAGCCACCAGTGCAGCGATCATCTGCAACGATGTACGAGAAGAAGTGGTTCTCGAAAATACAATCCATGTCATCGCAACTTTTAACAAGGTCATCCCAGTCAACATCACCTCGAAGGCAGACGTACTGGGGAACGAATATCCGCGCTTAGCCGAGGAAGCAAGTCTGGAAGCATCGGATCACTTGAGCGTATTGATATCTCGACAACAACAAACTATACATGACCTATCCAATACGCGAAGGAGACACCTATCAATCACAACAGGGTCCGTCAGAAGTACACTACACTCCTCATTATTTGCTTGTTGTGCGGAATAAGCTATTTTATATTGAGAAACACATGCCAGGCCAAGCAGCGTCAGCAACGCAAGCAGAACCCTAACACCCGCAAGGACTACTTCAGTCTGGAACCATTGTACTCGACACCGGAAGCCACGCCCGCCGGTAGCAAACCATGCCCTAGTCCAAACGTTTAATCATGGAACTCCCGCTAGTCGCCCACATCGCCCGGCCAGAATGTTCAAACTTATGTTTGATCATGGACCAGACAGCTTAATAAAAAAGGTGTAAAAATTAAGTGAAATCATGTAGACACAAAAGTGCGTGTAATTAGGATACAAAACTAGTTCAACGTGTGCTAGATAAGTTATTTTGTAAACAAAACTCGGCACATTACGATAAGTTGCTGGGTCAAGTTGCAATTACTATAGGAAGCATTTCGCCAACCTTTGCGTTATGAGACCTGCACTCGGTCATATTACAACCACTTTTGTATACTTACGATACATTAATTGCAAACTGTCGTGTATGCATTGGAGATAAATAAAAATAAAACCAAAGTGATGATTATAGATAGAAGGAACAACAACCTGCATCACATCCAAAATATAGCGAATTATGAAGTAGTGCAACAATTCCAATATCTTGGCTCCACAATATCGAACACAGGGGAATCTGAACCAGAAATCAGAAGGCGACTAGCGATCGCACGCACAGCAGTCACAAAGCTCACGAAAGTATGGAAAGACACAGCCATAACCAAGAACAAAAAAAAAGACTATTGCACGCATTAATATTTCCAATAGCAACCTACGCGGCTGAAACGTGGACGATCAAGAAAGCAGACAAGAAAAGAATTGATGCCTTTGAAATGTGGGCCTATAGACGGATTCTACGCATACCGTGGACGGCCCACCAAACAAACAAATCCGTTTTGGAAGAACTCCAGATCGAACAACGGCTAAGCACAACCATAGCCCAGTCATACTTACGATATTTCGGACACATTAACAGACGCACCAATGACATGGAAACTTTAGTAGTCCAAGGCAGAATGGAGGGATCCAGACCAAGAGGCAGATCGCCCATGCGATGGAAGGACCAACTCAAGGCACTGACAGGTCAAACACTACACGAAGCCATCCACTCGGCCTAGGATAGAGCGCCCTGGAAAGAAACTATCAAGTCCATAAAATAGCCAGACCATAATGTCACCATGCCCCTTCGAGGGGCCTAAGGAATGAGGAGAGAGAGTTGTGTTTTTTGTCTATGTTTGCAAAATACTAAATATTATTTTAAGAAGTATGCTTTTACGCTTTTATCAACGTAATGGGACAAGTGGACGCAGCCAACTGGGCGCGGCCATCTCGCCGCGGCCAAATGGCCGCAAGCCAACTCGGCTCAGGGACAACTGGGCGCGAGCCAACTGGGCGCTAACTAACTTGGCGCCAGACAAGCGGGAGGGAAATAATTTTAAAGCGCGAATTTTTACAGGAAGTACTTTTTTGCTTATCTGATGGGAATCTGCTGACTGTCAGTCCTTATCCGCACAGAAATATTATCCTCTTAATACTTTCTGCAAGAAGTGATTTATAGCTTTCTCGTAAAGCAGATTAGATGAAAGATTGTACTTGCTTAGACAGGGCCATTTCTATCCTTTTATGATACGTTTATTTTTACAAACAACAAAGATATAAATCTACAAAACAGAAAATAAAACAAATGTCAATTCTTTATTTAGATAATATATCCTGATTTGTGTCCCCCGAACAAAATACCCCCCCCCCCCTCCCGGACAAAAACCTCAACATATTATGCGTGCAGGATGTTCATCGACTACAATAGAGACTAACGCGCCCTTTCCCAACGCGGCCAATATTGTGTGCGGACAGATCAATTTAGGGTAAGGAAGATCCGCAACAAACAACATGATTAAGACTATGACGGACCTTGGCATCGACATCTTGCTGGTCCAAGAATCGAAACGCGAGGCGAGCTCGTGGTCGGATTCCCGGGCGCGCTGCATACATTCGCCCGCCGAGTGATGTGCCAGTGATTGCCAACAGCAAGTTCGCGGCCATGCTGCTTACGGACGCGTCGTGCGTGCTTGTCACTGTCGTCGAGGTGACAGCCCCCACCGGGGCCTTCTACGTGGTGTCGGTGTATCTGCCTCCTGGCAATAACGAACAATACCAGGAGGTCGAACTGCTCCAAAAGGTAGAGGCGGCTCTGCTCAAGATCCCGGCGACTAGAGGCATCATCCTGGGAGAGACTTTAACGCCAAGTCATCGCTCTGGGGCACGGCTTTGGAGGACGAGCGGGGAAGAGAGGTCGCAGAGCTGCTGGAGCGGAGAGCTCTTACTGCCATCAACTCGGACGGCCCACCAATATTTGCGGGGCACAGGGGCTGCAGTTACATCAACATTACAGCGACCGACCTCCGCATGTTCGGGAGAGTCTCGAGTTGGCTAGTGGCGCAAGAAGAGGAAACCCTCTCCGATCACAGGCTTATTACCTGGCGACTCACCTGGGCGACGGATGGCGCCCGACCCCCCAGTCACCGGCTCTTCTGCAATAAGAAGGACGAAGTTCCGGGCGGCATTCGCCAGGAGACTGGACACTGTGGTGGACCGAACAGCAGCGGCCGAGTCCATGAACGAGGCGGTGGTGGAGGCATGCGCGGTCTCTATGCCGAAGAAGAACCTTCAGCAAGAGCGTCCCGGACGGCTTGAGGCAGGAGAATGAAGCCGCGGGCGCGGCATTTGTCATCTTCCGGGATGCCGTGGAGATTTCCCAGGGCAGAATGAAGCTCGCGGACTGAAGCTCGGTTTTCCAGTGCGAGCTGGTGGGCCTTCGAACGGCGCTGCACTTCATACAAGGGGACATCTTCGCCTTCCCCGAGGTCTCGTTTGTGACAGACAGCAGATCGGCCCTCATGGCGCTACGACACATGGGGAAGGCAACAGAGCTGCAGGTGGAGGTCCACGAGCTGCTGCGCGGACTGGCGACTGCCATAACCACCAAGCTCCATTGGGCGAAGGCCCACGCCGGGACCGGAGGAAACGAGCGCGCAGACGTACTCGCCAAGGAGGCATGGGCAAGCAACGATCCCCCGACTTTCGACGTGGTAAGCCGCGCCTACTGCAAAAGGATGTTCGCCACGCGGAAGACGGAGCAGTGGGAGGAGCGATGGCGTAATGTCACCACGGGAAGACCTGTGGAGCGCTTTATCCCGACAGTCTCGGTTCGCCGCGGGGTGGTGGGCAAGCTCAACCACCACATCACCCAGCTGGTTACCGGGCATGGTGCTTTCGGGGCATACCTCCACAGGATTGGAAGTCAGCACGAATCGGCCTGCGCCTGCGGCAAGGAAGATACGGCCGACCACGTCATCCTGCTCTGCCCACTGGAAGATTACCACCGGGGACTGCAGGCGCAAGATTCGCAACCCATGGACTGAGGTGGCCCACGGACATGGAGGAGGACAGGACACTTTTGAGGGCCGCCCTCTGGTGGAAGACCCTGATCAAGTTCGCCTGCAGGGTGCAGCGGCTGCGTGTGGTGCGCGAGTAGTGGTTACTGAGAGGCGATTGTTTGGACGCAATAGTGGACGCATTGAAGGCCGAAAGGTGGTTAGATTAGGTAGTGATAAGTGTAGTTTAAGGCGTAGTTTAAGGCAGAGCGAGCGCGTAACGGCGTCTCTGAGGACTAGTAAAACAGAGCGCACAGGTCCAATCAGAATAAGGTAGTTTACGTATGGGTTAAGTATGAATTAGCTTGGTAGAGGCAGAACAATTTGAGCGGAACATGCAGAGCCAAGACAGGCTACGTTAGGCAAGATTAGTTTAAGTTTAGGTTAAACTACTAAGTTAGAATTAACATTGCAAGATTAAATATATTCGAGCAAAGACATGTAGAGCAAAAGCAGGTGTAATGCCGAAAGAAGGGGCACCGGCCTGACTGTACCTTGAATGTGTTCCCAAATAAATTGAAAGGATGTTCAATTTTCAATTTGATTAAATGGAAATATTCGTTATTGAAAAAAATGATTTGCACATTTTGAGGGCAACACGACACGAACAGAATACTCTTTTAATTTCCGGGCTACAGTCGAAAAATGACAAATCCAACATTTCTATTCGACGCCTCAGTTCTTTTGTTTGTTCCTTTTTTTTCAAATGGGATGGTGACTCGGCGGGTATTTCTAAGCTTGACTATCAAACGGCAGTACGAAGTTCTACCAATCAGAGCCAGTTACTGTTTCTGCTACCAATCATATGTGATAAAGTAGTGGCGCTATCTGTTAGTACAATCGGAAAGTACCCCCCCCCCCCCCATGAGCCGTTCAAGGTCATACAAATCGGTATTTTAACATAAAAGGAACCGACAGTGAGTGTATCTACTTGTTTGATTCATGTACGCTGGTCAAATGTCTATTTTGACATTTAATTATAAACCATACGTTTTTAATTACGCTGCCTGCTCGATAACGACAGTTGTAGGACACACATTAGTTTGAAAATATTTTTGTAAACATGTACACATTTTACAATTTTACTATTATTATTGTTATTATGAAAATATTAAGACACGCAATAAAACAAAAAAAAAATAAATAGAAAACCAACAATATTTAAAATGACAAAGCTGGTATTTTAAATACAGCCGCTTTATTAACTACATTTTGCGTTGACTTACATTAAACTAGTCAATTTATTATGTATTTAAAGCGTTCTGTATTAACTCATCTAATTATGCATATTTATACACTCATAGACCGGCAATGATGTGTTGGTGGAAGATATGGGGGTTACATAAAATTTACCTTCAGTTCTCCCCAAAAACTCTCATTTTTGAAAGCAATAGCATTTCTCATTCTAAATGCAAATATAACTATTTTCCTGAATTACTTTTCGAGTGCAAATTAGTGGCTCTGCGCATTAATACTATACAAAGCGCTTAAAATTTGCAAATTTAATAGGTTCGGAACTTTTTTAAAACAATTGAAAATCCCTCTTTAATGAAGTTACTTCTGGTATCTTAACTTCATACATTTAAAATTCGCCGTTCTTTAAATATTCGACTTGTAACATAAAAAAACATTTAAGTTCCTTCACATGCTTTATGGAGAGGAAAAACAAGCAAACACCGTCAAAATGTTAAATTTAAACAACTGCACTCTCCGAATACTCGTCTAACTTACTGCTTACTATCTAAATAAATATCCAGTCATTGTTGATAAAAAAAATAGTAAACACGAAACAAAAGAGAAATTCAAAAATAAATACCAAAAGATAGCAGTTCAAAAAACAAGAACGAATACATGAAAATCCTATAAGTAATTTCGTTCAATATTGAAACATTTCACCTCATAATATCTGGGCATTAAATCTGTCCTCAAGATTTGCAAATTTAATCGTTTCGATTTTTTAAAAGATCTTTAATGAGCTTGCTTCTAATATTGTATTTCATACCCCTAAATTCAACCGTTTTTAGATAGAACTTTCTCCTGCATTATTTGATTTTTCGTGTTTGTTACTTCTCGTATCAGCAGTGGCAGGGTCTTCAATTTCCGAACCTGGTTTTTGTTGTGCTCAGAGTGTGTTCAAACTTTTGTTTGACCATGAATTTAACATAAAAAGTGTAAAACTAACTGAAATTGTTTAAACACAAAAGTGCACGCAATTAGGCTACAAGAACTGCGGAGCGCGTTCTAGATAGAATATTTGTAAACAAGACTCAGCAGTTTGCGTCGAGTTTCTGTGTCATATTACAAATTACTACGGCGAGCATTCAACGACGTCAGCATTATGCGATGTGTATTACGTCGAATTACTACTATTAAAAAATACGACACACATTTAATGTATATAACTACTGCAGTATTCATTTAAAATCAATATACTTTTAGCAATGAGAGTGTATTCATTGATAACGATTGACGAAGGGCTACAATTGTCTGTAAAGGGGTGGTTTGGCTTGACCAACCCCGTTATCTCTTATGAAGCAACTACAAGTTTCATCTCCTGTCAAGGACTAACCTGGTCCTACAATACTATAAAATTTCTATGTTCCAGAGTGGACTTGGCTATTTTAACATTCGTCCTTCGAGCCGGATCCGAATTTTGGGCTATTTGGGCAACGTGACGGACTTTTGAGAAGAAGAGTAATTACAGGAAACATTGGCAATATTTTTACAGAGTGTTTAAATTCGTATCTGGCAGTGTTTGTTTGTTTATTGTCCCTTTAAACATCTTAAGAAGCTTAAATTGTTGGTTTATGTTCAATCTAACATATCTGAAAAACGGTTGAATTTAAATCTATGACGAAAGCTATCAGAAGAAATCTCATAAATATAAAAATAGTGTGCCAATGTAAAACGGTTCAAAATATATAATTTGACAATATTGAGCACGTTGCATAGTATTAATACTCAGAGATACTATTTTACATTAAAAAGGTAATCCAGAAAAAAAATTTGGCAACGTTTTCGTTCATTCAATTGTTTTCTGTTTCAGCAGCCGCCCAAAATTCAGCATTTTTGCATACAATCGTTAATATCTCCAAAAGAGATGACGTAAGGCTATACACATTTATATTAAAATAATTAGCATTTCGGCCCACCATTTCTAAGCCACCCAAGTACAGGAAGTTCCGTAAAAAAAAAACTTTAGCTGCAAAACTATTTTAGCAATATGAAAAATCTTCGTACCCTCAACTTTTATATGAGCAATTGTTATGCAATTTTCGTAGTTGAAATTATTGTCCAGCCCGGCATCATTACCGGTATGCTTAGGTTTCGCGTTCACTTGCCTCGCGCCCTGTTGTCCTTGCGCCGAGTTGGCTTGCGGCCAGTCGGCCTCGCCGAGATGGCCGAGCCCAGTTGGCTGCGCTCACTTGTCCTAGACCGTTTATCAATGACAGCAATAAATAAAAAAACATGTCGGTGGTCTTAGTTACTGTCAGGGAGATGACGGTGCACAATTTGTACATTTAATTTAGTTGTTTTTAAAATTATCATTGCAATAACATTTAGTATTTTGCAATTTTTACATTTTTTTCTTAATTTTTGATCATCTGACCTATACTCACAAATCAGCTGAACGTAAGTAAAAATGTGCTTTCTTTTAAATTCCGATATAAAAAAGGGGGTTGCTATTTAAAAAACATCGATGACGTCATTCTTACACGGGTCACACTGTATATATAGATTTTATTTGAAAAAATGCGCAAATAAAAATGAAAATCGACGGATCCGAACGTTTTTCCAAAAGTTAGTCCTTAAGTTTTTAACGAATTTATCCACTGCTTTACGAAAGCACTGTATATAAAAGAGTTGTGTGGTTTTTCATGATTAACAAAAATAAGTATAATACACGGTATGTCCTTTTTTGCAAGCAAAAACACTTTTATTTTACTAATAGTTCTCGAGTTGAAGCGAAAATAGGCAACATTTAATTCTTTTGAGGTGCTCACCCTGTGTATATTTTACCAAAATATTCTGGGTTTTGTTCCAGGTAGACATAATCAGTATGCCTAATATAGTCTGTTTTTAATTATACCGCCAACGGGCAAACGGAATTGGAAAAAGAAACTTGTTTTTTGTAATCTACAGAAATAAGGAATTAAGGATGTATACTAATTTAATCGAAAGAATATCCACTTGATATTATTTATTATGTAAAAAGTTACAGGGATTGACAAGCATGTTCTAAGTAGGGATATAGATTAGCTCGTGCTGATATTTGTATTGCTAGAGACAGACCGATTTCTGATAGCGATGCAGTAAAAATCTGAAAAATAATAAATTTCTTCATTTTTACTTTCCTCGTCTAAAAGACGAATGAAGTATTGTAATCACGAAAAAATTATCTTCCGAGATTTATGTAGATCTACGGGATTCAGGGTCTTTAGATAAAAAAAACAAGTTTTTTCAATTCTATCTGTCTGTTAGCGGTGTAACTCAAAAACTATTTGTCGAAGAAAGACAATATTTTGCATGCAGATTAAATGTCCGCCTGGGACAAAACCGAGAACCTTTTGGTAAAATATATACAGGGTGAGCACTTTAAAAGAATAAAATGTTGCCTATTTTTGCTTTAACTAGTTAAGTAAATGTAATATTTTGCACATAGCTTAGGTTTTACGCTTGAAAAAGAGGGTATGTATATTTTGGACCCAACAGAGCGAACACCTTCATAATAAAATTCTTTCTTCACTTGGGAGGGAAGTGCTGTGTAAAGCTTTTTGCAGATTTTTAATACAATTCTACTCCTGCTTATCTTACATGTTAGGATTTTGTTATTATAATCAACATACAAACTGTTATCGTTGCAAGAAACTGAATGGTTTATACATTGATATTCAATGTTTCACTTTAATTCTAATTGATTATGTATATTTCAGTATTATATTATATTTTTAATCTTGAATATCTGTTTTTAGTAATAATATATTGTAGAGGTTTTCTCAAAATGCGTGTGTTTCAAATACTCAAAGTACAAATATACTCTGCAATAGAACTGTTCCATGCGCAATGCATGCTAAATAATTGATTCACAAACTGGACTTTAATGCGATTATATTAACCAGATGAAGCATGAAAATTTATGAAAGTTCAGTAAAACATTTTCCTAAAACGTTTATCGATTATACTGTAATAGCATGATTTAACCTACTGTAATGTGGAGATGTTACACATTAAGCCTTACATTTTGTGCACGCTTGACGGAATGTTTGTTTATCTTCGATCCTGCAACGAAACAGCATTCTGCTGTTAAAATTATACTTGTAAATTAACGATTTTCCTTTATAGATGTTTGTTAGTTTGGGATACGCGGTGTCAGCAATTTACCTACTTACTAGCGGAGGCCATTAAATTTTATATTTATTGTAAGCATAATCGCCTTGGCACGGGTGCCAATATTACTGATTTTATGAGAAGCACATGGAGAAGCTTAGATTTTCAACGATAGTTTCATTTCACTTTTCTGATAGTTGGAGAAGTAAACTTGTCACAGTGGGTTTTTGTAAAGTACAAGTTATTAATAGTACACTTGTGAAAGTAAGACACTGAGAATAATACAATAGGACATTTAAAAAAAATGAATGATAAACAATCTTACAATGTCTGTCTATAATGTAAAAACCATGTAGTAGAAGGGCTATGCATAATTTTTGATAGAACACTTATTGTAGACAAATAAACGGCCTTTTTAAATACTTTCTTATGTAGAATGTCGAGTTATTTATCAATTTATATCCGACGCCTCATTGGGATTATTCGAGTGTTTGTAAATCTTAATGGATTCACGATTTTTTCTGTTAACGAAGAATGAGGATTTGCAGATAAGTTTCTTCGAAAAGGATCTTATGACGGGTATCGCATTGATGTTCTGCGATAACTGGCGATACAACGTATCCCGACCAGAGACAATGGTCAGCGACACAGTTTTTATTGAACGTCCTGTTTTATTAATATATACAGAATTACGGGAGCAAGATACTCTAGAAACACCTGTAGGGGACATGGTATTTAATTTATCTATGGGTGAAAAAAGAACCTGTAAGATCCTGCTCGGGGGTTTGAACACTGTTTTGATGTTTTTTTTTTTGAAGAAACTTCCCTACGCGATCGGCTACATGTTGGATATACGAAAGAAAGACCCCTGCGGGAGGATCGGTTTTTGGAAGTTTGAGCGGCTGTGGATGAATGTCACTCAGTTCAACGTGGATATTATCGGGTTGAGATATGGAAACAGCATGGTGTAGGTACAAGTGAATTCATGAAGGAAATTTTTGTTGTTGGATGATAATAGGAATCGGTATATAGATAGCGGTTGGTGTGAGTGATTTTAAGAATAACCAACTATGCCATTGGGTTGGCGAGAAACATGTTTATCCAAGTAAGGAAGAAAACCGATGCTTTTTATCTCAGTGGCAAATGTTAATGTCTGGATGTTGACTATTGATATGTCTCAAGAAGACAGGTAAAGTGTTTTTACCATGTGGCTAAATGATAAAACTATCGTCAATTTATGAAAACCAGACCTTGGGTTTCAACTCTGAAAATTTCAGAGCCACGGTTTCGAAAGCTGCCATAAAAATATTGGCAACGATAGGTGAAAGACTCAAACCCATAGCCGCAGGGCAGGTAGACTTGAAAACGTCTCTCCATGCTCTGATAACAACTGCTCGATCATGATCATGGAGTCGGGAGGAGGACCGTTGGTAATGGGGGAGGTGACATCAAAGCTCAAAAAGGGGGAATATTGATTAGGTATTTAGTTAATAAGTAAGTAGAATAATATATGGTACTGACGATTCTTTGAGGGAAAATAGACTGATATGCGACTTAAAATCTAGTATCCTAGAATTTAACTTTTTCATTTTTCTAAAAACAAAACACCTTTAATCGCATATTATTCTCTATCGGTCTAATGTATACAAAGCCCATAAACTGTAACCCAAGTCATTGGATTTGGTATGTTTACATTATCTACTATCAATCGATTAAGAATTTTTGTAAAGGCAAGCCTACATGTGAAAAAATAGGGTTATAAAACTTTTAATATGTAGGCCGCTGGCCTTTGACATTTATCGTCACCCTGGTAAAGGATCCCTAGAAGGTTATAACCTCGTGCCAGGAGATACTCGGAATTTGCATGGACAGGGTTGCTCATTTCCCTGAAGTAGGACCATCGACGAGGAGACGTCCTACCCGCTACCCACTAGAAGTATTAGAAATATAATATATTGTTAGAGTATATACATATACAGAAATAACATTTAATAAAGTAGTAAACCCTTTTGCATTCCACGTATTTTGAAGAATTTTTCTGACTTTTCTGCAGTATAGTGTAACCAGATGAATCTGAGTCACAGTCACCCTCTAATGTTGAGCCAGCAAGTGAAATTATAATGTCGTCCACACCAACATTTTCTGTATAACGAATCTAATCATTATTTGGATCCAATATGTAAATTTACATGTTTATTGCAGTACGTCTTATAAAATTATTATAAATTGGATTATATTGACAATTGTATGTGGGTAGGTACTCTAAGAACGCCATGCTCATGTGTCTTGTATTAACTTTTTATAATTACTTCAACTGTTTTGTTTTAAAATTTAAAATTGAAATAAAATAATTGTGATAATCCCAAATTTTGAGAGCAACATTTTTAAAACAATAAGCTTAAATTGTAGTATATGTATATGTTTATTTATATACAAGGTTATTCAATTTTGAGGTCCACCATTGAGATTTAGAAAACGGTAAAGGATAAAAGGTCGGTTACATTGAGTAAAACTTGCAGATTCTAATGGTGAATAATATTAGAAAAATTGGATCTGGTGGCTTTAGTTTTTGCGTTATGTCCAAAAAACAAAAAATGACATTGTTAGGACACTTTTTAAAGAAAGAGTTCAAATCTGATTTTATATTTTCATTTGGTTTCATAATTTTCGAAATACTTATTCTAACTTTCGCATTATAAATAGACAGCAAGGATGGCTATGACACCATTAAAAATAGATTATTCTACTCGTTTTATTGATATAATGTTTCTTACACTTATTTTTATAAATAACCAAGTTATGGTAAAATATGCGTTTTACAATATACCGTGATTGTTTATTCGGAAGACAAATGACCTACTTCTCACATATCTTGGTTATTTATGAAAATACGTGTAGCAAACCTTATATTAGTTACTTTTCACTGATCTTAATTGACCCAAATGCTCATGGTCATCCTTGATGTGCATTTAAAATAAGAAAGTTAGAATCACTATCTGGAAAATTATGAAAATTAAATGAAGGTCTAATATTATATTTAATTTCTCCTTATAAAGTTTTGGACATAACTCAAAAACTAAGGCGGCCAGATCCAATTTTTTTGTGAATGTTATTCAGCATTAGAATTTCTCCTACCGTTTTCGAAATCCCAATGGTGATCATCAAAATTGAATAACCCTGTAGACACAAGGAATTTGTGTTGATTATTATGTTACTTACAGAAATATGTTATAAAGAAAAGTTCAAATATGATATTAGATTTTCATTTATTCTCATAATTGTTGAAATATTGATCCTGACCTTCGTCTTTTAAATGCACATCAAGAATAGCCATGGCTTTATGACTCCATTAAGAGGGGCAGTGAAAAGTTACTGATAAAAGGTTTACTACACTTATTTTCATAAATAACCGAGTTACGCGCAAAATATTTTAGTTTTTTTCCTATTAAACATTCACGGCCTACTATAAGAATTTTTTACATATCGGTTATTTATGAAAATAGGTGTAGCAAACCTTATATCAATGAAAAGAAGAAATTTGGCTCTTCTTAAAGGTATCATGGCAATGCTTTATGTGTATTTAAAATAAGTAGTAGCATCATTTGGAAAATTATAACAACAAATAAAAATCTAAAATTATATTTCAACTCGACTGTAAAAAGTGTCGTGATATTGTAAAGTAAATTTTGTTCAAAGTAATAGTCGGGAATCTGGCCTTTCAAAGACCCTGCTAAAATGATGGGGTGTGCATTCGAAGATATAGTTTAAAAAATGTACACTATTTGGAATGGCTTTGGAGATCTAAATGGCCAGATCCTCATTCTGTTTGTGATTGCAAAAAACTAAAAAAATATATATTTTTTTTGTTACTGAAATTTGATGCATTTTATTCAAAAATAACTGTTTTAAACCTTTTTAAATTAAGTAGCTATGGAACAGAATAATAATTTATTATAAAACTACAATAATGCAAACAATTAACTATGATTTTGGGAATACTTATAGACGATCTGAAAGCCCGACTACGTCATTGTCAGTGTTTGTTCTGTTCCACAACTATTTATTTCAATGGGTTTAAAACAGTTATACTTAAATAACTCAGTTATTCTCAATTTCACGAAAATAATTTATAGTACTTATTTTTGTTGAGAAATTTAGTTTACGTCGATTGGTGCAAAAACGTACATGACGTTTTATTAAAAAATACATTTTTCGTACACTAGCATTGAAAGAGCTACTTTGCCGTACAATTTATTAATCAGAAAGTTGCACTTTGCGGTATTCGTACGGCAAAGTAGTATTTTGCGGTATTCGTACGGCAAAATAACACTTTTCCGTACGTTTCCTTAGTGACAACACATATAAAACGTTACGTACATAATAACATTACTCTACTTATTTGCTATACCTATACGAGGATAAATTTAGTATTCCGTTTTGTATGCTAGTGTACGAAAAAATATTGTACGAAACTCGTATGAAAGTGGCTTTTCCATACTCGTCTCGAAATTCCGGACTCGGCCTAACGGCCTCTTCCGGAAACATCTCACTCGTACTGAAAAGATCCACTTTCTATACTTGTAACGTAAATTACTATTTTGGAAATAACTCGAGAACTAGTTGTTCGATTGGTTTTCTAGTTTCGTCACTGCAATCACCATAAAAAAATCTGGTGTGATACACGCACACAACTTCCTTTCACAATGATCTTATAATTAACCAAAAATATTATTTTTAATATTTAAGCATTTGTCAAAATTTTTCAAAAATTACAAATTCTACAGAAACCGTACAAAATAGAGTGTTAGTTCAAGAGACAAATTTTCTCTAAAATTTTAAGCTTAATTAAAACATGTAATAATATACCGGGTGTTCTACTATTTAAAATAGGAGTTAATAAAGAAAAAAAAAAGCTTAGCCGCGGCTGAAAACCAAACTTACAAAAAGAAAATTCGGATTTTAAAAAAATCAAATATCTCGAAAACTATTCAAGATATCGTGAAATGAGTGACATATTTGGAATCAGGAGAGAAAACTACATAAAAGTGATATTAAAGCCTAAAATGTGAAAATTCGAACATTAAAGTCGAATATTTCGAAAACGGGTTGAGATATCGAAAAGCCAGTGGTGGATTTGGATTCAGGGGACAAAAATACATAGGAATCCACCATCAGTTGTATTCTGCCTTAACGGGAACCGTGCGACAGACACACAGACACACAGATACACAGACACACAGAAAGAGCGATCATAGTAACCACTTACTTTGTAAGTTTGGTTGATAGGAAAAAAACTAAAGAAATCCATTTTAAAGGTATATTCAACTGGAACATCACCTACCTCAGTACAATACATATTAAAAATGTAATAAAACTGTAAAGTTTGAAAAAAAATCGTTGGAGCCGTTTTTGAAAAATGTGGTGTGATACACGCACACAACTTTCTTTTACAGTGATCTTATAATTTGCCAAAAATTTGATTTTAAATTTTTAAGCATTTTTAAAAAATTTACAAAAATTACAAATTCTACAAAAACGGTAGAAAATAGAGGGTTAGGTGAAGAGACAAATTTTCTCTAAAAGTTTAAGCTAAATTCAAAAATGTAATGATATACCGGGTGTTCTATTTAAAATAGGAGCTAATAAAAAAATAGACAAAAAGCAAAAGAAACCCATTTTAGAAGTATTTAACTGGAAAATCACCTATCTCACATCAATACACATATTAAAAATGTAATAAAAATCTGGTTTGAAAGAAAAAACGTTTGAGCCGTTTTTGAAAAAATCGAAAAAAAGCTGAAAAATCACAAGAGTAAACACCTACTTCCGGTTATGCGATTTTCTTCAAAAGCTTGTTGTCGCATTTACATAGTACACAAAACCTATACACTGTGGTGACTTACGCGACGCAGCATAGGGATTCCAATGGTAAATTTTTAATGTGTGATTATTGGCTCCCCTAATCATTTTAGAGCTAAAGTAAACGGAAGTTTTTTGTAGAGAAAAAAATACTGCATCTGTAGATACTATTGTTTATAATTTTACAATTGCCGGAGTCCTATAAATTAAAGAAATAAAACATGCTATTTTTGAAAAAATCAGTGGTGCCTTGGAAATATGTGAACAAAAAACTTTGGTACACTTTAGCTCTAAAGTAATTAGGGAAGCCAATAATCACACATTAAAAATTAACCATTGAAATCCCTATGCTGCGTCGCGCAAGTCACCGCCATATCTGTTTTCGTTTTTGAGATATTCTGTTCACAGACAGACAGACGCACACACACACACACACAGACAGACAGACGCAGACACACACACACGCGCGGCGCGCGCGCACCCACACACACAGACAGACCAATGAAAAAAATATGTTTTTTGGGTTCAGGGGACTGTAAAACGTGAAGAGCTGTTGAAAACTCGATTTCGAATGTTTGGGGTGAATCCTATACTTTCTTTATTGTAAAAGGAAGTAAAAATCGAAAAAAGGAACTGAAAAATCACAAGAGTAAACACCCACTTCCCGTTATGCGATTTTTTAAAAAGCTTGTTGTCGCATCTACATAGTACACAAAACTTATATATGAAGTTTGAACGCCATATCTCTTTTCGTTTTTGAGATATTCTGTTCACAGAGAGACAGACACACACACACAAGCGCGCGCGCGCGAGCACACCCACACAGAAAAACCAATGAAAAAAAATATGTTTTTTGGGTTCAAGGGACTCTAAAACGTAAAGATCTGTTGAAAACACGATTTCGAATTTTTGGGATGAATCCAATACTTCCTTTATTGTAAAAGGAAGTAAAAATCGAAAAAAAAACTGAAAAATCACAAGAGTAAACACCTACTTCCGGTTATGAGATTTTTTTCAAAAGCTTGTTGTCGCATCTACATAGTACACAAAACTTATATATGAAGTTTCAACGCCATACCTCTTTTCGTTTTTGAGATATTCTGTTCACAGATAGACAGACAGACACACAAACAGACAGACACAGACACAAACAGGCGCGCGCGCGCGCGCACATACCCACACAGAAAGACCAATGAAAAAAATATGTTTTTTGGGTTCAGGGGACTCTAAAACGTGAAGATCTGTTGAAAACCCGATTTCGAATTTTTGGGGTGAATCCAATGCTTCCTTTATTGTAAAAGGAAGTAAAAATAGAAAAAAAAACTGAAAAATCACAAGAGTAAACACCTACTTCCGGTTATGAGATTTGTTCAAAAGCTTGTTGTCGCATCTACATAGTACACAAAACTTATATATGAAGTTTCAACGCCATATCTCTTTTCGTTTTTGAGATATTGTGTTCATAGACAGGCAGACAGTCACACACACAGACAGACACACACACAGGCAGACACACACACACACACACACACACACACACACACACACACACACACACACACACACACATACAGCCACACAGACCAATGAACAAAAACATGTTTTTTGGGTTCAGGGGACTCTAAAACATGAAGATCTGTTGATCACTTTCGAATTTTTTATGTGAATCCAATACTTCCTTATCGTAAAAGGAAGTAGTAGTACTAGTTTGCCCGTTAACAGACATTGTA
Organism: Agriotes lineatus; assembly: GCA_940337035.1. Classification (NCBI taxonomy): domain Eukaryota; kingdom Metazoa; phylum Arthropoda; class Insecta; order Coleoptera; family Elateridae; genus Agriotes; species Agriotes lineatus. Next base: position 39,977,412 of record OW679194.1, read on the forward strand.
GCTCCTATAATAGCAAAGTTAGCAATAGTGCGCACTTAACCTGGAACAGCTTTTATATTCGAATTGAAACGTCTTTCAACATTGTCCAATGCCTATTTTCCATGCTATTTTATTATGTCATTCCCCTTCGTTTAGGTTACGTTCACTCATATCTTTTGTTATCCCTTTTTCAGGTTCTCTTCGGACTTCCCCTAGCTCTTCTTCTTTGTAGTACCCATTCCTTTGCTTTTTTAGAAATTCTTCTATCTACCATTCGTTGAACGTGGCCAGGTCAATTGACGCTTTTCTTCTTTCATTAATTTTTTTTTACTTCCATATTATTTTTTATTCTTTCGTTAGTTATTTTGTTCCTCCGTGATATGCATGCTAATCTTCAAAGCGCATCCATTTTGTTTGCTTAAATGTTTCGCTTATTTCTGTCCGCTATTCCCCTTTTATTTTAATACGCGATTGTTCATCGTTTTATATGTGTGGTATATGCAATTGGTATTGCAATTAAGTTGTAAAGGATAACGTTAAATACTAATAGATGAAAGGCATCAAAAATATGTGTGCCACTTTGTTGTATAAATCCATTTTCGATAAATGATGTGGTCCTGCTCTGTTTACATAATTTGTAAATATACTTACTGTTACGGGATTATCTGTCAATCTTGTAAATAATGTTCGCTTTTCATAGGAAAAATCAAGGTCAACATCATGATAAACAGACATATAGCCTGGCGGAGAAAGGCTTAGTATATACTAGTCGCATAATATAACACAATACGATAACGGCTATATCACACTGACAGCACCGTTTTAACAGATTACGAAGACTAAGTTAACCCTAGACAACCCAGTAGTCTCCAACGTACACTTTTCAGACTTCTCTAACGTATACAATGAAGAGTATTCATTTTTTGTCAAATCGCTTTACGTAATCTATCCTCTGAGTTAAAGTATCAGATTATCTTCTCAAATTTTTGAAAATAAAATTATTTTTTTAGATTTGCTTTCAAAAATATAGGTACCGTAAAAACGCATATGTGTTCGACGGACAAGAATTCGGTATTTGGCAATCGAATATTTCGCGCTAGCATGGAAAAACCTAGATTCGCTTCTATTTCATGTTTTTTTAAGATTTGAAGATAAGACTATCAGGAAACTAATCAAATAAAATGATAAACTGACACCTATTAAATAATTTTGGGAGGACGTAAATTGCAAGCTAGAGAATTTTTTTTTTATTTTACGGCTAATTTTACGTTATTTTCTCGGTTCCGAATTACGATTCCGCCTGTATTTGGGCATTTCGTATTATTCGCTTGGAGTCAACAGTTTTAAACGCACTCGTTCTATGTTATCGCAGTTTCGGGCACATTGGCGGCGCGCACGTGGTTCTTCTCGACCCGCCTGGAGACGTGAATTTGTTGTAGAAGCGCTTTCGTTCTGAGCCAGAATAGAGATAGTTGCTATGCTTTCGAGAGAGCAAGTCGAAGGTTTAGCTCCCGCCACCTATCGATGCGAGCTGTTTTAGCGCGCTTTTCAAACAGATTTGACCCGTACTGATTGGAAGCACGAAGTGATTTTGAAGTCGTGCTTCCCGCCCACGTTGTCTTACGGCATGCGTGGGCAAGGGTTTTAGACTTTTGTTTATTGTGCTAATTAACGCCTAACGGTTTGTTCCTTCAGTGTGTGGATCTACCGCATGTTGTGTTCCGTACGCAAGTGTTGTGTTTCGCATTTATTGGACTTTTATTAAACGGCACGTAGTGTAGCTTTGGCTATGGGGCAAACATAACGTGGTGTAGCACAGTTTATCAGCATAACCTAAGTACTGTAAACATAATCTTGGATGTGTCTCACATGCCATCCGAGTGAATATTACCATTCAATTTGTGAAGCAAAATTGCGTAAGCCAAATTTAAAATTGGACTCACGTCATGTTAATGACCGAATAGTTCGGGTGAGTTGAGCTAAGGCAATCCCGTATTTGCAAGATATTTCAGTAATAAACCCGTTTTACCTGACGCGACGTCTTGAAGTATTATTTATGAATTTCACATAAATTACCACGCGACTTCCGGGTTATATATGAACCAAGATCTTGCGTCAATAGGACCATTTGAATATAAATATGAATGCCAACTAACAGTTTCTTGCATTTGAGGATTTGTGGTCACATTCTTCTCGCTACTCTAAATTTAAATAGTAATAATTTTAGCTGCGGTTGTAAGCCTTGTCTAGTAGTTCTCCGGAAATGCAATTTGCTAAATAAAACATGTCAATTTGTACCTCTTGCTGCAATATTTATTGGTATTAAACGTGATACTTTAATCTGGTTTTGCCGTTAATGAAATTTGTTTATGTATGTACCGCCGAGCACTTTTGCTGAGATAAATTATATTAACTCGTTATCTAGGTTTGTGAATTTTATTTTTTCCTTTGTTGCTGCCTTTAATTTTCAGGTGTGGTTAGTAGCGCCTTCTGTGCTACACATTAGCAAAGTGCTAGGTTACCTGCTGTTTGGCGCCCATAATTTTCGTAAAGCTAAAGATTTGAGTCTTTTGTTTTATCCACGACCAGCTCCAGCTGAGAAGTCGGTTGCCTTTGCTTGTCCCTTTTACTGTCAGGGTGACGGTAACACAGTACATTAGATATGGCACAGAAACGGGGTGACCATTACCGAGAATGACAAAAGGGCACTTTCACTGGTGATTTCGTGAAAATCATATCTTCGACCACCTTTGTCGGGTTAGCCTCTCTTTCTTCAAGGTTACCGAAGATGACAGCTTAGCTGTCGAAATACGTATTTAGTGTTTGTTAAATATTTCTGTGGTTTGGGATTTTTAACGAATTGCGTCAAATATTTAATAAGTTATTTACTTAATTTTAATATAATATGTGGATATATAAAAATGTGTCTGTTGGACACTACTGGGTAGTTATAATATAATCGGATATTGGTTTGTTAAGGGTTAACGTGTTTTATGGAGCGGGAGTTCCAAAAAGCGCAAGGCAACAACCACTCCAGCCCAACATTGTTTCGAAGTACCTATAAGGAGTTTGCACCCTCTCATTTTGTACCAATGAGTTGTTTTGCGAATTTTTCTAATGCTGAGTTTATGAAGAAATGTTGGTCATCGGTATTAACAAGCTTTTGCGACATCTGGAAAAAGTACTCATTGCTATGCCACATACCCGTGTGACAATGTGTCACAAGATTTATGTTTTATAAAACTGAATTGACCACATAGTAATTCCGCTTTTTAGAGAAAACAGACGGCCATGTAAATGTAATGAGTTAATTATGTAGTACTGATTATACAGGTCAATAATATAATTGTTGATTTTTGTTTGCAAACAGTTTTCTCTGAGATAAAATATAGAACTTGTTTCAGGTTTTATCAACGCACAATATTTTTGCGGTACGCTGAGCTTGTTATATTTTTAGTCTAGCGCAAATTTGTTTAACTCCTCGTGGCGCATTATATTTTTGTATAAGTGAATTTTTATTCAAACGAGTTGTTCTCTAAAGCGTGCTGTACTCGGTCAGTCTAATAGCTTTCATTAATGCATGTGTATGCACTTTTTACCCCGAATCCAAAATGCGCACTGCTTAAATTTTAATAGCGTTTTATCGCTGTGCAGCATACTAATTCGATTTGCTTTTTCATAAACAATCAAAGCACGGTCGTAAAATGAAAATTTATGCCGCCGGTGACCGTATTAATAAAGTTGTAGAAGTTCTCAGATATTTGTGTAACACGCACCGAGAACCTGCCGATTTTTTGCTCGAATTCCTCGTGTTTCGTTTCTGCCGCTATTTCTGTGTAACATGGCATGTTTTATATAACGCCGCCTTGGATTTGATTTGGTTGCTAAGCGCAAGAGTGGTACAAAGAAATTCCGTGCCTTACAATAAAGCTGCATGCCTAGGAGGATCTGATAAAACTGGATTTTCATATTCAATGTGAGTCAGATCTAGGACGTATTTATTCTTGCATTTTCAGGCCGTCCAGTAGAACTACATTCTTAATAGTGTAAAAATGTTTTCAATCTTTTTGTGGTGAGAAAAATCATAATACACAAAGTATTATACTTATACTTCTACAAAAATTTTTTAACAAATCAAACTTTTATTATTACGAGTAATTCCTCGGAAAATTCAATTTGGAGAAAAAAATTGTTTGGTTTAGACTTACAGCACAAATTGAGTTCGGAATTGCGTTCACAATTTCTTTTTATTTAAATATACGATCATTCCTTATAATTATTGCAACTACACTGAGTCTGTTTAACAAATGGTTTATACGATGCCTGCACTCCCGGTGTTGCACTCTGGAAGTTACTGAAGTGATTTTCAATACTATACACTGAAACATTCGACGTTAGTTGTTGATGTATTTCTTCCTGTATTTTCGCAAATTCTTGTATTTTTTCAGTAACCCGGGTTATCTTGAGAATGAAAGCTGAGGAATTAGCAATACTTTGCAGTACTCTGTTTTGACATACTTGTACAGTAATAAGCATTACTTCAGGTTGCGAATCTCTATAGTAACACTCTTCAAGCCTAGACTGGTTTCATCACTTGCTTGTATTTCAACATTTTATTATAAATTGATAATTCAAAGTAATTTCCGATTACCAATACCAAAGATTTTTACTATAAATCGCTTCCTAAAATAAGAAGCTTTAAAAGCCATTCAATTTTGAATAGTCCGAGAGACTGCTTTTGAATTATTTTTTGTCAATCAGTTGATAATGCAGTTAAACAATACAACAAAGCCACCACATGTTTCTTATATTATTTAGGGTGGCCACTATTTCTCAGTCGGCACGCAACGGCGACCAGAGTCAATAAGAAAAGTGAAACTTGTTGGCAGATCCCGCTTACCCAGTTTCAAATTTTCGCCAGGTTAGCATTTCGACATTATCATATTAACAAAACCGGACTAGTGGGTCATTTCTGAAGCGCCTTTGACGTAGCGCACCTCTGGAGATAATCAAATTTACATGTCTGGATTATCTTTGCAAACCATGACATCTACCTCGAGACAGCACCCTATCTCTTTTACAGTGCTCTTTGGCCCTTTCGCTACCTCCTGCATCGATGAATTTTCCGATTACTGTGGAGGAAACTTGGAATGAGAAAATGATTAGCCGGGCAATGCTTTCTGGACGTTTTCAGTTAAGGCTTCCTTTTGGTTGAAGAAAATATCTGCTTGAAATTTGTAGCACCACTTTATCAATAAGCATCCGATTAAACATCCAACTAACATTGTTCTTAACTATCTGCATGGGTTCATTTAATCCTCAGATAACAATCAGCAGGTGTTATTATCTTAAGCCTTATTTGTTGGCATTTTACAACTTAACTTTCTTGTAGAAGTCGTTTAATTATCCTAAATTAAATTAATATTGATGCAGCTTTATACAAACATTTCTTTTTCTCAAATTTTCTCCTAACGAACAGGTTACTATTATGCTATTAACATTTTTGTAACGAAGCTTTTGTTGAGATATTTAAAAAAATTGCGAGGTCTAACTTTATCAAAATAGAAAGAAATGCATTCAAATATTATCTATTTTTAAACAATTATGACAGTATCATAACACTAGAATGAAAGTAAATACACATCCATTATCACTAATTGGCTGATATCTATAATCAATTATTTAATTGAAAAAACCTTACTAAAATAAGATTGAGTAATAAATACTTGACATATTTACGTCAAATAAAAATTTATAGAATTAAAACGTATAGCTTGTATTTTCTATCGTCTACTCATATAAAATTATACATTACTACCACCTATTTTTTTATATTGCAACTCCAAAATATTTTGCTGACAAGTCCAATTTCTCATTTTACTTGGATTTTTCCACATTCTTTTTGTTTATTTATTGTGATTGAAATTATTGATGTTGGACTTCACTATTACGGTGAGACATTAGAAAATAATTAGTTAGGCTGTTAGTCATTATATCATAAAACCGACAAGTACAAATTTGTGGAATTTATTTGCTAAATGCTATACAGGGTGTTTCAGAATAACTGTTCCTAATTCTCAGAATTGAGAGAGGGTATGTTATTCAACACTTTTTAATAATAAACTAGTGTTCGGAAATACTTCCGTTTCGAGATAATACGACATTTTTAAGGATTACGTCGAGTTACTAGTGAAAAATAATAATCGATTATTTTCGACTGCACGAGTGGTATTCGTTACGACTATTCAACACTATAACATATAAGCCAATCACATTGCAGACATTTGCTTTTTTCAACCAATAACAGCAGTATATCACTGAATATTGGGCACCATGCAAAATATTCACAAAACAATGTACGTACCCAAAAAATAAATAGCCTTGTTGCGAAGTATCGCTTAGCAACGATGTTCTGTCCTTAGTGATATCGCTAGGTTACGTAACACTAAACCCCAACAAACTGTGTGGCTTGTTTTAAAAATTTTATAATGCTGTGTTTTGGAAGTATTCCGCTGAATTTAATTGAGAATGAATAATTATATTAATTGTTGGATTATTTTTCAATAAAGTTAATCGTTATGTATTAATATTGTTAAATAGTCGTCCCAAATACCACTCGAAGTGGATATATTTTTTTTAAATATTTTGCCATTTCCATAGAAATTATTGCAAATTTCACTCAACAAAATCACATTTAAATGTCACTCGCCTTCGGCTCGTGACATTTTTGATGTGATTCTGTATCGTGAAATTTAAACGCAATAATTTACATGGAAACGACAAAATATTTGTCAAAAATATATCCACTGCTTGTGGTATTACCCTTGATTATATAATGAATGGACTGATAATAATAAAATTTTAAGACGTTTTCTGACTTTTTGAGAAACTTCAAAAGGTGGTTACTATCGCAACACACATTGTTGGACCCACCGAAAAACCGAAGTGATTAAACGTCGTTAAGCGTATAATCGCCGCAACTATGATCAATTCGTAATTTCTATTGGCTAATTTTATCATGAATTATATAATCGTTGTTATTTGATATTCATTATTCGTTTTTGTGGTTGTTTGTGCTTTAATCTAATCTTCCTACATTTCTTCGGCATAATAATTATATTAATTATGGAATATTACACTACAAAAGAGAAAAATTTGTTTATAAAGTGGTATTATGCCGGAAATTCTCTGCGTAACATCAGATATCTGTTTGTGGGGATTTTTATGGAACGAATGAGTATCAAATAACAACGACTGTTTTAAGTTGTCAAAGTCATGGCAATCCACTATTAATTGGCATAATTTTTAAATGATTTTCCTTAATTTTATGGAAAATGGTTGTAATATTGGAAAAAGTAAGTAGTGCATTAGATGCAGTTTTTCACGCTGAACAAATTACCTATGTACATTTTTGCTCTAAAATAATTAGGGGAGCCAATATTTACAACAATTTAATTTAACATGGGAAAGTCCTATGTCTCAAATATAAATCAACACCGTGTATATATATATTTATATTCTTGAGTTTTTTCTTAAAAAAAACAAAAATTCAAACAAGTTATACATATACTTACGCTGCAGCAACTTGTTTCATAAGCACTTTTTTACTTCTTCTTGGCTGAGATATTCGATACTTCCCTTTTACCATTATAAATTACAAATGTAAAAGCAAAATGCACTAATACAACACTATAAAAGCACTAGTAAATACTGTCACTTTCGTCAAAAACGAACGCAAGTACGTAACTAGCCAAAGGGTAATGATAATTCGCTATTTATTATGCACATTTCCCTAATAATCCCCCCTTCAGTAAACTCATTAGGGTTCCTGTGTAATTTGTAATTTCTAGTTATTAACAAATAAACGATGACTAAACTTACAATTTATTCTGTGTGGAATGTTGTTGGTTTAATGTGGGATTTATTATGTACATTACTCTAATTGGTCTATTTGATAAACTCATTAGGTTTATGCGTAATTTCTAAAATACGGTAATTATGCAAATGGTCACAATCCTTAAATATATGAAATCACAAATACATAAAGTAATTTTTATTATTGATAAGAAGCCATGGCACCTAAAATGATTTAATAAAACTAAGTAAAGAATAAAATGAAATTTTACATCAGGTTCATAACGTAAATTCAAAACTTGTCTGTTTAGTCATACAACCACTTTCTTTGTGTACCTACACACAAAAGTGACTCAAGGGATAAGTACTGTAAGTAGGTTTAAAGAAGATTACTGACGTCATTAACATTCCTTAGGGTCGAGAGTGGGTTTCAAACTGATGTATTATAAGTTGCCTGTATATATTTTGTGTAGGGGCAACGTACATTTTTCTCAGCTCTCCTTAGCCGCCTTAATACTAACAATGAAGACACGAATGATAATATAGTTTGTCCAAATTGAGGTGGCGCAGTCCAGGTATACGGATTAAGCTGGGTTTCCTGTAAGTGATACTTTGTTTACATGTAATCCCTGGTTGTACCGGGTGGCCAATTAAGAAGGGCACTCGGCCCTATCTCGAAAAGTAATTGTCGTAAAGACTTGGGGTAAAAAAATTTATGATTAAAGCGGCAAAGAGAAAATGCTGGAAATTATTTTTAAGTTTCTAGAATGGCCGCCAGGAGGCGTAATCGCATTCTTGAATTTTAAATCCCGTTTTTTGAGAAATATTCTTATATTACAGTTAGCTAAAATGGACACCGTTTTAAAGCTGAGATAAATTCGATTCTTTTTTGTTAAATGCTTTTTGCTCAATCTCTTAAGGGAAAGTGGTGGGGGGTGTCCGAACATTTTCGGAAAGAAATGTCAATAACTTCAAAATGGCTGAACGGATTTTCTCAAACTTGGAGTCGTTGAAAAGGGCATTTCTTAGGCTATCAATGCTGCCTTGAGCGGATTGATTTAGATTGCTTGTGTCGCCGCTAGAGGGCGTTTTGCGACAACACTACAAATGAAATGGATTTTCTCAAAAAAATTAAATGCAACGATATCACTTTTATTGGAACAAAAGATAGCCAAATAAGGGCCTAACACGCTAGTGAAAACCGCATTTCGATATTTGTTTCCTAACCTAAAATATCAGTAAAGGAAATTACAAATCGAAATAATGTCGCATCTTTGGGAATATTATCAGTATACCTGCCATTATTAAATCCTAATTATCCTTCTTTTAGCAAAATATATATAAATTTACTGTTAAAATACCAACATTATATTTAAAATGTCAATAATAATTAATCCTTTATCTAATAGAGTTGTCTGTCCGGGACGCTGTTTTGTCTGTCCGGGACGCTGTTTCAGCAGCCAAACCGTAAGAGATAGATAAAAAAGTTATGAAAGTTATATGTTTGGAATGGTCATGTCAGGTCAGGAACCGAATTTCAGTCACGTGACACTTCCGGTTTTCGAGAAATCACGTGATTTGAAAACCGGAAGTGTCACGTGACTGAAATTCGGTTCCTGACCTGACATGACCATTCCAAACATAACTTTCATAACTTTTTTCTCTATCTCTTACGGTTTGGCTGCTGAAACAGCGTCCCGGACAGACAAAACAGCGTCCCGGACAGACAACTCTATTAGATAAAGGATTAATTATTATTGACATTTTAAATATAATGTTGGTATTTTAACAGTAAATTTATATATATTTTGCTAAAATAAGGATAATTAGGATTTAATAATGGCAGGTATACTGATAATATTCCCAAAGATGCGACATTATTTCGATTTTTAATTTCCTTTACTGATATTTTAGGTTAGGAAACAAATATCAAAATGCAGTTTTCACTAGCGTGTTAGGCCCTTATTTGGCTATCTTTTGTTCCAATAAAAGTGATATCGTTGCATTTAATTTTTTTGAGAAAATCCATTTCATTTGTAGTGTTGTCGCAAAACGCCCTCTAGCGACGACACAAGCAATCTAAATCAATCCGCTCAAGGCAGCATTGATAGCCTAAGAAAAGCCCTTTTCAACGACTCCAAGTTTGACAAAATCCGTTCAGCCATTTTGAAGTTATTGACATTTCTTTCCGAAAATGTTCGGACACCCCCCACCACTTTCCCTTAAGAGATAGAGCAAAAAGCATTTAACAAAAAAGAATCGAATTTATCTCAGCTTTAAAACGGTGTCCATTTTAGCTATCTGTAATATAAGAATATTTCTCAAAAATCGGGATTTAAAATTCAAGAATGCGATTACGCCTCCTGGCGGCCATTCTAGAAACTTAAAAATAATTTCCAGCATTTTCTCTTGGCCGCTTTAGTCATAAATTTTTTTACCCCAAGTCTTTACGACAATTACTTTTCGAGATAGGGCCGAGTGCCCTTCTTAATTGGCCACCCGGTACATGCTACTTACCAGTTGAGACGACTTCCAAAATCCTGCACGTATTTAGGTAAATTATTGAGCCCCAGTTTTTAGTACTAAAATAATACACTGCTATGGTAGGTATATAATAAACACTACATTTTCGTTATTAGATATTAACAGGAAGTCCTCTAACTTGCAAATGTTTTATAAACGGCGTCCTTCCTGATTAAACAAAATTTACATTTTCTTTTTACTTCCTTTTACAATAAAGGAAGTATTGGATTCACCCCAAAAATTCGAAATTGAGTTTTCAACGGATCTTCACGTTTTAGAGGTCCCTGATCCTAAAAAACATATTTTTTTTCGTTGGTCTGTCTGTGTGTCTGTCTCTGTGTCTGTCTGTCTGTCTGTATGTCTGTCTGTGAACAGAATATCTCAAAAACGGAAAGAGGTATGGTGTTGAAACTTCAAATATAAGTTTTGTGTACTATGTAGATGCGACAGCAAGCTTTTGAAGAAAATCGCATAACAGGAAGTAGGTGTTTACTCTTGTGATTTTTCAGTTTTTTTCGATTTTTTCAAAAACGGCTCTAACGATTTTTTTTAAACTTCACATTTTTATTACATTTTTAATGTGTATTGATGTGAGATAGGTGATTTTCCAGTTGAATACTTCTAAAATGGGTTTCTTTTGTTTTTTTTCTATTTTTTTTATTAACTCCTATTTTAAATAGAACACCAGGTATATTACTACAGTTTTGTATTCAGCTTAAAATTCTAGAAAAAATTTGTCTCTTGAACTAACACTCTATTTTGTACCGCTTTTGTAAAATTTGTAATTTTTTAAAATTTTTGACAAATTCTTAAAAATTTTAAATCAAATTTTTGGCTAATTATAAGATCACTGTAAAAGGAAGTTGTGTGCGTGTATCACACCAGATTTTTTCTATAGCCAATCAGAAAAGAGCGTATCACATTCAAATTTCAAATAAATCATAATGTGCAAGTATACATTTTAAAACTAAACAAATTTGTAATTATAATGTAACATAAGTTCAGATATATGAAAACTTGATTAAATATTAATTATTCACATGAAATAATAAGTCTAAATTCATTTATTTAAAATTAATAAACAAATATTTAAATTTTAAACGCATCACTTCAGATTTCATAATGCACAAATGTTTAATCACTTTTAATTCACATTTTAAAAATAATTCTCGTTTCGGTTTTCCAAATCAATTAATTAATGCAATTATTTTCCTTTACAGATAAATGATGCTCAAGATCCCAAACTACACAAGGATAATTGAAACAAATTCAAAATAAATCATAAATGACATAAGAAAATCAACTTCGGCTTAACATTCCCAAGTAACAAATAAATCTCAACTGTATTTCATTGGAAACACATTGTAATTAACTAAATAAAATAGCAACAATGCTCCATATTTATACTTTTTCTATTTGTTTAGAGTAAAAACTCTTTTAATGATTTAATTGAACTCGACTAGTAATTATAAATAAATCAAGATCATCATATATCATAGCAACACAAATTTACATACATAATACATAATTTAATATACAAGGAGAAAGCAATTAGTTTTATAAAATACATACATAAAAAAACCAAATTTCAGCAGATAAATTAAATATCTTTCTCGTCTTCAGATATAAAACCATCCGACACCCAATCATTATCGTCGTCACTGTCCTCACCTAGATTGATAATTAGCGGTTTAACACGTGGCAATTTGTAACTGTTTTCGACTTCAATCACATGTCGCACACAGTTTTCCCACAACGTCTTGTCTTTGGCCATATCTTCTATAATTTACCTTATTTTATCTACACTTGCGGCATTTACTTTTGGTTCTGTATTACATTTTCTAAGTTTACGTTTTACTGCACCACACCAATTCTATTGGATTGAATTCGCAATAATAGGGTGGTAATCTGACAACTTCATGCTCGTTTCTTCTTGCAAATTCATCAACAAAATATTGCTTTTTTAAATTCAACTTCTTAACTTCAGCGAGAAGGTCGGCCTTCTTTAATTTTTTATCTTTGGGTAGTTTGTTAGGTTGTTTTCGACCTCTTTCGTTTTGCTCGAAATTACGTTTATTTGTCGCCCGAATTTTTCCTGGATTCGGCCCTGTGCTAGTTACATTTAAATTTAGTCCGGCGGGTATTGAAATGCTTGCGCTTCATATTTGTTTTCTTAAGTAACCAATTCTTGAATGCTGGCGCAAGGCCATGGTAAGATTTCTTTCCTCGAAACTATATTATAAATATCATCGTTTATGTGCATTTGCCGAATTGGGTCCGTGAATGCATTCTTTGTTTTGCATTATTGACAACCCAGGCTAACGCTAAGTTTTGTGTATTTCCTTTTGTTGGCCTCGGTAACTCGATATTTAAGCCCTTGAATTTTAATCCGATACGCAGTGGCTTCCGTTCATTATGTGAAACTTTCCTTTAAGCCTTATCTTTTGCCAATTCAGCAATTGCATCACCCGTTAAAGCCTTCTTTGTTGTTTGCATTTTCTCGCCTACGCATTTTACGTTCAGGTTTGGGACTATTGAAATAAAGTTTCGATAAACCCTTAGTTAACCATACATATAGAATTATTAGTTTCGGAGTTCAAAGCTTTCTTCTAATAGGCCCGCGATTTTAAATCTGCGAGCTTCGGGGCAATCAGTATTCGACACTCACAGAAGTCAGTTGTGTGAAGTTTCGCACCCCCCCGGCCTTCGGAAGCCGGGGATTGCGCTGATTTGCGCTTAGTAGTTTTGGAGAATCTCGTGAAGCCACTAACTGTTCTTGTGGATTTTTGAGTGCAGTCCGAGCCTTTGAAGTTATCATTTTGTGGTGTTTAAAAGTTCGCGCGGCGAAGCATGTAGTGAAAAGTGAAGTTAAGTAACCGGCGTGTTACGATAGGCAGTGGCGTCTCATATAGTTCTGCTTCCCGGGGGATGCTTTTGGCTTTTGTTTGCCGATTTGTTAAGAGACGTCATCTTGAAGCCTTCAATAACTTTTCCTGTTCAGTGTGGAAAACCTTTGCTTTATGCAAATTTAAGTATCAACGCCGTGCTAGAATTAAATATAGTGCTCGCCGCGGGAGACTCGTTTTCTGTCATTTTGCTGGCTGCCGTTCTTCTTCTACCACCTTTGATGGGGTCCTGCCCAACCGGTCTGCCCTTCTTGGGGTTTTTCGCAACACCACCACGTTCACCCAAGCTTCCACGAGTTCAAGTCCATCTGTAGTCAATAACAACATGCTTCCAGCTACAAGGTAAATTATTTGTATTTTGTTGCGCCCAACTGAAGTGATCGGGAAGTGTCAAAAAAAAAGCGACGCGTTCGGCGCTATATTAATTAAGGAACATTGCGTACGACCATTTTATTTGATCATTTTGTACAGGGGCTTGACTCCTGTCTTGTTTTTCTTTTGTGTACTAATGCTTACTGGTTAAATGTAACGTAGATGCTAAGGTAATTTTGCCTGGGGTCCCCGATATCTCATGTAGGATTTATCTTTTGTATACCATTTAAATTCACCTCTAGGTGATCATCTCCAATGTAAACTGTTTTGTAATCGTAATTCCTTTCAAATAATAAAACTGTTAAAGTCAGTTTGCCCTTTTAGTGAATTTTGAACCTTTCTTGTTTTGTTTGGGTCTTAAACCAAGTCAACAGAGCAGAGGCCTGATGTATTTTAATTGTAAAGCTGAAAGCATGTCCCTTTGATAAGCGAGCCCCGAGATCTGGGCCATTTAGTGTTCTTTTGTGTGTCTTTAGTGACGGTGGCCTTGAAGGTAAGTGATTTAACGACAAGGTCACCCGGCTACTCGGAGGAGGCTTGGTAAACAACAGGCTGAGGTGTTCAGCAACGAACCTGGAGGACTTCTACATAGGCTACGTGTATTGTTCTTGGTTCTAGACACGTCAGCCACCCCTAACCAGAACCAAGTGGCGCTCAGGCATTTCTTTTTCTTTTAAGCAAGCTTTAGGGTAAGTACCCCGCCGGTTTTTCTTTGTACTCTCGAACCACGCCTTCCCGACTGAGCCAAGTGCGAGGAATCGGAGCCACGAAATCTGCTCCAACACATTAAGATCTGTTCTTTTTAGTAAAGCCGGCGAACCCTGTAGTCTGTACCCGGTTTTTGACAGTGCTCTTGATCAATGTCGATCTGAGCATTTAATACCGTAACAAGTTGGAAACCGTGACTCACTAAACAACTAAGGATATCACATTTCTTGGCTGCTGTGGTCTGTATTTTTGTTAATCGTGAATGATAAAGAGCGTTATCGATTACAATAGGAGCAACATTTTTACAAAGCTTGGTAGAAAACCATTCCTCAAAGAGTTCGGAGTTCATATCCGAGTGATAATCTGCAGAACAGTTTGCAATATTTTTCGCCGATAACATTAGACTATTAGGAACGAATCAATGAGTAGGATTGGCGGAGCGGGGGGGGGGGGAGTCCGAAAGCGCCACTGGTTTGAGACAGTCCAAACCAGAAAACCTACAGGTGTCCGTGTAAATTCCTAAACCACTTAGCTGTTACAGTATGTACACGCAAGGGCGTAGCCAGGATTCCAGTTAGAGGTAGGCATAAATTTAATTACGCAATCAACTATTACTATTATTATAGTTTTTTAAATTTTTTACAAATTACAAAAATTATAATTTGAAACATCATCAGTTTCCGCAAATCTGCTGCAGATCGTAGCTGATTTTTTTTAAATGTTGTAGAATGCGAATTGCAATAATGATTATAAATCAACTTCCTTTTGCTCTTTATAAATATTTAGGGGTGGGCAACTGCCCACCCCTGCCCCTCCCTGGCTACGCCTATGTGTACACGTACAAACTCTACACCATACTTAAAGAAGGCAAAACAATTCTGCGATAGGATACTTCTTTGTAATTGGAATAGTAGAATTAATTTAGTTTTAATTATAAAATGTACAAGGTTGTAGTTTTTAATAAATTTGATGTGAATAACAAAACTCTATGATTTTAACTCGCAATTCGCTCGAGCACACGTATCTCAACTATAAGGATATAATGACTTAAAAATAAACTACTGCGATATCGATAAACGGCAGTCTCATCAAATCGCTTCAACGATCAATTAATTTACATAAACGGAAACTCACGCGAAAGGTACCATTCGCCTAGGGTATTCTACACTTAACTGTGTAGTGTATTTTTAGCGTTACAGAGGAGTTGTTTTTAATGTTTAACCTCCCGGAAACCCTAGCGTTGAATGCATTAAATTTTAAAATGTTGAGTTCAGTTCACGAGCTGAACGCCACTCAAAAACGCTAACAAGGTAGCCAATCTAGAAAATATTAAATACTTATAAATTGAAAATAAACTATTTCGCACAACTAAATGCCCAAGGTGAATGTACACATTTCTTAATTTCTCGGCACTTTCGGCCAGGAGTTTCACCGCGACAAATTGTAGGTAGAATGCTTCTTATTTCATAAGAGTAGCACTAACGATATTTTTAGTTTCGATAAATGAGATGACTAAATCGCCAGCTGCGCACGCAGAAGGCACCTGGTGTTGCGTAGCCGCGCAGCTTCGTCAGAGTAGCTGTGCAGGGTGGTAGACTCGGAGATGCTGTCAAAATGAATGTGCAATATGAAGCGCGACAGGTTTTTCTCCAAATATTGCACTGGGGAAGAGTCCTGTGGTCCAAACTTCGAAAAGCTGCCACACTGGGGAAAAGCCGTGTAGCCAAATTTCTGGAGCAGCCAAACGAAGTGAGGGACTGTGCAGGAGTAGGCCCTCCAGGTGTTTTTGCAAGCGACATCACAGCCGAAGGGAGAGCACATGAGGAATATGGCACCCGTAAGACGAAAAAGGAGAAAAGGAGGCCTAAAATGACATACTATCGAACTCGATGTTCAAACGGAACTATAAAAACATACCAAAGCTGGAAGGTGGCCTTAAGTGAGTGATCTTGCAGAAATTATTTATTATCCCAGTATAACTGGCTCCATTCTAGCAATCTCACACCGAATTTCTTACGGCTGATCCAAAGGATTCACAACATTTTTGGAATTATATTATCCACATGAAGTGAAAATTCTATATCACACCTACAGCCTCAGCAGAAACAATCTCATTAAATCAGAGCCATAAAAATGCCGCCGGAAATCATACAATCTATTTTGAAAATTTACTATAATCCACTAAAAATTCAAGGCTTTTCAAAATATCCCAAAGATGCCACACTGAGTATGCAACCAAATACACACCTAGAAACTGCAGGTCACTCGAAACATCTAAACTGCATCTAAATGTAGAATTACACTTAACAATATGTTGATTACAGTGTATTTATTCTACCTTTCATACTCTTCTATTAAACTCTTGTAGTTGATCTTCTGAACACCGACTCAGATACCCAATTTATTTCGATTGATTGTATTAATTACTGAGCTTTACTATATACATTTTAACTGCTTTTGATCATAGCCCATGTCATTATTGAAAAGCCAGTATTGTATTGTGGCGGAGACTGACTAATGCGTTCTTTTTTAGTAAGAGTAATTGAGGCCTATCACTGCTACATCTTTCCATCCGTGTTACAGAATATGGCTGGTAGCTCTGAAGAGAAATTATCAATTGAAGACATGTCGAAGGATCAATTACTAGCAAACCTGATTACAAAAAAAAATACAAAATGCGCTTAGAAAAACAATAAATACAGACTATTTATTTTTCCTATCATTTCTAACTACTAGAGGTTGAGTTGTAGTTTAGCAGTTGGTTATAATGTATTTTTTTGACTACAATTTCTTAATGCAGGCTATTATTCGACACTTTCCATATATCAAAAGCATGTTGTTATTGTATACCATGCAATAAACATTTTCTTACACACATCTATCACTTTATTGTACACAATTTAAAGCAATGAAAGCATACCTAACATGATTTTTGATGAGGTTTCAATTTTAAATGACGCTGACGTTTAGTAATCTTTTTTAGCATAAATATATGGTAGTCGAAAAAGCTTCCTTTTGCACTTTCTCACGTGTGCAAAAAAGTGAAATTTTAGCTGCTCGTTGTATAAATAACTATTTTGCTTCACTGGTGCTTTATTAATATTTTATGTGTAGTATACTTTTAGCATGTTCGTTTTAGTTTGTCTGAGGGTGACGGGAATACAATTCGGGCTGAATTTAGGGCAAACTCTTGACATTAGATATTTTGTAAACAGTACCTGTTCAAATACTTAAAAAGTTACGTTATCTGCCTGTTTGAGTTTTACTAATCATGCAATGGTTATTGTGCTACTGTCTTAGCAGCTTTATTAAAGCTACTCATCTTGATTTGTAATGTTTAAGTTTCGACTAATAATAACTACAATAAAACGTTAGTGATACAGGGTAAAAAAAATCGAAGTTTCTAATTTAACATTTCAACATACTCTTTCTAATGTGCTCTCGCTCCGAATATTGGTACGTCGGAATAAGAAAAATGTAACTGTTTATTTGTTCTCTTATCATAAAAAATACAAACGTTTGTATACAATTTCATCGCATTTTTAAGCTCAAACGGATCGGGAGATTGCTAGTCAGCCAACAAAGTGTCTCACGCAGATTATATGGGAGTATATTGTCAGCTACTTAGAAGTTCTTAGCCATATTACCGGAGGCTATCAGATTAAACTTTGAACTATGCTTCTATTAAAGTTTAACAAAGTCCATAATTAATTTAACTAAACAACCGTGGTTACTACTAATTCGCTTTCACTGTGGTTACTGTAACATAGTTGACCTGCTTAGCTAATTCTCAAGTGGCAGCATTTTTTTTGTACGTTAAATTAGATAACAACTGAAGTCAAAAAAACATTCAAATTAAATATTTTGTAATACTCAGAAGGGGTTGTATGTGTTGTCGTTATAATTGTGTCATTAGGAAACATAAAAACGTGGAGCAATTGCTTTTCAATTAATAAAGGTACTATATACACTGATAATATTAATTAATGTGGTAATTAGGTAAAAGGGCATTAAAATTAAATAGCGCAGTAGGGAATACACTTGAAATTCCATACCGGAAATTAATATTTTATGGTCACGCTGATGAACGTTCTACATATATACCTGCATAACTATGTTGGGTTGTTATATTGCCAAATCAAAAACCGTCACGCCGATATGATATGGAGGAAATTGACAACAGGGCCCCGTGACCCTTCCATATAAATTAGCCCACAATACGTTAATAATTGTCTCATATCAATACATCACTAAAATATGTCACAGCATTCCATATTCATCTGCATAACAATGAAGGATAACAACAACCCTTTGTCCAACTGTTTGTGTGCAGGCATATTGTTCATTAGGCACCCTAGGTATTTGCCATAACACTCTGTAAATCAGCCTTGCAGCGTTATGCATCGTTGTTGTTACATTTACTACATTTCTAGCCTGATTTGATCGTATTACTTCTCGTGCGAATTTTGAATTAGTAACAAGTCAAATCGATATACCGGGCGGTCAATCTGAACTTGCGAATAATGGTAGATTTTCCGTTTTGGGTCTGATTTAGAGTGAATATTTCAGAAATAATTCTAGACTACAGCCACTAGGAACTCAGATAAGACAAAATGCTTATATATTTCATTCACTTTAGATGTTAATTGTCAAACATGACATTTGTTGGTGTCAATGTATGTTTTTTATGGCAATTTTCAAATTCTACAGCATATTTAAAATTTAAAATGACCGAAATATGATTTTTCTGAAAATTTAGTAGCAAGATTTGCGCTTAAATGTCATTTAACTTCATTGTCAAATTATTAAATCGTTCATTCATCATCTATAGCCTGTTTTACCTTGCGATGTCGAAGACCATCGTATTTCATAATATATACTTAAGCTACAAATCAAGCAAAATAATTCGCAGTTGTACTGTCAACAACAAAAATCCGAATGCAATTAAGAGATTGAGGGAAAAAGCTGTAGTTAAAGCCTATTTGCAAGGAAAACATTTATTGTCAAACTCAAGCATAAAGAAATTTGCCACGGACTGGGATGTATATTTTCAGCTAGCATTAAATTAAATACAGGTTAAGTTTTACAATCACAATATAATAGTATATTATATCATGAGAGACTAAAGTGCACCATTTAATCCCGCGAGTGGAGTTTGTTGCATCGAGGGCGAAGCCCGAGGGCAACAACCACTCAAGGGATTTAGGCACTTTAGTCCCGAGGTATATACGCTATTTTTTTGCACTTTTAGGAACTTTTTCATCAAACATTTCCAAAATTTGGAATCTGTCAATTTGGAAACTGACAATTACAATTTATTAAAAACTGAATTCCAGCAGGTCCTGGATAGCCTGAATCAGTTGGCAGTACTGAAGTGTATTGTCAGTATATGTCAAATTCGAGATTTGCAGGTTAAGTTTTGCGTCAGTGTGTGTCAAATGACAAACAAAACCTAACCTACTAATCTCGTGTGTACATAAATTTACCACAGTTACGGTATCATTATTACTTTAGTCCCTAGGGATTAAATGAGCTACTTTAGTTCCTGTTTACGGGGACTAAAGTATCAACTTTAGTCCCGGAAGTGCAAAAAATAATATTTCTTCCAGATAAGCCTAACTCTAGTATTCAAAGTTGTTGGTAAATTTAATAAATGGGAATTACTGGAAAATCAAAAACTTGTGGGAAAGGAATTAAAATCGAAATACTGGGATGATCTTAATAATTAAAAAAAAAATATTGCACTGGATCACAACGCGTGAGGTGTATTTATTTACTTGTTAATGAGCTATTATTTTTAATTATTAATTTGTCACACGTTGTGCCGTCAGATATGTGTTAATGTCCACGTTGCAGCTCCTTAAATCTGCTATTTACTTTCAGGTACGGTGATCTTAATCTGTTTTTAACTTATATTTTTATGTTATCAAATTAAAATTGCCCTTTCATGTATAGAAAATCAGTAACTGTTATTAGAGCAAGCTCCTAAACAATCAGGGGTGGATTTCCTTATCTAGATAGATTATTTCTGAAATTTGATGTTCTAATTTTTTATCATTCCCATAAGTCAATATAACTTATGTCAGCTATATGTCAAACAGCTTTGAAATCAGTAAGTAATTCTTTCATAAATAATTCACCTTTTTATAGTCTTTATTTCCTTTCCTAGTTATGACTTTAATACTAAAACCATCCACCTGTCACTTTATTAGCACAAAGTTTAGGAAGTCAACCAAACTGCTCCTCTCCGCCTACCAATCGACTCTCTCAAACACCTTCCCGCAATGGATGACCCCACGAACAGACCAGACGTCCCAATCATCTAAAATCAGCAACACAACCTTTCCCACAGTACGCAGCCAACAGCCCAAATCTGCAGACACCTACTTGCAATACTGCATCCGCCAACATTCTGGAATATGCTTCTTTAAGCGATGATCCTCCTCTGGAGCTCTCCCTTAGCAGCACACAGCTTGACGTAATCCAATTTGATTAACGTATTATGTCAAATAGACTTTTCCAATAATCTTGACTTATTATTATTCTCCAATCATTCACCTTTTTAGATTAATTCGGCTAGCCATTAGTGTTTACCACATGCTTGTATTCTTCATTAGTTTTATGCCATTTTACTTCACCACGTAGATGTTATTAATACCATTTTTATCTTATCCAAACATTTTATTAATAAAACAGAGTTATTTTTTATATTTTAATCACATCAAATTATTTTTCTACATTTTCAAAATTTGTTATTTCTCAATAATCGAAACAAATTACTTAACGATATCAATTTTCCTCCTTATACACTCTAGTCTTATCATATTTGAGTTAAACATACTAAATTTTTAATTTATTTCAATAAAGTATTTGTCATTCCTTCCAAGCTCAAACTTATAAAATATAATCTTATTTTCGAATCCATCTGTTTTTCAAATAGCCTGTTTCCACTCAATTATAAATTCTCTTTTACTTTGTAATTGTATAGATCAAAATTATTTTCACCCATTGTAATCATTTAATCTTTTCTAAAATTGATTCTAACACACACAGGAGTGTATATCATTACAATACTAAGAAAATTTTATAGTTAACCAAGAAAATCGACTAGAAGTAGAATTTGAAGAGAATTGTATAAAATTTTACAAAATTATGCACTAGTGCAAAATTATCGCATAATTGGTATCTGATTGGACAAATCTCAGAAATTTAAAATATTTGATTGGCTTAAAATGTCTGATGGAAGTAGTCTTTAATATTATAATTGACTATACATGTAAATAACGAGTATGTACTAAATACCGAACAGCTGTACTTGTGTTAAATGTTCAATAATTTAATGAAGTAATTAATTAATTTCAGTGCATTTTAGAAGATGTACTAATAAAATTGCTATGTTAGAAGACAACTATGTTGTTATTTTATATAATGACCAAATAAAAGTGCAACCCCTATAAACTATAGTGTACTCCTGAATAATTAAAGCACTAGCAAATAAAGGCCCTGAATTTTACACCTGCAAGGCCAAGCAACAAATAAGCTTTCAATTAGTTCTCAAAAATATCTACTCAACAACCGAAATAAATTCTATAAGGCAAGCTGGCAAGAACATGTTTTGAGATCGTTATAAATATTTTGCCACCTTCATTTGTGTAGATGCAGCACGAACTTCTGAATCTGAAGGTACACTGTATTTTATTGTAAGAAAATGGTAAATATTAAAATTCTTTAATTAAAGTAGGAGTAAAACCCAATCTGTCATTTACAAAATTTATTCAATTGTTGGCTGATTTCGGTCGTTATTAACAAAACATCATCTAATATTTTAAAATAGGAAATGAACTAAGTTCAATGATGCTACTTTTAAATTCAAATTGGCCTTGCGCTATATTATTTACAATATTATAAATCTTAAATTAATTGTCCTTTGAATTTCTGATTTTTCATAGTCTTAAAGCGCTACTCACTTCATTTTATTACACTTAACTGCCCATTTTTGTCACTACACTGATTCCTTTTTAAACACCAATATTATTTCATATCCTGCTGTCTAAATTTAAGCAATTTTCCTGCCACTGTATGATTTTCTTCAAATTTCCAAGTTTTGTTGCTGCATGTAATATTTTCTATGCTCTTTGCATTATCCTTCTCTGATCATCCTTTTCCTTACCGTTATCTTAAAATGCTCATGAAATGTCCATTTTCTAATTATTTTACTTTCTACGCTTCATTTTAAGCTGTGCATATTTTGAACTTTCTGTGGCAGTTTTATTAAATTTAGGTTCGGCTTCTACTTTGCCCAAACCTTTTATATTGTGCTTAAATTATATTACTGACTCCAATACATGAAAATTGAGTTTCAAAACTTGTCTGCTCATTCAAATACATTCAATGTTATTGGCCATTTTTGCCAGTGTGATTACGATTTGACAAATTATGTGAAATTTCTCAGTTGTATGCATTACCTCAACTCTGTGCTTTTGTGACTTGATTCTTAATTTTCTTGCACTACCACCAGAGCTGAGTGGAGGGCTAAATACCATTGCAAAATTCCCCCTAATTTTTGAAAATTAAAATCACTACTCATGTGTTTTCTTTTCCATCATACGTCGCTTGTCATGCGTTGTTATTTTAATTATCACAAAATTATTCATTGCTTGACTCAACTGTTATTATTAATCAGTCCAATCTGATATTCTATACTTTACTATCCTAATTTGATTTACTAAACTACCTAACCTATCCCCTATTCTTAACTAACCTATCATGTGTGGTACAACATTTGTTCTACAACTACTCTATTCTACATTATGCTTTCCAAATATGGGTGCATCGCCGAAATGTGAAAGCGTCCCCTTGTTCTGTTATCCATTTCATTGATAAGCTCATATGTATTTTCATTGCTCCAAGACTTTATGTACCCTGTAAGGTCCTTCATATGCGTTCAAAAACTTCGCACAGATCTTTTCTCTTCGATCAGCTACTTTGAGCTTTTTTATAATGACTCGGTCCTCGATATTAAATCTCATTCGCTTCTTAATTTTGCGATTTTGTTTCTCCTCGTAACGATCTTGTGTTTTCCTAACCCTTTCTCTTACTTTCTCCAACAGTTTATTTATCCCTGTTGCATCTTCTTCTGACCACCATGGTCACGCAGGTATAATGCTTTTACATAAGGTTACTGGACTTATCTCCGTTGCAATATTCGGCACGTTGTTTATGAAGTCTTCCGCCTTTGACAGGTATTGAACCCATCTAAATTCGACTCAAAGGTTACGAGCAAACAAAGCGAAGAAGTAAGAATCCCAAAACTAACAGACTGGTGCCTCTATGATGGGCACATCAGATTTGAAGTAGATGAACTGAACATCGAGGGAGATACAGTAAAGGATCTGGAAACAGCCGCAACACATCTGCATAACCATACAGCACATAAAGCGTATGAAGCAAGCTACCCTGTTAAAGTGCCCTGGTGAAACAGGAAACTAGATACATTACGCTCTGAAGCAAGAAGACTATTTAATAAAGAAATGCCAAAACATGGGACCAATACATAGAGGCATTCACAAAATATAACTGAGAAGTTAGGGGTTGAAAAGAAGGACATGGCGTAGCTTCTATAAAGGAATACAAGACACCCCAACAGCAGTGCGCCTATAAAAAGTCCTTGCAAAAGACCATATAAACGACTTGATCATCTGCAGAAGATGGATGGATTCTTTACTGAGAGCTTCAGAGAAACGTTGGAGCTACTACTAAGCACATATTTCCTTGGCACCTATACCCATATACCGGACGAACCAGTTCCAGCGGTAGTGAAAACAATGTCCACACTCATGAACTAAGAATCTGGCCAACAAAATTTTTAGCCAAATAGTATTAAATGTGCAATTCTTGCCTTTAAATCGCATAAAGCCCTCTTTAGAAACGGCATTCTTCCAGACTTACTACAGAAATGTATAGAGAACTTGCTGCCCACAATATGTTAATTATATAAGGTCAGTTTCTGCCTTGGTTACATATCCAAAATGTGAGGGAAGATAAATGTGGTCTTTATATTCAAAGGAGGAGGACGTTCCAACACCCATTTCAAGGCGTATAGACTCATAAGCCTCATATCATTCTTGCTAAAAAGAATGGAGAAGGTACTTGAACAGTCTTTAACAACTCGTTCGAATGCATAGAAAGAGCTACCATGAGAAAAGGATTCGATCTTCCGATTAACAAATGGATTAAAGCCATACTCAAAAGTCGGAAAATTACCGAAAGGTAGACTGCTGCCATAACCGCCACCAGAGGCTGTCCCCACGGAAGAGTATTATCGCCTTTGCTGTTGTCATTGGTGGTTGACGACCTCCTCAACCTGCTCACACAACACGGCCTTAAAATACAAGGGTATGGAGATTACCTGGTAGTAGTAGTACGTAGACAAGTTGAAACAGTGGTGTCACACCGTATGCAGATGGCTCGTGATACCATCCAGAGTTAGTGTCAAGAACAAAACTTAAGCATAAATCCAAACTAAACGGTCATTGTTCCCTTTATTAGACGAAGGAAGGTAAATTTAAAAGCTCCCTCGCTAGAAGGATCGACCATTAACTTCAGCAATGAAGTTAAATACCTAGGAGTTACACTAGACTAGAAGTTGATGTGGAACTCATATATTGCATAACTGCAAAAAAGGAAGAAACTGGGGTTTAAAACCACAATTGATCCACTGGCCATATGTGGCTATAATAAGATCCAGACTCACCTATGCATCAGTGGTCTGGTTGCCAAAAACCAGACAAACCACTACTCGGCTACAGCTAGAAAAGATGCAACGTCTCGTCTATCTGAGTATAATAGGTGCTATGAGCACCTTTCCAACTGCAGCTATGGAAGCCATGCCAGGACTAATGCCCTTACAATTTCAGGTACAAAAAGAGGCAATGTCCCATGCGCTCATGGTTGCAAGGACAAATAAATTTAAGTCAAGTAACTTGACGGGTCATTTAGAAATTCTTTCTCAAGCAGAACTAACAGTCTATACCGCTTCGGATTTTATGCCAATAAAATATGACTTTGAGCAACCTTTTAGAGTGATCATCCCAGAACGGAAAGTAGGGTCATCAGGATGGCCTTCCTTTCAAAGAGGATTTCTCCAATGGTACACATATGGTTCGAAGATGGGAGAAGGAGAGACCGATGCAGGTATCTGCGGATTTGGTTGCCGAATCTTCAAACCCCTAGGGGTTAGAACCACCATTTTCCAAGTTGTGGTTTATGCTATAATCCTCTGCACCAAAATAAACCTTAGAAAGGGGTAAAATGATGCCACAATTAATATTCTCACAGACAGCCAAGCAGTAATAAATGTCTTAGCAACGTACACGTGCGGATCCAAGCTTGTCTGGGAGAGCCTGGATAATCTCAAGCAACTGGCAAACAAAAGCCACGTCACGTTATGGTGGGTGTGAAAGCATGAGGGTATACCAGGCAACGAAAAGACTGATGAACTCGCTAGACGAGGTGCAATGACGCCATCACCAGACCTGAATCCTGCTGTGGTACTCAAAAAAACCAAAAAAAACATGAGGTCAGGCTATGGAAGAAACAGATAAAATCCTTGTACTGGGAAGACACACAAGGACAACGCCAGCAAAGCAGTGCATAACTGTTTTGCAAAATAAAGCAAAAATTGCTTTGTCTCTCAGTAAGGTGGAATTAAAAACCATCACTGGCCTTCCCACAGGCCATTATCATTAAAAAACCATATTTTCAGGATTGGTAAGCCTGAGGGGCAAACTTGGCGCTTATGTATTGATGCAGTGGAAACGGCGGAACGCACTCTATGTGTATGCAATATTGCAATGCTCAAAACCAGTGACTTTGAGGGATATAGATGCAAATATAAGATTCCCTTATGGTTCCAGCATAACCAAGGCATGCTTGTAAGATCCCATCTTTTTCTCAAGCAAAGTAATGTGTATGTATCTACCTTTGTTTGAATTACGCTGCCAACCCTGAAGCAAAAGCGCCAAAATTTACAATGTCAAGATGTTATATGTCATGATAGATGCGTCAAACTGATATCAATCTTCTATTTTCAATTAACTTCAAAGTACTATGCACACCTTAGGCATTGTAAAAAGTTTCTATATGATCTTCTAAGCTTTTATGTGTTGGTTTTGATAAAAAATTTTGAATAGTAATATAAAAAGGGCGAGACATACTTACCGATAATTTTGCACATACCAAGGGTCGAGTACTGGTTTCAGTGAAAACTGTCCCGAGGGCAGATTTCTAAGGGCAACCAGTACGATGACTCTTCAAACGGGCAAAATTATATGTAAGTGTGTTGCCGGCGTTTATATTATAAAGATTACACAAAATCTGTATAAAAATTATGATTTAAAATTGATCTAATAACACCAAAAAAACTCAAATTGCTTCTTTCTTGCAATCCTATTTCTAATTATGACACCATCCACGGGGTCGATAATCAGCACTAGGGAGCTTATCGCTTGATAATCGTCCCTAGGAAACTTATCAGGTAATCAGTTCAGGATTGGTCGATTTTCAAAAAATGCATGGTTCTCATTGGATGATATCAATCATGTGACAGTTGTGTATCATAATCAAGGGTAATACCACAAGCAGTGGATATATTTTTGACAAATATTTTGTCGTTTCCATGTAAATTATTGCGTTTAAATTTCACGATACAAAATCACATCAAAAATGTCACGAGCCGAAGGCGAGTGACATTTAAATGTGATTTTGTTGAGTGAAATTTGCAATAATTTCTATGGAAATGTCAAAATATTTAAACAATATATATCCACTTCGAGTGGTATTTGGGACGACTATTTAACAATATTAATACATAACGATTAACTTTATTGAAAAATAATAATTATTCATTCTCAATTAAATTCAGTGGAATACTTCCAAAATACAGCATTTTAAAATTTTTAAAACAAGCCACAAAGTTTGTTGGGGTTTAGTGTTACGTAACCTAGCGATATCACTAAGGACAGAACATCGTTGCTAAGCGATACTTTGCAACAAGGCTATTTATTTTTTGAGTACGTACATTGTTTTGTGAATATTTTGCATGGTGCCCAATATTCAGTGATATACTGCTGTTATTGGTTGAAAAAAGCAAATGTCTGCAATGTGATTGCCTTATATGTTATAGTGTTGAATAGTCATTTAAATGTTGCTTTGTCACACCCGCCGGTCTGCATTGATTAATAAAAATTGCGAACCGTAGTTTTTTAATCAAGGGCAGCGAAGCTGACACAGGATACAGTTCAGCACCACGGCTATAGTTTGCAAGAATTATTCGCAACTTAAATGTTTTTTTTCAAAGAACTAGATGAATGTAACATGTGAGCAAATGAAAACGAAATCAAGCTTGGCTTTGAAATATTTGTTGTATGTGTGTGTCAAAACTGACGCAAAATCTAACCTGCTAACCTTGAATTTGACATAGACTTACAGTGCCACCACATATTATTTATACAACAAATATTTCAAAGCCAAGCTTGATTTCGTTTTCGTTTGCTCGCATGTTACTTCCTTGCAATATAACTTTTTTTTTAATCTCCCAGTTTTATTTACAATCTGTCCTAGGACAATAAGTAAATGTAATAACAATAATAATGCATTACTACAAAAATAATGCATATAATGCATTAGTAACACGTAGCCAGTCTTCCAATAAATCGTGCCTCTAATTTAAACATCTTATCTATTGACTTATTATATTCACTTTTACATTTCGGTTAATATCGGTTGACTATGTCTGATGGCTTGTACCTCTTGACTCTACACGTATCGTTAGATTCGTTAACTAACCTACGCACTAATCGATTTGGATGCACTGCAAGTTTTTTACTGTACTTCGCACTACACCTATGCGCTTCTTCCTTCACTGTAGAAATCTGCAAGTCTCTTCTAATTATTGCGTTGGTCACAAACCACGGAGCATTGACCATCATGCGCAGGATCTTTGCCTAGAATCTCTCCAGAATTTCAATATTGGAGGCTGACGCGGAGCCCCACAGTTGAATGCCGTAATTCCAAACTGGCTTTAGAGTAACTTTATACAAGAGGACTTCGTTTTCCAAGCTGAGTGGTGATCGTCATCCTATGAGCCAATACATCGTTTTGAGTTTCAAGTTCAGCTGTTTCTTTTTTGCTTCGATATGCTGTCTCCACGTCATCCTTCTGTCCAGATGGATTCCTAGATATTTTGCTTTTGTATCTTGATGTATTTGTTGGTTATTTAGGGTTATTGGCGGGCAGCTGTCTCTTTTCGTTGTGAACGTCACATGTGTTGATTTTTTTTTCATTGACTTTTATTATCAATATTCGTAGCCAACTCTGTATTTTATTTATGTGATCCTGGAGAATAGCTGATGCTCTTCCCGGGTCTTTATGCGACTCCATCACAGTTGTGTCATCCGCAAATGTTGCTATGGTTGTATTTGGAGAGACTGGTAGGTCCGCTCTATAAAGGAGATACAAGACTGGCCCAAGAACGCTACCCTATGGAACGCCGGACTGTATTGGTGACAGTTTTGTATATTCTTCTTTTTGTTTTACGTAGAACTGTCTGTTACTTAGGTAAGATTTCAATAAATTATATATGTTGTGCGGTAGCTGACGTTTAATATTGTGTAGCAGGCCTGGATGCCAAACCTTATCGAAGGCCTGGGATATATCTAAGAACACCGCTGAGCAGAATCGCTTCTCTTCTAGGTCCTGGTTTATTTGGCGCACTACTCTGTGTACCTGCTCTATCGTCCCATGCTGCTCCCTAAAACCGCACTGATGTTCTGGTATTAGTTGCTTTTGATGCAACACTGGAGTTATTCGTTTTAATATGAGTTTCTCGAATACCTTGGACATGACCGGCAACAAACTAATTGGTCGATAGGAACTCAGGTTTTCGGGGATTTTTCCAGGTTTTGCTAACATTATAATTTCTGCTATTTTCCATGATATTGGGAAGTATTTTAGTCTTAGTGCTGCATTAAATAGCGCAGTAATTGTTTTGACGATGTTTTCTGGCAGTTCTTTAAGAATTTTACCAGTTATGAGATTCCAACCCGGCGCCTTTCTTTGAACTTTTTTATTGGCAGCTCCATTTGCAGGGGGGGGGGGGGGTCAACATAGTTAAATATAGTGTCTTCTTCTTTCTTTGGTGTCTCACTAGGAAATGGAATAAATGTTTTCTCTAGGTGCTCTGCAAAAGCTTGCGCTTTTCCCTTGGTTGTTCTAGCCTATTCGCCGTTTTCTAATCTACGTTGTTGTGGTTGTTTAATATTTTTTGTCGCTTTCCACAGCGAGTAATTGGTGTCAGTTGTTGCTGAGAGACCCTGTAAGTGTCTGTTTATGGCTCTGTTTCTTTCCTCCTCGAGGATCTTCTTCACTTTTTTCACGGCCTTGTTGAAATTGGCTTTATTATGTGGAGATCTTGTCTGTTGCCATTGCTTTCTGAGTTTACGTGTTTCCATTATTTTTTGTTTAGTGTTATCAGAGCAGTTGTTTTGGGATTCTGTTTCTTTTTCTGGTGGAGTCGCTTCCCAAGCTGCCTCCTGGATGAAGTGGTTTAATTTATCAATTGCTACATCTAGTTCTTCTGTTGTTTTGAGTGGCGGAGCATATATAACAACTTAATGTAAAAAATCTGTAAAGGAGTTTACATAGAACTTCGCTCGCGCGAATTAGATTAATTTGCAAATTAAAAAAAATGTATTTCGCTGAGGTTTGAACTCCGCCGCATCTGCGTAGCGATCGTAACAGCATCGATGAGTCATACTGCCATCCAGCCTTATTGAAATGAGTGCGGCGCTCGTCTCTATTTAACGGAATGGTCTTATTTTGGAAACGTTTCGGTTTTTTGTGACATTATCCTGTATCCGTTGAGTCCTATTTTTGGCAAGTGTAAAGCCTGACCTATGTGAAAATTATTACTTCAATTTATTTCAAAATTAACGCAAAAATAAACAAAACTAATTTTTTAAGCTGCTCTAGGGTAGAGTATATATTTGCCTGAAATTTTATCGGTTTAATTCCAGGTAAACATATAATCTGCATGCAAAATATCGCCATGCTCCAACAAATAGTTTTTGAGTTATACCGCTAACAGACAGACAGACAGACAGACATACGGAATTGAAAAAACTTGTTCTTCGTCATCTAAAGACCCTGAAACGTAAAGATCTGAAGAAATCTCGGAAGACGAATTTTTAGCGATTACAATACGTCTTTTAGACGAGTGAAGTAAAAACGTAAAATGCCCAACGTTTTTATGCCGCAAAGATACTTTAGTTTGACATTTAAAGTTTCATTCATAAAAAGTTGTAGTAATCAACAATATACGTTTTGTGGAAAACAAAAAGAAGCGTACTTTGTTATTTATCTACGGTGCTGTGCTTGCAATTTCGATAAGGATAGAAGATATTCGTATGCTGCATTAGAGAAGAAAATAGTACAAAAAGTGGATGTTACATATCTTGGAGCATAATCGCATGAAATACGTTAATGTTGTATTTGTAAACCAGCCAATTGAACTGCAAGGAAAACTAAAGATATAATTAAGATTCTATTAGAAAAGGTGATAGGACAAGTGATTCTTTAAATACCGGATATCATTTCAAAAGCCCTTATTTCATTGTTAATAAAAAATGATAAATAAAAACTCGAAAATATAAAAATAGCGAACTAGAATGATGATGGCATTCGAGAGAAAAAGCAGTCACTATTGACTTTTTATATAGAAACAATGTAGACATAATGTGCATATCAGAAACACATTGGGTTCCCAATGAAAAACTAAAAATACCGGGATATAAAATTTATCGAATCGATCTGACGCTCCAAATGCATTGGGAGGAGTAGCCATTTTTATCAAAAACAAATTCAAACACTATGAACTTCAACTACCAACACTTTTACATTTAGAAGGAGTGGCAATAGTAGTGGAATACAGAAACAATAAAAATCTCAAAATAATTCCAATCTATCTACAGCCTAACAAAAGGATCAAAGAGGAGGACTTTGCTTCTCTCTTCGGGGACGTTCCAACTTTATTATGCGGAGACTTAAACAGCAAGCACATAGAATGGGGCTGCAGAATTAATAACCCAAATGGAACCAGATCAATGTCTGTGATAACAAATCATGTCATTCAGCTTTCTGCACCTTCTGAACCACCACACACTCCCTACAGGTCAGACCATTTTCTGGATATATTGGATGTGGTTCTACATAAGAACTTCTGCTCCTCCGTTTACCAAGAAGTTTTATGCGAGTTAGACTCCGACCATCTGCCGGTCTTAATTACCTTTTCCGCTACAAAAAAAAATCAGTACATCAACAAACTAATACAAGGAAGCATAGACTGGAAAATATTTCAAACAGAATTAAATAAAATCCTTGTCCCAATTACTCACTTTAATTTAAATGATACAGAATCGATTGACGAAGCAGTAGAGAGCTATAAATAGACATAAAATAGACAGTTCTATCTCAAAAAGCCCCGGAAACAAGTATACTTGCGGTTTACGTGTTCCTAATTATATCTCTACACTAATCAAACAACAACATACAACGAGAAGGCTCTGGCAAATTACTCAAGCCAGAAATGTGAAAACAGAACTAAATCGTTTAACTCACAAGATAAATGGGAAACTTCATCATTATGCCATAAGTAACTATCGGAAATACATATCTGATATAGATGTACACGAGAACAGCCTTTGGAAAGCAACGAAGAATATTCTAAGACAAACAAATGTATTGTAACCAATAACAACAGATCAAGGGGTTTTCAGCAATGACGAAGAAAAAAGTAAAATTTTTGATGATTATTACGAAAGCGTATTTCAAGATCACACGAATAACAACGAGAATATAGATTTTCAAAATAGGGTTGACCAAAGTTTACAAGAACAAATACAAATTGGGGTAGAAGAGATCAACCCAATTACACATACAGATATTAAATTTTATATCAAGCAACTTAAAAATAAAAAAGCTCCAGGATATGACCGAATAACTAATGAAATCGTAAAACAACTAACACTCTAATCTGTAGCGTACTTATGCACAATATTTAATGTATGTCTTTGTACTGATCATTTTCCGAGTAAATGGAAACACGCAGAAATAATTGTAATACCGAAACCAGGAAAAAACAAAAGAATAGTATCCAGTTATAGACCAATCAGTCTATTAGCCACCTTAACCAAATTATTTGAAAAGGTAATGCAGAGGAGGTTACAAGAGGACATAGATGACGGTAACAAAATTCAAGATTTTCTATTTGGTTTTAAAAAACACTATTCAACCATACAACAATTGTTAGGAATATCAGAAGTTATAGTAAAAGGTTTCGAGGAAAAAGGGCATACATCGCTTTCTTGAATGTAGTACAAGCGTTCGATAAGGTATGGCACAATGATCTACTTTACAAATTAAAGAATATGAATTGCCCTACATACTTCTATAATGTAATACAATCGTTTATTAATAATAGAACATTCCAAGTGAAAATAAATAACTCCAAATCCTCATGTAGAGTTATCAAATGTGGTATTCCACAAGGGTCAATCGTCGGTCCAATATTATTTAATATATATGTAAGTGATTTCCCAACTCCTCAAGATTCTCAAGTAAGCATGTATGCAGATGACACCTCCGTATTCACTCAACGTCAAGATATTATAGTGGCCAGAAACAAAAAAATGGAGAATTCAGATAAACTCGGATAAATGCGAATCAAAGATTTTTACTCTTCGAAGACCACCCAATCCTTCCAACATACTCATAAATAACAAACAAATAAAGTGGAACCCACACAACAGCACTGTTAAATACTTTTACTTAGGGGTACTTCTCGACAGGAGATTAACTTGGACACAACATATCGGCCAACAACTAAAAGAAGCAAACGTTAGGTTACGTTTGATATACCCAATATTAAACAAAAGTTTACCTCTTCAAATAAAATGTGGTTTGTTATTATATACTTCGATTATAAGACCGTTAATAACATACACATGCCAAGTGTGGGGAGTAGCTTCAGATACACAAATGAACAAAATTCAATACTTTCAGAAAAGAATGCTACGATTAATTGCAAAATTGCCTTGGTTTATGAGAAATCGTCAGATTCATTATGAACTAGGAATTCTGACAATAAAAGAATACGTTAAACGAGGATGCAACGAAATTCTTTGAAAACATTCAACTAAGTGCCGGAGCCAATCACTATCAACTCGGACGGCGAACTCGACACTCCCGGTTAAAAAAAATGACAACAATAGTTAATCTAGTGGATTACTATTGGGCAGTATTAGCGAAAAGTACCGACAGCTAACTCAACCAGTGAAGGTGGCGATGAGGTGCCAAAGGGTTGAGGCTGACGGATGCAAGGCACAGCATTGTGATGCCACTGCCAGGAGTAAGTTTATGTTATTTTACATGTAACTGCTTGCCTCCGCCACTGGGCCAAGGAATGCCCGAACCTGCACTGTTTGCACCCCGTTGCCGCTTTGTGGTCATGGGTGAGTTGCATCCACCACCTTGACACATTTCAAAAGTAAGGGAAATTGAATTTTAATATAACACACATAAACTCTAGTCTAACACATTGTACCAGTAGAATGTCTCCAAACAGCGAATTTCACACAAATATTGATTTTAAGGTTTTTCTGATAATTATAAAGTTTTCCTCATTTTGCCAACCCCAAATTCATCTTAGTTACAGCATCCCACCTCCCGTATTCTCCTAA
The DNA here is from genome assembly GCA_940337035.1 of Agriotes lineatus. NCBI lineage: Eukaryota > Metazoa > Arthropoda > Insecta > Coleoptera > Elateridae > Agriotes > Agriotes lineatus. Next base: position 40,011,547 of record OW679194.1, read on the forward strand.
AAAATACAATTGACCAGTAGAACGTCCCCAAACAGCGAATGTTACACAAATATTAATTTTAAAGTTTTTCTGATAATTATGACGTTTTACCCATTTTGCAACCCCCAAATCCATCTGGGTTGCAAAAGCTCTACATCCCGCATTCTCCTAATAAATACAATCGACAAGTAGAACGTCTCCAAACAGCAAATGTCACACAAATATTAATTTTAAGGCTTTTCTGATAATTTTAACGTTTTCCCCATTTTGCAACCCCCAAATCCACTTGAGCCGCAAGTCTTAAAACCCTACAGATTCATCCATATACTGCCAAAAATAAAATTCGACATTTATTTATTTCCTCCTATTTATACGAACATCCAATTTACTACAAACGCACCTCAGCTTCATACCCCTGTAACTTCGCCCCCGTGCATCGCAGACCCCAAAAACCAGCCAGTACGATGGCAGTTCGTTTATCCTCTTTCCAACTAGCCCCAAATCACATTTAGGTCTTTCAAAAAATATGCGATGTATCAACACCGAACGCCTTCGTGTCAAAAAAATCGTTTTAACCCCTGTATTTTCGCCCCCTCGAATTTTACACTTTCACAACGTCTCCAGAAAGTTCGCCCTTGACGAGAGCTTCAAAATGACACCAACAACACCTGCAATATACAGCTTGCACCAATTCTTAAAAACTGTGCATTTTCCAAGCGTCACACTAATCTCTAAAAGAGCAACGTACTAGCGTCACATCTCAAATTCGTTAAACATTTTCAATGTTAAAACATTTTCAATGCTAATATGCTAATCTTACACCAAAACCTAGTAAGGCTAGAATCGAAATGTGGAGAGACAAAACTGTCCATCTTCTTGAATGGATGGAATCATCTGAAAACTTACATCAGATTGGAGGAAATGGTGGATCATATGAAAACCACTGAATAGACTGCGGAGTTGGACGGTCTAAAGCAGCTTGCATAAGTGGGGTTTCTTGACAGGAGAGAAAACTCAATATAAATGATGAGAACTGTAGACCACACAACATTTCATGCAATGTTCAAATTGTAACGCAACATGCACAATGGACGATTTGATATCTGCTAAAGAGAATGCAATAGACGTAGCCAGCTTTTGGGCAAATATTTTATAATATTATAACAACTGCAGTGCTTTATTATCACACATTTCTTTTTAGATATATTTTTAGACATATTTTAATTTTTATCTCTTTTTCGAGTCAAAAGAGGTACGTATTGTATTTTATATTGCATTATTACGCTTTTTAACACTTCTACCAATTTTATACTTTCAGGATTACCTACAGTCTCGGTGGCCATATTTGTTATTTTATATATGTATTCGTATGATGGTTCTAACATGAAAAAAAGTGCTACATCGAATATACAGGATGCATCATCTATAATCAAAAATTTCTTCCCTATCACGAGGATCACGCATCCCCAATTTTCTATCATTGCTTTGTCCTGCATGATGACGCCGTTTATGATACAGTTGACAATAACTTCAGTTGTATTTAGATATTTAGAAGTTTTTTAATTCTATTGTACGTACTATGTACTATTTTACTTATATTTAGAGTAATTTCTGTGTTACGTTTTTTGTTTGGTGATCGTAAACGCTAATGCTTCCAATACATTTTTTTAAATTTTAATTCTTACCTTGTAGTTTGATTTTAAGATTTAAGTTCGAATAATTTCGTTAATTAACAAACATTTGCAGTTGTGGTTAGCTAGTTTGCTAATTTTCACACATAATCCTAGAAAACTTTCGACTAGCGCAATAGCTTGTATCGGTAATTAGGGATCGCTTAGGTAGACATGTTCGTGTATTAATGTTTAATTCCAAAAGTAAATAATATATGTTAAAAATTTCAATAAGTTGAAAGAAAACTGCAACCAAAATTTATTTCGAAACTACCAAATATTACATACATACATAAAAAGTTTGACTGCTTGACTAATGGCTTTTGTGAATAGCTTAGAATGGCTTTAGTATACAGCATTGAAAACACTAGCAGATAGAAGTTTAGTTCAACGGGATACAGGTGCAGCCTGCAGCACTTAAAAAAAACCCTTGGTACAATCAAACTATACTTAATTTAAGCTTGAAACCGGAATCTGGCTTTCCTAGTCTGAATTTTTTATTTGAATATTTACATATACATATAACCAGTTCGATCAGTTTAATATTTTAATTTGAGTTGATTTATTTTAGGCGCCAATACGAATGCATCCGGCAGAATCACACCGTAGTTTTGCTTGTGCAACACTTTTATTAGTATGAGGAAATTGAGGTATTGCATCTCGGAAACGCATTTTGAGTGTCTCCGAACGTGAACAGCGAGGTCTTGAGTCTGTCGCCATCGTAGTGCGCGGATCGCACGCACACGACTGTAATTTGTGATGCAGCTAATAACGTAAATGCTGTGCTTTAAGGGCGTTGTGTTCCAGTCATATCATAATTATGCGGGCTCTGAATAATAGTCAGTTGAATACAAGCTAACAGAGTCTCTAACGAGGTGCGAGGAACTTAATCGAGAAGCGTGGGGAAGCCTGTCCAGGGTGTAAAGCACGGATTTGCGAAGCTACACGCAAGTACTAAATATTGATGTTTTTACCTTTTGGAAGCTGAAAAATTCGTAAACTGTGTTAAATTTCATAATATTGCGTTTCCACTCAGGACGTTTTTGGCAAGTATTTAAACGCGCCAAGATGAGTGACAGCTGAAGTATTATATTATATTACGAGACACGTTGAGGTATCGCGCGCGACGGCGTAATTTTATGCAGTATAATAAATGCGTATAAAGGATAGTTATTTTGGACTCTTTTTAATGTTGTTTAAAAATGTAAATGTATTTTAGATATAGGTATTCGGCTAGTATTTGATTTGTAAGTACGAGTAGCAACAAGGTACTGACAGTTAATGATGTCCATGTATTCCAGGGTTTATTCAAGATTTTTTAATGTTTCATGTGTGCTTAAATAGAAATGTATCTATGGTAATATGTGTGAGCAAACAGGTTTTTCTTGTGGTTATTCTTTGCAGTTGATTTCAGCACCCGAGAGCAGGTCCTGTTTCTAGTAGATATTGATGCTTCAGAACCATGAACTGAGGTAATTTTAAAAAAGTTTTATGTGTACTAGGTGGGTAAATAATAGGTCATTAAGTAAAGTCGTGTTAGAAAAATGTAATACAACGACGGTGCTACTAAAAGTCCCATTATATGCTAGGCACTTGAAAAACATATATAATTTGCTTTTCTGATTAACTTAGGCAGACAAAAACATTTAAACATTTTAAAAAAATAATTCATTTTTGAATTTAGTTTTTTATTTGTTTTTATAATGAAATATTTTGAAAACATGCAGAAGGCGGTTCAAACAACGTTAAAATTAGCTTAGTTTTATTTTTTATTGATACAAATTTGCTAAACCTATTTAAACAAATGTTTCAATTATAATTCAAGAATAGGAAATCTCCAGATGTGGATTTCAACACATAGCATTTTATTGTGACATCTCGAGACACTGTTGAACAGTGTGAATATCCTGGATTCGGTAGCAATCGGTTGCTAGAATTCGTTTTGTAATCTGCTTGAAGAATGTTATTGAAAATATTGAGGCACGTTCCAAGAAACAAATGAAGCCATAAGCGCAAAATATTTTATTTAATATCTATATTGGAAATTTTAACAATTCTGTAGTAGAGTTTTTGCAACTGATTCACAACTGAATTTGAATATAAGTAACTTATTATGCAAAATACATAATTAATTAATTTTTATCCATTTATTTAATAATTTACACATTAGGGAACTAACTGGCTGAACCCAATAAGATATTGTTGTGGTGTCTATTTTTATTAGATAAAATAATGTGTTAAACCATCTATTATTAATTGCAAAAAAGCATATATAAGACATTACTAATTTACTAACATTCATCCAGGAAATGCCTGGAAATGTTGAATTTTAATAAATTCGGGGAGTATAAATGAAAAATATCAATCTCTAAAAATAAATCATTGTATATTTTGCACAGTCTTGAGATAGCAAAGGTATTGAAAGCAAATGTGTTTAAGATAGGGGATGGTAAACAATGGAGGCAGGAGTAAAGTGCGAGATATATTATTGAAGTTAATCTATTGTAAACTTTGGGAGTAATATATGGTGTAGTTTAATATTTTATAAAGAATTATGGGGCAAATTTGCTGTTTTTGTTTTTCTTCCAAACTTAACATCGTTTACTGGTGATGACAGCTGTTATAAGTATAATGATTTTCTCAGTTTCATGTAGAGATCTTTTATAATGTTCTTCTGTGCTCCCTCTACTCTGTTTATATAAACAGAATATTGTGTATGCCATATAGTAGATGCGTTACTAATAATACCATTAATGAAATGTCGAAAAGATTTCTTATAATTAAAGTTTTTTTTGCTAATATAATCAATATGACTGTCATGAATCAGTTTGCCTTTAATATTTTAGTTGTCTTTATGTATGGCTTATTATTTTTGTATTAAAATTTGTTATGCCATTAAACTCTCTAACAATTAATAGTAGCAAACTAAACCAATGACCATCATAATACTCTTCAAAGCAAGCCAGATAGCGAATTGTGAATACCCAAAAATGTCCTGTAGCTATTGCGTTCAACGGTCCAGTAGTATAGAGTTGGTTAACTGAATATAGATAAGTACAAGCGCCACCAATTTAAATAACCAACAACTCGCAGATTTAGATTGGGAATTTCTCTGATATTGTGAGTATTATTAATTTGCAATAGCTGTTGCCTCTATAGAATGCAAACGAACCGGTAAGCTATATCATGTTAAGGTAAGTTTTAATATGAATTATTGCCTTCTCTTGGGCTAATTAAAAATTATAATTTGTTTAATTAATTGCAATAATAACGGTTTGTTGCCCTCTATATTCTAACCATTGGCAACTTATTTAAATTAATTCGCCGGCTCGCTATTTGAGACTCCAATATCTGCAATGGTTGGGTTGTAACACAGTATAAATTTTATCATAGTATAACAAATGCTCACTTCTAAATGAATGACGGTCAACCTCGAATATTGAATGTAAACAGAGCTTTTAGAACACACGAAAATCCAGGATAATTTGAACGCAAATCGACCAACAATTAATAAATTCACCTCAGGTAAACAATAAAAATGCAATTTAACGAGTTTGGCTAACATGTATTTGTTTTCCTTTACGTCACAGGGCACGCCAACTGGCATCTGTTTCTTGCCTGCTCGCCAGATCCATTTCCGGTTTCTGCATAAAAAGGAGACGCCAACCTCGTAATTTTCTCCTGCAACGTTTTCAGCGTCTGCTACCTGTTTCTGGACCACGAACGAAGTGTTCCCCAGCTGTTGTACCTTGCTCTGCGCCTCTCGAAGCCCCCAGGCTTCTTGGATCAGGGTCGAAAGTTGGGTTCGTACCTGACACGTTTGTAAGGGATGCCAACCTCGTACCTGCCTTCTGGAACGGTTTTAGCTGCTTCTGCTTTCTTGTAGATTACAAACAAGGGTTCCTGTAGACGCTGAACACTGCTTTCTGTTTTCCGCAGCTCCAAAACTTCAGGTTCAATTTTCTTTGGGACTGCATTTTGGAACTTTACCAAATTAAGCACAACTGGGCTCTGCACACTGGCGAATAAATAAAACTCAACAACTGGTAGAAATTATAAACTTTTATGTACGAAATCAATTCAAAACTGGGAGCCAATATTATAACTCAGCTTTCGGCTTGGCTTCCCTAACAAACAACCCCAATTGACCATCTGGGTCTCCAACAAGTTAACAACTGTTTTAAGTAAGCTTTTACAATATATCTTCCTTAACTACTAAATTGATTTCTTAAATGGCATTCTGGAACACTTTAATCGCACTTTGGTTGCATTTTCTCACTTTTAGTTTAATAAACACTGATTCACAAGTTATTAGCACCACACTGTAGTCTTGCTTATTTCTCAGGTTTCCTTTTAAGTGCTCTTTGCATTCTTGTGATTTCTTATACTGCTTTCTAACCCTTTAGCTGTGTTATCGATCGCTGGCATAATGATATGAATACTAAATGCTGCATAAATTTCTGTAACACTTCGAAACACCTCCGTATTTAAGAAAATTCACTATCGTGTCTTGACGTTAAACAATTAACCTGTCAGTATTTGCTATATCGACCACAAAAATTGAAAATAAGCTGATCGCAACCTTGCCGATACTGTTTTATTCAAATACTAACCACTGTTAATTAAATTACAGTTATTGCGAATCATACTTTATGTAATTGTCAATATTTACTAGTGAATTATTGTTACAATAAGTAGAATACCAATTCAGGGCCTATTTGAATCTTTCTTTAGTTTATGTACGTAAGCAATGCAACCAGACTTGCTGTAAGCGTCATACCATAATAATGTATATACAAATTAGGTTAAATAAGAAAAGTACTTGGTTTTTTTTCACGAATATTGCGAATCTGAAGAAAGTGTCTACTTTATATTTTTAAATAGAACACTGTATACTTAAAAGTTCTCGTGTAGAAAACAATGTTATCTTGAAAAACGGATGACACATGTATGCCTAAAATGAAAATAGTGGAGGTATCTTACTTTTCGTATTCTAAAGGATGAGTGCTGCAATAAACGACTTACCATACGAGCTTTTCATAGCATATTTTTGATTTTGCGTCTTTCATGCCATTTTCCAGTAAAAAAATCGCAGTTATAAATTTTAAGAAATTTTGTGGTCGTTGGTAACATTGAAAATTCAATTTTTGGATTTTGAGGCTGCGTTAGCTTTCAATTGCATATTTCTATTAAATTTAATTAAAAATGAGGAAAGAAGATTTTTCATGCACCCAGCCTGAAATACGACAAATTGCTGAGAATACAATCAGCACTTTGATATTTGCTATTATGAGATGTCAAAGCTATCAACTTTGCAAAAGTAAATTGTACTAAGCTACCAAAGCACCAAAATGAGCTATATTTTCATTAATAAAAAAGTTAGCAATGGTGGAGAAGTTTCAAAAGGACAACTAGTCCAGTTACATTAGAATCCAATAAAATCCAAGTGACCTGATATTTTGCATACACCTTAATTTTGACATTACAAATAATGTCTCAAAAGTCCCCGTCGATATCGCGTTTGCGTTTCAGTTATTCAAGGTCAAAGATCACAGAAATAAGTTTTTCGCAAATATCTCTCTTTCTATGGGCCGTATGACTTTTTAAGTTATTACAAGAAAGGCTAGGAAATTCTCTAAAAAAATATTATACAGGTTTTTTACGTACAACTAACCATTCAATAAATTATACACTGTTAAGCTTTGCAGGCGGGTTTTACTTCCTTTTACGATAAAGGAAGTATTGGATTTACCCCAAAAATTCGAAATTGAGTTTTCAACAGATCTTCACGTTTTAGAGCCCCTGAACAAAAAAAAACTTGTTTTTGCTGATTGGTGTGTGTGCCTGTGTGTCTGTGTGTCTGTCTGTCTGTGAACAAAATATCTCAAAAATGAGAAGCGGTATGGCGTTAAAACTTCATATACAGGGTGTTAAAAAAGTCGCGAAATCGGAGAGTATCATGATGTTCTTCATGGGCAAAGTAACAAAAAAGTTAACACAATTTTTTTATTCCGCCAACCGTTTCAGAGATAATGCTATTTTTAAGTTAGAAAATACGGCAACACTGTACAAAGGAGTTAAGTGCCAACATACATGCATTACAAAAAAGTGACCTGTGTCTAGATTCTGATTTTTTACGTTTGTTGTGTGCTTAATAAGTTTAAATTAAGCAATGGTAGTTTATAATATGAAAAGTTGTTTATTTTGAATTTTCAACAGAAGTAATAATTATAAGGTTTATTAATAGCAAATAGGCTGTTGAATTAAGTACATAAGCAAAAAACAAATACGAACAAACAATAATAAATAAGTAAATAAGTAATAGCAAAAGAGAAATTAATTTTTTTAGTTATAACAGATGTTCAAAATTTTGCCCATTAGCATCAATACAAATACGACCCCTTCTAATTAAATTTTGCTGCATTCTGTTTAACATTTGTGCATTCACTTCAGCAAATGCTGCACGAATCCGATCTTCCAACTGCTGCAAATTATCCACTTCTGTAGCATACACTCTTTCTTTAATAAATCCCCACAAAAAGAAATCTATGGGATTTATATCTGGGGATCCAGCAGGCCATCTAACAGCTGCTCCGCGACCTATCCAACGTCCATCTTCCATTAAATTTATAAATCTTCTTGCAAAAATTCTAGAAATCTGTTTGCATTGAGTCTAGGTGGAAGAATTTTGTATTTTCAACAATATTTTGTTCTTTGAGGATGTCTAATAAAACTGTTATTCATTACTATACTAACCGGAACTTGTTGATATAGATTAACGCTTGTATTTTGTTAGGAAAAATTGTTAATACAATTAATATCATAGCTTTAGAACAGTTGTTAATTTTGGTAGAAGGAATTTTATATCTCCCGACATAAGCATTGCAGCAAACTTTAAAACGGATTCATGATACTTATTTGATGTCAATTACGGTAGTACTATACGATTGCGGCTCTTTTTCAACACCCTGTATAAGTTTTGTGTACTATCTAAATGCGACAGTAAGTTTTTGAAGAAAATCACATAACCGGAAGTATGATGTTTACTCCTGTGTTTTTTCATTTTGAAAATATGTTTAAAATAGGAGTTAATAAAAAAATACAAAAGAAACACATTTTACAGGTATTCAACTGGAAAATTATCTATCACATCAATACACATTCAAAATATAATAAAAGTGTAATGTTTGAAAAAAATTGTCAATTGCGTTTTTGAAAAAATCGGAAAAAACTGAAAAATTACAAGAGTAAACACCATACTTCCGGTTATGCGATTTTATTCAAAAGCTTGCTGTAACATTTAGATAATACACAGAGCTGGGCAGTAATTAATTACTTTCTAATTAAATAACTAATTAAATTCCTTTTTGTATATTTGATTTGGAATTGAATTAGTTTTCAAAATGCGGTAATTGTAATTGGGAATTGCCATTTTTGTTAAAAAATACTTGAAAATTACTTTTTGAAACTAATTAATTACTACATTCAATTACTAAGTTACTGTTGTGTAATTAAATTAGTCTAAAGTATTTAAATTACTTTACCAGTATTTGAATTACCTGTGGTGATTGAAATTACTCGAGGTAACTGAATTACTCTGTGGTATTTCAATTACTGAATTACTTACCTCGATTGGGTGCCAAATCTCCAAAACGCCAAAAAATATGATAAGGTCTTATTAAGTTACATATTAAGCAAATCGCAATAGGGTATTCCCCGCTCAATATAAGCCTAATTTATTATTTCTTCTGACAAGTCGAATAACAGCAACTTTTGCATTTTATACGAGGCGTCACGAGCATTGGTGTGCGTATGTAGATGTGATCTGTAGCTTGCAATAGTGACACTAATATTTATTGTGAGAGACGCAAAATGTAAGACGCTAAAACTGTATTCGCGGAAAGTAAATTACAGATTACAATACCTACGGTAAAAATATAATTTAAAGGAACAGTGCATAGTGACCAAATCTACGTAATTTCAGATATTTTATTGCCCTAAACTAAAATCAGTAGGTATTATTGAAGATGTTGATAAGATTTTGAAATTTGAACTAAAAATATGAAAGCATCCTTAGCAATTTAATTGTTGACACTAATTTTATGAAATACGTATTTTCTCCCGTTTTTTATACTGTGTGTTCAAAAACAAATTACATAAGGGTTGGCCATGGAATATAAAAGTAATGCCAACAGCAAGCTTTAGAATTCATTAACTGTCATCATAAGTTTATATTATACGCTGATATTGTGATTGAAAATTCTAAAAGTTGTTGTTTCTAAAGCTTGCTGTCGACATTAGTTTTATTTACCATGGCCAACCCTTATGTAATTTATTTTTGAACACATGGTATAAAGATGTCTTGAATGTAAAAATGACTTCATTGTTACGTACTTGAGCAAATATCTTTTGTTTTTGTATCTGCTGTTCAAATTCTTATTTCAATCAGCATCTTTCAACTAGGTTTTATCAGTAACCTGTCAACTTTCAGCAGTCGCTGATCAACACCAAATTGATATTTTGTTTTAAAATTTCAAAAGTTACCTAACACATTTTTTATAGCTATTTGTATTACTAGGGAAGAAAATGTATCACTCGCCCCCCCCCCCCCCCTCCCACGGATGTAGATTATTTCTTCAGCGTTAGCGAGAACAGTACCTAATCAATTGTAATCATGCAAGGGAAGAAATTACGTTTTAGTCCAGAGTTATACATACAACACCTTTACATTTTATGATGAGACTATCTCTTGTATTCAGCTGCATTCAAAAATATTTAAATATGAAAACGAGGAGGTTAGTTGATTTATTACTTCCTTTTACAATAAAGGAAGTATTGGATTCACCCCAAAAATACAAAATTCTATTTTTTTTATTAACTCCTATTTTAAATAGAACACTCGGTGTATTATTACAGATTTGAATTCAGCTTAAAATTCTAGAGAAAATTTGTCTCGTCAACTAACGCTCTATTTTGTACCGTTTTTGCAGAATTTATAATTTTTGAAAAATTTTGACAAATGCTTAAAACTTTAAAATCAAGTTTTTGCTAATTATAAGATCACTGTAAAAGGAAGTTGTGTGCGTGTATCACACCAGATTTTTATTAATCACATTGCCTCCCGTCTCTAATGGCAACGGCAGTCAATGTATTATATTCCCTCCCACTGCCATTGGAAACCGACCAGGGAACCAAAAGTATATTTTCGGGAAACCCCTAACAGGCGACCAAAATTTAACTTTAGTATGTAAGGGTAAAAAAATATTTTCTAACTGAGCCAACAAAAAATGCTCAAGTTGCGCCAATTGAATCACCACGTAGTGTTCTTCTTCTCTTCTCTCTTCTTTATCAGCGTTTGTGTACTCCATTTTTGGATATACGCCTCCCCATGGCTTTTTCATGCCGTTTTGTCCACAGACTCATCGACTGTATACCGGCAACTTTGTCTATGTCATCCCGCCATCTTGCCCTCGGTCTGCCTCGATTTCTCCTCCCTGTTCGTGGGCGCCATTCCGTTGTTAGTTTGCACCATCTGTTGCCTTCCCGTAGCATAACGTGACCTGCCCAATTCCATTTCAAAGTTGCGATACGCTTTGCTACGTCGTCCAATTTTGTTCTTGTTCTTATTATTTCATTTGGTACGCGCTCACGTAGTCTGACCCCTAGCATAGAACGTTCCATGGTTTGCTGTGCAACTCTCATTTTTTCGATTAGGGTTTCTTTGATAGGCCACGTTTCTGCGCCGTATGTCATAACAGGTAAGATGCACTGGTTGTATACCTTTGCTTTGAGATGTTGAGGGTATGCAGATTTAAATACTTCTTTCCTTAGTTTGCCATATGCTGCTCAGGCTAGTTTAAATCTTCTGTAGTTTCGGCAGTTTGTAAGTCTTCCTTTAGGGATATTAGCTGCCCCAGATAGATATACTGTTCTACGACTTCGATGGTATTTTGTTTTATTACGACTGGGATAGCGTCATCTCTGTTTGCAATTATTTTTTGTTTTGTGGGTATTCATTTTCGGCCCACTCGTATTGTTGTTGACTCGATTTCTTCAATCATTGTCTGTAGTTCTCTCATTGTACTAGCTGGGATTACAATGTCGTCTGCAAATCGTAGGTGTGACAAGTAGTTTCCGTTAATGTTTACGCCTTTATTTCGCCAATTTAGAGTTTTAAATACGTCCTCGAGCAAGTTCGTGAATAGTTTTGGGGAGATGGTGCCCCCTGTCTTAGTCTCTTTTTACTGGTATAGGTTCGGTGCGGTTATAAACTTGGATAATAATTTCAGCGTCTTCGTATAGGTTGCTTATTAGTTGTATATATTTATGATCCACTCTACAACGTTTCAAGGAGTTAATTAATGTCCATTTTTCGACTGCGAACCGAAAAGCTTGCGATAAAGCTAGATTCATAGGCTGGTTGTCTATAGGTACTAATGTCTTAGGGTGTGGATGATGTGTCTACGGTACTGTATCCAGAGCGGAACGCCGCCTGCTCGGGTGGCTGAAATGCATCGAGTTTTTGGGAAATGCGGTGTAGTAATAATTTTGGTTAACAGCTTGTACAGATGAGAGAGTAATGTGATTGGTCGGTAGTTCTTCAGGTCTCTTTTATTTCCTTTTTTAAATATTAAAACTACTTTGGCCGTTTTCCCATGTCACAGGTATGCTTCCTAGTTCAAGGCATTTCTTAAAGGAATTCTTTAGGTGAAGTAGTAGCGTTGTTCCTCCTGTTTTGATTAGTTCTACTACAATTTTATCTTTGTCTGGGGCTTTGTTATTTTTCAACGATTTCAAGGCTGATTTGATTTCGTACATACTTATTTCTAGTATGTCTTCGGTGTGGTGCTTGGTGAGAGGAGCTCTTCTGTCGGTCTGGTTTCTTTACGGTTCTAATGCTCTTCTACACAATCTAAATAGAAATTTGCTGTCAAACAATTAAAAAGTTCAATGCTCCACTCTGTATACTTAGGTAAGTTACATATTTTCGTCATTTAGCCTCATGTTAGGTGAATTTAATAGTAGATTGTTCTGTTCTGTTAAGAAAACTGAGAGTTTTTCCACGTTAATTTACGAGCGAACGATGCAAAGCGAGTGGATTAATTTATCACAAATGTGGAGAATTTACTTTTATAACATATTCAGCGTTTCTTTTTATCCCTCATGTGGTTTATTTGCTTTCGCCCTACGGGCCTCGGCAACTAAATCCGCATCGTGATAAAAAGCTCAACTTCAGTGATAACCTATGTGGAAACTAACATAAAACATATATAAATTTAAACTTTCAAGTCCCTATACCTTCTTACTAAAGGAACTTTGTACTAAGGTATATTAGGTTTAATCGGTTTATTATAACCTAATAAATCTATGCTAAATCGGTGTCCCATTTTTTTGGAACACCATGTATAATGGTTATCCTTGAATTTATTTATTTACTTACATCTTACATCGAAACAAACTAAAAACTTTTGGTTTTGGTGAACGGTGCATGTAGCTACAAGATTTAATTATCACAAAAAGGTGAAAGACTATGTAGGTTACTATAGTTAACAAAACATAAAAATTAAGCATTTTTAGATTACGATTACGAATCGCCACGGCACTAATGATAGTTGCAACTTGCAAGAAATACAACTATGTATATGACAATATTTTTTTATTGAAAGTAATTGAAAAAGCAATTGATGTTTGTTACAGTATCAAACTGACTTCGACACTCACGATTGTGTGACTACCAAATAACTAGACAAGTCCGGAAAATGTGCACGCTCACCCTGGAAATCGTAAGAAACAGGCAAAAGGCTTCGGCTCAGACACCCTCAGGGAGGGGGCGGGTCCTAAAACGAGTCACCACAGGGCAAGCGTGTTGAGGTATCTATAGGGTGTTACCAAATAAAAGGGCGCCACAAGATGCAAATCCAGGAGACCCTCGTTCAACCGGATCTTGAAGGTCAAACGGGGCTCTCATCCACCACGTCTGGGGCTTACCTTACATCGATCGTGACATAGTGACTCAGTCACCCTGTAAACAAACATGCACAAGACACAAGGGAAAATCATAAAACGGCACAGTTAATCATCTATTGGGCCACTTCACATGACCAAACAAACAACTTACATTGTACCCACGTGGTCGGCACGTATAACAATTTGTGATAACGAGTTACGAGAAACGCCCAGTTGGGAAGCGCTTTACCTAAAAGCTACGACACATAGCTGAAGCGTACACCAAAACAAATTCAGTTCTAGCGAAATGACGGCTTAGTAGTAAACAAGCATATTACACAGTCGTGAGATTTACACGTGGGTGTACCAGATATCACTTGGGACGCCGAGCACGAGTATGTGAGTTTAATTGCAAAAACAAGACTCGCTCGCAGCGAAACAGTTTACGACACTATATTACATTTGCTACACACGGGAATTTATTCGCACGTAGAAAAAAAATTTATAACTACTTCACAGCAGGGTGGTACAGGAATCGTCTAGTCGTGTAGCAAACGTTTGCCAAGCTAGGTCCTGAGCAGGATGGGGTGGGTTGTCCGGAAGCGCCACTGGTTTGAGACGGTCCAAACCAGAAAACCTACAGGTGGCCGTGTAAATTCCTAAACCACTAGCTGTTTCACAAAAAAAACAAGACAGAAAACACCAAGACTCGAAATAACCTAGTTATTTATTTACAGTTTGTACACATTCAAAATTCTGTGTCATACTTGAAAAAGGCAACACAATTCTGTGATAATAATATGTAAATGGAATAGTTTGTAAATGTAATCTTAGTGGTATGTAATGTACAAGATTTTATATTAATAAAGTCGAAAATGTAACTACGATAATCGCAATTCGTTCGAGTACCCGTGTATCAACTACGATAGTGACTTAAATATATTAAAAACAGCGATACCGGAATGCGGGAGAATAGCAAGTTCTAAATCGCTTGATTAATTAAGTAAATAATCTATCTAGTCGCGAACCTCTTCGAATTGGTACCATTTCGCCTAGGGGAGTGCTAATACACATAAAATGGTGTATTTACGGTGCTCATATTATGTTAAATGTCAAATTGATGCTCCCGGAGACCCTCGCAATAGTTTAAATTTTAGAACATTGACAAGTACTTGAAACTTGAACGCGACCAAAGCAGTACTACCAAACGTAAAGATATTAAATGCATAGAATGACATTATCCTATTCCACAAAAGTAATTGCACGTGATGTAAAACGGCATGAATTTCGCTAGCATATACCTAGGTAAGTACAATACATAAAGTAAAGATCATAGTGCCATAACGAACGATATTTTCAGTTCAAAAAACACTAAAAGGTAGATAACACTAGGTGTTGTAGACCCTGGATTGTGCACAGAAGGGCCGCTACATCAACAGCTATGGGGGATAGCTATTAAGATGTCCACCAGCTTGAATAACCTCCAAAGAGTCAGGCCTTTATCTAACTTTGCGGGTGAGAAACGTAGTCGAGTGCAGTCACCATGGGGAGAAGCCTTGCATGCGAACTATCACATGTGCTGAGGGGCTCGGACTGGAACTGGATCGTTGCTCCAGGTGCCTTAGCCAAGTAACATCAATGCCACAGGCATATTAGATCCCGAAAAATCGGAAAACGATACAGCAAACTAGGACGAGGAGGCCTAAATACGAGACGTTATCGAAAAATGTTCAACGGCAACCATAAATTAACATACCAGAGTTGTAAGGCGGCCTCGAGTAAGTAAATTGCAGAAATATATATTTATCCCAATACAATCGGATTCATTTTAGCAATATAACACCCATTTCCTATTTCTCAAAGAAAAATGGAAACTACGTAATCCACTTAAGTGAAAATTTCCAAAGATCACATGCAGCTCCAAAAAGGAAAACTTAAAAATGGTCGCCGGAAATCGTACTATCAAAACAATTTTCAAAACTGTTACTCAAAATTCCCTAAAAATCAAGGATTTTCCAAAAGTCCCAAAAATTGCAACAATGAGTATGCAACCAAAGCTACACCTAACGTATGCAGGTGAATCTAACTATATGAATGTATTTAAGCTAAGAAATTATCCAAACAATCCCTAACTGTATCTAAATGTAAAATTACAAGTAACAACTAATACTAATTTACAGTGTACGACACTATTGCTAATTTACAGTGTACGACACTATTGTTAATTTAGGTGAGTTTCATGACAAAAACAAGACTGGATCCCAGCAAAACAGTGTACAACGCCGTTGTTACTTTATGTGAGTTTAGTTGCAGAAGCAAGACTGGTTCTCAGGGAAACAGTGTACGACACTATTGCTAATTTATGTGAGTTTTATTGCAAAAACAAGACTGGCTTGTGGCGAAACAGTGTACAACACTATTCTTACTTTATGTGAGATTAATTGCAGAAGCAAGACTGGCTAGCAGCGAAACAGTGTACAACAGTATTGTTAATTTAGGCACATGCTGGCGAAACAGCTAATAACACAATGTTACCTGGGTACTAGATCACCCTCAGGTCGTGAGTAGTGCGCTACGTGTAGGCGTCGTCTGTCGCTGCATTTTCGGTACGTGGAGTGACCGGAATGCAGTGACGTCCGGAATGTTCCCCCTTGCTTCAAGCGTGGTTGGAATGTTCATGCCCCCTTGGCAAAACATAAAAATGGGCTAGGCCGTTAATTGGATCACTCGGCGATGAATCCCGTCTAACTACTGACGGACAAAATTAGGCGTAACGAGCCGCCATACTAATGAATGACCCAAATCAAGCCCGCGAGCGGACACGAGCAACAAGCACACCAGTAACCTCGTAACTTGCTAAGCACTCTCTGTCTCAAAACGAGCAACACAGATTTAAGGAGTCACAGAAAACACTCTGTTGTATCAGCACAAACGGAATATCGGGCGTCTCCACGCCGAAGCATGAAGACGCCCACACAACTCGCAACGTCGACTGAATCCCCGCAAATGACGCTAAACTTTCCAGACAGACGCGTTCTTACGCGCCAAAAGTGACCAATGGGAAGCCAGGGCCTCGCGTCATGACGCCGCAGCTGTCTCGGTTCGAAAGAAGTCGACAGATCCTTTTCCACTTGCTCTCATTGAATAAGTTTTAAATGACTTTAAAATAGACGTTCTCACAATTGAAGGACAAGCAGCTGCATGAAACAGCAATGTAGAGATTGGCGCGACGCGCAAAACCTTAAGATGGAGCCAAAAACCATGTTTGTGCCTGAATTGTTATTTAATCCGAGAAGCTAAAGTGTTATAAGATGAAATATTATTAACGCGGACCCGATATGCAGGCAGACTCGCCAAATATGTATCAAAACTGTTCTAAATGGGTATTTAATTATCCGAATTAATGAAAAATAGAAAATGACCTGACATGTTGCACAATTACAATTACTATTTCCTGCGAGTAATTGAATCTTTGGTAATTAAATTTTGCGGTAATTGGTAATTAGTAATTAATTACTTTTTAAAAGTAATTTGCCCAGCTCTGGTAATACACAAAACTTATATATAAATCTTCAACGCCATACCTCTTTTCGTTTTCGAGATATTCTGTTCACAGACACACAGACACACAGGCACACAGACTAATGAGCAAAAACATGTTTTTTGGGTTCAAGGGACTCTAAAACGCGAAGATCTGTTGAAAACTCAATTTAGAATTTTTGGGGTAAATCCAATACTTCCTTTATCGTAAAAGGAAGTAAAACCCGTCTGCAAAATTTAACAGTGTATTGTTTACTGAATGGTTAGTTGTACGTAAAAAACTTGTATAATCTTTTTTATAGAGAATTTTGTAGCGGTCATTTCTTGTAATAACTAAAAAAGTCATATAACCCATAGAAAGAGAGATATTTTCGAAAAACTTATTTCTGTGACCTTGCGATATCGATGGGAATTTTTGAGACATTATTATTTATAATGTCAAAATAAAGGTGTATGCAAAATTTCAGCTCACTTGGATTTTTTCGGCAGATGCTGCGTTTTTCCGTCTAATGTAACTGGGCTAACCACGTATATCATGTGTATATGCTGACTGCCTACCATATGAAATCCCAGGTTAAATTCATAATGCTAAAATATTGGCCCTCCTATCCATCTTGAAGCCCCAAGGTAAATACATAAGTTTTAGAGCTCGCTGCAGTCTATCAATTCAATTATCATATTTCTTTAAAATTTTTCCTACAAAGCAGAAAAGATCAAAATATGTCAAAACCTGATAAAAAGAATAGAAGCTGCCATGGAAATTAAGCGTTGTTTTAGCCGATAAACGACATTCAACATGTCTCTATCTCTAATGTGGATATAATGTATTAAATTACTATTATGTTTAGTAATTTTTTAGAATATTTTGGCTTTTTAATGTCAATTGCGGTGGAAATGCTAGTTTTCGGTTTGAGGTGGAATCTGCCTTTGTCCGCTCGTTGTACGCTGGAGTGGGACATCCAGTTTTGCCAGGTCTAGGGATTTTTCCTGAATCTTAGACTTTCGAATGTGGTAATGGAGAACATATTTTTTTCTAATCTTGAAAATCTTGGAAAGTTTTTAAAAATCCTGAAAAATACGATGAAATTCAGTAGATATTTCTTTAATATACTTTCAGAATAGTTTAAGTTAGTTTATCTATGAAAGAAAAAGAAATAAGATTCCGCTACCTAAATATAATTCAGAGCAATCTGTTAGGGAGTAGCACAGCTTTAAAAAGAAATAGCAGCAGCCTACAAATAAAATTTCAAAGTTACAACGTCATTATTTTATAATTATTTATTTCATTGTAGGTAGGTATTTCCCCGAAATACTAAAACTCAAGTAGTTCGCCCGAGGTTAGAAATATACCCGCTAGCGTTTATCGCCCCAAATTTATTTAGTACCCAGTTTTAGTAAGTTTAGAAGTACAGAACGTCTAGTGAATATACAATTCTAGAGCTTAAAATTCCATTTCAAATTTTCTGCGGGTGTAACTTTTTTCTGTGGCTTGAGTCAGGAATTTTTAAGGCTTTTCGTTAAATTGTTCTAAATACCAATTTACATTGTGTTGCTATATACAAATTAACCGTGTTTGTACACTTTTAGTCGTTTTTTACATATTTTCAGAGGATCTAACCTAACCTAACACGCTCAACTATTTCGAACAATCAAATAACACAACTAGCACAGGACGTAGGGAACTGTGTACCAGCCACAGACTAGACAGGCTCTTTCGAATTGTTGGCAGACATTGACTAATACACTGCATAATAGTTTTTGTGTTCTATTTAATAATGTTTTACAATATGTTTTATTGGGGAAATAGAAACACAAGAAAGTTGACTGGTTTACATATTAAATTGCCCGATAATGTGTAGAATATGTGTAAAATACAATTGCTATAAAAGAAGAATACAAATATTTGCTCGAGAAAGAACACAAGTTAATAGTAATGAGAGAAAACTTACGAAATTACTTTAAAATTTGTATGATGAGTCAAGCATTTCAAATACTTTTCGTTAAAATGTTCTAAATACCAATTTACATTAAGTTGTTATATATAAATTAACTGTGAAACATCTGTACATTTACAATAGCATAGTTTGGTCCTTCCACTTTGTCAAAAGATCCATCTTGTCAACGCACAATAACTAAAAGTTTTACGGATTTACAATGCGTTCCATTTATTTAGTTTGTCACTCAACACTTTTCGAGATTTTCTATAGTAATATATTTATAACATAAGTTACAGATTTTGGAAATTGGAAAAATTATACAGAAGGCTAACAACTCCTTACCGTCAGCAATTTAAATTTACTTACGCGTCTTACACAACCGTTTTGTGACAATATAATGTTGTCTAAAATTATTGATCTTGTAGATTGCGAAGGAAAAAGTGTTTTTATTGTTAAGAAGCAGATATGCTGTGTTTGTAATAGCCACTTACGAGGGAAATTCTCGAAATTTATTTCGACTAGACATGTTGTAAAAGCAAAATTACCTTATCTTCTGCAAAGTGAGAACAGGATATCAAGAGAAATTATACAAGTTATTGGAAAGGACGGTCTGGAAAATATTAACAAAAAATATAAAAATCCTGTAGTAATTCCGTACAAAGTAAAACTATCCGACATTAATGCGTCTTTATAATTATTATCTAAGATACTTAAAGGATTCAAAAATGTGTGTAAAAGCCAAAATTTTCAACATTAGCATGACACATTTATTACAGAAACAAAAATCGTTATATTTTGCAGTTCGAAAATATTGAGGCTTTGTATGTAGCCAACTTCTGGCTCGAAAAAGAAATCGAGGAATTACATATAGACTTCTATATTACAAGATAAAAATTAAGTTAGATAGTATTAAAACAACTCCTACTAAAAATAAAGAAAGGAAGTTGTAGGATGATGTACATATGTCCGAGTAACTCATTAGATGACAGAGACTACTAAATTTAAATTTACATCTTACATCTAGCGTGTTCACGTATTTACCAGATAGATAAAAAAATTTCAAATCCACGGATCATTGCTATTGGCACGCTCATATCTAACAGT
>OW679194.1:40031822-40225996 GCA_940337035.1 Agriotes lineatus
GATGCAGAAAAATTTTATATATAAGTTTTATACAGCTAAATGAGTTTCAAATCTACTCCTACAGCGTCTACAAACCATTACAATCAATTCTAAACTTGTTATTGAGTACCTGTTAGTGATGGTACGCTTAGTAGGGCTAAAATTATTATATTTTGATCGATAATAGATACTACAGTAGTACAATAATAATTTCTGTAGGTAATTTTTACTGAAACACGTACTTTTCAGACGTTTTGACGTACTTTGATACTACACTAATAAACTTGAATTTTTATATTTTGATCGACGGTAGGTACTATAGTAGTACAGCAGTATTTTCTGTAATTAATTTTTTCTGAAAAACGTAGTTTTTAGACGTTTTAACGCACTTTAATACTACACTAATAAACTTTAATTTTTTGGATGCAGAAAAATGTAATATATAAGTTTTATACAGCTAAATGAGCTTCAAATCTACTCCTAAAACGTCTACAACCATTACAATCAATTCTAAACTTGTTATTGAGTACCTGTTAGTGATGGTACGCTTAGCAGGGCTAAAATTATTATATTTTGATCGACAGTAGGTACTATAGTAGTACAGTAGTATTTTCTGTAGTTAATTTTTTCTGAAAAACGTAGATTTTAGACGTTTTAACGCACTTTAATACTACACTAATATCCTTTAATTTTTTGGATGCAGAAAAATGTAATATATAAGTTTTATACAGCTAAATGAGCTTAAAATCTACTCCTACAGCGTCTACATCCACTAGAATCAATTCTAAACTTGTTATTGTGTACCTGTTAGTGATGGTACACTTAGCAGGGCTATAATTATTATGTTTTGATCGATAATAGATACTACAGTAGTACAATAATATTTTCTGTAGTTAATTTTTACTGAAAAAAGTGCTTTTCAGACGTTTTAACGAACCTTAATACTGCACTATTAAACTATTTTCTATAGCAGTTTTATACAGCTAAATGCGTTTCAAATTCCCTCCTACAGCGTCTACAAACACTCCAATCAATTCTAAACTTGTTATTGAGTACGTGTTAGTGATGGTACGCTTAGCAGGGCTAACATTATTATATTTTGGTCGACAGTAGGTACTATAGTAGTGCAATAGTTTTTTCTGAAAAACATGGTTTTTAGACGTTTTAACTGACTTTAATACACTACTACACCTGAATTCTTTGGATAATAAAAATTTAATATATAAGTTTTATACAGCTAAATGAGTTTCAAATCTACTCCTACAGCGTCTACAAACATTACAATGAATTCTAAACTTGTTATTGAGGACCTGTTAGTGATGGTACGTTTAGCAGGGCTAAAATTATTTAATTTTGATCGATAATAGATACTACAGTAGTACAATAATATTTTCTGTAGTCAATTTTTAGTGAAAAGCGTGCTTTTCAGACGCTTTAAGGTACCTTAATACTACTCCATTAAACTAGAATTTTTTGGATAAAGATAAATTTAATATATGTTTTATATAGCCAAATAAGCTTTAAATCTACTCCTACAGCGTCTACAACCACTAGAATCAATTCTAAACTTGTTATTGTGTACCTGTTAATGATGGTACACTTAGCCGGGCTAAAATTATTATATTTTGATCAATACTAGATGCTATAGTAGTACAATAATATTTTCTGTGGTTAATTTTTACTGAAAAACGTGGTTTTCAGACGCTTTAAGGTACTGTGGCGATCTAGCCATCACACGTTCGGGATCACCAATTGTAAGAATGGGGCCTTTGGGCGTTATATCTTACGTAAATATGTTCATATATAGAGGTTGAAATAAAACTCGTGTTTGCTTTATGAACCAATATAATGAACTAAATAAACTTTGTTTGCGATCATCACCTTAACAACACAAAACCAGATGGCTATATCGCCACAGTACTTTAATACTACACTACTGAACTTGAACTTTATTGATGCAGAAAAATTTAATATATAAGCCTTAATAGCTGAATGAGCTTCAAATCTACTCCTACAGCGTCTACAACCACTACAATCAATTCTAAACTTGTTATTGAGTACCTGTTAGTAATGGTACGCTTAGCAGTGCTAAAATTATTATATTTTGATCGACAGTAGGTACTATAGTAGTACAATAGTATTTTCTATAGTTAATTTTTTCTGAAAAACGCGGTTTTTAGACGTTTTAACGCAGTTTAATACTGCGATACTAAACTTGAATTTTTTGGATGCAGAAAAGTTTAATATATAAAACTTGTACATCTAAATGAGCTTTAAATCTACTCCTACAGCGTCTACAACCATTACAATAAATTCTAAACTTGTTATTGAGTACCTGTTAGTGATGGTACGCTTAGTAGGGCTAAAATTATTATATTTTGATCGACAGTAGTTACTACAGTAGTACAATAGGTTTTTCTGTAGTTAATTTTATCTGAAAAACGTGGTTTTTAGACGTTTTAACGGAGTTTAATACTACACTACTATACTTGAATTTTTTGGATGCAGAAAAATTTAATATATAAGTTTTATATAGCCAAATGAGCTTCAAATCTACTCCTACAGCGTCTACAACCACTACAATCAATTCTAAACTTGTTATTGAGTACCTGTTAGTGATTGTATGCTTAGCAGGGCAAACATTATTATATTTGGGTCGATAACCTCACTCAGTGGATCAGCAAAATAACTGTCAATAAGTGACATTATAACACAAGATGTATAATAAATCCAGTAGACGTACAACTAATCGTCCACTGGAACGCCGACGGTATTCAGTGCAAATTGCAAGAAATGCGAAACCTCATTAAACCACTCAACATCGACGTTATTATGATCAAAGTCCCACCAAAAGTCTCACTAAAGGTATCTAACTACCAAACCTATCAAACGGACAGACCGCAGATAGCAGGAATTCCAGCTAGCGGCTGGCTCGATATTATAGTAAAAGACAAAATCACACAGTACCAAGCAAGCAAACGAGCTGGAGATCACGGGGGTCCAAATAAAAGCAGCCGCCAGATATCTAAGACTAATATCAATCTAGCAACAACCAAGGATGCCTCTAGCAACGCAAAAATCTGGATGATGTCATGGCACACAACCTCCCGACGCCGATTTCTGGAGGGTCTAAACACAAAACATCAAGCGCGAGAATCCCGATTCAATAACACTGAAGGTCACAGACTCTTCGACCACACAGCAGGAAAGAACTACGAGGTCATAGGTCCAGGGGAGCACCGACGCATGTCCTAAGCAATCGTCAAGAAGACATGAGCTCTGATCATCTCCAACTACTGCTCACGGTGAACGTAGGTCCGTGGCAGGATGGACCTCGAAGTACAACCAGACGCATCATGAACTGGCGTCAGTACAATGAAAACCTACAAAGACATACAAGATTTGCAACCCCAACATCATTATCACTGACGATATTGACAACTGCGTCCAAAACCTAACGCAAGGCATAACAGAGGCTCTCGAGGATGCGATGCAAATTCTTGAACTGCAACCGCCGTGTTCGAAATCTGCCGCAAAAGAAAAAACGGAGGCTGGTGTGAAGATGGTAAATCATCAGGAACCTTGCCATTAAACGCCTCCGACTTCTACTTTTCCATGATAAGGAGCTGCCTACAAATTCATGAAAAGGTGGACATAAAAAGGTATATATTTACAAGTGGCAAAAAATATTTAATTTCATTAAATTCATTTTTATTTCAAGTAGATAACATGTTGAACAGCCCTCGTATGTGTTGTAAAGTTATTGTAGCGGTAAAAATTATAATGACTCAAAACTGATGTGCCTGAACTAATCTATAAATTGTTACCGTGTACTTATTAGCACATAATTAACGTTTAAAACCATTTTAAAAATTTAAATTTCGTCTAGCAAATTACAGAAAATCGTTTTTCTACTTTTTTTTCTCGATAACGGTTGCAGATAAGAAAAAACTGCAAGAGAACAAAAAGATTCTAAACAAAACAGAAAACTCAATTTGTATTTTATAATCTAACAGCGGCGCACCGCAAAAAAGTTCAGGGGGAGAAAAGGAAGCATGACCCCTGAAAAAATATCTCCCTGTAGATTCTCACAACCATTTGATATGCTCAATGATGTAAGCCCTGCAGCGTAACCTGTATTCCAAATTTGAGCTAAATATCTCAAAGACTGCAGGAGCTATAAAGGAAAAAATTAAAAGTTAAAAAAAAATTGACCGGAAGTCGACCTCGGAAAAGAAATCCGATTTTCGGTTTCTATATATTTTTGGAATCTACTCTGCAAGCTGAGTCAAATGATATATATCTCGTCCTCCTAAAATATATCTCCATTTTCTTGCTTCTCAGTTAATAATAACAAGTTAATAATTGTTTTTTGATAATAAATGATCAGAATTGACCTATATATGAAGAATTATACCAATACATTAACAGGAAAATGGGTGATCATATCCCAAAGAAATCAAAGGTATTGTCTCACGACGAAGTAGTAAAATTTTTGAACGAAGCCAACGATGACAACTACTTACTGATAAAGGTCATTTTAATTATTGGTATTTTAGGCGGCTGCCGAAGAGAAAAATTCGTTAATTTAACCGTCGATGCCGTAAGGGATTGTGGAAATTTTATAAAAGTATGTCTCCCAAAGACTAAAACTGGAATCAGCCGCTCATTCGTAATAACCGAAGAAGCAGAAGGATGTCAACTCTGTGTGTTGATTAGAAAGTATATCTCCTTGCGGCCTGCTAATATGACCAATAAGAGATTTCTGCTAGCGTATATAAATAAGAAGTGTGTGGCACAAGTTGCCGGTGTCCATATTGCTAGTAAGGTCACGAAAAAATTGCAGAACATTTGGGACTTCCAGAGAGTGAGAAATTTACCGGACATTGTTTCCGTCGTTCAAGCGCAACTCTTTTGGTAGAAGGTGGAGATCTCAACACTTTGATGACCCATGGAGGTTGGAAATCTGCATCCGTAGCACGCAATTACATAAAAGATTCCATCAGACTTAAAAGAAATATTGCTGTGAAAATTTTGTGTCCATCTAACTGAAATAAATCTCTTGCAATTACCGAGTTATCTTCAGTCAAAAGACCAATCCAGTGAAGAATCTAATTTGTCACTAGCAAATACTTCTTTTACTAATATTAGTAATTGTAAGTAGTGTACTAATAGGCGTTCTGGCGCAAATGTGGGGGGAAACTGTAACGCGCACATTGTCGCGAACCATTTCTTAGTCCGAATGGTAACCTTATTCTATGAATTTTTACAATTTTCAACCCTAAACTTACAGCTTGCTGCAGATTGAGGTAATGTATTACATAGTTTTGTTTTTTAAATAATGTGGTTGTCAATTTTGATTGTTTAGATGTTGGTGGTGTATAATGGTCAGGACATAGAGGCAAATCTTTGTGAAGTTCAAATAAATGTTGAGGATATTCTAAATCGACTTCAAAATATAGCCTGTTTCAGAATTTTCCTGAGTATTTAAATGATCAATATTAGGAATATCTAAATCATTTACCCATTCAAAACCGCCATACTGTAGATATTCAGACATCCCGGCTCCGTACATGTTATTAATATCTAAATACATTATATATGATTCAAGATCAGCTTCTACATTTTTTCACGCATATATCGATTATTAGCTTTAGCGTATCGATTCGAACACTGCTAACCTTCCTCTAATACCCCTCTCCATGAACAACAGTTGATCTACATCTGTCAGCAGCTCAAGTTTAACTTTAGTAGTTTTCAACATTGCTTGAAATGCCAATCCTGGTGCTATGTAAAAATGTAGAGCATCTAATCCATACGTTTTCATACAATTTTCTCTGAAATTTTGAAACACATCAGCTAAGAGTAGAACATCAACAGTAAGATACATATCCGCATACTGGCCTAGAGTTTGCATATTAAATGTGTTCCAAACACGTAGTGCATGTTCATAATTTTCATCTGAAATAGCTGTTCCATACAGCTGACTAAGAAATTGCGTTTTGTCAGGAAGACTTTATCATTCAACTTTTCAAAATTGTCTAGGTAGTCGTATGGAAAGATACCCTTACGTAGTAATAATTCAAATTCTTCTTCGCTCTTGCAAAATTTGTGTGTAATAGTTTTTAAATTGTTCGGTAAATTTAATAACAATTGTTCTAAACTGCTAGCCATAAATCGAAACGAGTCTAAAAATCTGAAATCAATATTTGTACCATCCACATGCTTTGCAAATGATATGTATTTGTTTTTATTTATAGATAACAAATTAATATCTCCCATAATCAGTTTTGCCAATGGTTTTATAATAAAATGTGCATCACAACCGCTGAGATTATGAAAGAGAACGGGAATATAATGTCTATCTTTATAGTTAAGATTACAATGTTGATGAGCACTACCTCTATACTCACCTGTCTGATGATTGTGATTACGTACACGCACGTCTTTATCGGTAAAGGGTTGTTTACAAATGTAACAGCATGCCGATTTTTGAAACGATTTGTTTTCCTGTTGGCTAATATTCATAGACTGCATTTATTAATATATTATGTACAGTCGTGTGCAAATAAATCTGGGACAGTGTTTTTTTCACATGCAGATTCAGTTAAGAATTTGAAGAATATTTCCATGGATTTCCTCTTATCAGAGAGAGTTACGGGTTTCAGTACCTGTTAAAGCTTAATGTAACTCTTTCTGATAGCAGGAAATCCATGGAGATATTCTTCAATTCTTAACTGAATCTGCATGTGAAAAAAGCACTGTCCCAGATTTATCTGCACACGACTGTACTTGATATGCTATAGATTGTAATTCTTTTACAAACCATTCCATACAGTCGGCACCACGATATATATTAAATTGTGATTAACTATCATCATATGAACATTTTAAATAATATTCAATACTAAAAGGAACATGTTTTTGATAAATCCCCGCATTTTCGGAAACAACGTTCTTTTCTTTCTCTAAAACACACTCCACGTCCGCGTATATTGAAAATGGTACTTTTTACTGATATTTATAGTCTTTAAATTTTATTGTTGTACCTTCTTCGGGCATTCTAATTTTAGTTTCAATTACACTATTACAAAATTGGTTTTTTCTTTCTAGCGTATATACATTTATACGTAAATAATTCATTGTTCATCCGATGTACATTTTCAGACAGTGACATCCGGCCAAACGTTCACATCCGCTTAATCAAGTCTAGACAGGTTTGAACCCCAGACACTGATAATGGGGGCCATTGACCTCCTCATTAACCACATCCGGTGCACATTTTCAGACAATGACATTCGGTCAGACGTTCACATCCGCTTAAGCAAGTCTCGACAAGTCTGACATCTGCATTCCTAGGCAATGACTGTTTTCCATATTTTTGGAAAAAATCAAAATTAGACTTTTAGCTTCAAAACTCATCATGGAAATCTTGTAAAAATTTCAAATGAGACTTTTAGCCCTCCAAAAATTCATCATGGCCCAGCAAGGACATTACGAATTTCGATGGTTACCATTCGGATTAAGAAATGGGTCGCGACAATGTGCGCGTTACAGTTTTCCCCCCCACATTTGCGCCAGAACGCCTATAATTACACTACTATTGTACATTCAATATTTATGTAAATAAGTGAAATGATTTGTTTAGATAATAAATTTGTTAAAATGTTTGTTGTGTCAAATAAATTTTGATCCGACCGTTGTCAACTACTACTGGTCTAGGCCGGTAAATTTTATCTACCGGACTCGTTTGTAACTATGTAAACTCTAGTTACCAATGCAGTATCCTAAAAAATCTTATACTATACACGACCGGTAGCATTTTTATGGCCTTGCTAAACATACAAGCCCTACGGACTCGGCCTGTAAAGTATTGGCGCAGCCATAAAAATGTTGCTACCGGTCTAATAACGTAAATAGGTATTTTGTAATACCTACTTGTTAAAGATTTCTTTAAGGACTGTTTACTAACCTCTTTACGGCCGCAGGTTGTAAAAAATGTCCGTAAAGACCACGACCTGCTAAATTGTGTGCCAAACGTCAAAGTGACGTTTGTCACACAGTTCAACAGCAAGCAAGCCTTCAACTCCACATAGAAGAAGGGGCAAAAGACTGCTATAACTCCTGAATATACACTAAAATAACTTGCTGATTCACAATCTTAATGTCTTTAGGAATATCTTCATCATTTTCTACAGATGCCATAAGTTACGAGTTGGTTACAACTTAAAACTGCTTACAGCCATATACGAAATTGGAAATAAATGACATTTTTCTACAACCACCACTAAAAGTAGGCTTTTTGGTGCTGACTTTTTTTCACTAAAAGTGACGTTTTATAATTTATCTACTTTGCGTTCGTACTGAGGCTATTACGATACGCGTTTGCGTATCGTAATAGAAACAAAGCGATGCTATAATAAAAATACTAAAAATTTTCATTTTTTTGCTTGAAAAAGTGGCAAAGTAGATAAAATACTGTATGATACCTCGTTTATAAGGCATTTTGTAGCACTTACTCCTTTAGGGCACTCCTCGCTTCGCTCGTCGTACCCTAAATCCGTGCGTGCTACAAAATGCTTCTTATAAAACTCGTATCATAATATACTATTAGAGTGTTTAAAATGAGATCAGCTGTTTAATTTTAGCACGTGTGTTATAAAGTGAAGTGAGGTTATAAAACTGCAATTTCGAACTGGAAGTGAGGTTGTACAGTTATTCTAGTTACTTCTTGCGTTAGAGGTAAAGTGTTATTTAAATAATTAAAGCGTTATGTAATGAATAAAGTCAGAGGTGTACTATTATAATTACCTTTAATAACTGACCTTGACAGTGCTGGCTCCACAAAGATTCACCTGCGCGTCAAGGCCATCTCTTTATTATGACATACATTATAACTGTCATAAATACAAACCTTTATTAAATCGACATTTATGGATTAATAACAGAAAACTTAAGGTCGTAGAAAAAATATTGTATGCAAATTCGTGCTAAAAGTGTTATTGCACTCGACATGTTATGAAACTCAGCCTTCGGCTTCGTTTCATAATTTTCATATCCCGTGCATAAACAACAACTTTTAGCACTTTTTGCATAAATAGCTATTATGACCTAAATCGGTTGTCAAAGTGACTGTTTTTGTTCACTGGATTTAAATGTCTTTTATGACCTAAATCGGTTGTCAAATTGACTGTTTTTTATTCACTGGATGAAAAAGTTTTTTACAATCTAGAATAAAAAAAACTTTTATTTACTAGCAACGTGATATTGTACATTTTCGTTATAGAAACACAATATGAAAAGCTACTCATAACTCCCAAGGGACCTCTCAACATTTTTCTCCCTCAAATTCTTGGTAACCATGCAACTATAAGCCATGTCTTAGCAACCATACATTGAGGCAACCCTTGATGTTACTTAAATATTCGAATTTTATCTGTCATTATGACATTTTGAAATTTCATACTATTGCATATATCTAATACTTACTATATTGCTAGCGGCTATGAGTGGGAAACTCACCAAGGAAGTGAGACAGACAACCAACTCTTTAATGTATAATGGTGAGCTGTGTGCAAGCGCGGCGGCGTCGTTCGCCCAATGGGGAAGTGGTCAAGTTTAAAATTCGCTTCTAAAGGCGGAGTTCGAATTCTCACGCATGCGCACGAGACGCGTTATACTCTAAGTGAGACTATGTCGGCGCCGTAATGTTTTCTGGCGTTCCGAGGCCCTACTAGCAATATATGTGTATTATATATATGTACTATTGTTACTAATATGCTAGTAAATAAAATATTGTATGCACCACGGGAGATATTCATGTTTTTTACCCTAGGTTGACTTACAGACCTCAGGGAAAAACATATTCATATCTCCCTTAATGCATAATAGCTATTTATGCAACAAGTGCTAAAAGTCGACTTTTATGAGCGAGACATGAAAATTATGAAACGAAGCCGAAGGCTGAGTTTCATAACATGTCTCGCGCATAAACGACTTTTAGCACGCGTTGCATACAATATTTTATCTACGACCTTAATTTTACCGTTATTAATCCATAAATATCGATTTAAGAAAGGTTCGCATCTGCGACGCTGCGTCATAATGAATAGTAGCCTACGCCGCTGGCAATTGTTTGGCCACGCCCGTGCTGTCAAGGTGAGTTACGAAATGTAGTTATTGATACTCCACATATGACTGTATTCATTACATAACGCTTTAATTCTTTCAAAAACGCTTTACCTGTAACGCAAGAAGCAACTAGAATAGTTTTACAACTTCACTTGCAGTTCGAAATTGTAGTTTTGAACCTCGATTCACTTTTAGCACATGTGCTAAAAGTAAACAGCTGATTTCTTTAAACACGGTAAACTATAAAACGTCACTTTTAGTGAAACAAGCTAGCGCTAAAAGGCCTACTTTTAGTAGTGGTCGTAGATAAATATATATTACGTTCAACAATTTTTGATTAAAGAAGAGGTCACAATGTATACAAAATTTTTTTTGAGTTTCCGCTAATGTGGAGCTGTGCAGTTTTTAAAAAAACGTTTGATACTCGATTGTAAAATTCTTTTGTAGTATCGAATGTTTTTTTGCTCGCGATGCTTGCAAAAAAGATTCATTCTCGTATTCTCGAACGCAAAAGTAGCATTTCGCAATCTAAAATAAAAATAAATACTTTAATTTTTAAGCATGTCAAAAAATTTCAAAAATTACAAATTCTAAACCGTACAAAATAGAGCATTAGTTCAGAGGCAATTTAAAAAAAAATTAAGCTGAATTCGAAAATGTAATAATCTACCGGGTGCTCTTTTTAAAATAGGAGTTAATAAAAAAAAAAAAAACAAAACAAACCCATTTTAGAGGTATTCAACTGAAAAATATACCTATCTCACATCAATACACATTAAAAACGTAATAAAAATTTAAAGTTTGAAAAAAATCGTTAGAGCAGTTTTTTAAAAAATCGAAAAGAACTGAAAAATCACAAGAGTAAACATTATACTTACGGTTATGCGATTTTCTTCAAAAGCTTGCTGCCGCATCTAGATAGTACACAAAACTTATACAGTGCGTAAATTAAGTATGGAAACGGTGGTATTATTTGATACGGCCATAGATAGAACTCTGAAATTTGGTATAGAAGTAAAACATACGGTTTTCTACTAATACTCTCCAATTTTTTTATCGATCGTTTTTTTAAATTAAAATGGGGGTCGAAAGTACCATCATTAGAAAGCTGTTTTTGTGTAGAATTCGACGATGTAGCACTTGATATGGCAGTTTTGAAAAATAACTTTACTATACCAAATTAAACTTTGAGAATATTACTTTCAACGGCCTAGATATGCTAAACATTTAGTTGGCGGTGAATGCTTTGTTTTGTTTTTCAACTTTGAACAGTACATTTATGAAAAATACCCATTTAACCATTGTATAAGAATTTACATACTTCGGCATAACTACGTCTTCTATCACCATACCCTATCACCATGAGAATCTCTATTCTCTCCTTTTCTGTAAGATTTTCCATGGTATTTTCTCACTAACTACCCAAATTCAAACAACACTTATAATTTTTGACGTTCAATATTTGTTAAACAACAGTGGCATTGTTTTGTTTTCAGCGCTTACTATCGGTTTCAGTTATCTAATAAATGTTTATCCACAACCTTTAATTTGGTATAGTGATGTTATTTTTCAAAACTGCCATATCAAGTGCTACATCGTTGTATTCTACACAAAAACAGCTTTCTAATGATGGTACTTTCGACCCCCATTTCAATTTTAAAAAATAATCAAGTTGGCCGTGTCTAACGATCGATAAAAAAATTGGAACCACGAATATTAGTAGAAAACCGTATGTTTTACTTCTATACCAAATTTCAGACTTCTATCTATGGCCGTATGCAAATAATACCACCGTTTCCATACTTAATTTACTCACTGTATATGAAGTTTCAACGGCATACCTCTTTTCGTTTTTAAGATACTCTGTTTGCAGACACACAAACAGACCAATGATCAAATACATGTTTTTTGGGTTCAGCGGACTCTAAAACGTGAAGATCTGTTGAAAACTCAATTTCGAATTTTTACCTACTTCCTTTATCGTAAAAGGAAGTAAAAATGCATTTCATGTCGAATAACTGTTATTGAAAAATGAATTTAAAGATTATAGAAATGATCCTTTTAAATGGTACTATAATTGACCGAACCTTGAAATCGTTTAGATAATAGGTAAATGACGAAGATACAGGGGTGTGAAGGTGAGAAGTGACACACACTGTATACCCAAAAATACGAAATATGAATAACTTAGTTACTTAGGTATTTTTCTGTGACTTCAGGTTCAGGGCTTGTGTTATGACTATGACCATCTAGAAGAGCTGCAGAAAGTGAATAAAAAATTGAAATATTTGAAATAGAGCAAGTTTTGTGGTTTTAACCAGCGCTGTCGTTAATCACTGAAGTAAATATTGAGGTAACGTGTAATGCAACAACGAAGTGAGGTTATAGGTTATGTTTTAAAAACCATGGCTGATATCAATGAGCAGCATACCGTGTATCCTTTTGCATCACATTTATTTTGCGGTCATTACCAAGTTGTTTATTATTTTAAATTCCTTAATTACGAATAGAAATATTGATGTACCATTCCCAACATCACGTTTAGCAGAAATAGCATATGAAGTTCTACGGGTGGACACTGAACCAAAAAGAAGTGGTGTTACAAAAGATCTGTCCGTAAAAGAAAATATATTGCATGTGTTAGTTACTTCAAGCATGAATAAATATTTGCACTGACCAATTATTTGCAGCAAATTCACTGCCAAACTAGCAAAACAACTCCGTGTGGCAGTTAATGGGTTTTTCGAAAACATCGTTTTAATTACACAAACCGTTGAATTCACGGGGCCTCCCGTTAGCGACAGTTATTCTCATTATTGCTAATGCCGAACATGCCAGAGCACACGCCAGCGCCGACACCAAGTCGAGCAGTGTATGGCTTTGCCATGTACTTGTCTTTCCGAATGTTTTTTGTGTTGTACTTAATATGGGCTCTTGTTCCAGAGTCATGGTTGCAACAGATTGGCATCACATGCCTGCCGCAGAGGTACTGGGCAGTAGCTGTGCCTATTTACATAGTAACGGCTGTGCTTATATTTGGATTCATCATTTATCCAAGCATTAATTTGTGTATGACTCCGAGTTTTGACGATTTGAGAACAATAACGGATGGTACTGTCAAGAAGAGAAATTGCAACGAAAAGTTAAGCCCTCCAGCTAATTTAAAAAAGTTTAACGAATGTGTTTGTAAAGATAAAATGAAATGTGGACAACAAAAGTATTTGGCAACTGCAATTAATTTTGAAGAGAAGTGTATACCATCTGCGGAAGATATAGACATCACTCAAGTTTCTAGACTTCTTTATTTAGAAAGTTAATCGCATACATTCTGTAATACCATAATTATAAATAAAACTATAGATACTTGTTCCAAAACCTTGATCTTTCAGATTTTAAAAAACTGAGCAACTTAAATGAATTACACATAGCGTGATAATATTAATTGTATAAATGTGCGAGTTTAAACATAATAATGAGGCTTTTTTATTGTAATACCAAATTCAGCTAGGGCTGGTGTTAGGTCTTCCATTGTCAAACAATAACGACGATCTTTAGAGCCTTTGTTCTGTAAGATAATGACAACTTAAAATTGTTCGATATATTCATCAATCAATATAAATCGTACCTTTGAACTGCTATGGCTGCTAGATGAATTACTGGATCGCATTTTGCAGTGTTGTAACGCATCATTTGCAATATCCGAAATAAATTTTTGGGCTGCAATGGAAATCAACCGCAGTAATCGTGGATCTTTAGGTTCAAAACCAGAGCTATGCAAAAAATGTGCTGTAACCGCATCAGGAATCTATATAAAGAAAAAATAGAATTTTACCTTTTGGAACACATAACCTCAGTTTTACAAAACTTACAGTAGGAGTGTAATCTTCAAGCTGTAGCAAAAAATCACTTAAGGGCTGCCCCAAAGTTTGTGCTTGGCTATCCGAATCATCGTTTGAGTTTTCTATTTGGTTCATTTTTCAATTTTTCACTCTTAAGTTCTGTGATTGTACGCTTGGTCTGTCACGATGACAAATGTTTTTGGAAGTGATTGCTGCACCAGTAAATTAATCAAAATCAACTGATTGTGAGTCGCCGGCGGACCAGTAACTCGATGTTATTGTGTCGCCGCAATCGCATTTCCAACTTGGCAAGTAGTGGCCGTTTGCATTCCGTCGTATTGCTTTGCTCTTTGCTTGACTGGTGTTGATTAGAAAAACCCTTTTGATGCGGAAGTTATTTTATTTCGTAACAATAAGGACTACTTTATACGGTAAGTGTTTGATTATACAATTACTAGCAGTCCAGTGAGACAAATGTCTCATTTATTTAATAAAACAAAAAAGACCGTTTTGCAAATAGAACGCGTATTAAATAAAAACTGTACCCAGACCTGGAAGGTGTCAAAGTGGTTGCCTAACCGATCGACGTTTTAAGGCGCAGAGGGTCGCAGCTCCATTTGGCTGCTGAAACATTTTTATTTAATACGCGTTTTATTTGAAAAACGGTCTTTTTTGTGATTTCTCGAAAACCGGAAGTGTCACGTGACTGAAATTCGGTTTCTGACCTGACATGACCATTCCAAACATATAACTTTCATAACTTTTTTTTCTATCTCTTACGGTTTGGCTGCTGAAATAGCGTCCCAAACAGACAAAACTGCGTCCCAGACAGACAAAACAGCGTCCTGGACAGACACGTCTATTAGATAAAGGATAATATATGAAATGTTTGATACTCTAATTAATTCTGAATTTAAGTTATGGCTAGGGATACGTAAATTTCGCAAAAAATAACCGATTACGGTAAATACGGATGCGAAATTTGTTTTCGCTAGCGTTCTTATTTCGCAGTCGTTATTATTAGTAACGGCCGCGAAAACGACTTTCACAGCCGTAAACTTTTCGGGAAGATTGCACAAAAAATTAATGTGTTATTGATTATAATATGCTTGCGGTTGGACGAAAATTTTTATGTATACCACTTCCGCAAAACGTTTGGTTTCATCGGTTCGCCCGTCAAAGAATCCTTGGTACGCCAGTCATTTCACTGCTAGGTATATAAATAACTTTTTGTATTCAGTGCATGAAATGAGTGTTTTTCTGCAACGTTAGCTCTATTCACTATAGTCCCGGATTGACAAAAATGACGTTTTATGGTAGCACTGTTGAATTTTTATTGGTTTTTGTTACTACTAGGTAGGACAACCCAAAAGCGTAATTTTTAAAATTTGCGTTTTTGTTACCTAGTAACTTTTATTAATTTTTACTTAAGTCAGTTCGAAATATAACCTATAATTTATAGTTTTGACATTAGTAACTTAATTAATTGTTTCTAGTTACCCATAGCTTGACTTAAAAATTTTAACCATGATATAAAGGGTTGTTTTTAATTTGATTTTAACATTGACAATGCGGGAATATATAGTGAATAGTTTTTTTTTTAATGAGAATGTCACTTTTAGTCGAAGCCGTCAGGTCGAGGCAAAAAAGTCATTCGAATGCGTCAAAAACACTGATTTTGCCCGTGAAATGCAAACAATATTTTTTCTACAACCAGCAAACAGCTTTATTAAAGTAAAAAGATGGAATTTTTACTAATGAAAACTATTGTAAAAAGGTGGATTTTTTTCACACTTAAAAATAGTACTTTTTACTGTGAAAAATGATTTCTATTGCTATTTCCTGCAATGTTATAAAATGGAATACTTCGGATATCGATAGCAATGCTTGAATGTTACCTTTTTTACGATTGTAGAAAATAGTTATTTGTACAACTAGTGATAAAGCGATACTTTTTTTTAATGAGTTTGAAGGTCGAATGAGTAAAAAAAGTCGCTTTTATACGTGTAGTACGTAAATGTTTTGCTTAGTAGTATCTTGTAATTCGAAATTCGAAAAGGACTTCAGAATTTACAACTGTCAAATTGACAATTCACAATTTCAATAAAATAGTTAAAAAAAGTGATACTTCTTTACGATTTTTCATTAAAAATATTACTTTCATAATCACTACACAAAAATAGTATAATGTTTTATTAGGATTAAAAGTGGCACTTTGTATTTGCGAGGCGTAGCGTTTCTGCAGCCGGAAAAAGTACAAAGTATTCAAAATGTTAAATGACCAATTACTTTTGACGTTCATTTAAATAGTATTGGAGCCACTGCATCCCTAGGCGGTGAGAATATTACTTATTCAAGTCGGTTAATACCTAGGCGACCAATTAGAACTTACGTTTCCCGGGCTAGACGAAGTTGACTCCGCCAAGTCATTCCGAGGAAGCCAAACATTTCGCTTACGTGATATACACAAAATTTTGTGTGCAGCCGCAATACATAGGATAATAAAAAACATTAAGTTTTTGCGTAACCGTGCCGACAAGTTTACGGCTGTTG
Source organism: Agriotes lineatus (assembly GCA_940337035.1). Classification (NCBI taxonomy): domain Eukaryota; kingdom Metazoa; phylum Arthropoda; class Insecta; order Coleoptera; family Elateridae; genus Agriotes; species Agriotes lineatus. The sequence continues at coordinate 40,048,325 of OW679194.1, forward strand.
TTATTAGTAACGGCCATGAAAACGAATTTGGCAGCCGTAATTACGTCCGTAAAAATCAACTTTTTGGCATGGTTGCGCAAAATAGTTATTTATACAAGAAGTATCTATATATTTTTTGCATGCTTGAAAAAGTTTAACAAATGTGGCGAAAGCGAATTCTTTAAATCTTGCAAGTGCAAAAAAGATCTAGATACGAGTTTTATACAAAATTTTTTCGACCACCACATATTTATGCTAAAAGAGATTTAAAACAGGCCACTGGCCTATAATAAGAGGAAGAAGAAGTAGAGATTATAAAAAACGTCAATATTATTCCATATTGAAAACTCTAATAATCATATTAGATATGCTTTTTCAAAAAGGGCCTATGGTGGCCTACTTGCTAGACTTCGGTCTCCCCACAACTACTACTACTACTACTAGATATGCTTTCTTTGTTTTAAATTGAGAACTCACCAAATTTAATAAATAGTTTTGACAGAACTATACAATAAAATGAAAGAAGTGTGCAATATAGTTATTTATGTATCAATGGCGTAAAAAATAAATTTTAGTATCGTTAAGAGCTTTATTGCCGCACTCAGTGCTGTAATGGATAGACATTACCCCACTCTAATGGATATTACCGCACTATTTTTATATAAAAAATACATTGAACCAGAATGTATTGATGAACATAAAATATTGAACAATACAAATTTGCTTACGGCATTTAACGAAACTCTTTTAATTGCAGCAGAACTCAGCTCAGCGCCTCGGTTTGGCAATCAAACTGGTTTCGTTAAGATGCTCATAATCAAACTTTTATCGTTAATATCTATCACATCCCGCCGCAGTGGGTCACTGTTATTTAATTAATCTACCGCCGCTGCGGTTCACCAGTCACTTCCAATGTCAAACACAACCGTTGATAACCTCACTTTTATGTTTACGTGATCGTCCTTGACGTAACATTCGTGCTGATGTACAAAAATAACACGAAATAATGTTAGGTAACAAGAGGTAAGTAATGTGTTTACCGAACGTGTTCTACAAACCTACTATGCTGCTTTATTCAGGTTCACCAGAGAACCGAGCACGTTGTCGTTAGAGGACAGGATAAATATAGACCAGTGCTTAAAAGTGGCAAACTACGAAGAAACAGTTCGACAACTCGACATTTATTATGGCATGGGTAAAACGCAGTTTAATGAGTTATGTGCAAATCGTATAGCTAGTAATTTTCAGTTAAACGGCAACTTCTACGCTTTCAAAGTCCCATAACAGGGCTGTTCCCCGTTCACTCGACGGATACCGATGTAGGAAGTGTGCGAGAGAGTGTATACTGTGCAGCTGCAGTTTGGGGCTTGTACCAAGCATACAGGTGACGTTTTTATAGAAAATTATTTGGTACTATTAAACATTTTGGTGAATTATACTACCATTTCAATAGGTTATTTTGTTCACTAACTAAATAGTATTTCTGCTTTTTCAGCAGTAGTTAGGCATATGCTAGGCATGATTTTACAAATTTACAGTGAAATACTGTTACTTAGAATTTTACGTATGAGCACAGTTTGTTATGCATGTGAGCACGTAAAGTTCTGGTAACGCTCAAGCATTGTACCATGTGTTTAAATAGTTATTTAAGCATTAAGGGAAGTAAGTAGCTTTTACCAGTCGAGAACGAGTTTGCCAGCCCGAGTGAGCGAGGGCTGGCAAAGTTCGAGACTGGTTGTAGATAGTTACTTCCCGAGCATGCTTCTAATATTTTTCTCCGTGCCCAACAAAAATTTGAATAATTTTCCCTTAATAATTCCATATTAATTGATAGAAAATTAATCTATTACAAACAAAGCAGTCACCTAGTGTTGAGTTGCTTAGTAGCAATTGTTTTTCAGTTGTTTCTCTTACAAAACTAAAATTACTGTAATAGTACCATATATTTAGTTATTTATTTATTTATATACAGAGATTCATACAGGTTAAATAACCTAATTACATGAATCACAAATATCTAAAAGACAAACAATATTGTGCGAAAAACTACAAAAGACACAAACATTACATAATACGGTATATCAGAATAACAAGCATTTGCAACGGTAGGAAGCACAAGATACACTAGTTCAACAATAATTTAAATAGTTAACAAAATGATTATAAAAATAAAATGTGTTGGCAACTGCAGAGGACTTAAAAATAATCAAACCCATTTACAAATTGACAATGACATTTGTATTTTATGTATTGTTTGAGGCTTTCGCGGTTACTCGAATTATTCTCCTTAGCATAGAATTTCGGCTTAGACCGCGTAGTATTTGTATATGAACACCCAGCATTTTCTGGCTTAATGTGCCTTGCACCTTGTGAAGTCGAGCAAAAACCCGCGCGATGGCCATGCTCTTTGGTGGCTCGTGTTGTTTGAGTATCTTGAGAACGAGGATACTTAGGAAGATTTGGCCGTTTTGCTGTTTGTGCATCCATATTCACTAACGTTTCGCAAGACCTTGCAGCTTGCATCATCAGAGTGAAAGTCGCACTAAGAACCGAAGGTCAGTGTGGAGCTATTTATAGTCCTCTGTGCCAAGCGTGCTGAGTGGCGTAACGCTGGTTGGTCATCCGAGTGCAACGTAATCCGTGGGGCGTGGCCGTATGACGCAGAGTGGTTGTAATGCTTTAGATCGTGTATCACAGGGGTCCACGTTTTACTAAGCTTAAAGCCATCTTCCCTGTTGATATTATTGGGATGTTTTTCTATTTCTATGGCTTCACATATCACTCGCGGGAAGTAATGAGGTATTCTGGCAAGTACTCTGGCATGCTCAAATTCTAAAGTGTGCCCATTTGTAAATGTATGCTCAGCTACGGCTGATTTTGTGATGCGTTTGTGTTTGCAATCGCCTTTATGTTCTTGGAGTCTTAGATCAACGGAACGACCAGTCTGTTCAATGTAACTCGAGCCGCAAGAACAAGGAATGCGATATACGCCAGCGGTTTTTAAACTTGGAATCTTGTCTTTTACCGATCTGAAGCCGTTACCCAAAGTTTCCTTGCTCGTGAACACAGTTTTGATGTTGCATCGTTGCAGGACACGTCCTATCTTATCAGTTGAGCCTTTAACGTAAGGTAGAAATGCTAAGCCACCAAAGAGCATGGCCATCGCGCGGGTTTTTGCTCGACTTCACAAGGTGCAAGGCACATTAAGCAAGAAAATGCTGGGTGTTCATATACAAATACTACGCGGTTTAAGCCGAAATTCTATGCTAAGGAGAATAATTGGATTTGTATTTTAACCACAAACCAGAACACCAGAATGACAATCTTTAATCAAAATTATAATAGTTATATGTATTACTTCACAAGCGGGGACAAACGATACCATTTCAAGGAAGTGAATAGGGTAAAGTACTTGGGGGTGGAGTTAGTAAATGATGGTAACAATACGGAGGAAATAGTGAATCGTACTGAGGCCGGGTATAGGTGTATGGGAATTTATAACAAAATGCTACAGTCAAAAAGTGTGTCGCGGAACGTTAAGGTGGCATTGTACAAATCAGTGATTAGACCAACAGTCTTATTCGGTAGTGAGCTATGGGTACTGACGCAGGAAAATCGGAACAAGTTGGAAGTGTGGGAAAGGAAAGTGTTAAGGTGTATGTACGGGGGAGTGAAGGAAGGTGACGTGTGGAGAAGAAGGCACAATGCCGAGTTAGAAGAAATTTTTCAAGAAACAGGAATTGTAAATGTGGTCAAACGAAACAGGTTAAGATGGCTGGGACATATCGCAAGGTTGGAAGAACAACAACCAACAAGGCAAATATTCTACCAGCAGATCGGAGGAAAAAATAGAAAAGGAAGGCCAAAAAGAACATGGTGGGAAGATATTCAGGAAGATCTAAGAGAGTTAAAAATCAGAAATTGGGAGGATTGTGCAAGAAATAGAAAGGAATGGAGAGCAAAATTACTAGCCATAGGCCTACAGGCCTAGAGTGCTGAATATATATATATATATATATGTATTACTTACTATATTGCTAGTGGCTATGAGTGGGGAGGTCACAACGTAAGTGAGACAGACAACCAACTCTTCGATGTATTTGGTGAGCTGTGCGCAAGCGCGTCGTTTGCGTGGTGGGGAAGTGAACCTCATGGTCAAGTTTAAAATTCGCTTCTAAAGGCGGAGTTTGAATTCTCAGGCATGCGCACGAGACGCGTAGTACTTAGAGTGATGCTATGTCGGCGCCATAATGTTTTCGGCCGTTCTCAGGCTCTGCCAGCAATATAGTAGTAATACATAATATATATGAATAGCATGTTATTCACTTACTTCCCTTGGGGGAGTAGGTTTTACCTTACTTCCCTAATGTCATGACAACCAGTAAACAAACAGTAAAATCAACTTACCTGCAATGGATATGTCAAAGTAACTGTAACTTGCTAGATGGGCATGGAGAAAAAGAAATTACCTAAGGGTTGGGCTATGGAAAATAAAAGTAATGTCAACAGCAAGCTTTAGAATTCATTAACTGCATTCACTGTTGTTGTAATAAGTTTATAAAGGGTATCTCAGAGAGTTTTGCACTTTTATCTTTGAAATAGCTTCTGAACCTGTTGAGATATAATGGCTTGGTTTTCTGCATTGAGTAAAATAAATCTTGGAAATTTTCTGTTACAATTTAAATATGTCGCAATGGAACGTTTTGATGTTCAACAAGGTGCTTTTGTCTTCGCACTTTTTCCCAATAAAATAATTCTTACATCTCAGTTCGACACCGATTGTCGTTACTGGTCCGAGGAGAATCCTCGGGAGAAACATCAATGTCCAATATATTATATACAGATTGCGGCAGGCAACTAGGACCATAGCAAACGAACAATCAATGTACGGTAGCGGTAGGTCGTTACGATCATTATAAATACAAGGTATATATTTGATTTTTAAATTTTTTAAATACAATTACGGCCACATGTAAGAACCCCTTGCTTTTGCTATGGTCCTAGTGGCCTGCCGCAATCTAATATCAAGCACTGTAACCGCAAGCAGTTATGGCTGCTTAATTAAACTTTCTAAATCCTTATTCTTGGGATGGATTGGTTCCCATATTTCCTTGTTTTCATTATTCTACAGTTTTCTGTTGGTGTTGGCTTTTTCTGCTATTTTCATGCATTTTTCCTTCCAATTCTTAACTCCAAGCTTGACTAGGTTCTCTTCTACATTCTCTAGCGATCTCGTTCTGGGTCTTCCTCTTTTTCTGTTCTCTGTTGGTTTCCAATCTGTTACTGTTCTTATCGCTCTTTTTTTGTCAGCTCTCATCACATGACCTAGCCATTTTATCCTCTGCCCTTTAATATAAGTAACAATATCTTCTCCTTTCATTTGGTTCACTAGCTCAAAATTCATTCACGGTCTGTACTCATTTTGATCATTCCTTATTGTCCCCAGTATGCTTCGTAATATCTTCCTTTCAAAAATTTGCAGATCTTCTTCTTCTTTCTTCGTTAGCCTCCATGTTTCTTTTGTGTATACTACTACTGGTCTAATTACTGTTTTATGTATCTGCATCTTTGCATTATTGATTAAATGTTTAGTGTTTAACAATTTTTTATTTGCGTAATACGTTTTATATCCCATTTGTATTTTATGTTTTGTTTTTTTACTACCACTGGTATTTTTATTGTAAATTGTTATACCTAAGTATTTAAATGTTTGGATAGTTTCAAAATGATAGTTTTTTAAATTTTTAATGGTTCCTTATTTACATTAACACTGTTGTTATACTTTGAATATTTTGTTTTTTGTTCACTGATTTTTAATCCTATTTTTGACATTTCTTCTTCAAACCGTTCTAAAGCACATTCTAGACCTTTTTTTGTTCTACTTATGATCGTCACATTTTTGTTATTTATCGTACAGTTTACATCTGCTTTTCTGACTGCGCTTTCCAGTACTAAGTTGAATAATGTTGCCGATAACATATCCCCTTGCCTGACCCTTTCCTCTACCTTGAAACTGCCGGTTGTTTCATTTCTAAGTTTTACTGCTGCCGTTGTGTCTTTTAAAGTAATTTCTACTAAGTTTATCAATTTTTTTGGCACTCTGTGTAACATTTCTTTTATAATACTATCCCTTATCACCTTATCGAAGGCTTGCTTAAAGTCAATAAATAAGATATGAAGTGTTATGTTATATTCATTTGCTTTTTCTAATATTTGTTGTAAGGATGTCGGCGGGTACCCGGGTACTCGGGCCGACCTGGGTAATAGCCAACCCGGGTATATTTTCAGGACCCGGGTACCTGACTACTAAATTATGTAATGTCCAGAAAGTCAACCTTTTTCAGAGAAGATGATAAAAACTTAAAAACAATAGGAATAGGTTCTAGAAAAACACAATAATGCAGTAATAACAAGAATCAACCCCTCTCATACCACATGTTGATTCTTGTTTTATTAAGGCAATAAATCCGCTTCACGGAAATATGCAACCCGTCAGTAGCATAATTAAATCGCTCCAGTATGGGTTGAAGTAACATAAACAAAACATCCTCTGTGTGATGTTGATGCTGCCACCAATTTCAGATAAAAAGTCACGTACTTGAATTTGATCGCACTTGGTGAATATGTGAAAATATTTTCGACGACAGATGACTTGCAGTTTGAATTGGCGAGTAGGTACTATTTCAAATTAGTTCATTTTAAAACTCGCGGCGTTAAAATGCGTAGAGCATAGAGCTCGAACATTGCATGAAACTACAAAAGTATGTACAAACAAATAAGAAAACAATGTCATAAAAAAGTCATAAAAAAAATCGCCTCTATGGAAATATTTTCATTCGCCATAATAAGGCAAAATGTAAAATCTTTGGGTACTCGAGAGTACCCGGGTATTGTTTTCGGGTACCCGGGTTTGATTTTAGACCGGGTACGACATCCCTAATTTGTTGCATTATGTGGATGGCATCTGTCGTTGATCTTCCAAATCTATTTTTAATTATTTTCGACCGAACTTTATACGTTACATTCAGTAACATTATTCCTCTGTAATTTGCACATTCTTCGATATCTTCTTTCTTATAGATTGTAAAGATTATCTCTTTTCTACATTCTTCTGGCATGCTTTCCTCTCTTATATCTTACATATTAGTCCGTAAATTTTTTTATGCAGTGTGTCATCTCCATATTTAATGTGTTCTATTATAATATCATCACATCCTGGTGCTTTATTAGTTTTAATCTTCATTATCACTTCTTTTGTTTCTTCTAGATCTGGTTCAGGAATTGTTGATTGGTTTATGTTTATATCTTCTGGTACCCTTATATTTATTTGATTTTCCTTACTAAACAATTGTTCGTAGTAGTTTTTCCATATATTTTGAATTTCTATAGCTTCATATCTTGTTTTTTCTTCTGGGTCTTTGAAACCTTTTGTTTTTATATTAAGGTTTTTCTTTTCTCGTTTTATTTGTTGGTAAAATTTTCCAGTTTTCTATTTGCATTCCTTGTAATTTATCTTCATACCATTTTCTTTTCTTCTGCTTGCAGGTATTTCTTGCTACGGTGTTCGCCTCCTTATATGCTTTTTTATTCTCTTCCTTTTTTGAAAGTAACCATTTCCTCCATGTTTTGTTTTTTCTCTCAATGACTTCCCTGCATATTTCATCATACCATTCTTTATTTCTCTCCTTTTCTCTTCCCACACATATTTCTGCGGTTGTTATTATGTTCCTTTTTATTTTAGACCATTGGTCTTTAATTCCATCTAAATTTTCGCCTTTGTTTTGCTGCTGTTGAAATTTTTGTGTTATCCTTTCTGCTAATCTTTTTTGCACTTCTAGGTTTTTTTTCTCTCTGTGTTCCATTTGTTCAACTTTCTGGTCTGGATTTTATCTCTTTCTAAACTTTTTGTTTCTTTAATGCTTCCTATTAGTAAAAAGTGGTTTGTATCCGCGTTAGCTTCTCTATATGATCTTACATCGTGTACGTTTTTGAGTCTATTTTTCCTTATCAGTATGTGGTCAATTTGGCTTTTTGATATTTGGTTCGGGTGGTTCCAGGTTATTTTATGCCTTTCTGGGTGTGGAAATTTTGTACTATCAACGAAAAGATTCATTGCTGCTGCTAAGTTACATATTCTGTTTCCATTTTCATTGAATTTGTTATGTATTGTATTCTCTCCTGCTACTATGTTATATGGCCCTCTTTTCCTATCTGGGCGTTTATGTCCCCCATTATTATCAACGTATCATGTTTTGGTGTTTTTTCACACTCGTTTTGTAGAACTTTATAGAATTTCTCTTTATCTTCATTCTCTGCTGTTTCTGTTGGTGCATTTACGCAGAGGTAAGTAGGATTAGCTACTTTTCTCTTCATTCTAGGTTTTGAGCTTCTGTCATTTATCGCCTCAAATTTCATTATGTTACTCTTTTGCTTTTGAGCTACAATGAAGCGTGTACCATTTCTCTCTTGTTTCTTTCCCTCACTCCAGTAGATGGTGTAGTTCTTTTTGTTGATTTCGCCTTTATCAGCCCACCTTAGTTCTTGTAATGTGATAATATCTATCCTATACTTTTCCATTATTTATATAATCTCGATTGTTTTTCCAGCCTGCAGTAATGTCCTAATATTCCAAGTTGCTATTCTAATTTTTGTTTCTTTTTTTTAAATTTTTATTGCTATTTATTTTTGATTTCTCTAGTTCCAATTCATTCACCTTAATCGTATCCATTTTCGGTTCGGTCGTCATCATTATTTTTTTAGATTCTAGTTTTTTGGAGTTGTGCTCGTCTTAGTTATTTTGAGCATCCTTCCTCGTAGCTCCTCACTTCCATTGTTTTCTGGTGATCTTTGACTCAAGGTTCTTCCTTTTTTTATCTTTCCCTCAGATTTATGTCTATCGTCTTCACTTCCTTGTTTCTCGAGTTGCTTTAGATTGTCTAGAGAGAATTTTTGCCCGTTAATTATCAAATTGTTGTATTTTAATATGGCGTGGTGGTCTTCTTTTCTGTATTGTTTCATAAATACGGTTAATTTTGTTAATTGTGTTAGGCAAAATAAATTAACGTTTTGCTATAGATTCGACTTAATGTGCTTGTAACCGTTATGCATCTGTAGTTTCCACACTTATTTCTTTGGCCTTTTTTTTGTAGATCGGTGTTATCCATTCTATATTCCAAACGTCAGAAACATGTTCTCCGTTTACATAGGTTTCGAACAGTTCTGTCAGTTTTAGTATTAATTTTTCAGAACCGTATTTAATTAATTCGATCGGTATATCTTCTGCCCCGCATGCTTTTTTATTTTTCATAGAGAATACTGCTTTCTGTACAATTTCTTTTGTAATAATTACTGGTTGTCCTTCTACCTGATAGGTGGTTGGAGACCGTGACATATATTCTTGTCTTTGTTCTGTAAGCTCGTTCCTATAGTGCACTGAACAGTCTTTCATGCTAATTAAGGGCAGATTAACCTTTTGTACGTCATTCGTCTTTATACTCTTTATGAATTGCCATGCTTCAGATGATGTCGTTCCTCCCATGTACATATCTATCTCTAAACATTTATTTTCCCAGCTTCGGTTTTTTTCTTCTAAAATCATGCGTTTGAACGTTGCTAGCTCCTGCTTATACTGTGTCCTGTCCTCTTGTGCTTTTGACGTGATCCATTTCTCGTAGAGTTTTTGTTTTTCAAGTTCGTCGTTCCAAAATAAGATATTTCTTCTTTTCCATACTTCTTAAATTAGTTGGTATATTCTCTCGTGTAAGTTTTTCCCCCTTCTTTGATCATTTCTCCATATATTCTATCACTGCCAGATGCTTTGTTTGTTTTTATTCTTTTGATCACTTGTGTAAATTCTTCCAATTCTTTCTGTGATGGTACTGGTATCATTTCTTCTGCATCTTCTATCACTTCGTGAAGTTGGTCTTCTGGTTCCATCTCGTTCAAAAGTTTTTCAATGTGGTCTTTCCAAATTTCTTTGATCTTTTCTTTGTTATATTCCACCTCACCTGTAGTGTTTTTCATTCCTCTTCTTTTTATTCTGGTTATAATTTTTTTATTTTTGATGCTATTATACATATTCCTCATGTTATTATTTATACTGCTAGTTTCAATTTCTTCCACTGTCTTTTCTATCGATTCACTCTTGCTTCATTTACATATCCTTACCGCTTCTTTTTTCGTCTCTTTATATATCTCCATGTTTTCTTCTCTTCCAGTTTGTAGCCATTTCAGTCTTGCCTCTCTCTTTTGTTTTATTATTCTCTCACATTCTTCATTAAACCCAGTGGCGTAACTTGGTACGAGGGGGCCCGAAGGGCCCCCTAATTTTATTTTTATTTCGTTCAATAACCGCAAGCAGGAAAAAATCTTCCTATTTTTATTTGTATCATAATGGGATGTCCACATAAAAGGCAAAGGTAGTTTTGAATTGCCGGCCTTTAAATTCATGCTAACATGGATTGTTTTATAATATCGGGCAGAGGGTAATTAAAATCGCGAATTTCCTGCAGTCGTAAGGCTGATTTGAGTTGACTTAATACCGCCCGTATTGTAAGAATTCTGTAATTTAATAACATGCTCACTAAATGTTGGATTTATGGATTGTTTTGACGTCTATCCCTATTCTTATTCTGTTAGCAGCAGAATTGTAAACTGTACCGTAATTACCTTATCCGTAAGGTAATTTACGAACTACAATCCCGCAGAGGAGCGAAAAAATGCTGCAATTGACAATGTGTTGATTATTGTTTACATTTATGCGTTTTAACTTGGTGAACAGTGAAGTTTTGATATTTTTTAGTAGACATTAGACATTTTCAATTATAAATATGTTATTTTTCTTTCGTTTAAATATTGGGCCATGCGTCAAACCTGTCATTACTCAACCAATCACAAAGCATGTTCACTGCGCTGAATACAACCTCAACTTGGTGATTAATGATACAGTTAAAGGTGTAAAGGAAATTGAATCTTTTTTGCTACTGTTCAAAACATATACACTTTTTTTGGATTAAGCATAAATCGGTGGGATCTTTTAAGTTCCATTACGGGCGAATCCACTGTAAAATTAAAGAAACTTAGCCCTATACGATGGTCTTCCAGAACCTAAACTATCACCGCAATTAAATTAATATATTATTGCTGCTCTTAATAAAATAATATTAACAAAAAAAAAAGGAAGAATGCGATGAGGAGAAAAGAATCCTAACCAACGTCTATAATTTTGAATTTGTGATTCTTTGTGTTTTTGTGAATAAAATTTTGAAGGAAATTGAATGCTACAGGATCCAGACCGGATATGATGAAAGCAACATTCTGTATTAGAAAACCTTTAGAATATTTAAAGAAATATCGAAGTGAGTACTTTAGTGTTGAATTAGAAGCAACCAATTTAACCAACCACTGCAACATAAATGCCATATTTAAAAATAAATGCAAACCGAAAGTTAAAAGACATTCTGACAAACATTTAGATGATCAAAGATTATCGGATTCTAATAAGTATTTTAAAGTCAACATTTTTTATAAATCTTTAGATATAACAATGACTCAGTTACGTCAGACGTTTGGATTTAAGTTTCAAACGGCAAACTTCTTAGTTTCTAAATCCAAAGACTTTGTGTGAAAGGACTGAGAACGATCTGTTTTCCAAAGCAACCACTTTCCAAATATTTTATAAAAATAATATTTCACCTTCATTTCCTATAGACATTTGTTCCTTTGCAAAAAATTCTTATAATCCAAATAAACTAAAAGTGTTTAAAAGCGTGAAACCATTTGTTAAGTTTTTAATAGTTGATAATCAGAATTTTTCATAAATTTTTCCTGAAATTGTGTCAGCACGGTTATTATTTTAACATTACCTATTTCGGTCGCTTCAGCTGAAAGAAGTTTCTCTAAATTACAAATTATTAAAAATGACGCCAGGAACAGTATGCACCAGAAAAGATTTTAAAAACCTTTCTTTATTGTCCATTGAATCAAAGATAGCTGATAAAATGGAATTGCAAGAGGTTATTGGAGATTTTACAAACATTAAGGCCAGGCATAAGCACATTGCGTAAATCTCATTTTAATTTTTTTAACCATCTTAGTTAAGACATTGTTTTGTAGTGCCTAATCTTATTATTATTATTTATTGTATGCATTATTAGTATTATTTTTGACGTTTTTGCCACTTTATTTTATTAAGGACCTATAAGGAGACCGCAGCAAATTTTCGCGGGGGGCCCGAAATCTGAAGTTACGCCACTGATTAAACCAATATTTTTTCTTTATTATCTTTTGATACCCTATAGCTTTTTCCATTGCCGTCTCAATCCCTTCTTTAATACTTTTCCGTTCTTGGTTAACATATTTCTTTATTATCTCATCCATTTCTTTATTCAACTCTCTTTCGTATTCAATCTTGCGGCTCTCAATATTTAGTTTTTCTAGTGCCCATCTTCTTTCATTTTTGTTCTTCTTCTTTGTCTTTATTTTTTGCTTCATCGTCGCTACCACCAAGTAATGATCGGAGTCTGCATTCGCCCCTCTATATGTTCTTACGTCTGTTATTGATGTCGCCCTTTTCCTTGTTATTAGGACGTGATCAATTTGATTGCATCTGTTTCTTGCGGGTATTAACCATGTCTCTATGCATTGCCTTGTGCTGGAATTTTGTGCTGCTAATCATTAGATCCATCTCTGCTACAAAGTTGTTGCATAGCTTTGTTCCATTGTCGTTTGTAGTGTTATGTAATGTGCACTTTCCAGCTACTTCGCAAAAACATTCCTCTTTGCCAATTTCGGCATTAAAATCGCCTAGTATTAATAGGGTATTGAATTTTGGTACAGTTTTGCATATTTGCTCCATTTCTTCATAAAAGCTGATCTTTTCATTTTCATTTGCTACTTCAGTGGGCGCATATACGTTGATTATTGATATATTTGATGGTTTACATATTAGTCGTAGGTACGATATTCTTCCGTTGATTGGTTTGAATTGTACTATTTTGTTTTCCAGTTCTTTTGTTACTATAAAGGCTGTGCCATTTCTTCTTTGCCTTTCTTCTCCAGCATATAATATTCTGAAATTTTCTTTGCCCATTTCACCTTGGTCGCCCCACCGCGTTTCTTGGATTGCTGTAATTCCTATTTCATATCTTTCTAGTTCCTTTGCGACTTCCATCATTTTTCCAGGTGTTAACAGCGTTCTCACATTCCAGGTTCCGATTCTTTATGTTTCTTCTTTTATTTTTTTTCTATTAATTGTTTGTTACAGCTGTATTATTCGAAATATTAAAAATTGAAAAAACATGACAATTGTATATCATATTTCTTCGGTAGAGGAGTTTTGCAGCTAATTTTGTTATTAATTTCATTCGTTACTAATAGTTTTATGTGAAATTATTAGTTGTGTCATAACATATTGGATAATTTCAATTAAAATTAATTTAAAGCAACGTTTTGCTATTTAATATAGCTTCTTTAGACTTTAAATACATATTGTTAATAACAAGTTAAAATTTTAGGACTAACACAGTTAAAAGGCACATGTTTTTTATATAATCTTTGGTTTTATTTTTTGTTTTAAAAGTTTATTCATAATCCCATTATCAAGGGCTTGGTGTTTTATTATTTATTTCTGTTTTGATATGGTTTAAGTAGGGTGTAATTGGATTTTACCAGTAATTTGTAGTCAAAAGGTATACTATGTGTTTTAGCGTCTTTTTCCTTAATATTTTTTTCTTTTTTTCCCTCTTTCTTTGTTTGGTATGCTGCGGAAATGTTTTATGTTTTATGTTTTTATTTCTGGTGTTTTTTTACCATGTATTACTTTTTTGGTTGAAATTTCATAATACCATTATTTATCAACATATTCCTTTTGTATCTTATTTTGCTTTCATTAGTGTTGGTGTTCTTCCACCCTGGTTTTGAAATTTTTTAGATGTTATTATTTTTTTATTATACCTGCATCAGAATCGCCGTTAAAAGCACGCTGGAGCGTGCGAAAACAGGCGATTAAAGCTCGCCGAGCTTTAAAGGTTGTCAAGGAAACGACTGAATGCAACAACGGACATGGACGCGACAAAAACGTAAACAATTCTCGTAACTATAGTAGCAATATTATTATGCTCTCTATCACGACAAAAATTATTTCTAAGTTTTTAGTGCGTAATTTATTTCCAGTATTGCTGGTTATCCACTCATACTTTAATATACTATCCTTTATCTAATAGACTTGTCTGTCTGGGACGCTGGTCCGTCCGGGACGCTGTTTCAGCAGCCAAACCGTAGGAGATAAAGAAAAAAGTTATTAAAGTTATATGTTTGGAATGGTCATGTCAGGTCAGGAACCGAATTTCAATTACGTGACACTTCCGGTTTTCGAGAAATCACGTGATTTCCGTCCGTCCGAGACGCTGGTCCGTCCGGGACGCATATACGTAATCTGCAGACGCATAAGGTATAACCCATCACATCGTTTTTTCCGAAGTCGTACGGCCAATCAAAACAGAAGTAAACTGCAGACGTGTTGAATTATAATGCGTCTGCACTTTACGCAAGCACCGTCCGTGGCCACTACGAGTATTATTTCTTATTTGCTGTATCTTGAGTTGATAAATACAGACTATTATTATTAGTATTGTGTTTTTTCTTGATACGTTCGGTTTATTCCAATTAAACGAAAGGTATTTGGTCAGATGTAATTAGATTGCACGTTTGTAATATGACTGCTTTTCGACCAAATTTCGAGCTACCAGCGATCACTATGCAAAACAATAATGTGTACAACACGTATAAAAACGACTTTTTTACTAATTTGCTTGATAAACTCGGGTTTCGTCCTCGTTAATAAAGCTGCAAATTCGTGGAAAAAGTATGACTTTCATAATTATAACATACTATTGTATACTATCGTATAACTGTCATTAAAAATCAGCAAGATCATTTTTACGGACTAAATGTAGGTAACTTTTATTAATTTGATTATAATATAGAAACCGTGGTAGACGTTTTTCAAAATAATCATGTTAGTTTTGACATTTGATTAGAATACAGAAAGCCTTACTAGAATTTTTTCAAAATACCGACCTGTCGAACAACTGAAAGTTATTGATTTTCCTTAGTTTACTTTTAAAGTGTTCTCTCGTAATATCTAATTTTAACATATTATATAAGTGTAGTTACCTGTAATAAAAATGTCATTTTTATTGACAGTTGCACAAAAAGTATTTTTTTTACGAAAGTGATACTTTTGCGAGGGTAAAAATGACTTTATGTTAGACTGCGCTATAAAATAGTGCTTTATTAGATAGGTAGTTTAGCATTTATAAAGTAGCTCTTTTTTCACACTACAGATGAAAGTGCGCGTTGCTATGGAAATGAATAAATAAACAATTGTTTGCTTGCAAGAATGGTGGCAGTTTTGTTTATTACAACCACATTAAGTAAGCCAAAAACGGCCAGATCCTATATTCATTTGTAGTTTTTGCAATACATAATGTAAATATATTTTTTTATATTCGTAGAAAAATAACATTTACTTCTTGCGATAAAATTATTCGTTCGTAAAATTACCATGACGCTGCTCGTGGACAAATCTTCATCCCGCGAAAAAAAACTATACTTTTATTTATTGACAAAAAATATACGATTTACTTATATTAATCTTTTAATGTAGTTATTATAACACCGAAAACAGTGCTAATGGAGTCTATCAAAGCACTGTTTTTGTATTGTTATTTTCATATGAAAAACATTGAAACGGTCTACTTTGTTTCAAACAACTGACAGTTTGTCATATTTATGAAATGTCAAAATTAAAAGTTTTTGATTATTTTTGTTGAAAGTATATAAAATTAATGTATTATCTTCGTTTAACCCATTAGTGCATGAAGTTATTTTTTTTTAGTATTTAACAATTTTATTGTTAAAACTGGTTCAATAAGGCTAAAAAATGGTAACCCATGAAAAAAAAATTTTTTTACATAGTCAGTTTCGCAAATATGGCATGTCCATTTAAATGGACTATATGCACAGAAATAGTGTGGTAAATTTTTTTTATTTATTCACAGAATCAAATAAACAAGCTTCTAATGACGGAAACTAAAATATAGATACTAATCATAACATAAAAAATTATAGATATAGTTATTTAACAGGAACAAAACATTAAAAAATATAGGATTATAGTAACTATTATTTTGTATGATACAGTTTGAAGCATCCTTTTGGATGTAAACCTACATTACACTTTTCACAGATGAAATTTCATTTTTGTGTGTACTGTTTGCACCTTCGATGGGTCGCGGAATATACAATAAGGTGTCCAATATTATCAAATCTTATATCTTCTGTAGCTGCAGATACTCGCCCTCTGGCAGGACGCGTTCCATATTTCTGTAATATAGTTTGGGCCAAATATCTACGATATGCTAAAAGATTTGCGCAGTTGGGATCTCTAGGTTTTAGTTTTTTCATAAGCAACCAACTGTTTGTAATTGTGACATCAAATAAGTAAGCAAATATTGGCCAATACCATTTCCTTTGCCTGATACGATTCCTGTAAACTGCAACTAATCCATCCATCTTGTCTACTCCTCCCATTCCTTTGTTGTACGCTGCAACCATTTCTGGTTGATCAATTTGCTTTTTTGATTTTATTTCCCTACACCAACGAGTGGCTTTAACAATGTTATTTCCTGAAAAGTTTGATGCCATTGTAACCACTTTATTGTCTTTCCATTGCACTAATAATAATTCTTCACTTCCAATAAACTTGCACGTACCCCTGCTTTCTTTATTCCAAGCCTTTTTGTCAGGAAAAGGGCATATTTCCATTCTATTCTCTCGAATAGTACCAGTTGCACATATTTTTCTTTCAGCAAGGTAAATAAGTAGTGGTATTCCCGTGAAATAGTTATCAAAATATATTTTGTAACCTAAATTAGAATCTATTTCTGCCTTTTCTAAAAGTAATAGCACAATATCACCACCTAGCCCAAATTTACTTTCTTTTGTAGTTTTCCCGGTGTATATATCAAAAGCTACACAAAAACCATTTGCTGTACATAACGCCCAATTTTTAAAACCAAATCTAATAGGTTTACCTTTTATAAACTGTTTGGCGTAATGCTTGCCATAGTACGGGATCATACTTTCGTCGATGGAAATTTTTTCCTCTAAACCACCATGCTCTTTGAATTTTTCACCGAGGTGATTTATAATTGGACGTAATTTGTATAATCGATCTGCTTTATCAAGAGTCGAATTATCGTTAAAATGCAAGTTTCGTAATATAGTCTCAAATCTATTTAGTCTCATACTATTGTATAGTAATTTTGGCACATCGTCAGAACTTGACCAATACATGCGCTTATTTGGACATTTTAAATATCCTGATAATAACATTGCCCCAAAAATGACATACAACTCTTCTTGGGTCATATTCAGATTAATATTCCTTTGTTGTGCATATAGATTTGATTGTGTGACAATTTTATTTATAATATTTTCATCCCAAAACAGATTGACAAAATCCAGTGGCGCCTGTGCTAGATAAGAGCTTGCAGAAGTCTGTCTAGGAGTGCAATCTTTATTGAAACTGCATGTAGGCATATTTTGGGACCATTTCGAACTGTTTTTTGGTCGCTTAGATGGGGGAAGGTGTACATCTGTTGGCCTATTAGAAATACCAGAAGTAGAAGGTACCGCATTCAAACTGGTGTTTTTTGCTTCTGTTATGCTTCTTTTTATAATAGACAGACAAATATTGTCATCTTCCTCGTCAAAATCCGAATCTTCGTAACGCACTTCGCATTGTTGATTCAATTTTCCCCTTGATATATGATTTGGATTTGCAGTTTCCTCATCTGAATTGTCGCTATCTTCTTCCGTTTCCGCAGACTTTTCGTCTGGAGGTAATATGTAAATTTCTGTTGGTTGGTCGCCTTCTTCATCTTGTTCTAAAATCTCTAGAAGCTGATGAAGGGATAACCTGCAAAACCAATTAATTTTTGTCTGGGTGCATAGTGTCCATTATAAGGGACGCAAGGTAAAATGTAATTTTTCAAAAAATATTGAATATTTCAGAAAAAAATAATATAACAAAAGGTTACTGCACTTATAAAACAATTCAAAACTATTAAACTTTCAAAAGTAGATTATATTGTAATGAAAAAATTACGAGTACTTACCCCCCATTACTCGTGGAATACAAATTGGGATCCATTTTACATCTAACAGAACACTGCACTAGGAAATTTACTAAATCACTGGCATTACTTAGTCATCTGAGATGTTATGAAGGGCTCTTGAGTACAAACAAGTCTGAGCCTGCGTTAATAACGTCACAAAAAATTCAGGAAGGGGTGTCCATTATAAGACACAATATGCACTAATGGGTTAATAAAATTCATTGCAGCTCTACTTCTATTGGAGCACTCCTCGTTGCGCACGTCGTGCCCTAAACGCACTCGTGCTACAATAGGCCCTCTTATTAAACTAGTATAATAATTAAATGTACTTCTACGACAATGCAGAAAGTACTCACTTTCTACACTCTCATTTAAGAATCATACTGTTACTGGCTAAAACTGACAACTTTTTAACAAATGTCAAATTAAAAGATTAAATTTGTTATAGAATGCGAAACCGTCGCAGGAAAAATAGTATGTAACACACGCGTGGGATGGCCATCGGAAAATGTATGAATACATAACATGTAGTCATTCAAAAACAACTACAGTTCCCATTGAAATCACTTGCAAAATTTGTATGTGCCGCTTTATTTCTTATTGTTTTCAAACAAGCCTAAGCTGTCGATACTTACAAATGACAATTTTGTCTAGTTCGAGAACAATAAAGACAAATAAAAAGTACATGCTTATGGCAGACGATTTAATGAGGCGAAGCCGAGTTGGACTACATAATAAGTGCCATAATCACACTTTTTTACTTGTTACATGCAATATTTTTTCTACGGCACAACAGAAGTATAAAAATTTAGTTCGTTAAAACGTTTTCTGTCACAGTGTATTAGACATTCTAAGTTATACTGACATACAAATTTACGATAAACCCTGCGATCTATGATTTTAATGCACGTTACCTTGGACTAACTTTTCACACTGATGTTTAAAATAATTCACTTAGAACACTGGTTCAATAAATAGTTACTTTTGTATGTACAACGCAATAGTATACTGTACAATTAGTTAAAGTCATACTGTTTTTCACGAATTTGCAAAAAAGTTGCTTTCATATGTGTTGCTCACGTTATTTTTTGCATAGTGATCCCTTGTAACTCGAAATTTGGTCGACAACTACCAAATTGACAATTCACAATTTCAATGTTACTTTCTTTACGTTTTTTGTTTAAAAAAGTGATACTTTCTTCACAGTTTCTCGTTAAAAAAAGACGAGTTACAAATAAAATGTTTGCGAAAATTGAATTAATATTAAGCAAAATTGAAATAAAACTGATAGAACTGTGAACATGAATTTATTTGATAGATTATGAATAATAATTATAAAATTTATGTCATTTTAACATTGGAACTTAATGTACTTACATATAGTAATTAATTAACTTTAGTATAATAGAGGGTTAAAACTGTTTAAGTTAAAATAATAAATTGGTAAATATCTTGATCCATTTTATTCACTAAATTAATTCAAACGCCACTGGACGCGTTTTAGAATGTAAAAGTAATTTGCGTCCTGTTGTGTGTGTGTTGTGTGTACGAAAATAAATCACTTCACCCATTGAAGATACATTGTAAATGTCACCTTTTTACTTCCTTTTACAAGAATTCCCTTGAACCCAAAAAACATGTTTTTGTTCATTGGTATGTCTGTCTGTGTGTGTGTGTGTCTGTGTGCGAACAGAATATCTCAAAAACGAACAGAGGTATGACGTTGAAACTTCATATATAAGTTTTGTGTACTATCCAGATGCGACAGCAAGCTATTAAAGAAAATCGCATAACCGGAAGTATGGTGTTTACTCTTGCAATTTTTCAATTTTTTTCGATTTTTTAAAAAACAGCCCTAACGATTTTTTCAGACGTTAGATTTTTATTACATTTTTAATGTGTATTGATGTGAGATTTTTTTTTTACATCGTTTATTACTATTTACAATCAGTATAATTATATTTAATACTATAAGTAAATATTTTCAGTTGTAGATACAGGTATTTAACATAAAGAGAGCGGCCATCCAGTGATAACAAACTCGGTATTTTCTACATTTTTTTTTGGTGTCTGCAGACTACGTTAGTTTGTGAAACACTTTGTGAACTGTTTACGTGAACCTCATTGGCAAGTCTAAAGTTTTATGTCTTTTAAGCCTATGTATAGCTTCACTATTGTCTAGAAGATTTACAGCGAGAACATTTGGGTGCACTTATAGTTTATTTAAGTACTTTTCACTACACTTGCTCACTTCCTCTTTAACTGTTGGCACTTTTAGATCGGTACGAATTTCGCTATTTGGTATAAACCAGGGTGCGTTGGTTATATTCCGCAAAACTTTTGCTTGAAATCTTTCTAAAATTTCAATGTTGGAATTTGCTGCTGTCCCCCACAATTCTATCCCGTAAGTCCATATCGGTTTAAAAGCAACTTTGTAAATTAGTAATTGGTTTTTCAGTGATTGATGTGAGATAGGTGATTTTCCAGTTGAACATCTCTAAAATGGGGTTCTTTTGTTTTTTTGATTAATTCCTATTTTAAATAGAACACCCGTTATATTATTCCATTTTTAATTCAGCTTAAAATTTTATAGAAAATTTGTCTCTTCAACTAACGTTCTATTTTGTAGGGTTTCTGTAGAATTTGTAATTTTTGAAAATGTTTGGCAAATGCTTAAAAATTAAAAATCAAATTTATGGCTAATTATAAATTCACTGTAAAAGGAAGTTGTGTGCGTGTATCACACCAAATCTGTTTAATTGTTTTCGAAAAATTACATTTTGTAAACGCTAAATTTGGTTGGATACAGTTTGTATATCTACCGGCATTTTTTTAGGTCTGTAAACTTTCGTTGCTGGAAATATAAACATGCAAAGCTAACTTCAACTTTCTCTTTGGTAGTTAGATTTAATCAAACAGTTGTGTCGTTTACAAATTTGTACTCCTAGTCTTCTGGGAGCATACTTTCCATATTTAAAAAAAATATAGTAATTTTAGACGGTGATAAAAGAACTAATTTGCACATTTGTCAAGCTTTACTCTTGACTAAAATACGATCCAACAGATACAGTATTATATCGCAAAAGAGCTTTATGGGAAAAGCACTTTATTCGCTCTTAAATTATAATAAAGAGATAAAGAAATAAAGTATTTTTAATGGTGTTTGTTCGCAAATAAATGGATCTTTAAATTTCTGTTTTTTAGTGATTTAAAATGACATTATTCACGTATGACTAATCACCATAGCATAATTATTAAAAATATAATATATACACATAATTTGCAAGCAGAGGTCTGACTAAAACGTAATAAACAGCATTTGTGCGGTTCAGTTGAACTTCATTAAACAACGTTAATATTTCAAGAAACGTCCCCTTCCATGACGATTGTTCGGCCCGCTGTTCAAAATATTTTATTTTCAAATTGATTTAATTTGAATTTCCGAGTGGTTCCTTGAGTTGTTTCAGTAGTATTAGAGGCATTAAGATATTTTTAAACCTATTTACCTTTGATTTTTCAAAATATTTAGTGTCACAACTTCCACTTCTTTTATTTGCAAAAGATGAAAATAATAATTTGCATGTAGGTCAGGCTTTATCATTGGCGAAACTGAGACCTAACAGATACAAAGTAAACTTCAGAAATGGGACAGAATAATTTGTATCTTTATAACGCAGCAGAAACTCTTCTCATTTGAGAGCACCCGTGGTTCTATATGTTTAGCAGTGGACCAGACACTCCCGTCCAAATATTCGCCTGGGAGCTCGGAGTTCGAATCCCATTAGACTACATTACTTTTATTTTCAAATTGATTTAATTCGCGCAAGGGAAGTTCCGCGTAAACCCATTTGATATATTTTTTATTACTAAAATTTCTAAATTTTCCGGGTATATCGTATTTACATCTCATTTTTGAATATTTCTCATTGATTTTTAAAACAGTGGAAAGCTTACCCTTTCTGGATTCAGCTAATTTCAAATTAATTACGAAACTATTTTTAACAAATTCTACAGAAAGCCTACCGTAAATGCGCGGTATAAATTTCAGCATCGATGTATTTTGAAAGCTATTGCACACAAAGGCAAACTCACAGCGTACGAAGTGTGTGAAAAAAATTGAGAAATTTTTAGTGAAAAAATTATCTATATCGCTTTATTGTTGTAAAAACGATTTAAATTCGGCTAGTACTTGTTTTGAGTTTCACGAGTGACGCGTTTTGTCGATCACTTGTTTGCACCGCGATACGAATATACTGTATTTGCAAATCAATTGTATGTATTACACTTACTCATAATTATTAGTACGTTAATTGGTTATATGTGAATAATGTATTTTTGTAATCACAAAAGAAAGAAATTTAAAGATTAATTTTACTTGCCAACAGAAACAAAACCATAAAAATTAAGTATTTCCTGTAGTTCTACCGACTTTTTAAACTACGTAAGATAATAGATTAGAAGCCTTCCAGTAGGGTTTTATTATCCGTAAGAGTCTCACAGAAATAAATAGAAATTGAAATACAGTGAAAGAAGAATATATATAACTTGATGATATTTTAATAGTTATTCTTGAAACAACACTGCAAACATTTTTTATATAGGCAATAAGGCATGTGTACACTCTACAATCACTCTAGATATTGAAAAATCAAAGCACAATTTATGTTAGCGACGACTAGCTTTATTAAACGTTGATATTCTCAACAAATATTCAGCGTACGCCACTGAACATGTGCTTGAAAATGCTTATCATTAAATTTGTCCGGATCTTATAAGTCCAGGAATATTAGACGTATTTTAAGCGAAATCTCAGAAAAATAATGTAGTCCTGATTTTTGCTAGAAATATTCCTTCGTGTCCTAGAAGCGAATTTCTTGCAGCCAGAAATAGAGGAAGAAACCGCGTGTTTATTACAAAGAATAAGAATAAAGTACCTTATCCGTTCGTACTATAAAAAAAATATATTAAAAAAAGTTTATCAGAATGTAAAACTATAGCCCGCTGTAAAATTTCAGAAATATTGGGCTACTCTCATGAAACAGTGTGTAGAGATGAACCATTTTTGCAACTTCTAATAAACACAGTTTCATAAAAGTAACTCGATGTTTCTTAGATTTTGTATGGGATCATAATTCTAGATTCTGAACAACTTTTATTAATGATATTTTGCCATGTTTAAAATAGAAAAGATGCTTTACCTGAACTATAGTTGACACTTCTTCTAAATAAATATTTCAAAATAGCAACCGTTAGAGAAATAAGGTCACTGAATAATGTTCTAATTTTGTAATAATTATTTATGGTACAAGTATGTTACATTAGAAATAATCCAGGAGAAAATATTTGAGCCCTATATGCCACCAAGCCGAGTGAGATCTTTTCTGAGGTGAATTATTTGTAATAACATACCCGTGTCATACAAACATTTTATCCAACTTATAAAGTACAGCAAAACGTAAATTTTATATAAATAGCACGAGAAAGTCAAATCACAAATTAATTGATAGTGAGCTAAAGTACCTAGAGATCAAATTCGTTTATGATTAGAGTCGCCTGTAGCTCGTATTATACAGTTCGTAGTACTTAAGTGTATTGTTGCAAAAGCTAACCTGCTATTCTCGAATTTGACATCGACTGACAGTGCCACCAGCAGTGAATTATGGTCTCTATCTTGTTAGTGAAATATTGGTTACTTTACACGTCTAAAATATATCTAATTATAACCTTATAACAAAAACATATTGAACCAAAATATTAGACTCAATAATAAGCACCACCTTCACTAGATCTAACTAATCGAAATGTACTGTCGAAAGATTGATTAAAATTAAAAGAAAACAATAAAGATGGATTCAGACTCTTTAAATTGACTAGAAAACACGCAAAATTAAGCACTGTACTTCTATTAAATAAACAATATAGAATTAGAATTACCAGGCTCTCTCCCCTGGTTGATCAAGATAGACATACATAAAAATAATTTATTTACAGCAATACATCAAACTCGTTTGTTTTCTTTATTTTCTTCCTATTTTATTCAAAGAAGTTCACTACCTCGTTGTTGTTCCATTCTTGGCACTCCAGTTAACGGTAGATTATCACTGCCTCGCTTCCTATCTAGTACGGCAAGATTGCCACCACTGCGCGATAAAAGCAATTCCAAAACCTTTAACTGCAAGCTTCTTGAACGTCCGTATATTCCTTGCCTTGTTCAGCTCCTTAACTCTAACTTCGTTTTTCTTTTATGAGCTGCTGACTCTCGGATGGCTTGTAGTAATATTTATTTACCTCTTATTTTGAATTTAGGTTAGCTTATCGTAGCCAGAGCTCCGGTCTTTAAAAATTAATTATTCTCACAAATCGTTAGCCAAGCTGTCGTCATACTAAACCAACTTTAGAAGATATTGTTGCCGATATCGAAAGTTCAATTGCCACTTTAGACGAACACTAAAAGAACTTGCAAAATTAAAATTTCGGAAAACCTGAGAGATAGAAAAGGTGAAACCACTGAATAGATTAGAAAAGACCATGAACTTATTGCGCAATAAGGGATGTTTTTATCTAAAGTCTGACAAAGGTAATAAGATTGTTACTTTAGATAAACACGACTATTTTGACAGAGTAAGTACATTGTTTAACAATGGACCCTACAAAGCATTAAAAAAGTCTACCCTAAGGAGCATGATTGTTAAAACACAGGATGTGATGAAGTCCTGTCCCACAATTATGAATCCAACAAATAGATATAAACTTTTCTTTTAATCCAGAAATGCCAAAAATATATTGTTTACCTAAGGTACATAATCCAGGCAAAACGGTGAGACCTATTGTTTCTGGTATTAACTCCCCGACTTACCTACTATCTAAATAGTTAACTAACAAGTTTAGAAACTTGCCAAAACTACCAGTCCCACAAACTGCGACATTTCTCCGGGAACTTCTTACGTATAATAATTTGGATTCAAACAAAATTGACGAGTTAGTTAGATTAACTACACATTGCATGTCCCAGAATTGCCTTCAAATAGATGGAAAACTCTGTGAACAGAACGAAGGAACAGCAATGGGAAACAGCCTTTCCCCTTTCGTTGCCAACCCTTTTATGTCAAAATTCGAATCTGAAATTAAGAATAACACAGATTATCTTCCAAGGATTTGGATTTAGGTGTGTGAACGACATTTTTGCTGTTTTTTATTTATCTGAATGATGTATTGATGATTCGTTGAATTAGTTAAATTCCAAATTTCCTAGCATAAAATGCACATATGAAATGGAAAACGAAGGACAACTGCCATTTCTAGATACTTTAGTAATAATAAATAAAAATAAGTTAGAATTCGATGTTTATAGAAAATAAACCAATGTAAACAGATTCATTTTAGCGGATTCAAATCATTGTTTTCAACACAAAATGGCTGCTCTAATTTTTTTAGTGCATAGACCGTTAACCTTTCCTTTAAACAAAGATCGATATACCACTGAACTTCAGACTATAAAAAGCATCGCTGTGTACAATGGTTTCCCTTCTAAAATTATCGATTATATATATATTTGATTAGGAAACAAAAAACAAAATTGCACCTTCAAAATTCCACAACTCTCGTCAGTCTTAGAAGTGAAGGACCAAAGTACACCAAAATTCCGTTTCACCGAACTACAAAGGGCCTAGCAAACATTTTTTAAAGAATCGGGCCATAAAGTTGTGTATGGTTCAAACAACAATATTAGAAATTTGTTGGAAAATCAAAAAGACAAAGTTAGGACTTTAGAGAGATCTGGAATTTACGAAATTAAATGTTCCCATTGTGATTTTAAATATATTGAGCAAACACGTCGTAATTTTGGTACTAGGTTTAAAGAGCATATAGCTCATTTTAGATTCAACAGATTCGAAAAATCGAGTATTGCCCAAAATATTTACGAAATGGGTCATAGTATAAAGGAGGATGACCTAAAAATTGTAAAGGCGTTAACTTCAACAAAGCAATTAAATTATTTTGAAAGACTGTCCATTTTTAAGAACCGAGATAATAAACTTTTGAACAAAGACGGTGGACCTTTACCTTCCTCCATCGTGTATGATTTGTTAAAGTTAAATTGACCGTCGGCCATGTTAATTGGCCCTCGGCCACACCCGCCGAGTCAGACAGTATAAATAGTTGTAAAATACGCGGGAATCGCCCACTTCCATTTGTGTTTTGGTCACGAGCATATCGTTGCCATTTTGTTGTGTAAATTTCGTAGCTACCGATGATGACAGCTTGGCCGTAGAAATACGTAGTTAGCAGTTGTTAAATATTTGTGTGGTGAGGGGTTTTAACGAATTGTGATATTTTCAAACCACAGGCTGCAGCAGTGTTTTATTAATTTTTCTCGTTGGACTTTTTCAAAGAGATTTAACACTTCCAATACTTTAAGGGCACGAAGGCTAGATACTTGTCCAAATGCCCGTTACACTTGGTATGGTTGCAAATATGCTTTATTTTGATTTCTAACACACATCGCAGGTCTTCATATAGAAACAGTCAAATCTCGGATGTTTTGCAAACGAAATACAGGAAGTTTTGATAAATGAGTTTGTTCTTGAATTTCCGCATCTGATTCAAACTGGCCAATCAGAGAGGAGCAACAAATTTCAGAAATGTATGAAATCCTTATTTTACAAATTAGTTTCGTATACCCTATTTTAGCCGAAAATACAGTACGTCATTAAATTGCTCATAAAATGTTCTACGTTTCAATACTAAACGTGTGTAAGTTTAAACATAATGGCGAACTATTAAATGCAATTAACATATTTTAGCTAATTAATCACTTTAAATTCTCAAAACAAGTACAAAATTCTGCAGCCCAGCTACAAAGTTATGATGCCCTTTTAGCTAAATTTACACTAATATGAACGTAATAACTAGAGAATAGAATATGTAGTCCTTTATTACCAAATTATGCGCATATATAATATGCACCCTAATGTGTAAGGATATTCAAAAAATTACAGAAAAATTAAAAAATATGCATGCGCAAATGCCATCTTAATCATAAACTTATAATAACATTTAAAAAAGGGTAATACGTACTTAATGTTTTGTTTTAGTAATTTTGATACTTTTTACAATGATTTACTTCAAAATTAACTATTTCAATAGAAAACTTAGGCAATACAAACAAAATCCGTAAATCAATCATCGTCATAAAAGTATCTTACAAATAGGTAACTGCTTTTGAAAATTTTAAAGAAAAATCGTATAACTTCTGTCTCATAATAGGTACCTAAACATTTAAAACAATCTTTCAACGTCTACAAATGTTCAACGAGCATTTAAATTTTATTTGGAAAACACTAAGAGCTACATCAAGGTCCTTAACGATTTCACCATTCAAAACGATGTTTATATTATTTATGTTAGTATAACATGGTTTCTACTGACTTACATTTTTCTAAAATTTGAGCACTTACCTCTTACTTTACTTTATGACACCTTTGCATGAATTCTTAAAATATTTAATCAATGCCAAGATTAATAAATTCACTTCTTTTTCAAATTACGTTAGCGTAATCCGTGTGAACTACTTCGATATTATTGGGTTATATGTCGATAACTTGTTGCACAATAATCAAAAAGTGTTGATTTTTTAAAATTAAATTTAAAACAGTCACAAATTAATATTTTATTGAGAGCTCGATTTGTTTTTATTGACCCAACTGAATTTCATCGCTTTTGAAACTACATATAAGCAGAAAAAAGTTGTTTATTGCATTGTCTAGTGAAGTAGTGTAAACGCTTTTGTATTATTGATATTGTACAGGATAACTCAACTAAATGCTGTCTTCAGATTGGTTGATATAGGTACGAAAAAACTAATTATGTAAACATACTATTGATAACAACGTCGGAATCCTAAAGCGCTATTGATATAAGTTCTTAACCTTTTAAGAAAGAAAATACACTGGAACTAAAATAAACATACAGGAAACATCTAATTATAACCGGAGTTATTTTGCTACTTAGCTGACAGTAAGTAATCGCGAACAGAAGACGCTGTTACAAACTAGGAGCAATTGAGTTCGTTAGCGCCAAGCTTTCCTGGCACAGCTCGAGCGAAAGGATAGTCCATCTTAATCTTTTAATAAAGGATTTGGCTTTGTTTAGGCGATTGTTGGCATTAACTTAGCATACACAACATTAAGTAACGAACTGTACCCTTGGCCGTCATGGCAGCTTGCCCGAGATCAGGTTAATATTAGCCAGAAGTGATTCCGAACCTCAGTGCTTTTGTTTTGCTCTCAGCGGTCAGATGTCGAAAAATTCGCGTTTTCCGTGCGTCGTTCGCAGCGATGTCGCCTAAAAATCGAATAGTGTCCTTGAGCTGGCTGTGCCTTAAAGTCGTCGCCAATCAATTAATCTACGCCCTGTCGGACGACGAGGGTCTGCACTACGAAACCGTGGCGAAGCACCTCTCGGGGGCGACCGCCCAAGTGCTGCAAGACTTGCTGACGCACATTCTAAACAACGAGAACCTTGACGCGGCGACCAGGTTCAGCTGCCTAGAGATCCTCTTGGGCGAACATGTGCAGATCCTCGAGACGGGGGTGTTCCCGCATTCATACTACGAGAAGATCCTAAGGGTGATATCTAGGGGAGGCGCGCGGCTGCAGCAGCTGAATCTGAAGGGCGTCTGGGTGCATGACGAGGAACTACTGGGGACTCTCCTTGCAAAGCTAAGAAATTTAAGGGCGTTGGTGATGCCTCACATCGCAGGCGATTTCGTCCTGAAGTCAGTGGAGGGATACGAACGGCTCTCGATTTTGGACGTTGCGGGCGATTGTAGTTTTTCAGGGGAATGCCTGAGCGGACTAAAAAGTGGTTCTATCAAGGTGCTGGATATCGGTAGTTTCGGAAAAAGGTCCTTATGCCACCCCGAGGGTGATTCTTCTGCGGTTCTTGCCGAACTAATTCGAAACCTTCCCAGCCTGACGGTGCTGCGCACTTATTCTTTCGTGGGGGATGCGTTGCTTAAAATCTTTGAGAAGGACCCCTATTTTAAAACCAAGCTGCTTTACGTGCACGACACAGAGACCACGGCAGAGACATGTAGGGCAATAGTGAGCCTGTGCCCCCATTTGGAGTCGATTTATCTGGATACCCCGCAGGATGGCGCCCTGGACGTTCTGGCTGGCCTGAATAGACTCAGCAGCCTGAAATTGGCCCGATTTAATTACAAAGAGCTGCTGAATTACCTGCGACGTGCGGGGGCGCAGCTCCAAACGCTCAAACTGTGCAACTGCAAGGATGGGGAGCTCGATCTCAGCCGTGTTTGTCTGCTCACCCCCTCGCTAACGACCTTGGATTGCTTTAAAATGAGCCTGTCGATGTCCGACTTTGATAACTACTTCATGAGCCTGCAATCGCTCGAAGTTTTGTACTGCAACGTGAGCGATCTCGTCGTGAAGTACCTGTTGACGAACAGCCCTTTTCTGAGGCGCGTAGTGGTCGGGGATATTCTGCGGATGACTGATGGCGACGTCTTTAGGCTGTGCGCGGAATGTGATTTCTTGTGCTTGGAAGAATTGTGGCTCTCCTGCGCCAAGTGCTTGACGGCGACGTCCATACAATTGCTGATGGGACATTGTCCGAACTTGCGATCGTTAGGACAGCTTAGCGGGTGGGATGTTAGTTCTACTGACATTGACTCTCTGAGGACCTTTATCCTGTCCACGAACACGGATCTGACTTTGTTGCCAACCACTTTCCCTTAGTTTGTAATGTCCTATTTTTTATATAAACTGTGATTGAAATACAATGGCATTTCCATAATTTATTATAATTGTTTTAATGTATTCTGTAACTTGTTCTGGATAAATAACACGTGCTAGACATATAAACATTAAAAAGAGCTGGAATCCTTATTATTATATTTATTATTTAAAATGCATGCGGAATTTTTTAAATGGGGTTTACTGTATATTACGCTAATAGATATCGAAAGAAAACCTAACATAACAGTTTAGACAAGATGTATAACTTAAAATTTAAAACTACCAAACACTTTCTTGTTCCTCATGCATTTTTTGCTTTTTTTGGAACTCATCAACTAGTAATTGTTTTTAAAGCATGTTATAATACGTATTAATGAAATTAGTAATTACAAACTCTGATTTTTCTAGAAGCAAAATTTTAACTCTTACCCAAATCCTTTCATAATGTCTTTGTAGATTTATCTTTGTCTAATCTAATTCATACACCTATAATTGTTTAGTTCAAACTTGAAGCTCCATTTGAATTGTGTTTAGATTACTCGGAACAATTTCCGTGTTTAGCATTAATTCATTTTCAAATTATTTAACTGTGCTCTACTAAAAATATATATTTCACGACTGTTTTTCTCAATTTTAAAATTAAGTTTATATTCTTTTTTAATTTAACCTATTGGTTATTATTAGCACGTTTTTTAGCGTCTAAAAGCATTAAACACTTTATTGATAATAAAATAACGTAGTATAAATTAACAGGCTAAATATGCATGTTCTTTTGCTTTCAATAAGTAAATAACGTCAACTGTTGTTCACTATACAACGAACTTACGAAACACAAAGCACTTTCAGCAGTACAGGGTTCAGCAACGATGCCGGGGGTAGAAGATGATTCTAAAAATATGAGAGTTGTATAAATATTGTGTATATCACAGTTGTAGGTACGAAGGCGGTGCACATTACTAAAATAGTTTTGATTATACTGGGTGGCTGAAAAAAGTGTGGCGAATCAAACCTACTTCTTTTTTAACGGAATGCCCTATATTTGGGTAGTTTAAAAGTTTTGCCTTGAAATACTCCTCATTTTAATATAAAGTTGAATGGGTCTAACCTCAACTGTTTTGGTGATATTAACGATTTTATGCAAAAAAACTTATAACCTTCAGGCGGCTGCTGTAAGCAACATAAAACAATTGAATGAAGGATCACGCTACCACAGAATTTCGTGAACTATTGAAGTGTAAAATGGTGGACCTGGGTATTAATGCTATACAGAGTGCTTAAATTTAATGATTTCGATTTGTTTTTAATGGAACGCTCTGCATTCTTCAGTATTTTTGACAAACCCTTTTAATGAGCTTTCTTTTGTTATGTTGCATCATACCTCTAAGTTAAACTGTTTTTGCAAATATTCGTGTTTAAACATAAAAAACAATTTAAGCCCCTTAGGATACTTTATTTCAAGGGATAGCAAAGAAACGCCGTTAAAATAATTATTTAGTTAGACGACATCAAACAAAACAACTTTGCATAATAAAATATATATCAAATAATAATAATCATCTCACAAAGAGCTAAAGTATTTAATTACTTAAACTGATCGATGGTCACTGGAATGAAGTACTATAAATCTAAATTCGCACGTGTGGTTGCAGTAAGACCGAATTTAGATTAAATGAAAGAGCCCAGAACATTTGTTTGGATGTTTCAATCGCATTTAGTGCATTAGGTTAATTTACTCTTACTGATTTGACCAGTGGTTCTCAAATGCTTATTCCACACCCAGTGCATTTTTTTTCTGCAAGCAATCTATTTTTAGGGAATTGTACTTTCACTGAGGCCAGCATACACTAATTTAATTTAATGACTATACTGTATAATATTTTCAGGTAATCCTGTAATTGACAGACATTACCAAGGCTTTTTGGAATTCACCCATTACTACATCTGATTAGCTTTAATATACTTACATAATATTACGAAGCCAGTAAGCGCTTACAACCTGGCAGATCATGGATTTATTAATATTATTTATTTAATAGAAACAAAAGTTTTAAATTTCAGCCTTGCAACATTACCTCAACTAAATAATATCTACAGAGGAAAAACATTCATACACTGGTCGAATTGCTTATTTAATTAGAAAAATTTTTTCTTGCACATATATATTCATCTAAAATCTTTATAAATTGAATTCGAATCTATTTATTGGACCTGGTTATATGAAACTACAGTTCAAATTTATACGCAGGGTATCACTTCTCGGTTTAGTTACTATTATCTGCTGGTTTTCTTTTCTGAGCCTTTGACGTTAATCAGAACTTTGGCTTCTAGATGCTTTACCTGGAGCCTCCTTTCTTTCTCATTTAGGAAATATTTTGAAATATTGTTAGACTCGGCGCTCTTAAAAAAATAATTTAATCCACGAGCTATTGCAAACGCTAATAGGGCTATATTTTTTTACTTATTAACTACGATTATCTCTTATTCGCTGATAAAAATTCTGTAGCACGCTACTGTTCATCAGAATAGAATATTCCCTGCATTTATGTATTGCCGCAAATTTCGGTAAATGCCCCAGGTTCTGGCCACCATAAATATTTGCTGTACAATTTGTGCATTAAGCTATTCGCTTTTAACAATTATTGAAACTACTGATTGGATTTGCTAATAATAGCATTGCTATAGCAGATATCCTTTGCCTTGCAATTTGTCTTCGTACCTGCCTTTGCAAGATAAATTTATATATAATGGGTACCCGCAGCGAGTTTTTCAGAAGCAAGAAGTTTTAGGAGGCTCTTAACTAGCGCTTAAAGAGCAACTCAAGGTTCGTAAAATATAACATATAACAAAAATTTTGCTCATGGTTTCATGGAAACAAAGCATTAATAAACTTAACTCAGTATCGAAACAAAAAGCTTTGACTTATAAACTCAGCTTTTCAAACTACTATTTTACCAGCTTAATTATTGCAATAGAGTTGAACGTTACAATGAAATTTCGAGAAACTAATTGAACACTTAACACAGAATAAATCTTTCTAACTTTTTTGTTCGATCGCCACTGACTGGTAACCTCCTGCACTCTACAAGTGCGCACCACTGCTAAAATATCTCCAAGATGGCCGCTGCTCGAACGTCCTTCAAAAATCAATTCCTTCAAATAGAACTGTGGTTTTATCTCCAAAACAGGACACACAACCACCGAACTTGAATAAAAGACGACGTACACAATTAATTAACAACTATTTATTTGCACGTAAGTGACAAATTCACAAAACAAAACTACAACATACGCCAGAAAACCAAACTAGTTAACCTCTAGAAATGGACTGGGATGGTCGCACCTATTTATACATTCGAAAAAACAAAAGATGCTAAAGCCATTGGTTGAAATTGACGTCAGTTTAATAACAATCGTAAAAAGAACCCTTGCAATTAAGTGAACAAATGCCTAACGCTAATTTGCAATAAATGCATCAATTAGTTACACAAAAATCGTGCGTATAAATCTAAAACTAGTTGCACCATTATCTGTCCGAAACCGTACCATGATGAAACGATTTTAGCATGTCTAGGGCTACGTCTCACACAACATCCAGATGTACGTCCGGAAAGATGATTTCACAGCCCTGCTGTTGGTGTGTAAATATTATCTAATAAGCAAAAAAGTTCTAAACGGAGATCTGCACACATTGCTAAAACTTGACTCTTGCATCTGCAGTTTTGCACAAAAACGGAATGTGCAACATCTCTGCCAATGGACTAATTTCCAAAATGCTTAAAAGCAACTCCTCCAAGTATGTGCCTGGCTTGCGACTTGCACGGACTCGGCATGGAGCACAGCCATTGCATAATCGGTTCACAACAGCTCTACCTTCACTGCTAAACAAGTTCGTAGCTTTCATATGTAAGATATTCCATTTTCTGTACTTGCTGGCTTCTAATTGTGAATCCCAAGTGTATTCTAGCTTGATTTCGCCAAACGTAACCCGATATTTTTCGGGTTAACCATGAAAACGCTTCCGATATCAATTGATGTTATATGAGACGCATTTTTCATGCGTGCTTATCTTAAATTACTAATTAATTGGCTATTATTTACAAATATCTTCTAAATTTTACTTTTGAGACAAATTTATGACCCAGCTATTTACAATGATTAATAAATCTTACGACAAGGACAGCTGTTTATGTTGTCGATTTTTCTTTAGCAGATGAACTTTGTTAGTTACTCATTACCTTTCGCTGAGTGGTTCAATGTACAAGCAAATATTATAGCAGTATTTACGTTTGGAAGCTTCAGATTAAGGCTTTATGGCAGACACTTGAACTGTATGAAGACGTACATCGATAATAATTTGTTAAATTGTTTGGACTTTGCGCTTTTAGTAATCTCCATGAGAAATTGTTTCGATCATGTTTACAGGGTCTTTCGTTTTCTATAGCAATGTTTTAGTAGTAAGAGCAGCAGTACTGTAGTAACTATAACGGAACTCTTCTGACTGAAGTCAATTAATAGAATTTTCTCAGTGTCTAAGAACACTATATCAAGGAACTTCCCTAAAGTAGATTGCGTTTTTCTCTCTTTTATTGACGAAGAACCCTTGTAAACTCAATATATTATTTCTACTTTATAGGAGAATACCGACGATAAACCCAAGTGTTATCTACAATTAAAATTTTTAAAAACGCAGGTGGGGTGGTTCTTAAATTAAAGTAAAAGAGGGCGCACTTGCGGCGTCCGAAATAATTATTATAGCTTGCAAGGTACGGCGTTAAATTCGTATTTATTTAAGGCCTCATCATAACAAGCCATCAGCTGGTAAATTAATAAGAACATCATAGAAAAACTGTGCTTGTAGTTTTGGTAAGTGTCCGGTGCTCAGTTCTGACATTTCTGGATCTATGAATATGCTTACTTGACTTCAAATTAGATGATTCATTTTCTTATATGGGTATTTCGCCACTCTGCAAATTAAAATATTAAATAACGAAAATATTAACAACGAACGTTTCGAGGGACAATCTGCCCTCGTTATCAACGAATAACAATTAAAACTAACAAGAACTTATCTTTTTTTCACTGGAAGAAAAAACGACCAACCTCCAATGAATTTTCTGACATTGACGTTTGTTGATATCTGTACCTACTTGATCTCATCTTTAAGAATCGATAGCCAACTATTGTCTAAAAATATTGAGAAAGACGACACGCATTTTTCTTCGTTAAGTAAAATGTATGCCGTTTCCTTAATTTTTCGCCTAGTTGACATCGATTCTTTAGACAAGATCTTTGTGTTGTCCCATTGTATTTTATGGTTTTCATCCCATCCAGAAGACATTAGACAGGAATACAGAATTAGAAACAAAATCATACTAGAACGACCTTACACAATCAGACAAAATATATCCAAACAAGAAAAACATTCACTACACACACTAAAAACGGATAACACAATTAAGATTCTACCTGCAGACAAAGGCAACGCCACAGTAGTACTTGACACAACCACATACAACGAAAAACTTTTAACACTAATTAGTGAGGGACAATACACTAAACTAAATAAAGATCCAACACATACAATAGAAACAAAAATATACAGAACACTTTACAAACACAGAGAACAATTTACAGATTTTGTAAGACGTACGCTAACACCACACTACAGTAAACCACCACATTTTTATGGATTACCAAAGATACACAAACCAAATGTACCACTTAGGCCAATAGTTAGTTCTATAGGTTCTCCTTGTCACAGTTTAGCTAAATATTTACTTAAGATACTGACTCCTATATCAGGAAATACAGACACGTATATAAAGAACACGCCCCATTTCCTTGAAAAACTTAAAGAAGCAAACATAAACACACAACACTTAATGGTTAGTTTCGATGTAGTTAGTCTCTTCACTAATGTTCCAGTAGACAAAACACTCAACATCATTAAACATAAGCTACAAAACGATAACACATTACATACACGAACAACATTAAACGTTGGTACCATTATGGAACTTTTAACACTATGCATTAAAACGACATACTTTCAACTAAACCATGAATTTTACCAACAAGATTTCGGGGTGGCAATGGGTTCACCTTTATCTCCCATTGTTAGTAACATTTTTATGGAAGACTTTGAACAACAACATGTCTACACGTACACCAACAAACCAGTAGTTTGGTGGAGATATGTCGATGATGTTTTTGCAATTTGGCCTCATGATATGGATGAGGTGGACAAATTTCTTGAACATATTAACAGTAAAGAAACCTCCATCAAATTCACATTAGAAACAGAGCAAAACAATCAGTTACCCTTTCTTGATACACTAATCACACGCACAATAAATAGGTACTTTTGAAACATCAGTATACCGTAAGAAAACCAATACTAATGGGTACTTACATTTTAATTCTAACCATCACAAAAACATAAAGACAGGCGTTGTAAAAAGTCTTTACGACAGAGCCAAAGTTGTTTGCTCTAATGATACAATTTTCAAAAAAGAGAAAGAATTTATTATTAATGTTTTACAAGATAATGGCTATCCAGAGACTCTTGTTCGGAACATTTTCAATACACGAAGCAATGCCACACACATACAAAGGAATGACACTCAAAAATATAATACTCTTACTATACCATATATTCCAGGCATATCTGACAAAATTAGACGAATTGGAAATAGATTCAATGTTAGGACGGTATTCAAAACGATGAATACTTTACGGTCAGTTCTTACAAAAACAAAACCGTTCAACGAAGAACAACATTCAAGGAATTGTATATATAGTATTCCCTGTGAATGCGGGAAATATTATATCGGTGAAACATCCAGGCCTTTAGCAGTAAGAGTTAAAGAACATAAAAATATGTTGAAAACGTATCAATTCAATAAGTCTAAGCTGGCAGAACATGCTTGGGATGAAAACCATAAAATACAATGGGACAACACAAAGATCTTGTCTAAAGAATCGATGTCAACTAGGCGAAAAA
Organism: Agriotes lineatus; assembly: GCA_940337035.1. Lineage (NCBI taxonomy): Eukaryota > Metazoa > Arthropoda > Insecta > Coleoptera > Elateridae > Agriotes > Agriotes lineatus. The sequence continues at coordinate 40,085,248 of OW679194.1, forward strand.
TTAAGGAAACGGCATACATTTTACTTAACGAAGAAAAATGCGTGTCGTCTTTCTCAATATTTTTAGACAATAGTTGGCTATCGATTCTTAAAGATGAGATCAAGTAGGTACAGATATCAACAAACGTCAATGTCAGAAAATTCATTGGAGGTTGGTCGTTTATTCTTCCAGTGAAAAAAAGATAAGTTCTTGTTAGTTTTAATTGTTATTCGTTGATAACGAGGGCAGATTGTCCCTCGAAACGTTCGTTGTTAATATTTTCGTTATTTAATATTTTAATTTGCAGAGTGGCGAAATACCCATATAAGAAAATGAATTATGAATTCACGCCACAAAGAAGTTTCAGAGATTATCTTAATCAAAGGTATGGGCCTAACATAACTAGTAACTTCCGAAGTTGGGAGACACTTTACAAGAAGCTGGCACACTCTGAAAATAGTATAACTTTCCTATGTCGTTGTAGAAATAGCTGTATTATTCCAAAAGGGTTTAGACTCAAAGCACCTTATGTAAGTGCTCGTTCTAGTAATATCATGAAAAGAGCCAGTGAAGCTCTAGTTAGAGACAGAATACAATTTCACAGACATAACAAAGTGATACTATTTTCTGACATAAACAAACTGGAACAGGTTATGCAAAGGGATGTACGGGAAGACGATTTCAATCGTATGTACAACTCTATTAGTAATACCTACAACAAAACACACACAGAGCAAAAACGTACACATTTAAAAAAGTACCAACACCTCATACAAGAAAAACACACAATTGAACTAAATACACTAAAGAACAGTGACACCTTTTTAAATAACACTGTAGTTAATCTGTCTTCTAAAGAACTAAACGCCACTGACAAATTAGTTCTTGCCAAAGGACTCAACTACGCAGTGGCGCCAAAACGAATTAATAAACTTGATTTAGTTACAGCTATAGAAGAGACTTGTCAAAAACTTCCAGAAGACATTAGACAGGAATACAGAATTAGAAACAAAATCATACTAGAACGACCTTACACAATCAGATAAAATATATCCAAACAAGAAAAACATTCACTACACACACTAAAAACGGATAACACAATTAAAATTCTACCTGCAGACAAAGGCAACGCCACAGTAGTACTTGACACAACCACATACAACGAAAAACTTTTAACACTAATTAGTGAGGGACAATACACTAAACTAAATAAAGATCCAACACATACAATAGAAACAAAAATATACAGAACACTTTACAAACACAGAGAACAATTTACAGATTTTGTAAGACGTACGCTAACACCACACTACAGTAAACCACCACATTTTTATGGATTACCAAAGATACACAAACCAAATGTACCACTTAGGCCAATAGTTAGTTCTATAGGTTCTCCTTGTCACAGTTTAGCTAAATATTTACTTAAGATACTGACTCCTATATCAGGAAATACAGACACGTATATAAAGAACACGCCCCATTTCCTTGAAAAACTTAAAGAAGCAAACATAAACACACAACACTTAATGGTTAGTTTCGATGTAGTTAGTCTCTTCACTAATGTTCCAGTAGACAAAACACTCAACATCATTAAACATAAGCTACAAAACGATAACACATTACATACACGAACAACATTAAACGTTGGTACCATTATGGAACTTTTAACACTATGCATTAAAACGACATACTTTCAACTAAACAATGAATTTTACCAACAAGATTTCGGGATGGCAATGGGTTCACCTTTATCTCCCATTGTTAGTAACATTTTTATGGAAGACTTTGAACAACAACATGTCTACACGTACACCAACAAACCAGTAGTTTGGTGGAGATATGTCGATGATGTTTTTGCAATTTGGCCTCATGATATGGATGAGGTGGACAAATTTCTTGAACATATTAACAGTAAAGAAACCTCCATCAAATTCACATTAGAAACAGAGCAAAACAATCAGTTACCCTTTCTTGATACACTAATCACACGCACAATAAATACTTTTGAAACATCAGTATACCGTAAGAAAACCAATACTAATAGGTACTTACATTTTAATTCTAACCATCACAAAAACATAAAGACAGGCGTTGTAAAAAGTCTTTACGACAGAGCCAAAGTTGTTTGCTCTAATGATACAATTTTCAAAAAAGAGAAAGAATTTATTATTAATGTTTTACAAGATAATGGCTATCCAGAGACTCTTGTTCGGAACATTTTCAATACACGAAGCAATGCCACACACATACAAAGGAATGACACTCAAAAATATAATACTCTTACTATACCATATATTCCAGGCATATCTGACAAAATTAGACGAATTGGAAATAGATTCAATGTTAGGACGGTATTCAAAACGATGAATACTTTACGGTCAGTTCTTACAAAAACAAAACCGTTCAACGATGAACAACATTCAAGGAATTGTATATATAGTATTCCCTGTGAATGCGGGAAATATTATATCGGTGAAACATCCAGGCCTTTAGCAGTAAGAGTTAAAGAACATAAAAATATGTTGAAAACGTATCAATTCAATAAGTCTAAGCTGGCAGAACATGCTTGGGATGAAAACCATAAAATACAATGGGACAACACAAAGATCTTGTCTAAAGAATCGATGTCAACTAGGCGAAAAATTAAGGAGACGGCATACATTTTACTTAACGAAGAAAAATGCGTGTCGTCTTTCTCAATATTTTTAGACAATAGTTGGCTATCGATTCTTAAAGATGAGATCAAGTAGGTACAGATATCAACAAACGTCAATGTCAGAAAATTCATTGGAGGTTGGTCGTTTTTTCTTCCAGTGAAAAAAAGATAAGTTCTTGTTAGTTTTAATTGTTATTCGTTGATAACGAGGGCAGATTGTCCCTCGAAAAGTTCGTTGTTAATATTTTCGTTATTTAATATTTTAATTTGCAGAGTGGCGAAATACCCATATAAGAAAATGAATTATGAATTCACGCCACAAAGAAGTTTCAGAGATTATCTTCAAATTAGATGGTACTGCATTGCGCTGTACATATAAATCATATTGCAAATAAAAAAAACCTATTACAATTACATCCATAAAAATACATTTAAACGGGTCGGTCTTGCAACAGCGTCCCCAAAAAAGAAGGGTTATTACAACAATTTCTAAAAACTTTACTTACTCGTTAAGAAAATACCAGCTAATGGTTTACCCTCCAAGAAAATTCTTCAAGAGCAAACAATATTGATGCACTGGTACAGAGCGATGAAGAACGGCGCAGCGGTAGTTTTTGGATTTTTTATGTTAGTCCAGTCACTGTGTCACTTAAAAGTGACCCGAAAATTGAAATTCCTTTTACGGCGTATTGAAGGTGTCTAGGAAAACTTAACTGTAAGTCGTCGGCCAAGATTTTCCATGTGCTATTTTCGCCAGCTTAAAAAAGTGCGTATGCTTCTTTTGCGATAACTCTGTCTTCACTAATGGTACATGAAAATAATTTAAACATGTCTTTAAAATTTTTTGTGCTCTACAGTTTATGTTCAATTAGTTGTTAGGACATTTTTAGATTGTACGAACGTACGGCCAATTAGCGTTATTTCCTAAATTACGACCCCCTTTTATATGGATTTTTCGAATTATTCCGCCTGAATTTGAGCATATCGAGTTTTGTGCAGGCATTCAGTGGCTTTCTAACGCACCCAGTTGTACTATTAGCCAACGTTTCTAAATGCATTCATTTGGCTATCTCGGTTCCGATCTATTGGTGCGCTAAGAAAAGCGCATGTTAAAAAATCGATCAGCCTGCGAGGCACAACAATTGGCTTTAGAGGTAGTCGGACGCCACGCGCCCTCCGGGGGTCGCGTAGGCATGCGTGGGAAAGGTTCTGCAGTTGTTTATGAGTGTTTGATTATCGCTTATTGGTTCGTTCCTGCAGCATGGGTGTTCCGCTGTTTAGTTACTATTTGAACTTCCCGCCGCTTCAATGCAAGTGATGTGTCATTCGTATTTTCTTAAACTTTTGTTAAACTGCACGTCGATTACGGGCGGCGGCCGAACGGGGAGCAGTTGTTATTTAATCTAAACCGTTGAGTTTCTGTTTGTCGTGGGGGCGGCAACCCCCTTTATATTACGTGATTGGACGGACTCTTTGTTGTGGATTCTTAGTGCTTGCTTACCACTTACCGCCGGCTTACCGTTCTGCCATTTCGTCGCGCGCGGGCCCGACCTTCCTTTAAGGGATAATCCCCTCGTTTCGCCCTGCCGCATTTTTACGTGGAGTTGGTGCAGTCATCCCCCTATTTGGTGTCTTCTGCAGTGTCTGGGAACGACGACCTAGTGCAGTAGCATGGGACATCAATTTGCCGCACAGTCAAGCTCTCTAAAGGTATCGTACGTTGTATTACATTTTCCATTGCGAATTTAACGTATACAGTGTATTTCGAAGAAGCATCAGACTGTTGACGTAACGTGGCGGTAGTTTAACTTTTATTGTGTGTCTTTTTGTATTTGTCAAACCGTTATATTTGGTTACCTATTATTACAATTCATTTACCGTCAGTTTACGTGGTTGTTATTTAGCTTTATGCAGTAGCCCTGTCATATATCACAACCGCTACTTATTCTAGTTGAATATCGTCTTTTATTACCGCTATTTGATTATAGTTTGATGTTCATATCGTTTTTCAGTAATTTTAAGAGTTAATGTCAAGTTTACCGAATAATTTCAATAGATTAAGCCGTTACACAATTTATCTAACTGCCGTATACTAAAATATTTCATCTTTGTGCATTTTTATATACAGGGTGTCCTAAAAAGAATGGGACACCGATTAACCATAGATTTCTTATGTCATAATAAATCGATTAAATCTAATATACCTTAATACAATGTCCCTTCAGTAAGAAGTTGTAGGGCCTTGAAGTTAAATTTTTTTATTTCTTATTTTTTTGTTAATGTTCGCAAATGTAGAGATATCGATTTGAATTTTGGTATACATACTTACTATTATGTACTGCATTAAGACATTTTTTTTCATAAATTAAACTTGACTGTAAGATGCACTTTTCTTATCTTTCAAAAACTTTTTTAGCTCTAACTTCGTTATCTGTAACTTTTTTTGAAATTTTAGGTTACTATCTGAAAGATATCACCACAAAAAAATATAATATGAGTGAAGAAATTTCTCGGAGAATTAGATTATCCTGGGCAGCATTCGGCAAGCTAAAGAACACCTTTGCATCAGGAATACCCAATACTCTAAAAAGAAAACTGTATGACCAATGCATTCTGCCTGTGCTCACCTATGGGGCTGAGACGTGGAGTCTTACAAAAAAACACGCTCAAAAATTATCCAGAGCACAACGAGCTCATGAACGAAGCATACTAGGCGTCAAATTAACTGATCGCAAACGTAACAAATGGATCCGAGAACAAACCAAAGTTACGGATGTAATGGAGTGGGTAGCCGAATTGAAGTGGAGGTGGGCTGGTCATGTGGCCCGAAGGACTGAGAATAGGTGGACTAAACTACTTTTAGAGTGGAGGCCTAGACTTGGACGCAGGAATGCAGGGAGACCCACAACGAGATGGAAAGACGATATTAAGAAAAGGGCAGGAACTCAGTGGATGAGAAAAGCTCACAATCGATGGAAATGGTATGAAATGGGAAAAGCCTACATCCAGCAGTGGATTGAAATAGGCAGATCGTGATCGTGATGATCTGAAAGAGAATTAAAATACACAAAAATAATGTACTCTTAAATTTTTAGCCTACGAGCAACCGTTTAACTTAGAATGCCCATCAAAGGTTTATGGTTGTCATTATGACGTGCAATTATAAAGTAGCCATCATCACAAAAACAATGGTCATCTAGTAAAAAACAATGATAAATCAATTATTGATATTAGTGACATAATAATTTGTTCTTTTATGATTAAGAAAATGCCGCTACATAACACATTCCCCAATGCTGAAAGGTTCATTATGTCGCAACATTTTCGTAAGCACAAATGACAAAAAACTGATGTCACCAATGTCGTTAATTAATTTCTTGTTGTTTTTTACCTGATTACAATCATTACCCATTGTTTTTGTCATCATGGCTACGTGATAGTTGAAAGTCTTAATGACAACCAAAAACCTTTGATGGCAATTTTAAGGTAAACGGTTGCTCTTACGCTTATAAACTAAAAGTACATTATTTTTGTCTATTTTAATTCTCTTTCAGATAGTAACCTAAAGTTTTAACAATTGTCACAGATAACGAAGTTAGAGCTAAACAAATTTTGAAAGATAGGTAAAGTGCCTCTTACAGTCAAGTCTAGTTAATGAAATTTTTCCGGTTAGTGCAGTACATAATAGCAAGTACGTATACCAAAATTCAAATCTATACCTCTAGATTTGTAAAAATTAACAAAATAATAAGAAATAAAAAATTATACTTCAAGGCCCCATAACTTCTTACTGAAGGGACTTTGTACTAAGGTATATTAGGTTTAATCGATTTATTATGACGTAAGGAATCTACGGCTTATCGGTGTCCCATTCTTTTTGGGATATCCTGTATGTAATATAAAAATTTTGTCAATACCGTTCATGTTAATTTAACTGTGTTTTTCTTTGCAGAGTATGTGCATGCGTTGTGCGGATTATATTTTACAGCTTAAGTTGAAAGGTGGTAGCGCCTTATCATTTTAGATCTATTTACCGTTTATTAGGCTGTTGCCCTGTATGATCTTGTGTTGGACCACCCCTCGCTCCACTGAAGTCTAGTCGGCAACTCTTTTGTAATGGGCTGGGCTGCGGTCCTATGTGAGTTACATTCCCGATTTTGTGAGCTATTGTACCGGCTAGTCATCTAGCTCTATTGTTGCTTTTTGTAAATACCGTGTCGTACCCTTACACATTGTCGCGTTGTCGTAATTGCCGCATTAGCCCGTTACATAGTTTTCTACTACGAGCAAGATTAGCCGAGATATCGAACGCGAAAGGAACGTCCCAAAAAAGGAGTTCAAAATTTCGGTTTTTTAAATTTTTTACTACTAAACAGAGTACACGTACACTTACAATTCGAGCCCCAGGTTCATATGTGACGTTTGCAGGATAGGACATGTTACATTATGTATTCTGAAATGTAAAAATGTCATTACATTATTAGAATGATTATTTTGTTTGTACCGATATCAACCAATCAGACGAGGGAGAGAAATGCGTTATTTTGCTGAGGTGCAATTTCTGAGGCGAGGGCGAAGCCCGAACATTGCACTGAAGCAAAATAGTAGTCTCTCCGTGTTTCCGTGTTGCATATTCTATTTTTATCACGTTACAGGAAGATTTAAAACGCGAAACCTGTTTTTTTAAACGCCATTTATTGACATTTTAGTTACAATATGTCTCTCTCTCTCTCTCTCTTCCTCTCTCTCTTTCTCTTTCACTCTGTCACTCTGTCTCTCTCGCTCTCCCTTTCTCTCCCCCCCCCCCTCTCTCTCTCTCTCTCTCATCATTATGTTTTATTATATTACATTACATTTATTGATGATATGCCAATCGAACGTGTCAATTGCTTCAGTCACCTACGATACAAAATTACATATGAAGAACCCAGAGACGTCAACAGCAAAGTCGCGAAATTCAAGGACATTTGCAGAACAATAAAAAGTATAAAAAATCCAAGGAAAGAAACACGCCTTAAGTTTTATAAGGTTATGGCTGTCCCCTTACTAATGTATGCGACAATTGAACCATCACTAAAAGTCAAGCAAGAAGAAGTGAAATGGTTGACATGAGATTCTTGCGACACACTGCTGGCTACACAATATTCATAAAATAGTGGTATGCCTAGTATTATCTATTAATTAAACTCAGTTGCTGCATTTCACTGTAATTATTTTTAAATTGATTAATATTAGTACTAGCCCCTGTAGTGTCTGTTAAGGTGTTCCAATGATTACAAACCCGCACACTACAGAAATATTGCCTAGGCAGTTTCTTAAACGACTCTTTTAGTAAATTTAAAGAATGTCCTCTAGTCGCTACATTTGTGCTCAGTGTAAATAAGCGCTTGAGATTGTCACATTTATAAGCACCACTTAATATTTTAAAAGTCTCTATTAACTCCCTGCGTAAACGCTTGTATTCGAGTGTGGTTAGGTTTAATTGTTGTAAGACATGCTTTTCAGTGCTTTGGGTATTTTAGTATTCCTGCATTACACATTCTCCAAAAGTTTAATATCTGTTAGAAAGTAAGGAGACCAAATTATTACTCCATATTATAAAATCGGTCTAACGTAAGTGGTATAGATTTTCTTAAGTAATTGAGGCGAGATGTTGATAAATGATTTCCTTATTAAAAAATTTAAACTGTTAGCTTGCTAGGTGATGTTAATTATATGTGCTTCCCATTTTAGGACCTCCGTTATGGTAATACCAAGATCCAATTGCGAAGAAACAGGTTGTAGAGGAATATCATCAATGGCGTATAATCTGTGTGGGTTATTGGCACCTGAATGAAGGACCGTGCACTTAGATTTATTAAGACTTAAAAGCCAGCTCTTAAACCAGTTATCAATAGCAGAAAGGTCATCTTGTATTTGTTGATAATTAGTGTTCGGAGAATTGTAAAAATTGGTGTCATCGGCGTAACAACTTGTAGGAGACACAATGCTATCCAAAAGATCACTTACATATATTATGATAATACTAGCCCCAACACTGATCCCTGTGGAACTCCACTAAGCACATATTTTTCAATCCATTGAAGTAGTTGCCCTCTTATTCCGTAATGTTCTAATTTATAAATCAAGTTCGGTGCGAGTGCTCTTGCTGAACGGACGTATGCTCTCCACCAATCAGCGATCTACACAAAAAGTATCTATGGAACAATACAGCGATTCTGCAGCAAAATAAATATTATCTACCTGATCATCTCGTTCCCTCCGGATCAAGCAATCAAGCAGGAGATAATACAACAACCCAAGAACCTAATAAAGTAGAGATCAAGGCTAAAATCCCTCCAATATTCCTGCATGTCCCAGTAGATCACAAACAGGTAATTTCTGATATCAATGATATTGCCAAAAAAAAATTAACACCGCTCTTAGCGGAACTTCACTAAAAATCACCCTTACCTGTGATAATGACTTTAGAGCTTTAGCTAACTATTACATAACAAGTGAAATAGCCTACCACAACTACCAAAACCCTAGCGAACGGCCGCTTTCAGTTGTTATTAGAAATGTGCCTTTCTCTTTAACGGAAAATGACCTAAAAGAAGAACTTGCTGCATATAATCTTCCCATAATTAGTATCACTAGACTTCTTAATAAAACTAAACACCCAATACCAGTATGCGCAATTCGCCTTACAGCAAATGAGAAAGCGAATGAAATCTTTAAAATCAGTAGTATATACCATACATTAGTCGACGTTGAACCAAGAAGAACGTTTGAAAATACACCTCAGTGACATAGATGCCAACGCTATGGCCATACCAAAAATTACTGCGTCTTGCAACGTTGCAACCAAGGTCCGTGAAGTGCCTGGGTAATCATTTATATACTGCCTGTGATAAAAACAAAAATACTGCTCTAATATGTGTCAACTGTGGAGAGAACCACCCAGCCAACTTCAGAGGGTGCAAATATTTCCAGGAATCTAAGTTTAACAAAAGTAAAACACATAATAGAAATAGTCCCTCTGGTAGCAACAAACAAGCACCTCCTGAAAACAACACTACCAACTTTCCCCATCTTACGAAATCCACATGGGCAACTAATCGTAGTCAACCCTGGAACACGATAAATAACACATCTCCTGAAAATGAGTCGCTAGTCAACACTATCCTGACATCAATCCTCAGATTAATTCAACCCTTTCTAGGGCAAATTAAACAATTCATATTAACAAAATTTTTACCTTTGCTTCTTAATAGATAAGTAAAAGTAATAAAAACACACAGTCTTCCTCATAAGATTGTAATAGTAAATTAGGTGGTACAAGTGGTGTGGCTACATGTTTCGGTTTAACAATTTTTTAAACCATCTTCAGGCTAAGGACAGGAAGCAGTAAAAGTTACGCCATAGATGAGTAAACAATTAAAATTAGTTAAAATCGACAGGACAAGACAACGCACGAGGCGACAGACACGTTAAAAAATCGTAAAATCGTAAAATAGATCGTAACTGTAATAGAGCTATCAATCACTTAAAACTCCTAAACTGGAATGCAAATTGTATTAAAGCCCAGCAAACAACATTTACAACCTTTCTTACACGACATAACATAGATATAGCGTGCATTACGGAGACACACTTAACAACAAACGATTGTTTTAAAGTGTCAGGCTATCACTGCTATCGTTCAGATAGAAACGCAAGATTTGCCTCTGAAGAAGTAGCTATCCTTGTTAAACAAAGAATTATTCACCATGAACTGCCAAACATTAACACCATCAATCTTGAAACTGTTGCAGTTAACGCTAAAACACATGCTGGTAACTACATTAAAATAATAAGTGCTTATCGACAACCAAACAAGCAACTTCTCAAATCTAACATTGAGATAATATTTAATACCAGAGAAACCACTATGCTAATTGGTGATCTAAATTCAAAACATACAATATGGGGCTGCAGAAAAAACAATCCATCTGGAGCAAAACTTAATACCTTGTCAGAAATTCACGCTCTCCAAATTTTAGCCCCGGAAGGACCAACGTACTTCCCATATCGGATAGATCATAAACCAGACATACTGCATATAGTGGTACAAAAGAATGTCCAAGTACAGATGTTTCAGAAAGCATACACCGAACTCGACTCCGATGATTTGCCGGTGGTCATATCATTCATAGCCATTCCTGCACAAAGACACCATGAAGCTAAACTAATAAATGGATTTGTAGACTGGGACTATTTCCACGAAACAATCGACAAAAGCCTCAAATATCCAAACGACTTAAAAACTACAGAAGAAATAGACGAAACGGCCACCCATATTACAACATGCATAGTCAAAAGTATTCAAGCATCCACAATAACCTGAAAGAACCCAAAACCGAGCAATCATAAAATACCCCCAATACAAATAATTAACCAAATAAAACAAAAAAGCCAACTACGTAGAGAATGGCGGCGAACCTGAGACCCTGCAACAAAAAATCAATTAAATAACTTAACACATCGTATCAAAAGGCAACTAGACGACTACAGAATACAGTCGTACCAAAAATGCATCAGTACCTACGAGCCGGGGGATCCAGCTCTGGCATACTTAGCCACCATGTTTAACTCATGCATGTGAATTGGTTATTTCCCCAACAAATGGAAGCATGTGTAATACTGATGTTTCCTAAGCCAGGGAAAAACAAAAAAGAACTTACTAGCTACAGACCTATTAGCCTGCTATCCACCATTTCCAAAGTTTTTGAAAAAGTGATCTATATTAGGCTGAGCGATGAAGTTACTTCCAACATTTCAGTTTGGGTTTAGAAAGAGGCATTCTACTTGTCACCAACTGCAAAGAATCGTTGAAACAATTGAGAAAGGGTATGAGAGCAAACAATATACAGCAGCATTATGTATAGATTTAGCTCAGGCCTTCGGTCGGGTGTGGGTCGAAGGACTTAAATACAAAATTGCTCGTCTCTTAATCCCGGAATACTTAAAAGGTATTCTATTTTCGTACATTGAAAACCGTTCCTTTGCAGTTAAAATACATACAACTATTTCATCGACAAGAAATATTAGAGCAGGAGTGCCACAGGGAAGTATTTTGGGCCCTATTTTATTTAATATTTTCATTCACGGTATGCCAACACCAATGCAGACCTCGCATTATTTGCCGATGATACTGTTTTGCTGACTAAAAATGAAAATCTAGTAGAAGCGATTCTACAACTTCAAATCGCCACGAACACGATAGCGAGATGGTTCAAGCTTTGGAATTTAACTATAAATCATGGCAAGTGTGCTGCAAAGATATTTACCCTTCGACGGATCAATGCTTCACCGTTAATAATAATTAATTAACTTGTTATTATTAAGTGAGAAGCAAGAAAATGGAGATATATTTTAGGAGGACGAGATATATATCATTCGACTCAGCTTGAAGAGTAGATTCCAAAAATATATAGAAACCGGAAATCGGATTTCTTTTACGAGGTCGACTTCCGGTCAATTTTTTTATTATTAACTGAGAAGCAAGAAAATGGAGATATATTTTTAACTTGTTATTATTAAGTGAGAAGCAAGAAAATGGAGATATATTTTAGGAGGACGAGATATATATCATTCGACTCAGCTTGAAGAGTAGATTCCAAAAATATATAGAAACCGGAAATCGGATTTCTTTTACGAGGTCGATTTCCGGTCAATTTTTTTATTATTAACTGAGAAGCAAGAAAATGGAGATATATTTTAGGAGGACGAGATATATATCATTCGACTCAGCTTGAAGAGTAAATTCCAAAAATATATAGAAACCGGAAATCGGATTTCTTTTCCGAGGTCGACTTCCGGTCAATTTTTTTATTATTAACTGAGAAGCAAGAAAATGGTAATATATTTTAGGAGGACGAGATATATATCATTCGACTAAGCTTGAAGAGTAGATTCCAAAAATATATAGAAACCGGAAATCGGATTTCTTTTCCGAGGTCGACTTCCGGTCAATTTTTTTTTCATCTCGTGTTAAATTCTTAATGTCCAATTATTGGCTCCCCTAATTATTTTAGAGCTAAACTGTAAATACATTTTTTGTAGAGAAAAAAATACTGCATCTATTCATACTGTTGCTAACCATTTTTCATTTTCCATAACCGAAGGAATGCAAAAAATAAAAAGTTTTTTAGTATTAACTGAGAAGCAAGAAAATGGTAATATATTTTAGGAAGACGAGATATATATCATTCGACTCAGCTTGAAGAGTAGATTCCAAAAATATGTAGAAACCGGAAATCGGATTTCTTTTCCGAGGTCGACTTCCGGTCAATTTTTTTTTCATCTCGTGTTAAATTCTTAATGTCCAATTATTGGCTCCCCTAATTATTTTAGAGCTAAAGTGTAAATACATTTTTTGTAGAGAAAAAAATACTGCATCTATTCATACTTTTGCTAACCATTTTTCATTTTCCATAACCGAAGGAATGCAAAAAATAAAACTAGCATCTTAACCTCACTTCACTTTTAGCACATGTGCTAAAAGTAGTCACTTTTAGTGAAAAAAGCTAGCGCTAAAAGGCCTACTTTTAGTGGTGGTTGTAGATAAAATAATTTACCACAAAATCCAGATAAATATTTGATCACGTAAGAGAGCTATCAGCTTTTTCCCTTAAGTGGTCGATATTCGACTACTTTCCCGTACGCATCAATATGGTGTCTAATGCAAATCCTCTATGGTCGGTCTTGAAAGTCTCCACTTAGTGGTATCCATGTATCTACAGAGAAGCTATAATAACTTTATTTGTGTAGTCATACAGTCTACAGATGGAAGCTATTATAGCTCTTTATAATATAGTATATTAAACATTAAGGGAAGTAAGGTAGCTTCGAAAAGAAGTGGCAATATTCTTCCAAAGAACGAAAGCCTTTATATATATTCTATATAAGGTATAGTTACCAGTCTAGGACGTTTTTGCGTCCGAGCGACAACGAGGGCTAGCAATAAAGTCCAAGACTGGTTAATTACTTACTTCCCGAATTGTTTATAACATTTTATGACTAGAACATAAAGTTTACAAATATGTGGACAACAAACAAATGTTTTAGTTTCAGTTGCTACTTGGCGGTAAATAACTTCTTTTTTAACTTGTAATAATACCATAACATGGAATAGTTCTGCAGAAGCAGTGAAGTACCTAGGTATATACTTGGATACTCGCCTCACCTGGAGGTACCATATTAGCAAAAAGCTAAACGAGGGTCACATTAGATTAGTGCAACTGTATCCACTGATCAACAAAAAATCGTCACTACAGGCAAAAAGTCGTTGTTACGTCCATTAATCTTATACGGGTGTGCAGTTTGGGCTAACGCATCGAAAGTCAACGTAAATAGAATGCAAGCCCTACAAAATAAAATACTCAGAATAGCAGTGAACGCCCCCTGATACGTTGCCAACAATAAACTTCATTACAAACTTGGCATGTCTACTATTCAAGAACACATTAAGAAATTAACAAAAAATTTCCATTTGAACTTTAACAATTGTGAAGGTGCAACATTCTAGGGAGAAGAAAAATACATACCGGATTAAAACGTAAATTACCACAAGACCTTTATCTAACTGCAAGTGAAAGTGATAATGACTAATAGTGATAAATCAAACACATGACGATACCTAAATAATAATTCACAATTTAGAATAGGTGTTACTTACCTCTCTGATACTCTGTAATTGTAGTTATTTTGTTTTCTATGTCCAACACTGCCATGAATAACATTTATTTTGTTGAACTGGTATAAATCCTAAATAAAACAAAAATTATAAATCAGTCTTCTTAGCGGTACTCGATCAAAGGCCCTCTCAAAATCTAGATAAATAGTATTAACTGGTTCGTTTTTATCTAAACTTTTAGTTCAGTCATTTAGGCACGAAAGTAAGTTAGTTACTACTGAACGCCTCGGAATGAATCCATGCTGATTGTTGTTAATAATTGAATTATTCAGTAAAATTCTACAATCTTGTTAACTATAATCCTTTCCATTAGCTTCTCCACAATGGATGTCAGACTTATTCAACGGTAATTTTCCGGTTGTAATTTATTTCCCTTTTTGTAAATAGGGACCACTGTTGGAATTTTCCAGTCACTAGGTAAGGTGGCTGTAGCCATGGATTGGGCCATAAGAATAGATAACGAAGGCGCTATTATTGTAGACGTCGGCTTAAGGAAGTGTGGATGTATATCTTTTAAACCTAGGGAGGAATGGCTGTTGAGATTATGTAGCAGTTTTTCTATCTCCTCTACATGAAATTCAACATTGCTAATAGAATTAGCGCATTTTGTTTCTATTGGTAGATCAGGCAATGTGTCTGCTGGTTCTCTAATGTAAACTTTGTGAAATTGGTGAGCAAAAAGATTAGCTACTTCTTCACTATTCCAACATGTGTCACCCCCAGAGTTAGTTAAATGTGGAGTAGTAGATTCTAGGTAAATTGCTCGAATGCAATTGCTCGAAAACGAATTGCTCGAAATCAGTTGCTCGAAAATCAATTGCTCGAATGTGACTTTGCTCGAATTGCAAGTTTCTCGAACAGAATTTCTCGATTATCTGTTGCTCGAAAAAATAAAGTTGTGCAATAGCCTTAACTCGAATCAGTTAATATCGAATATAAAAAAACACAAATTAGAAATTATAACCTTTATTAATAAAAAATAGGTATAGGTATGTATTACATTCCGATGATAATCACTTTCGTGTCTTAAGAAAAACCTATTTAACATTATTTGTAATAACAACAAACCCATTATCCTGATTAAGAATACCCGTAATTACATTCCAATGGTAATCACTTTCCTGTTACAAGAACATAATACTGTCTTTGACCACTTACTACAAAAGATTTTGAAGATTTTAGTATTGACGCATTATTTAAGACCAAATAAATTCTAGCAAAATATTTTCGAGAAATTGCGGTTCGAGGAACTTGTATTTCGAGAAAAGTTACATTCGAGCAATTTGATTTTCGAGCAATTGATTTCGAGCAATTGCATTCGAGGAATTTGCCGGATACAGTTCGATCAAGTCGTATGGCAATCGTCACTTGGTTATTTACTGTACGATATCTGCTGTAGTCTGTGCGGTCAACAATGTAGGCATTCCAACAGCGACGTTTTTTAGTTATCGTAGATCAGCGTTTAGTGGATTTCCTTCGTTTCTGTGGTACATATTGGGATTTGAACAAACCAAAAGGTTTAATCCTTGGCGCTGATGATGTTGATGATGATGAATAATAATTGTTATTATTTATAGTAAGATAAACTTTGTGGGTTTTATGTACAGAAGTGAAGCTAAGTTGTAGCAATTGTATATAATTGTTTTTGTAAATAGTAGTTTTTGCCATTTTTACATTTCAGAACACATAGAATAACTTATAAAATCTTGCAAAAGTCAAATATGAACGTGAGGTTCGGATTGTAGTAAAAATCCTTAAGAACCGAAATTTTAAATTCCTGTTTTGGGATGTAGGGAACATAGGGGGGCCCAGGAAAGATAAATTTCGAGTTGTCCACTAATATTATCAGGGGCAATACCACAAAAGGAGAAAATTTTTTGAGAATTTTTTTTGTTCACATGCAAATTATTGCGTTTAAATTTATCGAAACCAAAACTGAGACCGCAGGTCGAGTGGAATTTGAGCAGTTTTTGTTGAGAAAGATTTGCAATAATTTGCATGTTGCCGAAAAAAAATCTCTTAAAAAATTTTGCCTTGAGTGGTATTTGGACAAATTATTCAACAATATGGGTAGATGACTTTTACCATGTTCGACAGCACGCAATTTTAACGTTTTCCACTATTAATTCAATACTGAAGCTTCCAACACGATTATTATGAGTTCTTAGAACGACGCTGATTTGCAAAAGTTTGACTTTGACGTTTTGGTTAAATGTCAGTCAAAGGCTACTCACTAAATTGAAATCATTGAAACCAATTGGGATCGCGTGAAAACACTGTGACATTAGGTGTTTTCAAAGACAGTCTATTTTGATTGGCCGTTTCTGACAGATTGAACAATTTTCATTGGTTCGTTCATTATAGTGTTGAATAATCTATGAAATACAATGATGCTAATAAGGAATTTTATTATGTCATTTATGTAATAGTACAATACGATGAAATCAAAATTACGCGCAGACTTGACGACTTTGGTCTCCTCTACAAGTCGTAATTTTAGTTGAATTTTAATGTAAAGTAGGCGAAGTTGCAGGTACTTTCAAGCTCTACAAATTTTATAATATAGGGCTAGAAACAATATACAAGCGAAAAAGGGCGAAAAACTGACTCTTGTCGCTTTCCTTTCGCGTTTGATATCTCGACTACTACCGCTCGTACGTAGAAAAGTAATCGGGAAGAGTTGTTGAAAACACAACGTTCTATAAACGGTTTCCTTTATTTTCATGTAACGTTAACGGGAACCGAGTTATAGGAAAAAAATCAGACGCACCTTTTTTTAAGACTGCCGAAATAGCATATAGGAAATCTTAGTCGACAACTTGGCCGGGCTCCATAGCTCAGTGGTAAGCATTCTGGCTACTGATCTAAGGGTCGAGAGTTCGATCCCCGATCCCGGTGAGGTTTTTAAAAAATAAAAAAATGCGGATGAAAGCCTCTACAGTATGCCATCATTCGGAAGTGATGTAAAGCCGTGGGTCCCATGTTACTACAATGTGTAGCATGTAAAAGATCCCTTGCTAAGGTTGGAACTCCTGAGTCTCAGCAAAATTCTAAGTAGGACAAACGTACCTGGTATTCTGCATGCCTAGACCTTGTTCATGGGGTTGGCAAAAAGGGCCTATAAAGGCCTACTTGCTAGACGTAAGTCTCCCCAAAAATAATACATACATAGGCGACAACTTGAATTTAAGCTTTCCTGCCCCTCCCCCCCATAAAAAGAATTTAAAACTTCGGTCCACTTTCAAACAAAGGCCTTCTTTCTGGATATTGTGACCTAACTATGTATATTTGGCGCCAATCTAGGCGTGATGAACGGAATTTTGTTTCAGGGATACGTTAATATCCGGGAATGACTGACAAATGCGACGTTGATGGACGACAGCGGTTTCTTAAAATCCGATCAGAGGTCGTAGTATTTCAGAACGATACGAGATCCGGATTGTCAAAGTTAGTAATCTGCGATTTCTGGAAGCTGGGTAACTCTGACGTAGATTTGTTAACGCTGTACTGTAAGACTTGACCAAATAGCTACTACGAAGCGGCAAACTGACATGACAAACACAACAACCTTTAACTTGACTGTCTCTGATCAATTGTAAAAATCAACGGTCCCGACCCGTGTCGGCTGGTATGAGTTTTTTCGACGCTACACTTTACCTTTCGTTTTTCATGATGTACTTTGTTGACAGTTTAACTGGTGTCATTGTCAACCAATGGCATTCTTCAATTTAAAAATACACTACCAATCGAACGATTATTTTAGTGACAATAATTCGAGGAGCTTTATTTCAGCAACAATAATTCGAGGAGCTTCATTTCAGCTACAATTTTTTCTGTAAAAATTATTGTAGTGGCAATACTTCGAGGAGCTTTATTTCAGCGACAATTTTGTTGTAACTATTTTTTAATGAAAAGTTAAATTGTCAAGACGAATAAGACTCTAGGTCGAAATATTGCAGACAATTTTTGCTCTTCAGATTGTCTCGTTTCTGTTGCTTTAGAAAATAACGACTTGTGCAAGCACTCCTCGTTATTTTCGTCGCCGCAGAAACTCGTATCTGAATCGCAAAAATTATTGTCGGCAATATTTTGACGTCTCGTCCTATTATTACTGAAAATTTTCTATTCCCACACAGTTACTGTATTTCGTTCTCTATTCTTCGTAGCCTAAGTCTCACATGTGTATTAAGCACTGATAATATTACCACTGTTTGGTATATCCTCTGTGTTTGTTGTTTGCGATACTTTGTTCTCCGTAAAACGCTGCTTCTTCCCATTTCATATTGTTTCCTCGGGCAAAACTGATCCATTCTTTCAAAACTATATTATTTGTTCCCACGGTTATGTTCATGTACTTGCCTTTTCCCTAATTTCTTGTCATACCATTAGTTGTGGATTTCTTCTCTTAAGTGTTCTGTTATTACCTCTGCCGATTCTCGTGTCGCATTTCTGGTTAGCCCTTCTAACTTTAATATGTTGTTGCTATCTGCTGCATATTGATTCCTTTGTGTCTAATAATTTGATTTGGTACCTTTTCTTTTCTTGTTCTACCTATTGCTGGCATTGCTTGCTTAACCCTAACTATGGCGAAATTTGATTTTGCTAGAAATGTACACTTCTTATCCTTATATTTTTCCCCCTTCTAAGATGTATGAATGCGTTGCCATTTTTTCAATATTTAGCATTGTAATTTTCTAGACTATTTTCAAATCGTATTTAGGTATTATTTCGTTTCCATTATTTCACAGGAGTATTCCCTTTCCTATTTCTCCTTTTCTTCGTCAGCCATAGGCAGACGATTTCTGGGCGGAAGGTTAAAGCAATCGCATTCCGGCTAGAAGCGCAGGCTCAGATCCCACCAGTTACATTTTGTTTTATTTGCAAGTAAATGTATTTCGCATTACTAGTTGTCTTGTTTTACTGTTTCAGTATTATTAGCAACGTTAAGGTATTTTATCTATTTTGGACATAATTTTGAATACTATTTCTATGCTCTTTTTCTATTAAAGACGTTAAAAATGTTCCTTCTTCTGTAACTTTTGTATTACCAATTCTATATTAAAAAAATATTTCGATTGCAGTAAGTCCACCAATGTGGTGGGTCCAAGAATTAATATTATAATATATAAGCAATTATAGAAGCTGGGTAGAGAAGTTGGCAAAGCGCTAGGCTTTCATTAAGCAAGCCTCGGTTCGAATCCTACGAGAGCCGGAATTTTTCCGCAGTCTTGGCGGTTGGAGTCGGGTTCGGTGAGACCATCTACAGTTCGGCAACAAATTAACTGTGCTCTACACAGAACTACAGAGTTAAGAGGTAGAGTAACAAGTAACAAGAGTAACAATACACCACCAAGACACACAGCTCACGCAATGGTTGCTGCGCAAGCACAAAAGGTGCGCTCCAACTTTGTAACCCGAATCCGGGGCAAGTTGGGCATTGTACCACCAGCCGTAAGCTTATAAAGCATCAGCCTCTATACCGCAAGGTAAAATGAGGTTACGGATAATACAATATAAGAAATTTGTAAGTGTATAAAATTTTGTCAAGTAATATTACACAGAAAGCTTTTGTTAAAGTTTCTTTTAATAATTGTTTGCTAAAATGACTTAATTGAGTTACAAATAATTACAACGTTTACAAAGATCCCACCCTATCTTGCGATGAATACTCCAATGCTCCACAATGCCCAACATAAGACTGGTTCTTCGCAACGATATGACATATTCAACGTCAATTCAGGTACAAAAGCAGAAATCCATTGTAGTGTGGCAAGCGTTTGTGAAAGATGCACCGAATAGTTGTAATGGGGCACATGATGGAACACGCATGCAGAATATGAACCATATTCTTTAAAAAATATTGGCATCCTCAAGAGTTATCCTGTGTTGCTGCAGATTATTAAATTTGTTGGCCAGGCTTTTCTGATAGCTATCACACAAAGAACTCCGTCAGTTAAATCCGTAAGTGTTCGTGTCGGCTGCATTTTCACATTGCTTTAGTAGTACATTTCAATGATTACTCTTGAGTATAAATGTAAATATTTTAAAGCGCTTAAACTCTGTCAAAATGCAAACTCCGAGTAACAATACATTCCAGATGTAGCCTGCATGTTATTTTAATCCGAACAGCTTTCCCAATATTGTAAATAGCTTATTGACAGCTGACGTGTAGGCATACGCTGGAAGTAATTTATTAATGATAAACAACATCAACATACTCAAATAAAATAAACTGCATTGCTCGTGTAGCTTTGGCAGAAATGTTGCGATGTTAAATTTTTACTTTATTCTGGAAATATGGAAATGCAATATTTACCTTTAGTTTGCTTATAAAGTATATGCGCAGATCTGAAAACATAATAAAAACGACAGCTTTGTCGTTTTGGCTTTATTTTTGTACATTAAATTATTTGGAAGTTTCTGAAAACTGTGCTTACCGTAACCATACCAACGAATGCTAAAATGATGGTAAAATACGAAATCATTAAAAATTGCAGGTATTTTCTTGAAATTAAATTAGGCTTTTTGTAATTACTTATTTTTTGCGAGCATCAAAAATGGAATATTTCCGGAATTCGGTCTTTTTTGCTACATAAAGCTTATATTCTTCAGCGAACTTATAAATCGTTACATTCTTATTCTCTAAAATGTGCAGCAGGCTTAATGTTACAAAATCGATTACATAAAAGAAATATATGCATTAATCCGAAGTTAAATCAAAACAGTTATTTATACAACCTAGGTATAGTGGAAATATTACCCCAACGGAAAAACAACTGCCTATCTCTAATTTTAGTTACTAAACGTACCTACGTGTATTATTAATTGCTCAAATATGACAGCTTTGATAACAGATTATATTGACGTGTACATAACCTCAAACTTCTCCTTGTATTGAAATATTTAATAAAGTTGCAACTGACAAAAGTACGAATTCAGAATTAATGTGTTCTACTTTATTTTTAACTGTGATACTAAATAACAATAAAATACATACGTCGCGTTGCAGGGAAAAAGTATCTATACACTTTTCTTTAGAACAACTTGAATTGTCTAGTAAAAAGTACTTGAATCCGTATAAAATAAATGGTTTACATGGAATACCAACGTTTTTATTTATAATTGGTAAGAGTTATACTAAAAACTAATCATTCATCAGAAGTATTTATTATTAATGGTTCAGTATCCATAACATTTCACTCTAATTCGGTTTGGCAGGCATCTTCAATTACATTTTTGATATGTATTACGTAGTTTTTGCTGTGTTCAGCTAGAAACTTCTCGTTAACTTTGCCCCATATAGCCAGTACCTCCATAGGTGAAGCATTTGTTTGTTTTACTTGTTGATGATATCGTTTTCGTTTCCAGCATGAACTATCACGTAGCTCGAACCGCTGCCCAATTTATTACCCTGAGTAAATTTTGACCAATCCTGTCAAATCCTGCTATCACTACTTTTACTGAATACTCAGGTTTCATATAAAAATACTGGTTGAAAAATATTTTCTTGTTTTACCTTTTTATAAAAATCCAAAAATTGGTTAACTCCAATGCTGGACAGTTCCATTAAGTAATTTCTGTTGTTTTCTCTTCTAAATTTGAATGGAATTTGCATTATCCACTTCCTTATTGACGAAACTGAACAGCAGAACTCTGAAATCTCTTGTTTTAGTTATTCATATTTTTTGTATTAACTGGTTTTCGGTCAGCGTACATTTTATAAATAACATCACAAATATGGTTTAGCATCTAAGAATCAATTTTAGTTTTGATTATAGCAACTTTCTGCGACATATTTTCTGTGAATTGTCTATCGGAAGCTCTACATTCTTCAAATTGTATAACGTACCCCTTAAAAGTTTGAATGCTTTTGAAGCTTTTTATATTGCTCGATGATGGCTACTTTCTTAATTTTCGAAGAATTCCACAACATTTAAAATAAGTGTTCTCGATTGATCTACAATCCCTTTCAGTTTGAAATGAAAATACTGACAGTGTCAAACTGAAATGCTGTCAATAATTATTTTAAGTTACGACGGTCAGTTGTTCTGGTGATTCTTTGTTTCACTCAATTCGACTAAGATGAAAAGAGATAAAATTTTCTACTGGGTTAAAAATTTCACTATAGACACCTACAACGTGTAGGTATCTAAATTTCCACATTTTTGCACTCGTGAGAAAGTTTAAAGGATTAGCCTTTGCATTGTCGGTGGCAAATTCGAGGTTAGCAAGTTAGTTTTTATTTGTTATTTGACACAAGCTAGCTGTAGCCCGGGGCGTATGCCGCATTTAAAATGTAGGACTACTGCACAGTAGAACATTATTACAGAAATAGTAAGGGTGTGTTTAAACGGAGCGTGTGGGTGATTTGGGTTCTTCCTTATTAATATTACTAATTATTATTATTATTGCACATCATAACTTCAAAATTTAAAAATTAAGAGATAGTATAAGATAGTTGCAGTAATACAAATACATACAATTCAAGTGATAAAAAAGTAATTCAGCGATAATACCAAAAATAATACTAATTAAACTATATAACACATGAAATAATTAGAGCACGATGAGTAAACTACTCGTACGTGCTAACATGAGCATGAAACTGCTACATAATATATCTGCAATATTTCACTTATTAAAACGTTTATGTTAAATGGTGACACAAATGAACAGATGGAGAAGAAGGATAACGATTTCAGTATTAGATTTATATTGCATAAAGGGATTTAATTGAACTTGTAGTGATGTTCAAAAACAGATTACAGTGAAGTAACACAACTACGGATGTAATTCATATTACCAAAGATCCGATTTGCTATTTTATTTTTGTACAAGGAAAAAGTGTTGATGCTTTTTATATTGCAAGGTAACAAATTAAATAGTTTGTTACAAAGGTAAAACGATCCACGTTGACTGAGGGATTTATGAGTTTTAATTGGTTGCAAAGCAAAATTAGCCATACCTCCGGTATAGTGCGAATTACTTGCATAAGTTGCATTTGTTTCAGTTGTAGTAAATTGGTACTGTATATACCTTTCTATCCAATAATTCCAGAAGTGATAACAGATTCTACAAATGCGTGATACACAGATTTTAATACATCTTTTTCTAAAATATTACGTAACACGTAACACAAGCTTGCGCAATCTATTGGTAGCTTGAACGATTTGTTTATCTCATTTTAAACGCTGATCTATAATTATGCCCAAGTATTTTGTAAAATCTGCATTCTCAAAAATAGAATTACACGTGTACAGGTTCCTTGAACAATTTATATCATGAAGTACTATAGGTCAGAGCTGCTGAAGGTCTTTTTTGTTATCGAGGAAGCAAGCTATTAGCATCCAACCACTTTCCTAAAGTTAACATTTCTACTGCAGTCGCATTTAACACAGCCCCCCAAGCATCGTGATTAAAGATAATGACAGTATCCTCTGCATAGGAAATAGCATTTATATCCCTTAGAAGCAGCAGATCATTTATATAAATAATGAAAAGGATAGGGCCCAAAATAGTTTCCTGTAGAACTCCCATGTCTACAGTTTTATAATCACTAAATGTATTTCCAATTTTAACGCACTGCTTTCTATCGTTCAAATAGTTTTTGAACAAAGTTAGTGTACCACCCTTATATCACATTTTTAACTTATCCAGAGTGTGCCACGGGAGACTGCGTCGAATGCTTTCGCCAAATCCATAAATACGGCAATAGCTTTTTAGTTTTTATTTAAGGAGCTATACAAATAATTAGTTACTTGATATATAACGTTTTCAGCGGACATGTTTTCCCTAAAACCGTGTTGACTTTCAGATAACACGGAATTATAATGTAGATGCTCTTTCAATTGACGTGCTATTGTCCGTTCCATGATTTTCGAAAAAAAAACTGATATTAGCGAAATAGGGCGGTAATTAGCTACTTCTTTTTCATTGCCTCCTTTAAATAAACGTACTACTACAGCAAGTTTAAAACACCGAGGAATAACAAAATAAGATAGTATATCATTGTAGATCTTTAGTAAAGGATGGACTATGATATTTTTGCAGTTTTTTTTAATATTATAGGTGATATATTATTTTGTCATAACGTGGGGCCTTATTTGAAACGATAAAAAAGCTGACCTGCGGTTAATTAATTAAAATGATCAATGGTAGTAAAAAATCGCAGATCAACACCCTTAAAGCTCGTACTACACGGAATATCTAAAAATCTTCACTTACCGCGATGGCCGTGCTAACTCAAATTCGGCGATATGGTCGTGGGTTCAAACCACCAGCTGTCTACCCTGCAAAGTCTTTAAAAGAAAAGATATGGGGCCAGAAATTAGATGATTTCGAATAATTTATATAAACTACAAATGACTAGCATTTATTTAATAACTACTGAATAATATGTAGTATGCTAATTCAATAATAAATAATCAAAACAATTAGATCATAAATAATGTCATAGTAGAGCTGTGCAAGTTAAATGAAGGTTGCGACACGCACCAAGAAATCTTTTTTGGGTTATTCAATTAATTGTAACCACAAATAAATCGAGTGCTGTGCATACCACTGTCATTTAAAAAAATGCTTAACGTGATGCAACGCCTTGCCAGGGAAAGCTGACGAAAAGGTCGAACGTTTTGCTCCTGGCAGCATCGACGCTGAATGCAGATAAAGTTCTTTAATAGGACAGGACACTAGCTTCCAGGTCCAAAATTATCGGATAGGAGCTGATTTTAAAACCATCGAGTGAAACTGCCGATTAAGAGCTAAAGAAACATAATTAATACAAGAATAGCAAGCAGAAAATCTCAATCGTCCCAGAATCAAAACCATCACCCCTTCAAAAATTAATCGTCGTAGCGTAATAAAGCACGAACTAGACCTTTTAGAAGCAAGTTACTTCGTCGAGGTGCAGGGAAAGAATCCTCGCGTATTCGGCCAACTAACAAAGACAGCTGAACGCTGCGACCTCGCGATAAGCCAGCGATAATTTTTGGGCTTTCCAGTATCGGTACGAAATGAGCGAACTAATAAATTGAAATAATTCGAAATGCAATTTGATTATGCTGCCCAGACAATATACAGGCTGGTCCTGAAATAATTGGTATGTGCAGAAAATATTCGAGCGAAGCCGAAAAATGGTGTCATATTAACTTTTTCTTTATTAATATATTTTATTATTTCTTCTTCTGTAACGGACTGTAAAAATATGGAGCTCTATATAAGATAAGGAAAGTTTCATTAGTCACACCAGTAAATCTGGTTTGAATATCGTTAGCCATTTTTGTACCAATTTCAATAAAAGGTTTATTAAAGCTATTTGCAATTTGTACTTTATCATGAATAACTTCATCTGATACATCAATTTCGTTAGGAACAGTATTATTAGCATCTAAATTAATACTACCACTAACTTCTTTTACTACCGACCATGCTATTTCTTTTTATAATAATTATTTTTTGTTATTCTAAATGAATTTAATTGAATTAAAATAAATCAGGAAAAATGCCTATATAACGTTTAACTCAATTTTTAAAGTTTCGTCTTCAGGAGAACGCTCTGATGCCTTACGAAATTTATCCCGCTTTTTAATTGAATTGATTAATCCTTGTGCGATCTAAGTTTTACTTCTTTACAAGGAATTTTGTAAGTAACCGTTTGAGTAGAAAGGCTAACATATTTTTAAATTGATTCAATAAAATGGTCAGTAGCTGAATTAATATCAGTAATGTTTTGTAAAATATGCCAACTCTCCCCACTCACACATGTTTTGCAATGTATCATAACTCAATTTTGATCTAGCAGAAGTACCAGACCATCTATGAATTTCATGTATGTTTTTTATCACACAATCCACAGGAGAATGGTCAGTCGTATCATTATCATATATAAAACATTTTTCAATAATTTTATTTCGTACCTTGTAAAAACTGTGAGCGATGCAGATTTTCGATAATCTGTGAGTAACACCATTTATACCTTGTACATACCCAAGTTCGCTAAAAATATTTATATATTTATCAACATACTCAGAGCCTTGAAACGAAAGATCTATATTTATATTCCCACAAAAAGCCTTACGTCATAGGTAGAGCTATCATACAATAAAATGTGTTGTAGATTTTCCAAAAATAATACTTTGTCACTAGCTGCTGATCTGTATGCACAACTAAAGTTAAACTTGAAATTATTTATTACAAAATCAATTTTAGTAAAGAAAACTTCACTATATTTAATAACTATTAACTACTAATGTGTTTTTAATATACACAAAACAACCATAGTTTTGTATAAATTTTGTTCCATCATAATATAAATTATATTCATCCATACTGTAAGGTCCAGTATCAATAACTTGCCAAGATTCTGTAAAAACGAACATGACTGAACACGTACAGAACACCAATCATTCATTCGAACCTGTATCTCCAAAGGAACTTACTGAGCATATATCAATGTTACACCCAAGAAAGTCTACAGGGTACGACTTAAACCCTAATATAATTTTTAAATACTTTACAATGAAATCCCTCGCATTGCTTGCTAGTCTATTCAATGCATGTTTTCGACTCCAATACTTTACGAGCACCTGGAAGCATGCTTAAATCATAATGATTCATAAACCTGGAAAGAAAATGTGTCAGCCCGGCAATTACAGACCAATTAGTCTCCTACCCACTCTATCAAAATTATTTGAAAAATTTATAGTGACTAAACTACAAACCATCGATCAGCAGGATATAATAACAAGAATGCAATTTGGATTTCGCTCATCCCATGCCACTACCCATCAGCTTCTAAGGATCACAAATTTAATAAACAATGGGTTCGAAAACAAATACCACACAGTAATAGCCTTCTTTGATATCAAGCAGGATTTCGACAAAGTATGGATACATGGCCTGCTGTAAAAACTGAAGTGTTGTAATGTACCATTACCCCTCTACGAAGTTATAGCCTCATTCTTATCGAATAGATCTTACAGGGTAAAACTAAATTCCTAATTGTCAACAATTCAAGACATTGAAGCCGGAGTGGCGCAAGGCTCAGTTCTAGGGCCAATACTTTACAATATATTTGTGCACGACATTCCGATCCCTGATAACGTCGAAGTTGCTTTGTTCGCAGATGACACAGCCTATATAACACAAAATGCTAATCTAGCGGTAGCAGTAAACACATTACAAATAGGCATCGATATTCTTCTGAGTTGGTGTATTAAATGGAGGATTGAACTAAACCCAAATAAATTCCAGGCTAAAATATTTACACTCAAATGCCTATCTAATCCTAATAATCTTAAAATCGATAACAAAAGTATTGAATGGAATCCCAATGACGGCTTATATTTTGACAAACGGTGTACATGGGGATATCATATCAACAAGAAGTTGAACGCATGCCATGCGAGACTCTCTCAATTATACCCGCTTTTGATTAGGAAAACTCCCTTTAAAAACTCCTGCTCTCTGCTACTTTACAAATTGCTAATTAGACCAATAATCATGTAAAGATCAGTAATTTGTGGCACAGCAAGCAAAACACACATCAACATAATCCAAGTTTTCTAATAGAGTTCTTAGGATAATATGCAATGCAAGATGGTCAATCAGAAACAGCCAAATACATCGAGAGCTCAATATACCATATATCGAGGAAAACATAAGACAGAGATCAGTATCATTCTTTGATAATATTACCAAATGCAGCGGAGCAGTTCACTTTGGCCTTGACAACAAAATTCCACCTGAAGGCAGAAGATTAAAACAACGAATTCCAATGGATGTCTTACTTCCCAACGGATAAACTAAGTGGAGTGAGTGCGCAAATCAATTTAAGTGTAACTGTCAGTGCTAGTGCAATAAACTGAACCAACCGTCGTTAACCCATAGATGTTAGTAGGGTCCAGCCCATTAATGTAATTAAAAGTTATGAAATGCGTATTAATTAACAAACCTATGTATAGTATTACATGCTGATCTAGGTGTATTATATTTATAAAAAAAATGTAAAAATGATTATATGAAAAGTTGACTGGAAACTCGAATAAAGATATTATTTCGTTGAAATTTTTGTTAATACTGCTTATAGCAAAATGAATTAATTTAAAATTATCTCCTTCAAACAATTTACAATTTGATCAATTTATTAACAATGTATCACCAGGGTTAGTGTAATCTATTTCATTAATAATATTTATGTCCATCAGAGATAACTTATACAGAAAACTAAAGATAAGAAACACTCTCACAGAAACTAAAATAGAAAGGAAAAATGTTTTACATTATTTGATTAACCAAAAACTGAAAATATGTTTTGGAAAAAATTAATTAAATAGCACAAAACATTCATACCTATTTGCGCAGCGAAACTATTTACAAATTATTTAGGTGTTCCTCCGAATGAATCTTTTTCTTTTGATCATTGTTGACAATCCAGATATTTTCATCGAAGCTCCAAACACTTTTCTTGTTTAATTTATCCTGTGCCTTCTTCAGTAAATCCAGCCGCTTCTTCGTAAGGTCTTCCGTTATCACTATTTTTTAACAGTTTCTTTCTCTTGAAAGCCATATCGTTCTCCCTGTAGCTCACAAATTTCACAATAGCTTCTCTGGCACTTCTATTGTGATATTTCCCAACACGGTGGCACCTATCTATGGATGTTATCTTTATATCAATTTCCAGATTTTCCTTAAGAACCCTTAGCAATTCACTCTCAATATTTTCATTGGTTTGTTCCTTTATGCCAAATACACGCAGACACTTTCTTCTAGAATACTGTTGTAATGTATCTAGTTCCATCGATGTTTTTATGTTCTTCGGTTAACTTCTTATTTTCGATAGACAACTCTTTTTTCTATCTCTTGGAAGCTTCTTTTGTATCCTTCGAAAACCTGTTGCAAATGTTCTTGCACCATTTCTGTTACCCAAATTGAGATAAATTTTAAAAACTCTTCATGGCGGACTAGTTTCTTTGTGGCGATAGAAACAAAGTCAGTGACGTCGTCCTTTTGCTCTTAGGTTAACACCATTTTTATGCACTTGCTAGGAACTGCTTTTAATATTATACAGTGTGTCCAAGATAAGGAGGGCCAGTATGGGGATCTCGGTATTTGTAAGAGATACAAATTTGGTTAAATGGGAAGAAAGTTGCGCTATTGAAGAAGTAATAAAATGCCGCTTAGAAGACCTTGATATGATTTTTCGTTTTTGAATTATCTCAAAAAACCAAATTTTTGGATTTTATATTTTATATTTTTCTGGCGTTATTATTAAAGTTAGAGAGAAACTAATTAAACTTCTTTATAGCAACTTTTAGTGGACTTAATGATTCTCTCGCTTCTCTCTCTTCCTCAGCCGTTTTCTGTCCACTCCTGGACATAGGCCTCTTTCATATGTTTCCATGCTTCTCTGTCCTGTGCTACTTGAAACCATCTCTTTCCTGCCAATTTTTTGATGTCTACACTGCGCTTTGTATGTCTTGGTCGCAAGTGTGTTATTTTTGATGTCCATCTGTCTTGATCTTCCCGGCTACATGTCTTACCCATTGCCATTTGAGTTCTGCCGTACGTGTTATTATATCAACGACTTTGGTTCTTCGTCGGATTTCTTCGTTTCTGATTTTGTCACTTAAACTGATACCAAGGATAGCGCGTTCCATCGCTCTCTGCAGTACTCTTAGATGGTCGGCACTCTTTTTTTTCATTGACATAGTTTCCAAGCCATAGGGCGCTACTGGTAATATACATTCGTCAAAGACTTTGCGTTTGAGATTTATTGGTATATCCCTAATTCTGAGTACATGGTTTAATTTTCCAAAAGCTGCCCATGCTAGTCGTATTCTACGCTTTATCTCACCTGTCTGATTTGCTTTACCTATTTTGATGATATGCCCTAAATACACATATTCTTCTACGTTTTCCAAGATCATGTTATCTATATTTATATTTTCTTCGGCGTTACTCATTACTTTGGTCTTGGAGAAGTTCATTTTTAAACCCACTTTTTTTGACGCTGAATTTAGTTGTTCTAGCATGTCTGTCAGTTCTTGAATATCACTACTTATTCGAACAATATCATCGGCAAAACGCAAGTGGCTCAAATAGGACCCATTGATGTCGATGCCTTTGGTCTCCCATGGCAATGACTTGAAGATGTTCTTTAGGGCCAGGGTAAATAGCTTTGGAGATATAGGGTCACCTTGACGCACACCTCTATTGATCTTAATGTTATCGGTCACTAGGTCTTCGTTTATTTTAACGTGAGAAGTGGCATTTTCATACACATATTTTAAGAGATTAGAGTATCAAGAATCAATTCTAGCTTGGTCCATTGCTTGCAAGAAAGGCCATGTTTCAATAGAATCGAATGCTTTATGAAAATCTATGAATACTTAGTGAAGGGGTATGTTATATTCGGTTTATTTTTTCTATTAGTGTTCGTATCGTTTGTAAGTGTTCAATGGTACTGAACCCTTTCCGAAACCCCGCTTGTTCCACCGGTTGGTAGGCATCGAATTTGTTTGTTAGACTGTTGGTAACGATCTTGGTTAGGAACTTATATAGATGTGACAAGAGGCTGATTTGACGATAGTTTTCTATATTGGCATTATCGCCTTTTTTGAAAAGCAGGATGACTTCTGCATTTTGCCATGAATCTGGGATTCTTCCTGCTCTAAGACATTTATTAAGAAGTGTTCGTAATGCATCTTCTATAATAGCTCCGCCCATTTTTAGCATTTCACAAGTGATTTGGTCTTCCCCTGGACATTTAGTGTTCTTCATTTGCTTAAGTGTTGTACGTATTTCTTGGTTTGTGATTTCGGGAATACCTTCCGATCCAACGTTACAGATAAGAGTGTTAGATATTCTTGAATCAGGTTCAATGGAAGTGTAAAGATGAGTATAAAAATCTTTAATACGTGCAGCAATGTCTTTGTTGTTAGTAATTAAGTTACCTTGTTGATCTTTCATTTTTGTAATTTTATGTCTACCTGGGGATAGTTTTGACTTTAAGATTTTCATATTTGCATTGTTTTCTATGGTCGTCTTAATTGTTTTGGTGTTATATGATCGAATATCCTTTCTCACTTCTTTGTTAATTTTTCTGTTAAGTTCTTGATATTCTGCTGCATCTCTGGAAGTTTTTCTTCTTTGATCTATAAGAGGCAAAAATTCGATTAATTCGATTAAACTTAATGATTACGTTATAAAAAATTTTATCGGACGTTTCGTCTTCGAGAAACCATCATCAACTTATTTTTTTAAATACGGCCCTAGTTTCTGGATGCCAAATTTGTGAAGCTCTTTTTATTCTGAATTCAACAATGTACCACATATTGTGGTTTAATTACGTTTCGAGCTTTTTTTGATCATCATCAGAAAATTTTTAAGATACGGACCTGCATTTCTCATAATTTTGTAAAAATAAGTTCATACAGTAAGTTAGGCGTTTTTACATGTCGTTAAAATATTGAAATGCACATCATAATGTCATAATCCTGATACATTAATTTAATAACCAACCAATAACTATTAGTTATAAAAGTGTTAATTTATTTTAAGTAAAAAAGTTTCAAATTTTCAGTACTATAAATTAAGAGCCATACTGTATTATATTTATAACTAGCTGGCCAGGCAAACGTTGTTCTGCCAAAAAATAATTTGTCTCTGAAACCCCGTTTCACCACAATAAGGTTTTAATTTTATGTCATGTCCACCGCCCTGGACTTAAAAAGAAATGGCATTTTCGTAATCAACGTGCCAAAAAACCTGAATAACTACACCCATATCGATTTTTAGACTTATTTACCCCATCTTACACCCTAAGGGGTTGATTTTTGGAAAGTCACGAAATACGTGTTTGCTTATTTGTTTTTAGGAGTACTCCTGCGAAGTTTCAAGTTGAAATGTCTATTTAATATAATTTTTCCATACAAAATTGGAACCTCCATTTTACCCCTTTAGGGGTTGAATTTCGAAATATCCTTCCTTATTCCTTGTATAGATCATAAAGGGAACCTCTGTGCAAAATTTCAGCTTTCTAGGTCCAACGGTTTGGGCAGGGAATCAGTGAGTGAGTGAGTCAGGACTTTGTTTTATATATGTTACAGGAAATGTATGAAACCTAGGAATTGTATACCATTCCTAGGAAATGTATATAATGCCGAGCCAATTTAGGAAATGTTTAAAATAATTAGTCAAAGGTCCTAGGCATTGTATGGAATTCCTAAATGGTACTAAGAAATGTATGAAAATCAACATTATACTGTAGAATTTGTGAATGAATGAAAAATAAAATACAGATGAACTGAAGTTTTCCTTAGCAGTGAGACGATTTTTCAGTGCTACTAACCTAACCTAACCTAATTTAACCTAACCTACTGACATAACATCCCGAATTTAACACATTTCCGATTATAGTTTAGGAAATGTACACAATTCCTAGGAAATGTGTATAATAAAATTTATTTCACACATTTCCTGACGATTTTAGGCATTATATACATTTCCTAGGAATTCTACATAATGACGGATTACATACATTTCCGGTAACATATATAAAGAAGATAAGATTTCTGAAGGAATTGCATAATGTTGTTAAATGTGGTTTCTTTCTTTTGCGCCCTTTCGGGTTGTGTAATATAGGTTCAGTAGCATTTCGAGCACTATTGCGTACTTTATATGCAGAAGGCAAGGAAAAATATGCACAAACAAATTCAGAGACTTTTCATAGCTTTACTATGCCACAGTTGAAGCTGTGAATAAGCATTACTTACTATATAGACACGAGGCCTAAGCGCTCCGGCGTGACGTCAGAAAGGGCAGGTTATCCACAGTAGCTTAGCGTGTATCTGACTAGTTGTAATTTTTTACATTTTGGGATTATTGTAGTATTTCTAGCTTACAGTAAACGACATGACGGATGATATAGGTATATTAATAGTATTTAACATTACTAGCTTGGTAAGAAGATTTTTACTGGCGAATGGAAGGATATGACTGGCGAGCCGCTGGCGATTTTTACTGGCGAATAGAAAGATATGACTCGCGAGCCAATCACCTTCTTGAGCCTGTAAAACCTGTTACCTTGCGTGTATTGTTGAATACTTTATTTGTTCCTCACTTGTAAATAACTAGAAATTTACCATTTATTCAAAATGTCAAACTGACAAGCAACTAAATTCATCAATATGACACTTACTAAGAAAGACAACTCTGGCTTTGCACGCTATCATTTATCTATGAGCACGCTTGTAAAACCGACAGTTAACTTGTAAAGATTTTACAAGTTAGTAACTTGTTAAAATAAACCTTCTTGATTAATACAGTGATTTCATAAATTGATGTTTACAAGTGAGGAACAAATAAAAGTATATTAAAAAGCAGAAACATGCGATAGCAAATCTTTTCCGGCCTCGCTTAAAACAGTGCTTCTCAAACTATTTAATGTGGCGGACCGGTATTAGTTTTACTAATGTATAAGGGACCACTACATTTATTAACAAATGTACATCGCTGCCTTGATGTGATAAATGGGCTTGATTATTCTTGGGCAATTTCTCTATCCGTGGTTCAATTGATGACAGCGCCACACGAACTGGGGGATGAATCTTCATACAATTCTTATATTTTGGCGTGGTATCGAGTCGATTGCCGAAATCAACAATTGACTTCGCGAACCGGCAACATCTTGCTCACGGACCGGCACTGGTCCGCGGACCATCACTTTGAGAAACACTGGCTTAGAACATCATTCGGCATTTTAAATTTTAAAGGAAGAATGTCAATTGTACAATTAACAATACAGTGACTTCAGTCCACTTGATAAAACCATACATACACAAGGCAAACAAACTGTGCGATTGTTTTTTGCCGCAATAGTACCTGTGCTCTCTGTTAAATAGCATAGACGCAGACTATTAATAATGTTATAAATAAGGTCTTCCTATGGAAACATAACTACCAGTTGTGAGCTGAGCCCTTAGCTGTTTCCATTTTCGTTCTTTCTTTGTAATGGAAAACGAAGTGTCAAAGCAGAAACCATACTTTTGAATTTTATAAGTAGCGGAATAAATGGAACGCTCGAAATTTGCTTCTTTATTTGCTAACGCAATTAGTTTACAACTTCTATATCTCTTGTTCAATCCACGTTTATTATTAATTCTACCAGCAAAAAAATTAAATAACGTAGTGCTTGTAGAACTAATTGGAAGTCTTTCTTCGTTATGATATTGGCACCCAAGAAAATTAACTACATATTCTTTACTAAAATGTAATTCCGATACCTTAGAGCAGGGTTCGGCAACCTTTTTCGGACGGCGGGCCATTTTCAAAATAAAATTTTTTATGCGGGCCGCACATTCAAATGTAACTTAAATAGTGCTTTCATATCATATACGAGTATAAATATTATTAAAAATAAATATAGAAAAAATTTATTTTTTATTGACATGCTATAATAACAATAATGTTACAGAACAAACATTTTACAATTCTTAAAAATGAAAAAAAATACAATTCCAATCCAATATGTATAAATATGTAAATATAAAATATATAAATATAAAAAATATAAAATATTGTAGTGAAACGTCAAACTGGCGAAATGAAAGAATTAGTGATGGGCCTATCCGGAATGAATAATCGGAAAGTTTCCTATTGTTCAAAAAATCGGAAGGTTCCTATTATTTCGGAACTTTTCGGAATTCGATTATTTTACTATTCGGTACACACAAAATGAGAAAACGAAATGCCAATTTGAACTGAACGGAATACGAAATGTTGTATTGACTCACTTGACTGCTATATGCTGGTTGGCGAATGTCGACGGGTCGCGCCGTCTGCGCACGTGTATGATACGTCAATGGCACTAATGGCAGTAGTATTTCGTAGATTAATTATTAGATAGTACACCTAGAGACTTCAAATTCAAGTATTGTTTTATACTATCTATTATGTACTTTATGTGCTATTAAACTTTAAAATATCACTACCATTTTCCGAAAGTCTATTAACGTAACTACTGTAATAATTTGAAAAAATATTTTATTTCCTCATATCCCACTGTGCGACTCAAACTCATAAATTTTTTTTTAGGATACTGCATGTAAACGCTAGTTACCAATGCAGTATCCTAAAAAATCTTCTACGATACACGACCGGTAGAATTCTTATGGCCTTGCCAAACATACAGGTCTCGCCCTACGGTTCGACCTGTAAAGTATTGGCGCGGCCATAAAAATGTTGCTACCGGTCTAATAACGTAAATAGCATTACTGACCGTCCTACAAGGGCTTACGGCGCGACGGCGAGTGCTCTCATCGTAAATTTGCACGCACTTCATCTTCCTTCCGCTTGTTGTTATTTCGCTCGTTTTCCCTTGCTTGCATTTACGGAATGTAAAATAATCGGATGATATTCCGATTTTGTAAACATTCCGAAATGGAACATTCCGATTATTGAAATCATCCGATTATGCCCATCACTAGAAAGAATGCTACACTTGCTAAGCGAGACGTCGTATTCGCTGGGAAGTGGGGATTAAACTTGCGCAGTAAAATAGGTTTCCCACTATGCTTCTGTTTGTCGCGCATTCTTGTCACCGGCCACATTTCGGCACGCTTACGCTCTAAGTTTGTTGATTTTTCCTAAAGTTATATTGGTGCTTTGGCGGGCCGCGCAAAAAGTTGCAAAGGGCCGCATGCGGCCCGCGGGCCGCAGGTTGCCGACCCCTGCCTTAGAGTGTTTGAAGAAGTGAAGTTTGCTCAGGTAATCGATTTTTTACGTAAATGCTCATTGTTCAAGAAACTAAACACATATACTTCATTCTTGTTTGTGCTACTGCTGTCAAGGCCACTTTTAAGACATTATAGTTTCACTACGTTTATTTGCTGTAAACTGTTTCAAATGATATCAAACCGCGTCATGGACCGATAACCAAGTTATTGCACCAGCTGTAATTTGCGTTTAGTACGTAGTCTTTTGTTCAAAATTGCAGCTAACTTCACTTATGGCAAAGCATAAATCATTCACGATCGCATTAAGTGACTTGTCTATTCAAACACAGGTCAATTACTTTCATTAATTGCCAACAAACATAAAACTCTAATTTTCAACCAACTCGCACACGGCCATTGCAACATCTGCTATAATTGGCGTCAGAAGGTTCAGACGACAAAATTAAACTGGCTCCGTTTGTTGGTGCCGTTGGAATGAGTCGTTTTTAAGAAATATTGACGAATGTGTAACCCCAAAAAGACGTCACTTTGAGCATGTTTTCGAATTCCAAGTACTGTATTATAAGTAAAAGATACTAGGTTCCCGATTGTACATTTTGGGTACTTCTATGGATGTTATAAAAAAATCATAACTAGAAGTTCAAATGTTTTTCTTATTTGGTGCTTCCTATGGTTTAGCACTTTTTGAAAGTCTTTTAACTTTTGCGTGTCTTCGGTAGAAGTATTTCTCACTTTCCGCAATTACATCTTTCGATATTTTAAATTTCCCAGAAATTAAAGACACATAAGTGACTGCGATTTTGACGTGGATCAAGCAGTAATTTATTAAGAACCCTTGTTTTCCATGGCGCAATAGGTAGGTATCGATGAGATGTGTGTATATGTTTGCAAAATCTAAAATGAGACGCAGAACACGACCAAGTAATAAAACGTGGCAAGAGATATTTAAAAATATTAGGTTATGGCCATTCAAAGTTTCGAAAAGTTAATGTGTCACAGCAATTTAAGCCTACCACACAGTTATGATTTTTTTCCTCCGAATGATACTTCAAAAAGCTCTTTAGGCTCAGATGAAATTCTAATTTGATATTCCAAAGATCAAGGTCACTGTCATTTTTTGAGTAAATGTCTGCAAACAAACCTTTTCACAGAGAAAATCTTCAGACCTGTTGAAGCAAATTTAAAAGCTGAACGGTTCTGTAAAGCTTATAAAACCAAACATCTGTATAAATATACAGAATATACTATTTAAAAAAAATCTGTGAAGGAGCTCAGAGCTTTCCTCGCAAGTGGACGTTGTGACAGTAAACAATTTTAAAAATTAAAGGAAACTATTAGTTTGATTTAAGTAATAATTCTTGAGTTAAAAAAAATAGGCAGATTATTTGGTTGCTTACCCTTATATATAAGTTTTTCAGTTTCATGCCAGGAAAACATATAATCCGTATGCAAAATATCGTCTTCGGTCACCAAATAGTTTATAAGTTATACCGGAAACAGACAAACAACTAGACGGAATTGAGAAGACCTGTTTTGCGTCATCTAGGAATTTTGAAACGTGAAGATCTGAAGAAATCTTGGAGGGTGATTTTTTTTATATTAAAATACTTCCCGTCTTTTAGAGAAAAAATAGGTTACCCTGTATAGGTCCAAATAACTTTACAAACAGCATACGCAGGCACGTCGTTCATCTCGATATTTTTAACGGCGTAAGCACATCGAGGTTTTCCGAACTATTGAATCTCCCTGTATAATATCCAACAAGATTTAGGAAGCTAAAATAAAATTTCTACGCAGGAAAATCTACAAGTAGTTATCTGAAGAATTCCTCTGCCCAAGACGGCGCCATTAATCAAAGATTTTTTCAATAAAACTGAAAAGAAACAATAATGATACTCTACACCAGAAAAAGATGATTTTATAAACGCTATGACACGAAACAAATAAAAAGTAACATGGTTTATTGTGAAAAATAAACATGACCCTCTGATTCAATCTGTGATTGTTATTTAATTGTTATTTAACTAATTCTACATTGCATCAAGTAAAGAATCAACCCTCGATAAAGTATGACGCATTTGGTAATTTCGAGATTGTGTGATAAAGTATTTTGATGTAAACAAAATAAAAAAGACCATTTTTGAGTCAAAATACTATGTGTATTGCACTGTTTCTAATAAACAAATCTGTAAAAGGCTTTACCCAGAACTTCCCTCGCCGACATTGTGACACTAAATAATTTTAAAAATCAAATTAAGTTAGGAGTAAAAATATCTTCACGTTTCTAATAAATTAAATACATTTTCAAATTTAAAAAATGTATCCCGCCGCATTTGCAGAGTGATCGTAACCGCACCCCTGCGTAGTTATCGTATTTGCATCGATAAATTCAACTACACTACCGAGTCTCTCCGAAATAAGTCCGGAGCGCGTCTTCCTTGAACAGAACGGTTTTATTGTTGAAACTTTTTACTCTTTTGTGACATTATCCTGTATCGGTTGAATCTTATTTTTGGGAAATGTAAAGCCTGACCTATGTGAAAGTTATTATTTCCTTCTGTTTCAAAATTAACCCAAAAATAAACAAAATTTTTGTTTTTTAAGGTGCTGTATGCTGTATATATTTGTAGGAAATTCTACCGGTTTTATGCTAGGTAGATACATAATATGTATGCAAAATATCGTCTTCCTCCGACAAATAGTTTTTGAGCTATAGTGTCGACAGACAGACAGACAGACAGACAGACAGTCGGACGGAATTAAGAAAATCTCTTTTTCGTCATCTAAGGACCTTGAAACGTGAAGATCTGAAGAAATCTCTTTTTCGTGATTACAATACATTCTTCGTCTTTCGGACGAGGGAAGTAAAAATTGACAGGTGGTTTCAAAAGTTGGCATTCAAATTTTTTTTCAAAACATCTTACGAATTCTCGAAAATAACACGGTAATCGGGAATTTAAAAAATTGTAAATTTGACAGGAACCGGTTACTGTCAAACGACCCCATCGGATTATCATTTTCTGGTCCTTTTGTAAGCACAAGCCCTGGCCTTTTATCTATGCCGAATAACAGAAAATATTCCTATATGATGCAGACTTTTTCACACACACTGTGTGTTCTGTGTCTAAGCAGGCGGGACAAAAATGATATGTCTATTAAATTTGAGTAGAAGCTGTGTTAAGTTCTACGCCATTAATAGGATTCTAACGTTATTGAACTCACTTTTTTGTATTCAAACAAATTATTTTTATTTGAGAAAGAAGCCCCATTTTTGATTGATTTCCTCAATGCTTTTGTTGCATCACGAAAAGAAGATATTTATGTATTTAAAACGGATTTGCTCTATGGAACCTTACGTTATTTTCGTTTTTCGGGAAAGCCATTACGTTGTAGCAGCAGAGCATCTTTTCTCCGAACGGATTCGAATAAAGTATGGGTACAACCCTAAATTTTAAACAAGAATATATTTATGCAAATATTGATACGTCGATCAATGAGGCGTTTCAAAGACACCGAAATTCCTTGATCCTGACAGGCGAATTCTAACGAATGTGACGAGTTCAATAGACGCCTCTGCTGCCTGGGATTGTCAGATACTTCCAATTCCGGGCTCGTCTTGCCTTTGTTTCGCCGCAGTTTTATCGCTGTCGCACGTTTCTTACAGAAGTTTCATATGTTGCAGAATATATGGCAGGTTAACTTTCCGATAAGGAATTGTCAGCGTGCTCACATAAAATTTAAAAAGACTGCGCGCGGAAACTTGGGGTTTTTGTTCCGAAATTCGCTGCGGCTGCTTTTGGACTGAAATTGGAAAACTTTTTAAGTATGCGCGATAAGTATGCTTTTATTATAATTAGGGCATACGTTATTTACTTTACTACTTTAGACGAGGTCGTAGCGTAATATCACATAAAAATTGCGGATGTACTGATACATAATTATATAACCATCGTCTTCATATAAACCATTCAATAATTCTCATTAAAGGAGCTTCGTTCACTAAGAATCAATGTTATCAATATCAAAGTGAAAGAGTTGGAAAAACAAAACAGTTCTCTTTTTCAGATAATCGAAAATGCTACATTAGTTAGTACACCTCCCCGCACTCGCCACCATTGTAATATAAATCATAATAACAAAAATCGTTAAGAGGCCTTGACAAAATTTTAGGAGGGGTAGTTGGAACAAGTAGGTAGTGGCAAGGAATAGACATTTATCTACGCTGGACTCCACCAGCAGCTGGTTATATATTTCGCGAACGATAAGTAGTGTCCACTGATATACAATGGAAGTTAACTCCTTGCCCTTCAAAGCCCCCTCGGCCTCATGATCTTCCCAAAATTCATAAACAGGACAGTCCACTCAGGCTCATAGTCAGTGAAATGTAAGCATTGAACCTCAGGATTTACTTGTGAGTTTCGATGTCACTTCGCTTCTTACTAAAGTTCTTATTCCCTATTAGTCCAGTCGTTGAAGGTAAAAATATGCTATTACCTCAGAATTCTTTGAACCTTCACCGATTGACGTGAAATTTGGTGAGTGGTTATGGGATGGCTCAAGGAGCAAAAGTGACATACCGACGATGTGCGCTTTTACTCTGAGAGTGGATGCCACCCCTTCTCGGGGGTGGAAATTGTTCACTCAAAATAACCCCGGAAATGGATAGAGGGACAAATTCTAAGTAAAAAATATTCTATATAGTTTTTTCGATAGATCGATATTTTTCGAGCTATTCGCGATTGAAAACTTAGATTTTTCGTGATGAAAATGCATGTTTTTGGACGGTTTTTCGCGAATAAGTCGAAAACTTCGCGTTCTATCAAATAAGTTGCAATAACCAAAAATGAATATTAGGAAAGAGCAAAGAGATTGGTTGTTTTATGAATGTTCTAGGTCCAAAATAAAAGAAGTTATGGCTCGTTGAAGAAGATTTTTTTTGCAACAACTTTGTTCGAAGTAATCAACGTTAATTAACGAAAAACAGATGCATTTTTCGGGAAAAACTTATAGAACATTTTTTGTAGTGATTGAAAAGACCTTTAAAATGAGCACAGTTAAAAGTCGATTGCATTATAACTAAGCGAGTTACGATGCAAAAACGGTGGGCCACTCAAATTTTTGAAAAAAAAAATAAGCGCTACCACCCCAGCCATTCCACCAGAATTGATATTGACCATTATCCCTTTACAAATTACTTTATTTTAGTATTACTCATGTAATCCAAAAGTTTTTCGACATGTTCAGACTTTGCATATTCAAAAAGTAAAGGGTTGAAGGGCTCGGGAGGGGTGGTGCGCGCACTATAATGCAAACTTCTAACATTTATATCTCCGTTATTTTTTTCCTGCAGAAATACAGAAAAAACTAAAATGATCGTTAAGAAAAAATCCACATTTTTGTACTATATTATTTTTTACGTTTTTTTTCTTTAGTTTTAGGTATTTTCAAAATAAAGTATTTTTTTAAGAAATTTGAAAAAT
Source organism: Agriotes lineatus (assembly GCA_940337035.1). Taxonomy (NCBI): domain Eukaryota; kingdom Metazoa; phylum Arthropoda; class Insecta; order Coleoptera; family Elateridae; genus Agriotes; species Agriotes lineatus. The sequence goes on from OW679194.1 coordinate 40,126,819, forward strand.
ACGTTTTCCATTTTCATCATATTTTTTTCGAAAAATACGCATTCTAACCCGCCCAAACTTTTCGATTACATGAGTAATACTAAAATAAAGTAATTTGTAAAGGGATAATGGTCAATATTAATTCTAGTGGAATGGCTGGGGTTTTATCGCTCCTTTTTTTTTCAAAAATTCGAGTGACCCACCGTTTTTGCATCGTAACTCGGTTAGTTCTAATGCAATGGATTTTTAACAGTCCTCATTTTAAAGGTATTTTTAATCACTACAAAAAATGTTCTATAAGTTTTTCCCAAAAAATGCATCGGTTTTCGTTAATTAACGTTGAATACTTTGAACCAAGTTGTTGCAAAAAAAAATCTTCTTCAACGAGCCATAACTTCTTTTATTTTGGACCTAGAGCATTCATACAACAACCAATCTCTTTGCTCTTTCCTAATATTCATTTTTGGTTATAGCAACTTATTTGATAGAACGCGAAATATTCGACTTATTCGGGAAAAACCGTCTAAAAACATGCATTTTTATCACAAAAATCTAAGTTTTCAATCGCGAATAGCTCGAAAAATATCGATCTATCGAAAAAACTATATAGAACATTTTTTACTTAGAATTTGTCCCTCTATCCATTTCCGGAGTTATTTTGAGTGAACAATTTCCACCCCCGAGAAGGGGTGGGATCCACCCTCAGGGTAAAAGCGCACATAGGCGCTATGTCACTTTTGCTCCTTGAGCCATCCCCTAACCACTCACCAAATTTCACGTCAATCGGTCAAGGTTCAAAGAATTCGGAGCGGAAAACCTTCAACGACTGGACTATATTCCAAGTCTACATGTGCTTATAGAAAAATGCCTGTCTTCCACTTATTTTCTATTTCAATGGCAGTTCTTCAAACAAATTTCTAGTGCGGCTATGGGTTCGTCTCTTTCATCTGTCGTTGCCAATATCTCTATGAAGGTTTTGTAAACCGTGGCTCCACAATTGGAACCCAAAGTCTGGTTCCGATACGCGGATGACATTTTTATCATTTGGCCGCATGGTAAAGACATTTAACCGGTCTTCTTAAACCATCTCTATAGTCAACATCTAGACTCTGTCTTTACCATGGAGATAGAAAGTAATGGCTTTTGGATCTACACGTTTCTCGCCAAGCCAGTGACAAACTTAGTTATTCTCTATATCGAAAGCTGAACGCTATCTACATGCCGATTTCGATTATCATAGGAACACAACAACTTTTCACCATCAATTTTCATTGTACACCGAGTTGTTTCCATATCCGAACCGATAATATCCAAGATGAATTGAATCAAATTCGGAAAGCTCTTAAGGGCAACGGTTACAGTGCTAGGGATGTACGGTCTGCCATCAATCGTTCCCTTTATTCACAGCCACCCAAACCTCCAAAAACCGATCCTCGCGCAGCAACAGCCTTTCTTTTCTATTTCCACCAAATCACCGATCTCGTAGGAAAGTTTCTTCGAAAATAAAATATCAAAATAGTATTCAAACCCCCGAGAAAAATCTCACAGCTTCTTTTGCATCAACAGATTTATTAAACACCATGTCCTCTAAAGATGTTTATAGAGACCCTTTCTCTTACAATGCTATGCAAACGTTTAAGTAGTAACTTGTATCTCTGTGCACCAGCGTTGCCTCAAGTCGGGTCTCGTTTTTCATCAGGCATCGCCGAACATCAGCGATATCGTCCATAAGGCCTTTCTGCGAATCTGCATACTTCTTAGTAGAATGATTTGCAAAGCTAGAGATTTACAAATACCCTAATAATCTCAAACGCTAAACGTTGAGTTGCCATGATCTTTTGCTTACTTCCTGATGAAGTTCCTAACAAAAGTGGGCCAAACGTTGAGTTCTTTGATCTGAATAATAAAACGATTCAGTCGTTCATTACATAATGATAATTGTCATGAGAGCCTTAGAACTCATTAAGATAAAGTTTCATACCGGAATCAAAAACACCAATTAATTACAACTTGCCATTACTTTAAATAGAAGTAAGAAAGTTTTGTATAGTATGCATTATTCAAGCTTCAGTCTTCAATTGAGCAGTTTGTCAGGTAAAGAGTACCTGCTATTTGTCAATGTGCCTAGTTCTTTAGTTTAATTTTTTTGGGATATAAAACAGTGGTTCTTGTTAAGCGTAAACTGTACAAATGCCCAATAAAAATGTATATAAATTATACTCGTAAAAAGTATCTAAACAATATTTCCTACGTGTGTACTGGAATCACTTACCAGTCTCATAAGAAAACATTACTCTAGTGCAAAAGTACCGTGAGATAATTTAAAAACGGGACAGAGAGTGCCATGGAATTTATGTTTTAGATTCGAACTTCGGTTATAGTACGAACGGCGGTGACACTAGATCTAGTGTGATAAAACTTTTCAAGATCATATATATTGTTATGATACACTATATTCTTTGATAATTTAAAAATGAATACTAAAGAAACAGATTAGTCAAATGAATTTGGAAGTCATATATAAGCAAATTAATGGATCTAAATACATGTTAAAGTATAATGAAATTAACTTTCTTATTATTGGTTAGTCAAATAATAGCATAATGATTGATTACTCAAACTTAATCTGTAATAAGAAAATTCTGAATAGGAATAAATACCAAGGTTACTACTAAAATGTATCTGTTATGATAATTAAAATAAAATATCTGTTTTGATTATATAAAAAAAATGTATATAGGAGGCAGCAAGAATCGTGTCTAGTAGTAATAATTTGTAATTTGTTTAATTAGTTACTAAAAAAACAACTCAAAAATGTATACATAATTTGATATGGGTGTGATTTTCGAATAAAGAAACATTAATAAATGTTGTATAATTTGTAAATGTTATGGTTGGTACAAATTATATGGGTTAAAAGCAAAATCTTCGAGGTGGAAACATAAAATAAAATATTAAAAACAAGAAATAAAGGGACAAGCTTTGGTTAGTGAGGATATTATTGATAATACATTGGAAATGGAATACAAGCCACAAACAAGAGGTTAGTACGTGCAGCGAATTGTTTTTGGGAAACCTGTGGGTATCATTGAAGACGCAGGACCATCTAAAAAAAAAAAACAAATTCATATTTGGAACAAGATTTATGCTGACACTTACCAGAGAGGGATCGGAGCCGCAGTAATCCAGTACAGGAGCTAGGAGACTTGAAGTTGACAGCAGCAGGGGACAACGACAGGAATCCAGTATAGGATGTGGAAGTTTTGAAGTGGATGGCAATAAGGTGATGCTGGGAGTTTACATTCATCGCAGGTGATGCAGTTTAGATAAGGACCCAGCAGGTGTTTGAGTGCAGTCGGAGTGAGGATCCAGTTTGGAAGGATTTTGGCAGTATTAACAAGCAAAGTGTTAAATCAGGTTTGTGTTTTAAAAGGTTAAATGAAACATTTATAAAGCTATAACTAGTAAGAAGGTATAAAAATATAAATTGAATTTCATACTTACATAAGAGATTGGTAAAAGAATTGCATATTAGATCTTATTGTAAAAACCTTGATATTCGTTCTGAATTTTGATTAATTTGACGTTAGGTGTCAATTTTTTGAAAGTCAATGAACTGGCAATTAAACAAAGAGAATTTGACAAGTCAATCATTGGGTTACTAGATATTGCGAACCACCTGAGAGAGTTTCATTAATAATATTGTAAAATACGGATTTGAATTGAAAGTTAAAAATAAAGGGCAAAATAGTAATACGATAATTTAAAAAAATTTATCAGCTAGCATAACATAGCAAATTTTATGGCGCCGCAACGAGAGGGCATAGCAAATTGATGTAGATTGTCAATGTCAGGTAATTGAAAAGTCAAACGTAAGATTAGAAAATACAATCAAACCCGTTTATTTGAATATAGCTGATAAACCAGGTTTATGGTTAATTTGTAATTAACAATCACGAATAAAAGAACAGAATTGTAAAAAGATAAAAGGGTATCATAACTAAGTTCTTTTAAAAAAAAAATAGAGTAACAGAATAGGACATTTAATTTGAGTAAATAAAGTATTGGATAACGGATTCAATTGGTAAATCAAATATAAAGATATACGATTCATTATAAAGGGTTATAATAAAAAAATTGGTATATTTAAACAATTTAACTGAAAGATGGCAGATAAAAGGGTTACAAGGAAAGGCAAGAAGGTGGAAGAAGAGAAAGAAGAAGGACCAGAACAGATGGAAGTAGTGGCGAGTAGCGCAGGAGTAGAAGGTGAAGAAGGACAGCTAGAAATGGAAGTACAAGGAGACCAGGTAAGGTTACAGGAAGAACATACAGAAAAAGATGACAGGATGAAACAAATAATGGGAATAATGCAGCAAATGCAAATGCAAATGCAATCATTACAGTCAATGGAAAGAATGATGCAGCAAAGTAATAAGGATACAGCAGAGCTGAGGAAGGATTTTGCGAAGAATGCGGAAGAGTTGAAAAAGGATTTGCAACAGGCAATTGAGGAGCAAAAAGAACAGGCAAAAAGGATGGAAGAATCGATATTGGGATTAAGAGAAGAATTTAATAAGGTGCAAATCGAGAATAAGCAAGAATTGCAAGCACAAATTTATAAGATGAGTGAAACATTAGGAAGTTATAAGGAGGAACTCAAGAATGAGGTGAGAAAAGAAAGACAGGAGGAACGCAAAGAGATAGAAGAAAATTTAACAAAGATTATGGAAACTAAGTCAGTACAGGATAAAGAAGAGTTAGATGGAAAGTTAAAGCACATACAAAATCAATGTAACCAGATGCAAGAAGAAATTAAAGATAATAAAAGCAGAGTGAACTCATTAGAAGAAAGTAAGTCGACCAAGTTAAAAGAGGTAGAAGATTCATTGAAGAAAATACAAGAAGGCACAGGAATTCAAAATGGAAGTTTAAGAGGAAATTACATGGGGATACAAGCAGATATGTTGCCCATTTTTGAAGGTAGGATAGGAGAACAGCCGATGACCTACTTAGTGAAATTAGATGACATAATGAAGTCTGTGTTTGATGAACAAAAACGACTGCAAATTATTAACATAACCCTAAGAAATCATGCTGACATTTGGCACAGGATAGTTAAAAATAAATATAAAAATTATCAGGAATTTAGGCAGTTATTTATGAGTCAGTACTGGAGCAATGCACATCAAGCTCAGGTAAGAACGCAATTAACAACGGGTAGGTTTTTTGAAGGAGGCAGTACTAGAGAAATGTATGTAATTAATAAGTTTAATAAAGCACAACAACTAACGCCTGCACTGGCAGAAGAAGAGATAATTCAACATTTATCTCGACATTTAGAAGGTGAAATAACAAGAGCTGTAGCGGTCCAAAATATTAAGACGATGAAAGATTTCTTGGAAATAGTTCGAAATTATGATATGGCTATTGGTAACAAATATCGAAATTTTAACAAGAATGAAGGGCCTAATTTTCCAAATTTTAGTAAAAGAAAATTTGATGAAGTACAACAAAATAAATTCAATTTTGGCAGAAGTAATCACAACAATTTTAGACATAATGATCGAAACTTTAATGCATATAATTATAATAGGAATAATGACAGATGGAGAGGTGACCAAAATAAGAATTATTACGAAAAAAACCAGGAAAGGAACTACCCGAACAAATATGATAACAACTATGATAGGAAAAGATACAGGAATATGATTGACGAGAAAAATCAGGAGAAAACGAACCAAGAAGAGGCAAGAAATAAATATCCCAATCGACAATATGTAAATACAATATTTAGACAAGATTACAATAAAGAAGAACCAATACAAGAAAATCGGAAAGAAGAAGCTGAGGTGTATGAAGGTACCTCAGTAGATAAAAAAAAACTTCAATTTTAGATAATTTAGTTAAGAACCTCACGTGTTTTAACACTAATTATGAGAATAATGGGGAATTTTTACTGGAAGACGAAGAAGAAGATAATCAAAATTCAAATTTACCATTTATTAAAGTTCTTTTAAATAATACTGAATATTTAGCTTTGATTGATAGTGGTGCAATGGCATCTTTAATAAATGAGGAAGTAATTTTAAATAATTTAGATGTCCTGTACAAGAATATAATTAAAGTAAATAAAATAGATTTGCTATCAGCAACCAAAAGAAAGATATCAACCACAAACCGAGTGTTAAATGTAAAGATAAGTATAAATCAATGGGAAGATTTTGTTAGATTGTTTATAATAAAAGGTCTCACTGTCGATATGGTGTTAGGAATTGATGTAATTCAGCAATTAGGGATTCATATTGATGGAACACAAAAGTGTATTCATTTAAAAGGGGTAAAAAAATCTTGGAACTGTACCAATAGTGTCAGCCGAGAAAATAAGTGTGTTCAATTAGATAAAATTGGAGATACAATGAAGTATAAGGAAGGTATAATAATTAATAATAATGTAATATGTGATATACAGAGTGATAATAATTATAAGGGGGTTTTGCTGAATGATTTGAAAATAGCTGAAAATAATAAGCAATATGAAGGCCGAATACTAGAAATAATCAACAGAAATAAAGATATTATTAATGAAAAGGTAGGACAAGCACAGAAATACATTCATAAGTTGCAGGTTGACGAAACGAAAAGTCTTAATAGCAAATCTTATCCTATTCCATTTGCATTAAGAGAACAAGTAAGGAATGAAATTAAGAAAATGATAAAAGATGGAGTAATAGAATCCTCAAAGAGCAATTTTATAAATCCATTAGTGGTAGTTAAAAAACGTGACGGTTCTTTACGTTTATGTTTGGATGCACGCAGAATTAATCAAATAACAAAGCCACAATACGAATCTCCACAAACGATTGATGGATTGTTAAGCAGAATTTGGGATAAAAAAGTTTTTACAAAATTAGATTTGAAAAATTCGTTTTGGCTGATTCCGCTACATGAAGAATCGAGAAAATATACTGGTTTTAGTATTGATGGGGAGATTTTTCACTTTAAAGTGGTACCATTTGGGCTATCGACTTCTTGTGCAGCTTTAGTTAGAGCAATGCAGTAAATATTAAACCAATTTGAAGACTTTTGTGTGCATTACGTCGATGATATTTTATTGTTTTCTAAAAACGAACAACAACATTTACAACATTTAGCAATTGTAATAGAGACATTAAACAAAAATGGATTAAAACTGAATATTTTAAAATGTGAATTTATGCAAGATAATGTAAAATATTTGGGATATGAAATAAGTAGAAATGGAGTAACCATAAATGAAAAACGTCTTGAAGAAATCAAGAATTTACCTCGTCCAACAAATCTAAAAAAATTAAGGGGGTTATTAGGTGTTTTCAATTATTACAAAAGGTTCATAAGTAACTACTCAGAGTTGACATTACCATTAGTGCAATTATTAAGAAAAGATGTTAAATGGTCTTGGAATGAAGAAAGAGAAAAGGCAGTGAATACTATCAAACAGAGGTTTTATGAAGGATTATTGCTGAAATATCCGAATTTTGAAGAGAAGTTTATACTACGTACGGATGCATCTGATCAAGCAATTGCAGCAGAACTAATACAAGTTCAAGATGGGATAGAAGTACCCATATGCTTTATATCAAGAATATTAAAAGGGTATGAAATTAGATACACGGTAGCAGAGAAAGAAATGTTGGCAATTATATTCGCAATTAATAAACTGAAATTTTATTTAACAGGGAACAATTTTGATATTGAAACGGATAATTCTGCGATTTCGTTTTTGAAAAATAAAACTTTCCATAATGACAGGTTATACAGATGGGCATTGTATTTACAACAATACGAATTTGATATCAAACACAGGCCAGGAAAGTTAAATGTAGTTGCAGATTTCTTAAGTAGAAAAGATATACCTAACTATGAAAAACCGAAACAGATCCTGATTGGAATTGAGAAAATTTATGAGGAAGGAAGATTGTCGAAACAAGAAGTTTTAAATAAGCAGAACGTAGAAGAAATTCAAGAATTAAAAACGTTAGTATTACAAAGTCAAGAATCAGAATATTGTAAAAAGTATTAGGGTAAATGAACCGATGGAACTAGTAGCTATTGATTACTTATCAAACTTAGTTACAGGACAATATGGGTTTAAGCATATTCTGATTATGGTAGATGCATTTTCAAAATTTATAAAGTTATATCCAGCGAAAAATTGTAATACTAAACATGTTATTAAGTCAATTAGAAATTTTGAAGAACAAGTAGGTAAACCAAAAAGAATTTTAGCAGATAACGCAACATATTTTAGAAATGCAAGATTAATAAACAATTTAGATAAAAGGGGGATTAAGATTTGTTTCTGTAGCATAAGACATCCTCAAAGTAACATTGCAGAGAGGTATATTAAAGAAGTAATTAAATATTTAAGAATATTAACATATAAACAGCATAATAAATGGGTTCAATATTTGCTAGATGTGGAGAATTTCATAAACAATGTTCCAAATACAACGACTGAGATTAGTCCAATTACTTTGTGTCAACAAATAATTCCAGCTAGACCATGGAGAAGAGAACAATGTGATGTTGAGATAATGCAATTGTTAGATAAAGCTAAAAGCAGATTGAAAATAATTCATGATAGGTACGAAAATAAACAGAATAAGAAAATTAAGAAACGAGTACAATTTAATAAAGGGGACTTAGTAATTGTAAAAAAACTTAAGGTGGCTAACCGAAAGGAAAAAATATGTGCAAAGTTATTATACACATATGAGGGACCATATAGGATACAGAAAACTTTTAATAACAGTACATATGAATTAATAAATGATACAGATGGACGAATTAGAGGAAGATTTCATATTACAATGATTTACCCATATATAACGAAAACTTAGAATACATGAAAATCTGTAAATATTGCATTAAATGTTGTTGGTTGGTAAAGTTAATTATTTCGTTTCTATAGTAATTTTAAAATAGATAGATGTAAATAGGTGTTGATTGTTATTAATTTAGATAAGAGGATATTTGGTTGGGTTCTACAAAATTTATTAATTAAATAACGAATTAAGAAAATACATTTGAAATAAAACGAGTTTATTAAAAATGTTTTTCTTAATTGAGGAATTACGTTATGATACACTATATTCTTTGATAATTTAAAAATGAATACTAAAGAAACAGATTAGTCAAATGAATTTGGAAGTCAGATATAAGCAAATCAATGGATCTAAATACATGTTAAAGTATAATGAAATTAACTTTCTTATTATTGGTTAGTCAAATAATAGCATAATGATTGATTACTCAAACTTAATCTGTAATAAGAAAATTCTGAATAGGAATAAATACCAAGGTTACTACTAAAATGTATCTGTTATGATAATTAAAATAAAATATCTGTTTTGATTATATAAAAAAATGTATATAGGAGGCAGCAAGAATCGTGTCTAGTAGTAATAATTTGTAATTTGTTTAATTAGTTACTAAAAAAACAACTCAAAAATGTATACATAATTTGATATGGGTGTGATTTTCGAATAAAGAAACATTAATAAATGTTGTATAATTTGTAAATGTTATGGTTGGTACAAATTATATGGGTTAAAAGCAAAATCTTCGAGGTGGAAACATAAAATAAAATATTAAAAACAAGAAATAAAGGGACAAGCTTTGGTTAGTGAGGATATTATTGATAATACATTGGAAATGGAATACAAGCCACAAACAAGAGGTTAGTACGTGCAGCGAATTGTTTTTGGGAAACCTGTGGGTATCATTGAAGACGCAGGACCATCTAAAAAAAAAAAAACAAATTCATATTTGGAACAAGATTTATGCTGACACTTACCAGAGAGGGATCGGAGCCGCAGTAATCCAGTACAGGAGCTAGGAGACTTGAAGTTGACAGCAGCAGGGGACAACGACAGGAATCCAGTATAGGATGTGGAAGTTTTGAAGTGGATGGCAATAAGGTGATGCTGGGAGTTTACATTCATCGCAGGTGATGCAGTTTAGATAAGGACCCAGCAGGTGTTTGAGTGCAGTCGGAGTGAGGATCCAGTTTGGAAGGATTTTGGCAGTATTAACAAGCAAAGTGTTAAATCAGGTTTGTGTTTTAAAAGGTTAAATGAAACATTTATAAAGCTATAACTAGTAAGAAGGTATAAAAATATAAATTGAATTTCATACTTACATAAGAGATTGGTAAAAGAATTGCATATTAGATCTTATTGTAAAAACCTTGATATTCGTTCTGAATTTTGATTAATTTGACGTTAGGTGTCAATTTTTTGAAAGTCAATGAACTGGCAATTAAACAAAGAGAATTTGACAAGTCAATCATTGGGTTACTAGATATTGCGAACCACCTGAGAGAGTTTCATTAATAATATTGTAAAATACGGATTTGAATTGAAAGTTAAAAATAAAGGGCAAAATAGTAATACGATAATTTAAAAAAATTTATCAGCTAGCATAACATAGCAATATAATTCGTTACGTCATTGATGGGGGAACATAAAATGACACTGGTGCCACGTGTGGACCAAACAGCACTATAAAAAACTTTTTTTTTTTAATTCGTAAAACTCCAGGATTCTGATTGTTCCTCGAGACAGGGGAAAAGACAGTGCTGCCAGCCTCCGAGAGAACTCTTATCAGCGGCAGCAGAGAGATAAAGTGATCCCTCAGATCCTATTTTCTAGTATCATCGAACTTCATAAAAATTCAAACGTTATCTGAAAGATCATCAATTTCTGTTTAAGAAAAAGCACTGCTGCCTTTTCCAAAAGTGAAGAAAATGGCGGCAGCAGCATTTGAAAGTCGCGATTATGGTAACCGAATTTCACGTGTCCATTCGGTTCTATCAGCATTCATCCGGTTTTTTTCGATTTGTACTAATGAAGTACGCTGACATTGTAATTTTCAATATCGTTGATTGTTTAAACAAATGAAATTGTATTTTTTATGTGATATTTTTCGACTTTCTTATATATCTTGTTTTTTTTCATAATTTCCATGCTTTTAATTCCAATTGAGAATGAATTACTTTTATTCGTGGAAGCAATACTAGGGGTCATTGTTTAAACAAATTAGATTCTATCAATTATTTCAAGGTCATTGATTTTTGGGCCGCTTTTTTAAGTCTTTTCCCGTTTTTCACAGCACGTACGAATCCGTTTCGCATTTGTATTGAAACATTCCATTTATTTATCACGACAAGGATTGTTTGTACAAATTAGAAGTATGTTATTTGGAAAATAAAGAGTTTTGTGCTCTTTTTAATCAGAAATTGGGTCTGAGGCGTTGATTTATTTTACCAACTTACATTGTTGGACCCCGGCTGTGCTATTCACAAGTGGCACATTCTGATTGGCTAGAGAGTAACAAAAGGACCCACAAAGCCCATTCGTCGGTATGATTTATGCTCACTTTTGTTTGAAAAGCAGTCACCAACGGTCGCATTGCTGTCCTTCTTTACTTCTTCAAAAAATGCTCTGCTTCGTTGACGATATACTATCTTTATCAACAGATAACAACGACGAAGATGACGAAGAATTTGACGCAGAAAGTTTTGATTCTGACGACGAAAACTAGCGACAACTTGCTTCGATGTTTTAATTATTACCTACTCCTGTAATTTTAACTTTTAATATAATACAATACGAAATTCATTAAATTGGCAAATTATTTCAATAATAATCCACTGCGAACTTTTCATAATCTTTGTCATTTTTATAAATCAACATTTGTATGCATGAATCTTGAAGGAAATTAAATTCGTTTTTACAAAAAAGAGTAATATACGATTACTTATTTAAACACGCTTACATTCTTTTAGTTGGTGAAATAAGTCAACGCCGCAGACTCAATTTCTGTTTAAAAATAACTCAAAAATCTTTATGTTCCAAGTAAAATACAATAAAAATGCAAAACGGATTCGAACGTGCTGTGAAAAAAGAGAAAAGACCTAAAAAAGCGGGCCAAAAACAATGACCTTGGAATAATTGATAGAATCTAATATGTTTAAAAAATGATCCCAAGTATTGTTTCAACGAAAAAAACTAATTCATTCTCAACTGGAATTAAAAGCATGAAAAATATAAAAAAAACAAGAAAAAAAAAGGAAAAATAGAAAAACATCACATAAAAAATAGAATTTCATTTGTTTAAAGAATCAACGCAATTGAAAATTTATTGGTAACTATAGTATTCCAACTAAAAATTCGGAATCTGTTTAAAATCAAGTACAACGTAGAAAGTGTAAGTCATGTCTAGGGGCCGATTTGGTAATCAATTTAAAGCTTCATTTAACTAAAGTGACATTAGATGTGCATAGTGACATGTGCTACATATGGCATCATGCACAATCTAACCTTACTTTAGTTAAAATTAATTATGAAATCGGCCCTTAGTTGGTTTCAACAATTAATACACAATTTTCTAATGTCAAGCAGGTTTCAAGTGACAGTTCATCTGTAAATTGTACATGTAACTGTTTAGTTAAAGCATTGTAACATTTTGCATCATTTAAGTAGATACTAACCTCAGTTTTTAAAAATGTATGCTAGCATAGAAAATGTTGAAATGTCAAATTTCAAGGTTGTTATCAACGTGTCACGGAATGACAATCAAACAATCATTTTACGAATTTAATTACGAAGTGACTTACTGTTCTCAATACTGGCTTGACTTTAAATAATAGCTATTTATGCAACAAGTGCTAAAAGTCGACTTTTATGCGCGAGACATGAAAATTATGAAACGAAGCCGAAGGCTGAGTTTCATAACATGTCTCGCGCATAAACGACTTTTAGCACGCGTTGCATACAATATTTTATCTACGACCTTAATTTTACCGTTATTAATCCATAAATATCGATTTAAGAAAGGTTCGCATCTGCGACACTTTTAATTTATGTCATAATGAACAGTAGGCTACGCCGCGCGGGCGATTGTTTGGCCACGCCCGTGCTGTCAAGGTGAGTTACGAAATGTAATTATTGATACTCCACATATGACTGTATTCATTACATAACGCTTTAATTATTTCAAAAACGCTTTACCTGTAACGCAAGAAGCAACTAGAATAGCTTTACAACTTCACTTGCAGTTCGAAATTGTAGTTTTGAACCTCGCTTCATTTTTAGCACATGTGCTAAAAGTAAACAGCTGATTTCTTTAAACACGGTAAACTATAAAACGTCACTTTTAGTGAAACAAGCTAGCGCCTACTTTTAGTAGTGGTCGTAGATAAAGTATTTTTTTTCTATAATAACTGTCAAAGTGTTACAATGTTGGTAGATATGTGAGTAAAACGCTAGGAAATTTTTATACCTCGTGTTGGTAGAACTTTTTCAAAATTATGGTTATGTGTCAATTTTGAATGTCAAAGTTTCTTAATTTGAACTCTTGACAAATTAAATTTTTTTACTGGAATCAAACGTTCATTATGTTGCCTCTGCGCCTCGTGATACAGTTGTCACGGAAATAGTTGGTCCCGGATGTCATAATAACATCATGACAGTCGTTAGTGGGGTTGGAAGTCCCCATAAATGCACAGTGACGCCTATAATTGGCTTAACGGCTGTTGGCTGAGTGCGAAATAAATAAATAAGTAAATAAATAAATGATCTCACGGTAGTATGACCCCTACTTTGGGTGTAAAATTGTTGAACAGGACAAATTTCGGGCCCCTTATATTTGTTGCGCTTCCTGTCTATCTTTGCTTACTAGCTAGTTGAATAAAAAATCTAATCGCTTGCCATTTGCATTTCTCATGGTATAAAGATAAAGGACCGCTCCACAGACAGCTATTTTTGTATTACAAAACCAAGTAGAATTACAAGCAAAACGAAGAATTTAGTTAAATATCCCAACATTCTTTCGGTCGTCGGATCTGTTCATCACAGTTCGGAGCTAGCCATTCCAATGCCACCATAAGTATAGAGTTTGGTTTTATAAGAACATGTCGGTGGTGAAGAGTTCCAGACTGATCTAGTAAGTGGTTACATTCAAAAGTACCCAGTATTGCTAAGAGAGACAACAGAACTTCGTAAGATTAGTCATCCGGAACTTAGTAATATGGTTCGTTATCTAAATTTTTTAGAAGGAAAGCAGAATTGTTAGCTTCAAAACCGTCAACGGTAACAGGAGTTAGAACATTGTTGTCATGCAAGATGACTGAGTGTTCTGCAACGATGTGGATTCTTTATTCGATGAACTAAGACAGCAACATGATTTTAAAATATCGAGATGTTTTGTAGATTATTCCAGAACAATTTTGAAAGCCGTCCCACTTCATAATGGAAATGTGTTTCCTTCAACCCTTTTTGCTTGTGCAGAACACATAAAGAAGTGTTATGAGAACATCAAATTTCTACTTACAGTGATACAGTATGAGAAGTAATTTTGGCGCATATGTGAATGGGACACCAGGAACAAACAAAAAGCACGTTGAGAACAAGCAGTGGCCAAAGAAAAAAAAATGTAATACGAGTACGAGAGAGAAATGTTGATTTTCAGCCTCTTGTGAACCCCGACAACCACTAAATATCAAAAATGATTTGATGATAAATGTTGTAAATGCAAATATCGCTATGGCGAAAGTTCTCTTTACCGGAAGAGCAAGCTTCCCAGAACAACTGAGGCAAAAATCAAAGAAGGGCTATTTGTTGGATCACGAATAAGGAAACTTTAGAAGAACCCGCAGTTTGAACGACGACAGTAGCCTGAGACAGCTACATGGTATAATGTGCGAAAGTTGTGAGAACGTCCTAGAAAACAGGCGGGCCGGGAATCATCAAGAACTGGTTAGTAAATTGCTAGAAAACAACAGATTCCTTTGATGCAGTATTTCTACGAAAATCAATCTTTTGGATTCACGTTTGGACTTTTCTCAACAAACTGCTGGAGATATAAGTGACGAACATGACGAACGCTTCCATCAGGATCTAACTACCTAGAAATACTTACCCTGAAAATAATTCCAAGTCATTTTTGCTCACTAAAAAAAAGATGTTAAGTACAGTAGAAAATCTGATAGAAATACAGCATGAGTTAACCGTGCATTTTTCATACTGTGTACATTATATCGCAATACAAAGGTTGCAAAACTTTAAATGTGCGTTACTCAAAAAAGTTTACCTCTGGATTGATTAGGCCAACATGTGTTTGTTTATTATGAACAAGGTCTAGGCATGCGGAGTAACAACTACCTTAGACACCAACTGCTATGGTCGTATAGGCAAAGTCCTACTTAGAATTTTGTCGCGACTAACGAATTTCAAACATAGCAAGGAATCTTTCACATGCTACATCGTAGTCACAAGGGACCCACGGCTTTACATCACTTCCGAATGATGGAATTTTGTAGAGGTTTTCCTATGCATTTTTACATATTTAACACTTACGCTGCTCTACACTCTCAAAAAATTGTCTCAGGAAGGCTCTTCACGAGCGTTCTCCTGAGGTATTTGTACCCAAACTGCTCAACGCAGAACCGATCTTTTAGCATACGTGCAATATACTATATAGGGGTAAATTCCCAGACATTATTGACCAAATGTTGATCAGGTCTTAATCACTTGATCAAGTATTGCAATGACTTCTGTGCACGAGATAATTTATGTAATTAAAAATGTAAATAAAATAAGTCACCACACAATATTTAGTTTTACTATTTGCTATGATCAAACTGACTGATTAACTTATTTTGTTGGGTACGCCAAATTGAGAATTATTCTTATGGTAGTTTGCCCTTTATTTAATCCATTCATCTGATACAATAACTTCGCTAGCTCATTTGAAAACAGAGACATGAAAAGAAAAACTCAAATTCTCGGATCTGAGGTTCCTAAATTTGTAAGTTTAAAATTTTAACGGTACGCCACTGAAAAAGTGGACTGGGGATCTAAAAAGGAGCGTACTGCGCCGTCGCTATTCTGAAATGTCAAAATCTCGCACAAGAAGTTCAAGTTACCTGTCAGCTCGCGTGTAACTGAATCATCAAGCAATTAAATGAACAGATTTTTTTTACGGTAAGATTTTGAATAATTGCGCCTTCAAGTAGCGTCTTATCGTTCTATTGTTTTTTATGCAAATCTATCATTGGCCCATTCTAAAAGGACGCTTAAAACTGCTTTTGTTTACTGGGACCTCCAACTGACGATTTATTTCGCAAATCCTGGGAAAACACCTCGCCATGCACAGGAACTGATGATTTGCTTGTTCTTCTCTTAAGGTATGATGTGATTTTCATGCCAATGGCGCGGATAAAAATTTCATAATAAACTAACCTCACATCCGTAGGAGTCGCGACTCCTTTATGGTGATCTTGGCTGAAATCTGCGCCCCCGGACTGCTCGGACTGCTGTGCTGTGTTGGGACCTGGTGTGCGGCGCTGCCGGAACAATCTTGACACTCTAGGCCTTCCCACGATGCTGCAAATTGGTTCTGCGGTAGCTGGTCTCGTAGCCGTTTCTGCCGAAGTCGCCTCGGAACGAAAAATAACTCAAGTGCGTGGAAAATCTTGCCTCCAATTGTGCTTATACACTGCAATTCGCTGATCACGATGGTGCTATTTTTATTTAAATATTTGTATGCCTTCTATTAAAATTCTTTATTTAAAGTCAGAGCAAAAATCAGGCAACTTTCACCAATTTATTCAAAACAATTGCTCTTTTTTTGGTCGTTTTTGACAAAACACTGTCTACAAATTTAATTTCAGGAAGTTCAACCATGTACAATTACACAACTTATAAACTAAATTAACATATTTGATAATTTAATTACAATTTCTTACATACTAAAATTATTGTCTTTTGAATTGTTCATGTCTCATCGTTTTAATGCGCAACTCACTTGATATTATAACACTTAAATGCCCATTGTTTATCACTACACTGAATCGTTTTTTAATACACCAATATTGTCTCATTTCCTGTTATTTGAATTCCATCTAATTTCTTGCCACTGCAATCTCTTCAAATTCCCAAGTCTTGTATTTGCATGTAATAAATGACTTGCCTGGCTTTTCTATGTTATTTGCCTTATCTTTCTGGTCATTCTTATTCCCATCTTTATTCTAAAAATGTTCATTTCCTATTCATTCCCTAATGACTTTACTTTCTACGCTTTCTTTTTTAAGCTGTGTCTAACTTGAACTTTCTGTACCAGTTCCTAATTAATTTAGATTCGGCTTCTACTTTGTTCAAATCTATTATATTATGCTTAAAATTATATTGCTAAACCCAATACACGGAATTTGAGTTTCCATATTTCTGTGCCTATTCAAATACAATCAATGCCATTGGCCATTTATACCAGTGTTATTATGATTTGGCAATTTATGTGAATTTTCTCAGATGCCTGCATTATTACAACTCTGTGCTTTAGTGATTTGATTTGTTATTTGCTTGTACTGCAATCAGAGCTGATTTGAGGGCTAAATACCAGTGCAGTATATAGTCGCCAAGGGCAGTTTGGGCAATAAAGAATCAGGTGTTTTAGTTTTAATCATATTATTTCAACAAGTGGTAGTTTAGACTTTGTGTGAGTGTTCAGCGATAAAATGCCGAAAGATTTTTCCTAAAAATCATAATTTTTTACATCCTTTAGGTAACAGTTACTTTATATTATGCGTTTCAGTTATGTACTAAGTGATATAATGTTGTTTTGCTGCCATGATAACAGTAAAAATTACAGATTTTTTGATAGTCTGATGCGAGGAATAAAAGTGGAAACAAAAACATATTTTTAAATGCAATCTAACCTAAATATTTAGACGGTAGTAACAAAAATACTACTATTTTCGCACTAGTAGTCACATAATAGTTATTTTGTTAAATCCGGTTAGGAATTCTTCGATTTTTCAATACTCAATTGGATGCGGAAAAGTTGAATTTTTCCAACCTAGAATGGAAAAATAAGACAAAAAAGAATCAATGCAAACTTTTTTTATATATGTTAACTACAAAATTAGAACAATTTCCAGAAAGTCAATTAGATAAATTATTATCAGATTTTTCACTTAGTATGTTATTCTGTTTCTGTGTCTTCTGTCCCAATTCCAATCCGGCAGAAGGCCCGGAGTTATTACTGCGGCCCCCAACTATTTTGGAGGCTATTTTAAATTTATTTTCAATGGAGTTTTTAATGTACGGTTACGGCCAAATAAAACCGACCACCATTTTGACATTCTATGTCATTTTCATAAATTTTGGTAAATCAGGCTTTTACTTGACAGTACCTTAACAATTTGTATTCTTAATATGTCATTTTGAATTTTTATGTTTCTTAGGTGATGTAATACCAATTCACAATAAAGTAAAGTACTGCCCGGTTTTATTTGGCCGTAACTGTACGATTCAGCGACGCTACTACATTTCCAATTTCCTTGACGCTTTAAAAGAGTGATGTCAGCCCCTGCGTCTGCAAGTAGGGTTGCTGAAGTCCTCCTGAATCAATGTCCAGTATACGTCGAAGCATTTGGTAGCTTTAAAAACTCTGCAATTTTATGTGGTATTGCAGCAATGGTGTTGATCCCCACAGCTTGCATTGTACATCTGCCATTACGGTAGCCAATAAAAAACCTTGTATTTTCAATTCGTGAAGGCCGCAGGGAATAGTACTTTCTAAATATTTTTAATAAGTCTATACCGTAAAAATTTCCACGTGTTATAGCAAATTCCTTTCTAACATTTGTCTTTGTGTGTGGAATTTCAATCAGAAAAAATGATTTCATATCTTTCACATATTTTATATCCAGAAATGTTATCTTTTCTCGACGTAACCCCCCGCTACATCCTACAAGCAACACCACCTAAAAATGGATGAAGATTTTAGTATGTAGCACCAAATTTTGTGGTAAATTTTACCTTCATCAACAAATATTTGTTATCATCCGCTTCCTTCAAAAATTTCTCTACCTCCAACTTTGTAAAGATACTAGACTTCTTTGGAGTAAGGCCGGTTGACTTCCTTTTAACGAAGGCTATCAATCTAGGATAATTCTGAATTTCTATCTTCTTCTTAACATTAATTGGAGCTCGTAACATTGAATACAGACTCCATAATGTAGAACCATTCAAAATTCGTAACTTTTGTTCAAAATATGCTAATAATACCTCTTCATTAACATCTTTAACAGTCTTTTCCAAACACCAGTTTTCGAATTCTTTAAACGCCTTTTCGTATTTTTCTTTTGACCTCTCTGGTAGCAACGAATTAAGGGCAAAGGCTGCAGACTCTTCGATATCTTCAGACATTTTTAAAGCAATTAATTGCACATTTGCACAAACTTGAAAAAACTGTTTTTGTTTACTTCTCAATTCCATAGCAATGACAGATTCATTTCCAAAAGGAACTTGATTATCGTATTTAAAATGGAAAGCAAAATATTAGTAATTGCAAGCAAACTGCGCGCTACGCGCACGTGTGGCGCACGTGTGAAATAGGATACGCCGAAGGTCACGCTCCCAGCCGAGCGCTCAGATAAGAAAACCTAAACAAATATAAACATCTGCGAGGCCGGAACGCGATATTTGATTTTGTGCCACAGCAGACAGGCAGACAAACACATTTGCATTTTTATAACAGTGTAGATAGTTGGTTGCAAAGAAAAAACACTGTTAATGTCAAAAACCTGTTATAACCGTCAAGGTGTTAACTTATAAGCAGTATTATACTTAACAAGAGCTTACTGAACCATCGACATTAAATAAGGGAAGAATGTTTATGTAAACATGATTGTTATCTAACAGTACTGTGACATAATAACATTTCTAGGCATCAATTTATTTTATAGGTACTAATGTCAAAATATATTATTAGTAACTATTTAGTAATGATTTTTGTTTACAGATCTGTGCTGTAAAAGTGATTATTTATGCTAAACATATAACAGGCATTTCAAAATAAAGAAATAAAAGAAAGCACTTTGGTAGAAATGACGTGACTCTTCTCACACAACAGTTTTCGGGAAAAACGCAATAACGTTGACCACCTTGAAATTGTTGACGCAGTTCTCTTTGTAAAATCAGTTCTAAAACGTAACTGCCGTTGCTGGAGCTAGTAATATAATTTAGGTGGGTACTAAATACATACAAATCTCAAACTGCAGCTAACCTAAATCCATACCTTTGCTTTGTATGGATACTCTGCATATGCTGCAGAAGTGGTCTATGATATTGCATTTTAGCCCAGTTTTCTTCCATTCACAATGTTGTACTTATATCTCATTTTTCTTAATCTGTAGTATAATTTTGAACCCAATATATTTTAGTTCATTCCTTGCACATCGTAATAAATTATTCAAAGTAAAAAATTTTGTATCCCAAATGTTCTTCGTAACATCCCTCTTGAAACTATATTCCCCCAAAGTTAGAAATTCCCTTTCTTTATTCATATCTTTCTTCCGTTGTGCTGGAGTTGTGATTTTGCTTCATTTAGAACATTAAACAGTTGCATTCGAAATCTATCCTTATAAAAAATTGTTAGAAAATTCATATCTGTGTAAATCTCAATACTTACATCAAATATATCACCAACCCTTCCTCTTCTTAATTTACCGTTGATATCTTTTATATTAGTACAATGTTTTACTATTAATCCTGCTTTTCTGTGGCATTTAATTACGCTTTGCCGAAGTGTCAACTTGACAATTCCGGTGACGTTGATTTTGACGTTAGGTATATTTTGTAACTAAAGTGTTGTACACTTCTAAAATAATATAAATGCAAAACCTGCTCTGAATCATAAAGCAAAAAAAAACAGAGTATAGTAAGTCACCCGAACTACGCTTTGGTTCGCTAATTTAAGAGACTTCCTTTTTCCTAGAGAAACTACTTCTATTGATAAAGAAATAGACTTATATATGAAAGAAAATTATCAATATGTGCCCATTAGAAAGGTGAAGTAGGGGAAGTACTTGCTATCCATTTAAGGCACAAAATTATTTAGTAGAATGGTAAAACACCAAAGTAATTCTTAAACAATGTGCAACAACTACGTGATTGCATAATTCTGTAACTGGTTTTTGCAAAAATTGCATTTAACCATTTTTGCCAGCGAATATCAAGAGCAAAATAAGTGGTGAAAGTTTTCTAGTAAACATGTCACACTATTATGAAAGTTATTTACTTATATCAGTTTAGGATCAATTGATGTTGATATCGTAACTAATAACTAAGCTTTTTTCTTCTTATCCTTCGTTTTCAAGCTGCTTCGTTGCCCCTAAGAGATCGTTTTATTTTCTGAACAACACATACAGAATTTATAGTAAAATAAACTAGATAGGCAAAAATATTAACTTCTAACTGAAAAATTTCCGTCAAGAACTAAAATTGAGAAGTCAACTATTTTTAGCACGTCGCCGGCACGTCAAGCTTTACGCAAAAACCACGACGAATTTTTGCTGAGCACAACAGAAAGGAATGGTAAAGTTTACAAATAAATGCAGCAATAGATATAAATAACTACTGCATATGGAATTTTTAAGAGAAAAGCAACATTTGTTGATAATTGTCTCTAAGTTTTCCGATTGTTTCCATAAAAAAAATACGAGTTTATATTCAACTAATTATTACAAAACTAGTGGACCCGTTGCAAACTATTTTGCAAGTTAGAACACTTCTTTGTAACCTATGGCAGGATCCATTAGGTAAAATTTAAATTTTTAAGTTTATAAAACTACTCACACGTGATATTGCTGCGTATACTTAGCCATGGCTAAATACTGGTTGTGGCAAATACGATATATTCCCACTTTATCCATAGTTTGTTCTTGTGATTTATTAATTGTTATCGCAAATGATAGGCGTACAGGACAATTTCTTTCCCGAAGGCAAAAAGGTAGTGCAATATTATGTGTTAATTATTTATACACAGTAATAATACTCTTCTGCCTGGCTTGTGGCTTGTCCATTTAATACGAAATCTAAGCAGTTATAAATAAATTGCGTACCATTAATCTCATCTCATCTATTAAACCAGTAAACACATTTAAACTTTTCAAAGGAATATCAATTGATCCTATTTTTAGTGTTAAGCAGTGTGGATATATTCCACTGTAATTTAACGAATTTATTAATTCCATAAAAGATTATAAAATGTTGTCATTATGTGATACAATTATATTTACACTTAAATATTGCTTTTCATATTCAGGCAAGAGAGATGTAATTTTGTTGCGTTTCACGCGAGAGCGGACAAAACTCCAAATTAACTCGCCCCAAGAATATGGGCCATGTACACGAATTTTTTTAGGAACTTTTTTGTAACTAAGACCGCCAATCGGCGCGGACTTAAATGTCCAAATATTCGCTTGTACACCAAAACTCCGCCAAACGGCATGGGGCACACAAAGAATCAAAAGCAGACTAACTCCCCATTAGATTATAGAATCCGAAAAACCGTGCAAGCTGCTAGCTTCGCTGTAAAAATGAGACGAAGGCGGAAGTGCCATGAGTTTGCAAAATCCGAGAATCACAAAAAAAAATCGCCAACCTAACAAATTTCGATAGGTGCGAACCGAATATCGGCACTAAAGGTTTGTTCACACAGTATCAACCGCTAAGAGATAATTTACACCGTAGCACCCTTTGAGGGTGAATTCCAAAAATTCCTGGATATTATTTGGGCTATTTGTAAGACGATCTAATATGCAAAATTTCAACTTCCTATCTGTAGTAGTTCGTTCGTTAAGGTAACCTTTAAAAAACAGATCTATCTCATTTAACTCTTTTGATGAGAGGCATTCTGCAAAACCCTGAAAATGGTTTTACATGATTTGTAAAACGAACTAATATGCCGAATTTCGACTTCCTACCTGTATCTATGTCGTGACGATCTTTAGAAGAACACATTTACCCTAGTTAATCCCTGTGAGAGGAAACATTTCGAAAAACCCTGACTTGACTCGATTTCCTGCCCGTAATAATTACTTTGTGGCTATTTTTCGAAGAACACTTCTGGTCTACTTAACCAGTTTGAGGGGATGTATTTCGAAAAATTAAAAATTATTTCCGATTAGTAAAGCGATCTAAAATGCCGAGTGTCAACTTACTGCCTGTGGTAGTTTTCCCGTGGCGATATTTTGACAAACAGATTTGTTTCATTTAACCCCTTTCGGTGATGAATTCTCCAAAACCCTAAAACTGATTTGACCCGATTTGAAAACTGTTCTAATATGCTCAATTTTAACTTCCTTTAGTTGTAGTAGTTTCCTTGGAGCGATATTTAGAAAAACATGTTTGTCCTATTTAACCCCTTTCGGGGATGAATTCTGCAAAACCTTGACATTTACTTGATTTGATTTGTAAAACGAACTAATATGTCGAATTTCAGCTTCCCACCTGTAGTAGTTTCCTCATTGTAGATCTTTACAGAAACAGATAGCCACATTTAGCTCCTTTGGAGGAATGAATTTCGAAAAGCCCTGGAAATGGTTTGACCCTACTTGTAAAAAGAACTAATATGGCGAATTAAAACTTCTTACCTTCCCCCAGATTCTATTATGTAACGATCTGTGATGTAGAAGTTAATCCCTTCGAATAGAGAGTAAACGCACTTCTTTGTAGACAATATTGGAGGTTGTCTCTTCTGGTTTGAGCACCACTAAGTTGTTTGGAGAACTGACCCCTAAACAGTCTAGATAAAGTTGATCGAGAAAAAAACAGTCTTCCGTCAAGTCGACCCCAGCCTGATTCAGCGATTGTCCTGCACCTTATTGATCGTCATGGCAAAGCAGGTTTTTACGGGAAATTGCAGTCTCTTAAATTGAAAAGAATAGACTGAAATAATAAGGGTTATTCTCCAAAACCCATGAAATTTTTGGCCTCAGTAACGTTACGATGCGAAGCTTTCACCTGCAGTCTTCACGTTTCTTAGTAGTATAAGTGCTCTAACTTTCAAAGGCAGGCAATTGGGAAGAAGTGCGGAAGGGTAGAGAGTGTGGAGAAACTCAATGTGATAGTGCACTGTGTCATCTGCCTCCACCACAGTGTTAATTGATTGATAGATCTTTTCCTCCGAATGAAAGGCCTTGGAATATACTCTTAGGTGAACCCTTATGTAAATTCAAGACAATAAGTCCTTATTGTGGGGTACTGCATTTTTAAAAATCACTATTATAACACGTATTTGTCTTGAGAACAACTGCGATTTAAATATCATCGTCGAGCTGATAAAACCACAGTACATAAAAAACCATTAATTTAACCCGTTGAAAAATATTTTGCAATTTACAAAACTCCTTTGTAGACAATGTTTAATGCATCCATCAAGTAAAATTTCAATTTTTAAGTTTTCAAAACTACTCTCACGTGACATTGCTACATACACTTGGCCATAGCTAAATACTGGTTGTGACGAATATTATATATTCATACTTTATCAGGAGTTTGTCTTTGTGGTTTATTAAATGTCATCGTACATGCTAGGCGCACAGCGAAAATGGGGAAGGTATCAGAAAGAAGAGCTAGGAGAAAGCCGAATAGAATTTTGAAATAAATGATTACAAAAGCGATGACTGAATGCAACTTAAACGAAAGAAACTGTGAGGATGGAAGAGTATGAAAAACAGGTGTCGGATAACGTCAAAATACGTTTTAAAAATATACGTATGCTTGTACCAACAGGGAAACCAATGAACCAGTGTGTAAATAAGCACATCCACATTATCATAATAAGCAGAAAACACCTTACAGCGTATGAGCAATACAGATTTTCGTTAACTGTCATTTTACATGTATTTTGACGTTTGTCTCACTAATCAACAGACCGTTGATTTCAAATAAACATTTAGTAGTTACAGTAGTCCACTGCAAAAAATCAGCAGAACGCTGCAGGCTGACTTCGAGAATACACTTGGTTTACTGTTACTGCATGGCCGGCTGCAGCCACTTGAAAATTACAATATGTTGGTTTTACTCTTAAAATTATCCATTTATTTTCAATTTAGGATTTTTGTGCACATCTACACGGTAACGGCTTCCATTTAAAAAAAGAATTATAGAAATCGGCCCGGTGGAAGTCTCAAAATAGATGTCGAAAGAAAACGCTTCACGTTTTAAATATATAGATGTTAAGATGCAATCGATAATGCTTTATGTTAATTTTTGTCAATAAACGTTAGTCTCTTCAATGTCACTCTTAGAAAAGCAAAATGTACACATATAAAGCTGGGCTCCATAGTTCAGTCGTTAAGCATTGTGGCTACTGATCTAAGGGTCGAGAGTTCGATCCCAGATCACAGTGAGGTTTTAAAAAATAGAAAATGCGGGTGAAAACCTCTACAGCGTGCCATCATTTGAAAGTGATACAAAGCCGTGGGTCGCATGCTACTATAATGTGTACTATATAAAGAATCCCTTGCTAGGGCTGGAACTCTTTAGTCCCCACAAAATTCTAAGTAGAACTAACATACCTGGTACTCTGCATGCCTAGACCTTGTCCACGGGGTTGGCAAAAGGGGCCTATGCAGGCTTACTTGCTTGATATCAGTCTCCCGACATGAAATACTACTACTACATATATTTTATAAAAACCAGATCAAGAGAGCACACAAATGCCAGTCGCTAAATACTTGCTGGCGCATGTCTTACCATTGCATGGTTCACCCGCTATTTTCTGAAAGTAGTGATTAAAATTGTCCTCTCCGTAAAATAGTGGTTGGACAACTTAGGAAAGTATTTAATTGTTAGGATTTAATTTTACATTCTTTAATTAAAAGTGTTAACATTATAGTCTGCCGGTAGCAACGATTTATAGATAAGGATTAAGTACCTAAGCGCTATGCCATGATATTGACTCACCCCTCAGTTCGCTCTTATAAGTGTAATTGTAAACAATAAATGTCTATTGCAGAGAGTGTACCCGGCTGGCAAAGCGTTTGCGTTTTCAGCCGACCATCTCATCTGGCGATCATAGTAATACCTTTGGTGATCGTGACCCTTGGGAAAGGCACTCTTCCTACTAATTCAACTGGATAGGCTGCCCACATTTTCGGGCCGCGGATTATGAAGGTTCATGGAACCGCACTTCGTGCGGTAGTGACTGGCTTTAAGTTTATATTAAAAGAAAGGAAAGGAAGAGATGTCCATTTCAACATGTGGTGATGACACCAGATCTAGTGCAGAAACCAAAACGGTTAATTGCCACAAGCAAATTTACTTACAAGATTTTCTATACCGTGTTCTTTACAAGTGTATAGCAGCAACTCCTAGCCTTTGTTCTTCCACCAACAAGTAACTAGGGAAACGAAGGAAAAGTTTCCCAATATCGTCAAAATTAGCTACCTATCTATAATAGTAACAGAATAACCCTGTATGTCATTTTCAGTTGCTTCTATCAAAGAGCATATAACGTGAAGAGGTTCAGCCTTATGGCAATATTTGTAAGTGGGTAATATGGGTGGCATAAGCAAATTTTCGTACAAATTGCTAATAAGGTGCCAATAATTCGTTGAGACAAAGAACCCTTCTACCCATCCTTGTTTATTTAATTTTTCCTAATGGTGTCTTAACTGCTTTCAGGAAAAATATTTAACAGTGTTGCAACATAGTGGCTTGCTCCTATGCGTCAATGACTTTTTAATCACAAGCTCTATTTTCAGGATTACTTAAATCATGATTTCAAATGTGTCATAATATATTGGACATATACTGGTCAATTACAACATAGTTTCGATGTTATTTTATGGCTATTTCGGCAAAAAATCTTAAAATACAGAAAATATTTTTTGATAAAATTACTTAACAAAAAAATAAAACAAAGTTAGTTAAACAAATATAAATCTAAAACAATATAAACGATATTCTTAAAATTTTTCGTTTTCATATAACAGTTCTTTTACATCTTTGCCATAACTCAAAAAACAGTATCTAAGCCAAGGGAAAAGCAAGTATAACAATAAACATACAGCGTGGTGAAAAAGTAGCGCATTATCCGTGCGCTAAGTTGTAGCCATTCAGCTAATAACAAATTTGAATATCAAATTAAATTCTTCAGTTCAAATACAAAGTTGTCCTTCAAATTTAGCAGTTAAGGTTACATTTTTTATATTTGAGGAAGACAGATACTTGAGATTTTTGGTTTTTAGTTTATCCAGATTAATTTTTAAACTAACGATTGTTGGTATCACGAATCCATAATATACAGAGTTTCCCAAAAAGAATGGGACACCGACTAGTCATAGATTATTTAGGTTATAATAATTCGATTACACCTAATATACCTAAGTACAAAGTATCTCCAATAAGAAGTTATAGGGCCTTAAAATAATTTTTTTAATTTTTATGATAATTCTTTCAAATTTAAAGATATCGATTTCAATATTGGTACACTTGCTTACTGTTACGTACTGCACTAATACAAATATTTTCATAAACTAGACTTGAATGTAAGAGATATTTTATTCTTTGAAAACTTCTTTTAGCTCTAACTTTGTTATCTGTTAATTTTTTTTAAATTCTGGGTTATTATAAGAAGGAGAATTAAAAAGAGTAAAAATAAATTGCTTTTAGTTCATAAACGTAAAAGCAACCTTTTACCTTAAAATGCAACATTAATTGATAAATTATTGTTGTTTACTAGATCACAATCACTATCCATTGTTTTTGTGATCATGGCTACTTGATAATTGCATGTGTCAATGACAACCAATACCTTTGATAGGTATTTTATGGTAAGCGGTTGCTTTTTTGCTTTCTGCACCAGAACCAACACACTCCGAAATTCATCAATATACAGAATGTGTAATCTGGTTAACATATTGACCAGAAAACTAGATATTTACATGCCATCTGCTAGAAAGTTCAGTGGAATTTGTTATTCTGTGTTTACTGATTATATATTACCATTGTTTTTAAATTATTATATAACATATATTCATTACTAGCTGAAACCCGCGGCATATGCCGTATTTAAAATGTAGGACAAATTTAATAACTATTATTGCACCAAAGAAAGTTTTAAAAGCACGCTAGAGAATGGCAACAAGGAAAAGTTTCCAAAAATATATTTTCAAGTGGAAAGTTTCTGGAAAGGAAACGCTCGCCTCTGGAAAGTGTTTTACGGACATTCTTGGATAGCCTCCGGGCAACTGTCTTTCATATTGGATACTGTCAATACTTCTGAATTGAATAGTGTCTTCTTTTTCTGTTCAGTATTAAATAGTAAATGGTACAGTTCACGCAAGCATGAGAGATAAGCGATACAATGTTGAGGTAAGATGAATTTTAGCTTAAAAAGTATAATTATTTAAAATACTGATTGCTGCTTCAGATGGATTCTAAGTAGTAACGAATACTAAGTATATATTTTTACTTTGTAGATCTTCCTCGATAAAGACAAAAACATAACCTCAACTTCTTGCACATGTCCTCGTGGACAAGCTTCATGTCACCATGTTGCTGCACTGGCACTATTT
Source organism: Agriotes lineatus (assembly GCA_940337035.1). NCBI lineage: Eukaryota > Metazoa > Arthropoda > Insecta > Coleoptera > Elateridae > Agriotes > Agriotes lineatus. The sequence goes on from OW679194.1 coordinate 40,155,215, forward strand.
TCCCATTATAATATATCAGTTACAGACCAGTCATGTAGCTGGTCAGTGCCTAAACAATATAAAGCACTTGATGAAAACGTGAGAACAATCGATGAATTGTTTTTGCCGTCTAAGGAATATAGAGCTTCAAAGAGAAGTGTTATCAAGGAAGAGATCGAAACGCTTAGAGAAAAATTGGCTTCGTTTGGAGGGTGGTAGGATTCAGTTGGCTTCTAGCACCCAGACTTACTGCACAGGAAGATAATATTGTTCCACAGATTAGTTATATACTTTTCTCTGCAGAATATCAAAATATATCTGAAAAAATTAGTTATTTTGAACAAAAAGTGAATGTTTCTCCTGAGCAAGTAATAACTATATTTGAGAAAACCATAGGGCAGTAAAATAATCCCTTGTGGTTAATTATTCGCAGGTTTCGTTTAACAGTTCGGTACAGTGCTAGCAGCTTGCAAAAAAAATCGTTACCCTGCATCACTTTTCATAAAACTAAAAGGTTTGCTTTGCAAAATATTTTTTTAATTTTTTCATAAAGTTCTCTTATTATGCAGGAACATATAACTTAGATGGAGTAAAGGCCATTCGGTGGGGGCGAGAACATGAAAATAATGCAATCAAAGCATTTGGGGCAGCAACTGGACTTACTGTAACATCTGCTGGACTATGGCTCCATCAGTGTGGATACCTTGGGGCCACCCCAGATGGCCTTGAAGGCGAGGAAGAGCTTGTGGAAATTAAATGTCCATTTAAATATCGCAATTCCAACTTGATGGAATCACTTGCACCTGATAAAGGCTATATTTGTTCTTACGATAAGGTACTGCAACAGTTTGTGGTAAATGAAAACCATGAATATTTGCACCAAATACAAGGTGCATTGCACTTGTTACATAAAAAGAAATGCTATCTGGTTATCTGGACTTCTCAAGTCGTCGCAATAATTCCAGTTACAAAAAAAGGAGAATGGGCAGAAAATATAGAAATTTTGAAGAATTTTTATCATACAAAATTCCTTCCATCTCTAGTGAATGTCGAAATTAAATAAATGTGTAACTATGTTGTGAGTAAAATAGCATACATATCTCGTGGGAAGGCTTATTCCAGCTTCGCGCTTTTAGCTGACCTCAGTGCTTCGCACCTCGGTTGACTAACCCAGCGCTCAGCTGTATATGGAGCTCATCCCAGCGCGGGAAGCAATATACATATAGTAAAATCACGGAAACAAACTGTGCACGTCATCAAATATTTAGTTATTAATTTAAAGTTACTGTTTGATGACGCGCACCGTTTGGTTCCGTGATTTACCTATGGTTAATCACATTTATTGTAACTATAGGTAAATCACGGAATCAAACGGTAACTTTAAATTAATAACTAAATATTTGATGACGTTCACCGTTTGTTTCCGTGATATTGCTGTACTATTAATAAGAAATTTTTTATTAGGTAGCAGTTAAAGCAATATTTTTGTAAATACTTTTATTTATTAACTTGTTAAGTGCTGTAATTAACAAAACGAGTATTTGAGTGAACTTAAACTAACATATAGTAATATACAACTATACAATAAGGAAAAAATGTCTTATTTAAATAAATAAGCAGTTGTTAATTAACACTCTTATTTCTATTTTTACTGTTCGCCTTCAAAATATGTTTCAACTTCCTTTATTAGTGGAAATTGGTTAGTGCGCCACACACTTGACAGATTTTGGTTGCAGAGTTCATTAAATTTTGGGGTATTAGATTTTGTATTTTGTATGCCTTAATACCACGAATTGCTCTTTCCACACGAATTCTAGCACGAGCAATATCTTTGTTGAGAAGGAGTAAATTGTGGTTGGCACAAAAATGGTGGAATATTTAAAGAAACACCTGCCGGTAAAATGTTGCTAATGAGAAATCCCTTATCTGCAATTATCAAATCTCCTGGTTCAAAAATTGTAAGTACTCCACAGTTCTGCACAATTTTCTTATCAGAAGTGGAACCAGGATACAATAAACTCAAGTAAGTCACAACTCCATTTGGTGCAACTTCCACAAGACCTTTTAAAGTGTTACGGTGCTTGTAATGGCTATATGTCGCTTTTTGCTGTTCAAGCGCACATGGAATTTCAGAAAAAAAATCGGTGCAATCTAATACCATTCTTGTGTTCAGAAAGAAAGCAAAACAATTAGGTAAACACGCTTGATTATCTTTAACAGATGGTACAGATGACATTAAACTGGAAAATATTACTTCGTGTAACAAATTTAACCAAATTAAAAAAATATTAGTAACTGTTGCCGTGCTACAGTTAAATCGCTAAATCTTTATGTGGGGGATTTGTAAATATTTTTTTTTCTAAAATTTGGATTACAGACTCATCTTGCAAATTTCAACGTGTAATTCCCAATGCCAGAATAGCTCAAATGATGATCTAAAAGACGTTTAAAATTACGCAGAAGGTACTTACAAAGGTAGTTACGCAATTGCCTTTATTTCTTCAAAAAATATATTTCCAACTAGTAAATACTTTTTGCGTAATTTTAAACGTCCAATACGTCAGCATTTGAGAATATTTAAATAGTATAAAACTATTTAAATACTTTCAAATATGTGTTTAAATACTAAATACTTTGTAAAGTATTTGTGGGGGAATGGTTCAACTCGCGCTGCTTCGTGGGTAACCACTCGTTTGATGATAAACGATAAAAACAATCACCGGAACTTATTATGTGCATAAACTGTATTTTAATTTTAATTTACAATGCCAACTTCTACGTCATAAGATTAGCAAAACCAATTAAATAACCAATAATGGATCACAAGCAAACTAGCCTCGGAAATAGGACGGAGCATATGATGACAACACGGCAACGAAACAGGAACAAGAGATTTAAAAAAGTAAACACCATAAGAAACGTAACGTGGAACATCAGGCCATGGTATCAGAAATATCAAGAGGTAATAACAGAGATTTCGCAAAAGAAAATAGATGTATGTAGCATATCAAAAACGAAAAAGAAAGGAAAAGGCACGCTCCAAATAGGAGATTACACATTTATATATAGTGGCAAAGAAAAATACACAAGAGCTACATCTAGTGTAGGTATTCTGCTGCATAAAAAATATTCACCATAGCTTTGACAAAATTTACTATGTAAATGAAAAAATTCTTCAAATCACAGTAAATATTGACAGTCAGCATATTTATATTTTCAGTCTATATGTTCCCGACATTGGCAAGCCTAGACAAGAAACAGAAATTTCTGCGAACAAATACAAAAAGAACTGGACGACATCCCCCAAAATCACAAAATTATAATGATGGGTAATTTAAATGCTCGTGTGGAAGACGAGCCAGTACTTGGAACAAAACAAAGATTTAACGAAGAAGCCCCGAATAAAAATGGTGACTTACTAACCGACTTCTGCACTCAAAATTTGTTAAGAATCAATAATACCTTCTTTGAACACAACATGAGATATAAATATACATGGCATAATACACGTGGACAACAGTCTATCATAGACTATGTAGTAACCAACCGACAATTCATGCCTAATCAAATAATTGATGTACGAACACTGAATTCGGCAGATATCGGTAGTGACCACAGTCTATTGCTATGCAAAATAAGAATGAAATGTAATATTCAAAAAGTAGAAAAACCAAAGTATATCGAAAAAATAAATATTGAATCAATGAATGATGACAGTACAAAGAATTTATACAGCAATCGATTAAGCCACAAAATTACAAATAATCCCATAAGACATACAGCCTCAGTTGACGAAGCATGGCAAAAATTTAGAAAAATATCCTAGCTGCAACAGATGAAGCGGTTGGAAAGAGAAAAATGAATATAACATCAAACAGAAGAAATAAACTGCCATGGTTTACGCCGAAGATCAAATAAATAGCAGAAAAGAAAGAACGCGCTTACTTGCTCTACAAATCAACCGGAACAGCAAAAAATAAAGAAAAATATATACAAGAAAGAAACGCTGGAAATAGAAGAGCAAGACAGTTAAAAGTAGAATATTGGGAAGCTTGCACAAAGGACATGGTGCGAAATATATATAGTGCACAAAAGAAAAACATGCAAGATGCTAAGAAATAGAAAAGCAGAAGTTACAGAAATGACAAAAACAAATAAAATGAGCATAAATGAATGCCAAGCATATTTTACAAGCTTACACATGGGATAAATGGAGGAAACAGTCAATAACTCACAAATGAAACAAACGGAAGAAAACAAATAAATAAAATAAAAATAACAAAAGACGAAACATAACAAAAGCCATATCTACCTTAAAGAAATAGAAGGCGCCAGGAACTGACAACATAAAAGGCGAAATTCCAAAATATGTAGACAAAAAGCTTATATTCGAATTAAAAATTCTATTCGATCGAATTCTAAACACATCAAAAGATACCATCACAATGGAAGTAAAGCATTACAATACCAGTTTTCAAAAAAGAAAATAAGAAAACCTCGGAAAATTATAGGCATTACACTTTTAAACACGAACACAAAAACTATTTACAAAAATAATATTATACAAACTCCAACTTTTCATACAAATTAACGAACAACAACAAGGGTTTCGTAAGAACCGCTCCACCATTGATGCGATCTTTATTATCCGACAAATAGTTGAGAAATCCATCGAATTCTCAAAGCTGGCATTTATGTGCTTTGTAGACCTGGTCAATGCCTTCGACCAAATAAGACTAACTGATGTACTTGCAGTCTTGAAAGAAAAGAAAGTACCAGAAAATTTAGGGAATATAATACAAGACTTAAATACAGACACGAAAAAAAAAAATAAAAGTAAAAGATGAATAGTGTAATATAGAAACTAAAACAGGAATCCGACAGGGAGATTCTTTAAGTCCAATACTGTTCTGTTTAGTAATGGATAAAATCATTGAAAGCCTGAAGTTGAAACCTGGGGTATCGACTTGGAGATAAATATGTTAACGTATTTGTTATGCTGACGATGCATTGTGTTACGATACTTTTGGAGCGTCCCCCGTAGTATTGAACTCTTGCTGGCTGAATCTTTGAATCTGAATATTTATGGTTGGCTTTTGCCAATTTTTGCATGCTTTAAACTAGGTATAATTGGCTATATCTTATTTTTAAATATTCTCCTATAATTATCAAGCAGTTTGGTAAGCAACTCTTCGAATAATTACACATATTTTGACTAATTACATTTATTCTGGCTACATTTCTACAGAAATTCGTATATGGCGCTTAGGCAACCCTTATTGCAATCATTCTGCACTATTCTATTTGTTGCTAGATAAAGGATATCTTCTTGCAGTCACACTTTTCAGGCTGTTTTTTTTTCGCATCTTCTGGCCCAAAAATTTTGGAAAGTTTTGATAACTGGTGACTGGTGGAATTTTTGAGTTCTTTCCCATTTTAAACTTGGTGTGAGCTGCTGGTGCCTCGACTGTGTGCTTGATTTATGGGCTAATTAGTGTAGCCTCGCTCCGTTTCGTTTTGAGGAGGATCTACAAGGCACACGTGTTCTTTAAGACGTTCGTATTTAATTTGGTAGTACTTACGTCATTCGCAAATTGCGGATTCGTTTGAGGTCAGCAGCCCCCTTGCACTTTTATGGCTGCCCGTCATTACTCAAGGTAAGCTGTCTCTAGTCTCGGCTCCTTAATCGTAGATTTATTTGGGCGTTGTGCGTTATAGCCATTTACTGTCGGATGCCATTTTCCTGTCGGATACGATCTTGGGAGAGTTTGGACGCTTCCTGCAAGAGTGCAAACTCCTCCCTGTAGAAGCTTAGCATTCACCGTTCGGCTGCACCCTGCGGCCATCCAAACCGTCGATTTGGGCTCCTGAAATTATCGAGTTGTCAAGGAATTCTGCATTTCCTGGGAGCTACGCTAGAGAGTGTAGCATTGCACTCACCTGCGACATATTCACCGCTTTCTCGGCCCGCTCGGCCTTCCGCTACGACTGACGAAACCCTCGCTGCTTCAGCCGGCTTCGCCCCCTCAAGCCAACAGGAAGGTTAGGATCCGACGTGGTTTTACTACAGGCAAGAAACTGATATAGCTATTTGCGCCTGGTGTATTTTATAGTTAGATAATAGTATCTTGTTTCGTTAGTAGCTAGGGCATGTGTGATAATTTTTGGCATAGCAATGCTTCCTTTAGTTAGTTATTAGTGCATGCTTTTGTATAGATCTGATGCGTTATCATGATAGGCCTTGTGTAAATTTCGAGCATCCATTTTGTGCATTTTAGTGATCTTTATTGAATCATTGATCAAGCTTACCCGAGTTTGTGAAGGCAGCTCTGCGGCTTAATAGCCCCGAGCCACGGCTTCTCTGCCGAACCTACGAATTTACAGATTAGTTAGCCTTCACGCTGCTGCCTTATTTGCATTTATGTGCAGCCTGGCAAATTGATGTCAGAACACTTACTAGAGTCCTGTTTCGGTGGTTCCGCCGAGGACTGCGGCCCCGTTGGTCGCCGCGCCCCCATCGAGCTCCCCTGCAAATTGTATGTTAGATCTTTCGCTCAATTATTTCAGTTTTAAGCCCGTTACTCGCAGTTCGTTCGCCGCCATTTGCTGTCAGCCGTCTGACGTTTGCTGCTTTGTTTTGATGTTGATAGTGGCTAGAGTAGTGACATCGGTAGTCGATTGCTTCTGCAGTTTCAGTTCATGATTGACTAATCTCGGGTTAGTAGCGATTGCGTCACGAGGCCCGCCGCCGGTAGATTCTTTGTCAATTCCTCGCTATTGTAATTTATTTGCGAGTCTCTACGTAGGTACAAGTTTGCCGAAGGTTTATTCAAGCGTTTGCTTTAGCGTTCATGTATGTACAGTCGCGGAAACATAAACCGGGACAAGTCATGTAAGACAATTTTTTACAATTTGAATATTGCAATTTTGCCTTCCTAATTGTTCATGAAATCTTATCTACCACATACCAATGAACCAAAAAGAACTTGTTGATGCAATATAAGCAACTTGGGATAGCACCAACAATGAATTCATTCAGATAATTTAACTTAGGCAAATTTTTAGTGTCCCGCTTTATATTTCCGCAGCTGTACCTGATGTATTTCCACTGAGAAAACCACCCTGCTTTTATATGGCCATATATCCTGGTAGTTTTGACCCCTAGAAATTTTTGAATATTTACTTTAGAATCTTTCTGAGCTGATATTCGGGTTTCGCATCAGCTGTGCGCTTGCATAACCCGGCTCTGCTATTTCCTGCCTCACAGGTTACCTCCAGTCTATCCATTTTATTTTTAGGCATAATTTTAATACTTGCTGCGCTTCTTTTAAACCTCGCGTAATTTCATGCTTTCGCGGAATATCGGCACCTGAGTAGGGAGTTCGATTGATTTATGCCGTGCTCGAAATGTTTTAATGTGTTAGCCCATCCACAGATTATAGCCATTACTGCTCATGGGCTACTGTTTGTTTGATATATATATATATTAATATTTATTGCTGCATGTCGCATACTGTGTGTTTTTTTTGTTGCTATTAGAAATATACATGTATTCATATCGCCTATCATACTTGCATCTACTTTTGCATACCGCCTGCTGTGATTTTGCTTGTTGCGCACTATAGTACCCACCAATATTTAAAATAAAGCTGTGATCTATTCATTGGTTGTTGGTTTGTTTATTTTTTTTGATCTGCTGGAAATTGTCTTTACCTTGTGTACGGTCCGGCATAAGGATTGGATCTGAGTCGAGGACCTGGCGCCCTCTCCTATTTTTTTTCAGCATAGCTGGAACCCTGCGACCCTCGCGGCGAGCTAGCCCAACTAGGCCGATAATTACCAGCCGGCAAAATAACCAATACAACTTTCGCCAAAAGGTAAGGCCGACCCTCTATCTTCCCTGACAAGTGCTCATTGCAGACACTGAAGACGACTTGCAGCGTTTGCTACACCAGTTGACTGTATCGACAGACAAAACCAAATCTCTTACAATCTCAAAAGAACTACTACGATGTAAACTGGAGAAAAGAAAGTGATAGAACAAGTTATGTCTTTCAAATATTTAGGAGTGAAGGTCTCCAGTAATCGAACAGGTAAAACATCAAGCATTACAAGGAGCAAGAATATATGGTTATTTACGAGACATGACGTGGAAACATCGATACATGTCTATAGATATCAAAGTAAAAATCTACAAGACAATAGTAAGGCAGATAATGAGGTATGCGACGGAGACACGCGCCGATACCATCAGAACAAAGCAATTGCGCACTACTTCAAAAATGACAACTCTAAGAGCGATAGTTGGAAAATTCAAAATAGACAGAGTGCGAAATCAGCACGTTAGAGAAACATAGAATATAACGGATATGGAATAACAACGTGGAAAGAGCCGACAGGGAGAGAACAATAAGAATAGCACGAGACCTGAAACCTGCAGGAAAAAGGGAGTTAGGACGTTCCCCAAAGAGATGGGCCGATTGCTGGATATTCTCATCAGTAGACACATCTTAAAAGCATGGAAATAACAGGCAAAAGCCTAATAGAAGACGCAGAAGAAAAATGCCAACTAGCCACAACTCGTCTCTCAAAGCTACAGATAACGAATGAACATTGAATACCCTTAAAGCATCTTTGTGGGGGTAGCGCCGGGAACTGGCTCCTCAGGTAAAGAGCCCGCTAGAATTTCCTGGAAAACCTACGTCGCTGGTGCAATTTTCGTATGCAAAATTCTGGCATAGCAACGGTCGGTACAAAATTCGAACAGTATTTGCAAATACAGTACAAAATACATATTAGTTAATTAGTTAACTACCTATCATTAAAATATTTCTGAATTATTGTAATTCCTATCTAACTGACGCCATTCCTGATAACCGTATTAAAGTTTTTTTCTGGAAATATCTAAATTAAATGCCACGAATTAGAATCTTGCAAAATGTAACTCGGTACACTAGCTTCAATTGGAAATAACATATTTCCCAGACGAGAAGAATAGAAATTAATAAAATTTGCTTCGAAACGAATTTCTGTCATTTCAATAAAAGTAGCCAGTTTGAGCTACAATCCCAGGCAGAGCAAAATTGTTTTATTAACATTACAGAATTGTCTTTTTGTGTCAATGAAACGTTTTTAAATTTGTTACAAAAACGGCAAATGTCCTACTACCTCGTTTCATTTCAAAATCGTTACAAAAATGTTTTCAAAAATTGTTTTTATGTAGCATTTTGTAATCGTTTATATAACGTTTAGTAAAAACATACATAAAAAATTTGTTTTTAATGTGTTGAAAGTTATTATTTTAGTCATTTAAAAAACGATTTTTTAAATTATTTTAAAAATGTTTTAGTACAGTTGCAGATTATTTTTTTAGAATAAAAAATATCCTCATAAAAATGTAAATAAATATATATTTTCAAAAATAAAACGAAAGTACCAGGGCATCCAGTAACCTTTCTTGTAAAAATATGATTATATGACTACTTTTTACATATACAATACCACAAGTGGGCGCGATTTTTCGATTAAATTATGGTGAAGCTTACGAGTGTCAGTTAAGATGTTAATTTTCACGAGCGCAAAGCACGAGTGGAATTACCTAAATCTTAACTAGCACGAGTTACCTTGCACCGCAATCTTATCAAAGAAAAATCTCGTCACGAGTCGTATTCGTCGTAACTATATCACTCACATTAATTTTGACACATTTTTGGCAACACTGAATTCGTCAGAAATGCTTTTCGGAAATCGGCACTCTTAACATAATCCGAAGCTACTGTGAATTTAATCACTTATTTAAACAGCACCATACAATTCAATCATGAATGTTAGTGGTATAGTCACAAATAAATATGAAAACGTTGCAAAAATAATTTATTGAATGTGATCAAGAACATAAAATATTATACAGGGTGTTTCCGTTTTAATGAGCAAGTTTGCGCCAGAATGTATAACACAAAAAATAAAGTGACCCGGTATTTTTTTGTTTTAACAAATTCTGATTTTTAATGGGCCCCTGAAGGGTGGCCCCTAAAAATAATTTTCTGTGAATATTTAAGGAAATCCTTGACCGATTTGAATGAAGCTTGGTATATAAATACATCAGTGAATCTACACCTTACGTCAAGCAGTAATTTGACTTAGTTTTTTTACTGTAACTTTTTTAAGATTTTATTACAGAATCGGTTGTAGAATCTCTCTCTTCAAAAAATTATTCTTGTGTTGTTGAAAACAAAACAAATTACTGCTTGATGTACGTGTAGATTCACTCGATTGATTTATATACCAAACTTCATTCAAATCGGTCAAGGGTTTCCTTAAATATTAAAAAAACTATTTTTAATGGCAACCTTTCAAGGGCCAGTACATTGGAATTTGAGAAATCAGATTGCTTTATTTTTTAAGTTCTACATTCTGACACAATTCTGCTCATTAAAACATAAACGCCCTGTATACATTTGGAGCAATATTTAAAAAATATACAGCGTTAGATATAAACGGTATTTTAAAAAGTACAAGTGACCAACAATAAATGTCAATTTAAAAAATGACAAAAAACTGGAAGCCCTGCAATACACATGTTACACAAATGTTAATAATAATTACATATCATCTTTGGGTTTATCTCGTTTTAGCCTTTGATTAGCATTCCGAAGCCATAACGCCACAGAGTCTTTAACCTCTTTCTTGGTTATGTCTGGATGATATGTCCATGCTACACCTGTAATACAAATTAAAATGTCTAGTAGTCCTCTGAATGTCTACGTCAGATTCAAAATTACTTAATTAAAAAAAGACTGCAAACACAATATTGTCGTTAAAATTAACAGCCGCTTTAAATGAAAAAAAAAAAAACCTTAAACAAGATCTTTAAACTATAATACTTTCTATTGCTAATATATTCTTTAGAGATTTTATCTCAAAACTGCCTCGAATGCCTGTCTACGAACTAATGGCCGCCAAATTATTGGTAAATGAATTTGCCAACATCCTCCTAATAAATTCATCAGATTTTCCTCCTCGAAGTAATTTCATATGGTTATTCTAGAACAAAGGAATAAATAATTATTTAATAGTTTTTTGTCATACTTTGAAAAGTATCTTAGAACTTGTAAAAGAGAGTCAATTACGATAATACTCACAAAAGAATTGGATAATTCTGCATCAGACAGCTTGTTTTCAAGCAAGTGGCAAACCTGTGACATCACCAAGAATTGCATTAGGGGGAGTAGAAGGGCTAGTGGAATTTTTTATTTTATTTTCCAATGCTGAAATTCTTGCACACTGTTGTTTTAACTTCTCTTGAATGTTTGCCAATTCCTTTATAACGGAGGTGAATCCAGTTTCGACTGCTTTGTGTATATCATTAAGCGTAGGCTGTGGGGTAGTTAGTTATTCCGTACTGGAAAATCACATTGCAATCATTTGACTGAACTGAAAAGTAAAACAATGCTTTATATCTTCTATAACACATTAAAAATATAAAACGTTTAAAATGCACCTAGTTGCTACTGGTGCAATAGTTTCAGATATTGATGTTTCTGTTGGATTGATGAGAGGCTTTGCTTGCTGTCCTGCAATAAATGCAATTAAGTTTATTACGTTTTATATTAACGGTTAGCTATAACCACATAAGCTTATCACTTTGATTAATACAAAATATATACATTAAGCAGTGGGATTAACTAAAGTAAGGTTAAGATGTTAGATAATTTACATTTCACTCAGATAAAGTACCCTTTAAAATTTCAAACTGCTTTAAAGTAAACGTGTTTCATAAATACCCCAGCTATTAATACTTACGTTTAATTTTTATTTTCACTAAACTTACACAAACGAAACCATCAAAAATGCGCACTAAAAAAAAACAACTGAAAACGGCTAGCAGGCGAGGTTTATGCACAAAACAATAACTAAGGTTTATGTGCTGTCACAAAACAAATACCTAATTGTGCTGTGCAACAAGAAAATATGTTAACACGCATGCGTAAATAACGTCGTAGTTAACATTTCATACGTTTAGCGGCTTTTTGAGCATTCGTTTACTGCGATACGTTTTATCAATGTTTAAAAATCGACTGGCAAAAACTATTTCCAGGTACTAAATAAAAATGAAAACTAATCATTTTAAAATTACTTCTCGAAAAAGTGTTCCGTATTTAATGATTTATAAACACTTCTAATGCGTTTTAGGAAAACGTCTTTTTGTGTCAACTGGGTACCAAAAAAAAAACGTTTTAAAATTGTTTTGTTCTGCCTGGGATGTTAACGGAGGAAAACGAAATTATGTCACACCGTGTTAAACGTTTTAAATCTGGCAACACCGCTAATCGATTTAGTCGAAGAAGAATGGTTTGTTTCTGGAATACCTTGAGAGGATTTAACTGGTTACCTAGTTCACAGAGGGACTAAAACTGGGATCCTGGTGGACGAGTAATTTCGCGGTATACGCAGGTAAGCCTCGGGTCTGAAGTTCTTCATGTTATAATGTGTTTTGCTTCTATCTTTGTTTTCTGTTGCAAACTGTTTTATTCTGTGCTTTCATATCATCTTAAACTAACGTTTGCTACATGATTGGATTTGTTTGCTTTGTTCCCTTGTGTATGCCAATTGTGTATTCTTCGTTTGTTTTTTATTAGTATTTACTGGTTTCCTTTGTTGTAACATTGATGGCATATTATCTGGCTTGGTGTAGGGTCTGACATTGGATATGGAATGCCTTGGTTATTCATTATTAGTTGCCAATCTATGTAAGATTGCTGGAATGTTGTAGTTATTTTTAATGTTGCTTAGTCAGAGACACTTCGCATCTGGTAATATTATTAAATAGTGTTACCTTGTTAGCATAACCGACCTTTTCACAATTGCTAATCATAGAGCTGATATCGTAGTGGCTGGTTTTTAATATCACCTTGGCTTTACGCATTTATTACCACTAATGTCCGGACAGATTTAATGATTAGCATATTCAATCAAATATTTTTGAGAAGATAAAAGTTTAGTAATGATTGTTGTCGACTGTCCTTTGAATTTTCATTATCTAGAGCGATTGCAATAAATACATACGATTTATTGATTTAAGTATATCAAAAAATTTTGCAGTCTGTTTTTCAAAATAACTCTAAGTTGCTTATTTATATTAGATAGTAGTTCATAAGTAATTGTATACTTATTCGACTCTCACTGGACTGTGATTTATATTTATTTCTATGTGACCCTTACGAATAATAAAATGATAGTCATGTTTCACCTGTTCAACTGCACTGGAGGAAATGTTTCCAAAAATTCTGTAGTTGTTTAGGGATATCCACATTTTATAAAACTGGTGTTTACATATGTTTTATACATTTTAAAGCAAAGTTTGAATTGGACAATCATTGCAGTTTTGTGAATTTATTGTGTTATCATGAAATCTTTCCGAACCTTAGTTATCGCACACTAGCAGAACCGGCTCTAGATAGTTCTTTACGTTACGAAAGTCAAACGAGCAATCTTCAGTACAACGTAACAAATATTTACTCTACCCCAGCATTAACTCAAGGTCAAGGCATTTCTACCGCTATTATAAATATCATAATTAATTGTTTTACGTCTGTTATATTATTATATTTATACTAGTTTCGTGAAAACGAACGAATTTGTAATGAAGTGGTAGTTAACTGCAGATGCAACTGCAAATATATAATATTAAAATATTGAGATTTAGAGTGAAGGGATTGTAGGTTCGAAACAGTTTATCGAACACTGCACTCAACGGGTATATAAAACAGCAATAAATATGTCTGCATGTTCTCTACTTATTTTATATAACAAAGCTTGATGTTGTCTATGAATAATCGAGATGAACGTACATTTGCAAGTTTTCCTACTGCAGTAGCTTAAGATTGATAACCTTCTATTCAATTCCGTCGCATGCATACTTTTGCTCTCTGCTATTCCATCTCAAATCTAGCAGATTTTTTGCACTTTTATGTGTTAGTGTTCGTACTCGTCTTATTTTTACCAACACGCTTAATTTTCATAGCAACGGCTGCAGCAATGCTTGTTAAAGTTGTTACTAGAAAGGACAAAGAAGAATACTGATATCAAATCATATGTACCAGTAATTAACCTACTTCCGGCAATTATTGATTAATCTTCGTAATCAGTATGAACTTCGATAGGATCAGCTGCACTAGTAACTTCCTTCTATACATACATGTACTCGTAGTCACTGAACCGAATATGTTCACGCGCTCTTGGTCTGAATGCCCTTTCTACAAATCCTGAAAGCGCTTCCTATATGGTTGAAATATCTCGCCACACTTGTTCGACGTATAAATTAATATTATACAACGAACTTACTGGCAAAAAAAATGCGAGAATCAATAATATTAGTTGTTTTAGCTTGCTAGTAATTTTAAAGCCATTGATCATTGAGAATCGATTAAATAAAAAAGATACCAATTGAACCCAACCTGTTTAGAATCTTTGAAATAAACTTCCTAAAACATTAATAAGTGGGAAAAAAACAACTATTTGAAAATGTATTAGATGATGTACTGCGCCCACTAATTATTTTAGGAAGTATGACTTTACGGTTTTCTCAACTACAGCAATCAATTAAAACATGTCGTTTGTCTTGGCTACTGTCAGGCAGACAACGGTGTACAATTTGAACATTTAATTTAGTTGTTTTTGAAGTTATCATTGCAATTGAATTTAGTATTTTGCAATTTTAAAATTGTTTTCTTTAATTTTTGGTCGTGTGACCTATACTCAAAAATCGGCTTAGGGTAGTAAAAGACGTGTTCTTTCAAATTCCGTAATAAACAAAGGGGATTGACATTAGAAAAAACATCGATGACGTCATACCTCCTACGCGGGTAACCCTGTATGTGTACATTTTATTTGAAAAAAGTTCAAATAACAATAAAAATGGATGGGTCCCAGCGTTTTTTCCAGAAGTTATTTCTTGAATTTTTAACAAATTTATCCACTACTTTACGATAGCACTGTATGCTGACGGTCGCCTTGCATTTTTCTTTACTAGTTTTATTTTGAGGA
This sequence comes from Agriotes lineatus, assembly GCA_940337035.1. Lineage (NCBI taxonomy): Eukaryota > Metazoa > Arthropoda > Insecta > Coleoptera > Elateridae > Agriotes > Agriotes lineatus. The sequence continues at coordinate 40,170,239 of OW679194.1, forward strand.
GATACAATACGTACTTGTTTTTGACTCTTTTCAGGCACTTTTTAGGTATTTAGTATGTTTAAAAATATTTACAATGACTGTAGAATTTGCTACAACAACATTGTACTTTACATATTACCACAATGTTAACCATAAAACACATGTAGTATCTCTGAGGTGAGTTTTGCGGCTACATTTTTATAATTTTGTCATGGAACAAATTTCTACTCGAGGAGAAAAAAATTGACAATCTAGTCAGAAACGTTATACTTAAACAAAGAATATTATAATTTCCTTGTTGGAAATTCCAATACGTTCCAAACTGCCAATTTGATGGTATTCAATTTCCTTACTTTATTTCCCTTTCCGTTAGCGGGGATTGTCTTCTGATAATCGGCCCGGTTCCTTATACAATGGGGTAAGACCAGTCATAGGGATGTCATCTTAAAGCTTCAAGATATCAAGTATACCATAGGCATGAAGATTAAAGAATGGAAGAAAATTGAACAGTAAGAATACTTAACGAACATAAGCTAGCTTATGCAAGAAGAAATGTTGCACGGCCAAGAGCTAGTTGGGAAGACAAAAATATATAATGACGTAATTAGGCAGCAGGCTTTAAACGTGTTGTTGAATAAGAAGATAGTTTCCAGTTGCTCATAATAGTATAATACTTTGTTGGTCATAAAATTAGATAATATTCTTTATTTCCCACTTGGTAATTATTTGTTGTTTATATATTTATGTGATACTAGGTATATAGAGCACTACCGCTGCCCTCGGGCGTAATGGATAGCTTTTCAAACGTTTGAATTTATTCACTTATTGATAGTCAAAAATAAAACGCTGTAGTCACCTCGGACATAATCCAATGTTTTTAAAATCCTCGGACATAAACATCTTCATAATGCCCTTGGTACATAACTAACGATTACTGCATACCACGAATTATTATAATAAAAATGTAGGAAGGGGTAATAACTTAATTTAAAGGCATATTCTCTTTAACCATAACAATAAAAAACGTTTATTCGTTATCGTTCCCTACAACATTTTCATAAGATTTTGAGCTTTTGCGAATCAAAGGGGATGGGATTTTTCGTTTCTCCCTATTTTGATATCGGGTTATATCACAGTTCAACTTTAGTTGGTTGATTAACTGACAACTTTAAGGCGTGATTTTTTTATCTGTATAATTAGTTATTATTGAGTATGTATATATTTCTGACAAAGTAATTTATTTTAGCTGTATGTAAGGCAGTGGCGTAACTAAGATTTTGCTCTGGGGGGTGTTCTGGGAGAGTGATCATGTGATCAACCTTACAATAAGAATTTAAAAAAAAATGAGTGTACCATCAAGTATAGTTGATTTTATTTCTACAGGACTTGCGGTAGGCCTTGATTTAACTTCTTGGCAATATAGACCACCTAGTTACATTTAAGAATTTATTTTTGGCTTATTATTTGCTTATTAACCAAAAGAAGTCAGAAATAATTATTTGCTAAATAAATAACAACTTAGCTTTGTAATGCAGCATACCGTACGAATGATGCATTTAATTTAAATAATATCCAGCTATCTAATGTATATCATGTGTTGTACCAGTTGTATGTTTTAACTAGTGGGGTTGTAAGGGCAACCAGACAGAGGGTTGTTTATATTTAGTAGTAGTCAAATAACTTGAATTGATAATCTACAAGAAATAGTCATGTTAAGGGTTAAATTCCCATTAATTGTGAAGCATAATAATCATATATGTAATACTTACTATATTGCTAGGGGCTATGAGTGGGAAACTCACGAAGGAAGTGAGACAGATAACCAACTCTTTAATGTATAATGGTGAGCTGTGGCAAGCGCGGTGGCGTCGTCCACGCAATGGGGAAGTGGTCAAGTATAAAATTCGCTTCTAAAGGCGGAGTTCGAATTCTCACGCATGCGCACGAGACGCGTTATATTCAAAGTGAGACTATGTCGGAGCCGTAATGTTTTCGGGCAGCCCGAGGCCCTACTAGCCATATATGTATAATACATATATGATAATAATAATTGATGATTTGATACGTAGTAGCAATATAGTATTCTCTACGATAAAATTTGACTTTAAGACACAATTATTATACAAATATAAAATTCAAGACTATTTGATCCCATTTAACGTGGTATATTACTACGAAGCCAGTAAAACCAGTAAAAGCCAGTGTTATGGTGTTCTGTTGAACTGTCTATCCACATAATAGAGGTTTCAAAGAGCTACAACGAGCTTTGATTTGGCCGGGAACAACCCAGGCAGGTGTTTTCTGACTAGAATTTATCCAGTTAGAAGCTGAGGTAGAGCATTCAGGTACAAGAGAGACTATCAGAAGGTTAGTGCCCATTTCTTACGAAATATTAAGAAGTTATACAGCAAGTTTAGTGCGGCAAATCATTAGGATAATTGATTAATTTAGAATTATTTTTCTAAAATTAATAGTGATTCGAGTACTCGACGTTTTTCGACAATTCTATTTTGAAATTTACTTCTTCGAATTAGGTTATTTTTTAAATTTTCATATAAATCAAGTTTGGACATATTTAATATTCGATTAAATTGTTTTTGACAATTTGTATTTTATTTTGTAATGTCAGATCAAACTTCAATGTGCTACTAACAAACTGAAGTACCTGAAACGTGTATTTGATTCATAGAGTCAAATAGTTATTATATTTTAAAAGTAATTCAGTCTTCAACTGCAAGTTAAAGTTGTTAGTTGAAGATTAACCTATTCAGCTGGGATTTATGAGTCCCATTGCTTGTAAAACTGACTAGTCGAGGTTTCAAAAAAATAATCGCATGACATAATTTTAAATGTCAAATTGATTTATGAGATACGTCAATTACTAGTCATTATATTAAGAACTGGGTAAGTACATAAGTGAGCTATACCTGATAGTGCTTCTTTTTGATAATTATAAAAAGGGTATATTTAATTTGATATGTAATAGTGCTCCAAAAAGAGAGGTATTACATTTTGACTTACACTTTGAGGTTTGATATTAATTGTAATAACACCGCGAGAAAGAGTTATATTGCAGCTTGCTTGCAAAACAAAATTCGAAGATAATGCATGTCCTTGCAATAACTCTATAACCTATGAAAATGTTAAATGATATTTTGACTGTAGAAAATTAGTTAAATCACGGCTTACTGCAAGTCCTTTAGAAATGAAAGCAACTATACTGTTTAGTTATAACCAATAAAATCATTACAATTGCAATACAACTTATAGTAGTAATTCAAGTTCTCTTGGCTTTTTTTTTTGCTAACTCGTTTATAATTGCATCTACGTTCACCTGCAGTTCTCTGTGAATGGAGAGCATTGCCAATCCATTCAGCCTATATTGCGCTGTTGTATTTCGGAGGTAAGTCTTAATTATTTTTAAGGTGGAGAATGATCTTTCAGCTGTTGCGATTGACACAGGAATCGTTGCAAGAATTTGTAGCAACTTGAATATGCTTGGAAACATGTCCTTATTGCACGTAGCTAGCGCATCCATTGCTTTCTTATATGGAAGATTTTGTACATTTTGGCAATTTGAACTCAGCAATCACGTCCGAAGGCGGTTCGTTGAGATCGGATTTTAAAAATGGTCGAGTCCGAATTCAGAATGTAATAATTGATAGTCAATTATTATACCTAAAATGTAATTTTAGATTTTTTTATTTAACACGAATTTTAGTTATTCCTGAAGCCGCTGGGGGGTGTTCCGACACCCATATCACCCCCCATAGTTACGCCACTGATGTAAGGTATTTCGCCACCCTTCGAAAGTAAACAACCTATCCTCGTTATCAGAGAATTAACAATTAAAACTAAAAATTAACAAGGAAAAAGTAGCTTTTTACTGGAACTGAAAAGCGACCAACCTCCAGTAAATTATTTGACACTGACAAAAAATGTACAGGACAACAGGGGTTAGAAGTAACAGTCTCAACTTTGTGCAAACTGTACTGGAATAGTGGAATAAATTGCAGAAAAAAAAATGAAGAACCAATCGATGAAAGTGGCAATAATGGGACAGTGGGGTGAACACTGTATAAGAATCGAACCATGAATCATTATCAGAACACATTGGGTTCCATTATATTAGGAATCCTAGACAATAAAGTTCCCACTATGAAAGAACAAAATCATATTTGTGAAAGTAGTAATTTAAAGTGTTTATTATTAATATTACCATTTTCGATTATTCTTGTAACTATTTCCAGTTGCGCTGTTATAATCATTTTAATAAGAAGAGCTGATATTATATACTGGGTGTTAATTAAATACGTAGACAAACTTTAAGGGGTGATTCCTTGATCAATTCTAAGATAGAAAGTTCAGATAAACATGGAGCCTGAACGGCTTCCTTTTCAAGATACAGGGTGTTGAAACACAATCAAACAACTCTTTTTTTTAAATCTAGAAAACGCCTAGAGGTATTCTAATGAAACTTTTTTTAGACTTATTTTAGAAAAATCTGGTACGCCACTGTTGTCAATACGACAAGTTTTTTAGCTTCATCCATTGAAACTCTACAAAAGAAGTAACATCTGTAATAGCAATTTCGTTCATTGGACTTTAATGGAATTTAAACGGTTTCGTTTTCAAAATACAGCTTATAGAATTTAAAAAAATATTATTTAATGACAAACAATCTTACAATAGCTTCAAAACTTTCGGCTAAAAAACAGTGGCGTAACCGATTTTTCTGAAATAAGGTAACTGAGGTGGCCTCAATGCACGCCACTGGTGGAAATAAATTTAATTTATTTTTAAAGAACAATGCCACTTTATGAAATACATACTAACATAAACACCAAGTTTCATTAGATAGTAGGGAGGCCAAGAGAATTAATAATTATTTTCGTGGGACTGAGTAGGGTTATACCGACAGGTGATACCATCGTAATTAGCGGTGTTTCCTGAGTAGAAAAACTTTTGTTGTCGCTTTCTTAGCCTGTGGAGTGACGAGCTATGACGTCACAAAGGTGGGAAAATGGTAGGTTTCAACAGTTTTTTGCAAATATCTCGTTACCTGTGAAGTTTACTGTGAACTTTACCTTATAGAAAATTAATCTACATTTAATTTTCAATAAAAATGGTCTTATGCATTTTTGCAGTCCAGTAAAGAATTATGGAGATATGGAGGGGGTAAAAATGTAACTTTTTCTGTTTGGCAATAATTCAAAAATTACGCCTATGAACTCGTAATATTCGCACCAAGTGTATTATATAAAAGGTTCAAGGAAGTGAGGAGGCGAGATGGTTATGGTGAAGCACCCAGCACCAAAGACGACATACTCGTACATTTGCGCAGATCATCCACTACTACACATGTTGAAGTGAAAGTGGAGAATGGAATTAATGTCACTCTTGGACAAGCATAATTTATAACTAATATAAAAACAAGATGCAACTGATTGCTCTGACCACTGTACACAACAACAAGCTGGCTGCAAAGTAATTCAGGCAGAAGGTGGTGCTCATCAAGATAGTTTTTACAGCAATTGACGAATCAAAGAAGGAAACAGAGGCTATCGTAATTGGCAATGACACCAATTTATTGGTCTTGTTGGTTGTTCATGCTCCAGCCAACAAACAGTTGAAGATGATTGTACCGAAGAAAGGTAACCGAGAAGAAAAAGTTTACTGCACTGGTGCATACAGCGTGGTATCGGGGAAATGAAGGATGTTCTCTTGACAGCTTACATTTTCGCCGGATAGGATACCGTTTCTTCAATTTATAGAAAGGGAAAAATAACGCCTTCTGAAAAAGCGCAATTTGACAATTAGCTTTACACAAAGCCGTTGACCTTTAACAACCCAAATGCAGACCCAGATGCGCTAGCTGATGCTGTAACCCTTGCAGACCATCGCAAAGGAGCCTGTACACACAAATTTGAGGTTGGCTGTACTTTCCCCCACTTTAGCAGCTGGACAACAACACTCTTATAGAGTTTACCATCAAGTGCAGCAATGGCTCAATGTCAATAAAGATTCACTAAAATGGGGTTGGAAAAGGATTGGTGGTTATTTGCGTCCAGTTGCAACCACAAAGGCAGTTGATCCTGAAAAATTGCTCTCCCTCATTGTTTGCACTTGTAATACGGAGTGTGTCAGAAACTGTGAGCGTCGTCAGAGTGGCTAGAAATGCCCAATTATGTGCAAAAATTGCTCCGGACACAGGTGCACCAACAGAGATGCACTAATAATTATTGACGACGCATCGATGAAGATACTCTTCAACATGAATGAAAAAGAGCTTAACGAGTTTTAGGTTACGGATTGCTGTAATTTATTATTATGTAACTACCATGTACGTTGTACATACCACTTTCCATTGAAGAACATAGAATTTACTGAAAAGCATGTATTGTGAAGAAAAAAAAATTCCATTATTTTTTGTATTAAAGCTTATTAGATACAGTTTGTAGTCAACCTTGTTTCAATGCTATCCACATGATTTGATATTTGTAGGAAAATTTATTTATTTATTTATTTAGATAATAATTGCCCAACAGCAACAGCCAATAATAGGACAATACAAAACAAAAATACTGGAACAAACAAACAAATCTACATACAAAATAGAAACGATGTGTTGCGCATCATGTCAATGCCAAAAATAATTAACAATTCCAAATTCAAAAGTAAAGATAACACAAAGTTAATTATAATTATAATTGTTACGCTCAGACACCGATCTCAAAATACATGACAATGTGTTACAGTTCAAGTCAGTAAAGTTACATACAGTGTTATAATTGCTACACATTACATAAATGGGAGATCTTAAAGTTAAATTTGTACGCGCTGAGGGAAGATAAAACATCGAAACTTGCCTACTATGTAGTCGTGGTACATGAAAAGATAGTTTTTCATGTAAAAACGAGCAATCAATTTTGTTATGCAATAGATCGTATAAAAATTTAACACTAATATTAACCCTGCGACTCCAGCTCGACTCAAATTGAAATGTATTCAGTAAAAAGTTATGGTCAAAGCCTTGCGGCGGATAAACATGATATGTTTTGAACCACAGAAACTTTAAGAATTTTCTTTGAACATTTTCAATTGCGTTTTTGTGGCAATCATAGTACGGAAACCAAACAAGACAACAATATTCTAACTTGGATCTAACAAAAGAAAAATATAGCACCTTCAGAGCATAAATATCAGTGAAATCTTTGCAATTACGCAATATGAAACCCAAAGCCTTATAAGCAGAAGCAACTGTTTCATTAATATGAGTAACAAATGAAAAATCTGACTCAAATATTACACCGAGATCCTTCGTAGAAGTGCATCGCGATAATATTTCAGAAGAAATCAAATAATCAAACATAACTGGAGAGCACCTGCGTGTGAAGGTCAATATTTTACATTTCTTAACATTAACGGTTAGTTTATTTGATTCGCACCATTTAATCATGCTGTCAAGATCAGCCTGCAGCTTCACACAATCCTCACTGCCAGTAACAGAAGAAAAAATTTTAACATCATCGGCAAACATCAATATCTGGCTTTGTATAATAGCACTCAGATCATTGATAAATAGTAAAAAGAACAAGGGCCCAAGATTTGATCCTTGAGGAACTCCAGATGTGGCAGTGTAATATAGTGAGTTGTAGCCATTATAAGTAACATACTGAGGTCTACTTTCTAAATATGACTTGAACAAAGAAGCATATGATAGACTAAAACCGAAACTAAAAAGCTTAGCAATTAAAATATCGTGGGAGATTTTGTCAAAGGCTTTTGATAAATCTGTATAGATCACATCAACTTGACCATGATCTTCCAGAACTTCGGATACAAATTGTGAAAAACTACATAAGTTTGTGACAGTTGAACGACTTGGAACAAATCCGTGTTGATGAGGAGAAATGTAACATTTAACATTATTATAAATGTGACTGTAAAGTACCATTTCAAACACCTTAGCAAAATTACATAGGATCGCTACTGGTCTATAGTTAGTAACAACAGATGAGTCTCCGCTTTTAAATACAGGACAAACACGAGAAATTTTCCAAGTATATGGAAAAACAGACGTTTTTAGACTTAAGTTAAACAGTATTAAAAGAGGATAAATTAGAACTTCTCTACAATCCTTATATGACAAAAGAGGTAATTTAAGTAGCTTTAATTATAAAAGCTCAAATGGGAAAGAGGAGAGCAATGTAGATATATTGTCAGATTCAAACACATAGGCGTACTAGGTACATACATACACACATACAAATGTTCCTATGTTAATGATGCGTTGTTAAGTACTTTTTATAACGAAACATACTCTTTACAAGGAAACATACTCATTTTCAAGTGATTACGATGAATCCCAAGCTAACTAGAAAATAATGACATCATTGCCCCCTCAATATCTCCGTAACTCTTGTCTAGAAGTCAAAAATGCATAAAACCATTTTTATTGTAATTTAAATATAGATTAATTTTGTATAAGATACAGTTTGCGCTAAACCTCGTAGTTAACGAGATATTAGCGAAAAACTGTTAAAACCTACCATTTTACCACCTTTATAGCTTTCCACCCCCCTCCCACCTAAATCCGACGCACCATGTTGTGCAACTTTTTACCAATTACTAACAGGAGGGTACTAAACAGTTTGCTGCTGGGTAGAACTTTCTTTTTGGATGTTTGGGTTAAACCCTGGTTTTCTGTACTAAAACCTGGAACCAAGAATGGCCATCTTTGTGACGTCATAGCTCTTCACACCACAGGCTGAGAAAGCGACAACATGATTTTTCATACTCAGGAAACACCACCGAATAAGAAGATACCACTTGTCGGTATAAACCTACTCAGTCCCACGAAAATCGTTATTTGACGAGTTAATTTAGTTTGGCCTCTCTACTAAGAGTACCTCCTACCATTTTCAAAATGTTTGAAAAAAAATATTTTTGTTTAAACTTCAACACCCTGTATTTTGAAAACGCAGTCGTTTAGGCCCCATTTTTGTAGGAACTTTTTATCTTAGAATTGATCAAGGAATCGCCCTCTAAAGTTTGTCTACGTACTTAATTAACACTCTGTATATATAACATAATTTATTCTATTTTTGTTCATTGTGTTATCTTATAATGAGAAATAAGTAGGATCATCTTATGGTTCATACATGTGATACGCGCAATCACTAGTGTTTTTCCTCAGATTCATAACTTTTTTAAAAAGCAGCGCTAAGGAGAAGTACTGAGACCAAGTAAATGTGTAGTAAATTGTCAGGTTTTGCAACAAGCCTTAAAATTTGCTAATTGCAAGTCTTTTGGTACTAATCTGCCATTTTACTACAAATTCAGAGGCTCTTAAAGCTTGATCTAAAATGTTTAACGCTGTAAGAAATTTACCGAGCTGAGTCAAAAACCTTAGAGGAATATTAGATTTTGTGTTATGTTACATAATACTTCCAGAGGTTACACGATAGGCTTACGAAATACCCCGCAGAATGTATTTCAGTCTTTATTGTAATCGAAAATGGTGCACTATAAAGTCAACTGACATACTGACATACTTGTGATGCTGACATAACTCTTTTGTTTTGCTCACACGTTACTGAAACTAGCCTGCGAAGCTTACTCGAATAAAAGAACTGCCACGAACGAAATCAGAAAAGTTAAAGTTAGACAAGGTGAACTAATGATAGTATAATTTTACCCCTACATAAAATCGAATTGGTAAAAACCAAACCAAAACAAATATGACACTACATTCAAGGTAATTATTCATTTTGTGTAGATGTATGCCCAAAGGTTAATCAAACCTAAAAGCAAATGAAAAAGTGCAAGCGGAATTTGAAAAAGTCATAAAGGTAGAATACTCTAAGCACATAAATAATACCTGAACGACGAGGAAAAAAGAAAGCAAACAATCAAACTGACAGGTTTTAGTGTTCTAATGCTTTAATAACAATCGAGGAGCAATATGAAAATGGTAAATGTTTTCGTTGAATCAATTCGAATTAATTAGATCAGTCTAAATGAGGTTAGTAGTATTTAACAACGCTTGTTCAACACTGTATTAGTTTAGTTACTAATTGTTTTAACAGCTAGCCAACTCATTGAAACTACCCTGGTAGAAGTGTTACCTTTTTATTTATGAAAAAACTTATTTGCAACTAAAGGCATAAGTTTAACACTATCTTTCAACAGAATAAACTGGACGAAGTATAACCTGAAAAGTAACTTGTATATAAAAGTAATATGTAAAATAACTTCCCCGCCGGGAACATTTTATCAGTTTACAGCTAGGTTCGTAACTTCCATTACTCCGTTGTAATGTGGCGAAGCTTTCAGGAGTCCTCCCTCATCGGCGTGTGGTTAATGCGACATTAAAGTGGCCATTGTGGCGCAACAATACTTTTTATTGTATATTTAATAGAGTTAAGATTTCTTAGGATTCGGCGCGAAGCAAAGAAACGAAAGAGGAGTAAGTGCCAACACAACAACATAAATTACCCCTGCTCGTCTCGGCTAATGAAACACTATACACCCGCTTCTTGCCCTGTTCTACATCAGACTCCCTCCCAGGTTTTCGCAGGGCAGAGTACACAGGTTAAATTATTTGCCTTCGCACTTTCGAATAATTCTGCATCTTCTCGAAGGGCGACGCTCGGAAATATAAAATTCTCACGAAGGGTAAAGTTTAAGAAGTTTTAAGTTAACGATTTGACCTGCACCCAACGTTTAGTCTTAGAAAGAATCAGTTTGTGCAGGTCCATAGTTCTTCGAGGGCACCATTGCCGGCACCCTTAGTTGAGTGGTTTAGTAGCAGGAAGGGAAAACTTGCACCTGCGCCACCCCCAACTTCACATGCCGCCTGCACTTGCTTGCACTTCCCTTAATCCATCTCGTATCGCACCGAGAGTTAAATTGTGTCGGGAACTTTCACAACATTAGATGAATTGCTTTTCCAACTATTCTTTTTGCAAATTAATCGGGGCGTAAATAACTATTACGCCACATTGCTTTGCTGGCCTGTCTTCGACGTGTAGTTCCCAGCCCTAAATTGAGTCTTGACGAGATTCGTCAATAAGGCGACATTTCGCGTATCTCTACGAATTTATGGTTATAAATGAGTCTGACACGCGAAGCCGCGGTCCAACAGCAGACGCTGCAAATTCCTATTAGACTTGTACGTAGCATACAAATCTCAAGATGTCACTTACAATCACAATTAACTTGCTAATTTGGTGCTACAAGTCACGCCTATGATGTATACCTCGCGCAGTTGTATTTTACTGAAGTGATATAAATGAGAATTCCTTCGAACACATCTGTAGAGGTGGGCGCGTTTAGTTAGAAACGTTGGAATAACACTACTGTTGAGCTAAGTAGCTATAGTTTGTTAAATTGTTCGAAACTCCAAATATCACAACACTCTTTTTACATTGTGCGTACATATATTTCTGATATTACAACAGATAGAAAGTGAAGGTGAAAAAAGAAGGAATATGCGGTAAATGAGCTTTGTTTAACATTACTGTTCTTTTATTTTTTGTAAAGTTCTACCTCCTACTTCGTCTTTCTCTTTGTTATCCCATAGTAATCCACTCTTGGATGTAGCCCTCTCCATGGCCCCTCGCAGTTCCCTGTTTTGTGCTCTCTAGGACCAGTTTTTACCAACTATTCATTTGACATAGTCTATCCATCTATGGTTTACAACACACATTTGTTTTTACGTTTCATTGCCACATTGTATATGCCCCATTTTAATTTTACTATAAATTCTATGAAGTCGGATGCTTTAACACTATTTCGAATACCTTCGTTTCCTATTTTATCTTCTACGGATGCCTGTACTAAGCTTAGTAATTTTCATTCATCTTTAGTTGGTCTTTAGTCTATTTTGTGATGGCAACGCACATGTATAGTGTATTTTTACATCCATCGTCTGAAAGCCGAAGGAAGTATTGTAATCGCTAGAAAATCACCTCCCGAGAATTTTCTTCAGATCTTTACGTTTCAGAGTCTCTAGATGACGAAAAACAGGTTTTGTTAATTCCGTCTGCCTGTCTGTTTGTCAGTCTGTCTGTATATATGTATGCATGTATGTATGTATGTATGTCTGTCTGTCTGCCTGTGTGTCTGCTCTGGCTGTCTGTCTGCCTGTTGCCGGTATAACTCAAAAACTATTTGTTGGAGGATGACGAAATTTTGCGTGCGAATTACATGCCTTCTTACCATGAAACCGAGCAATTTTCGGTAATATATATACAGGGTTGAGCATCTTAAAAAGTTTAGTGTTGCTTATTTTTACTTTAAATCAAGAACTATTACTTAAATAAACGTAACATTTCGCACATAGCTCGGGCTTTTACCCCTGCCGAAAAGGAGCATATTTTGAAGCCAAAATCTACAGGGTGAGAACTTTAAAAGTATTTAATGTTGTAAATTTTTGCTTTAACTAAAAAGTAGATAAAATTTATAATTTCAACATAGTTCAGGCTTTACCCTTGAGGAAAATGGGATCGAAAAATGCAGGAGAAATGTAAAAAGGGACAAACAAGTAAGAGCGATGCCTTTAATGGCGCTACTTCGCAAAGATTCAGATGGTCACGTGTTGCGACGTGGGTCGTTCGTTTAGTTCGCATTCGCACGGTCTGAAGTTCGAATCTAGTAGCTGGTAATGGTTTTTATTTGAACATTGATGTAGGTGGTGTGCGAAGTGTTTCCTGTTTGTTTCACTATTGCCAGAAACGTTAAGATATTTTTACATCTAGTTTCTTCGATTGTTTAGTATCACAACGTTGACTTGCGACGAAAGTTCTGAAATAAGCCCTTTACTGATTTCTAGGTTTACACATTATGCTGTTAATTGGTGCAATACATCTCGTCTCTTCAAAATCTTGCTATGATAGCGTTACTGTCTGATTTTCCTTGATAAAATTATTTTGTGTTCGGGATACAGTTATACATTTTCCGTTTCAACATTACAGTTATTTAGATACACCTACAACAGCTCTCACTTGAGGTCAAGCTTTTTGTTTTAGTATATTAGTTCTAACTCCTATTTCGTTTGATGCTAGATTTGATTCTTGCAGTATTTCATTTAACTTCATCACTTAACTAGCTCAAAAGGCTCCACTATCTTGAGAACTTTTGTCAGACTGGTGTTTTCGACCAGTTGGATAGCCGCAACATTCTCATGATGGTGCCGTTGTTCGTGACTCCTTGCGATTCTGGTAATGATCTTCACTGGTTTGAGGACTAGTTTATACAGCAGTATTTTGTTAAAGGTAGATATACTGGAGTGTTTACCAAGCAGCCAATACATTTTTTTTACCTTATATCCAGTTCTAACCTTTTCCTTTTAACATGAATTTTCCAGGAAAGCCTGCATCTAAAGTAGTGCCTATTTATTTTGCTAAATTAGCGTACAGGACCTGGGCATTATTTATGTTGATTGGAATTTGTAGTTCCCTTTTAATTTTGAAATTAGTATGAACAGATTTGGTTTCGTTTAGAGTTCCTATATGTACTAAGAGTTGAGCCATTGAATCCACAAATCAAGGATCATGTAATGTAGCAATGATATATTTCATTTGCTTTAGTTGAAAGAAGTATGAATAAAGTTTAAAATCGGCAAAAATCAGATACTCCATGGTTTGTGGCCCCAAAACAAGTCACCCTACATGTCCCAGCTCGTCTATATACAGGGACTCTAGTTTTGTTTAGAGTCCCTGTATATAAAAGAGTTGGGACATGTAGGGTGACTTGTTTTGGATCCACAAACCATGGAGTACATGATTTTTTCCAAATTTAAACTTTGTGCATACTCCTTTCAACTAAAACAAGTGCAATACATCGTTGCTGCATCACACGGTCCTTGATTTGTGGATCCAATGGCTCAACTCTTAGTACATATAGGAACTCTAGTTTTGTTCAGTTTGATACGCCATCTTTTGGTTCAATCACTAATTTAGTTGACTAATCTTTGCAACGTAATTGCGGCCTCTTCGTGGTCTTTACCTGTTGCTATAATAGCGGTATCATAAAAAAAATATCTATTGTATCTTGCTCTAGTGTTGTGGTATATTCTTGGTGTTAATCAGGTACAAAATAGGTCTTAGGACGCTTTCCTTGGCACTCCTGCTCTAATTCCTTTCTATACGGTATATGCTTCGTCTTGCTTAACTTTGAAGAATCTGGGTATGATTCCAATAACTTATAACTTTTTCGGTAATAGACATATTTATTTTATATTCTACTCCATCATGACATACTTTGTTAAAAGCCTGCTCAATATCAAAGAAGATGGCTCAGCAGAATTCTTTGTTTTCTAGTTATTTTTCAATTACATCAGTTATTCTGTCAAGCAGGTCTATAGCCAAACTGATGGTTTGGAATTAAGTTTTTTTTTATTATGATTTTCAACCTTTTCAAGAATATTTTTTCAAATAGTTTTGATGTCTGAAGCAATAGGGAGATTGGTCTTAATCTGAATGAGGCGCTAATCAGATTTGTTAATTTTATTATTGCTTTCCTTCAAAGTTGTTTTAATCCTTCTCCAGTAATTAAGGTGCTTTCTTTGTATTGTTTTAGTGACTTTTTAACTTTTGAAAAAGTTATTCTCCTTAGCATAGAATTTCGGCTTAGAACGCGTAGTATTTGTATATGAACACCCAGCATTTTCTGGCTTTTTCTTTTAGTGGCTTTCCAAAGGCAATAGTCAGTATTTTTCTCATATGTCGACTCGCTCAGGTAATCGCTAATAGATACTTTTTCATTTTGTTATTACTTTTTTTAATTGCTCAGCAGCATTACTAAGTCTGGTTTAATCCTTTAATCCCATGCGTCATTTGGAAGATTTTTACTGATCTACAGTAGGCCCATGATCTTGACCCAGTGCAGCCGTGTAATACATACACATTTCTAATCCAGCCTTCTATGTGTGGTTTGTGGCATAACCTTCAAGGCTCTATGAAAACAGTCGAGATGACCTGGGGGCTCAACTAAAAGAATCGAAGTTACGTATCATGTATTGCTTTAACTTTTGTTTTTGGCATTACCATAATATTATGTACGTTGATAACTGCGTTGTTGCAGATTCCTGCTTGGTATTCCATCAAAACCTCGTAGGCTTTATTTTCTGATTTAGTCGTCATGTACAGTTCGCTTTGCAAACTAAGTACATTAACGCACTTATTGGTTTTCATTCTCGGAGCATATTTTAGTTTTCGTTGCAGTTTTAAATTGTGGTAACTGTATGTACTGTAGTTAATATTTTTGTCGGTTCTATATGTTGTATTTAGTAACGAGTTTATTGTGTTTTAAGGAGCACCTTAATGTTAGCAGTTATCGATCACCTTACATGTTGACTCTATTTTTTGATGATCACTTACACAGTCATGTTCATTAAAGTGTTGCACAGCATCTGTGGTTTGCGAATATAAATGAATTACACAAAGTTCAAAAAAGTGTTGTATATACAAGTATTTTGAAAGTATTCATCTAGGTCTACCTAGTTCTTGATACAGTGTGAGCCTGCGTTTACTAATAACACAACCACCAATAAACCTACAACTATCGCTGTAGAACACATTTTTGACCACAACTCTACTTTGCACTTATAATATTGATTATGTGTTTATATACTGTGATACTAGAATTTGGTTTTGTTCTTTGTTACTGCCATCTCGACTCGTGTGTGTTCTTTCAAAATGATAATCCAAAGTAGTCGAACCTGAAGACCGACTGTGATTACTATTTCGGATGTCCTTCCCCATAAACCTCGTCTTCTTCTTCTTCGCGCTTCAGTTCATTGATGAAAATTTCCATGGGCTGGAATTGCCGTATGAAATCCAATTATTGTAAAAGTATTTTTCTACAACCACTACTAAAACTAGGCCCTTTAGCACTAGCTTGTTTCACTAAAAATGACGTTTTATAAATCAGCGTGTTAAAAGTGAAATCAGCTGTTTACTTTGAGCACATGTGTTATAAAGTAAACAGCTAGTGTTGAATTTAGAATTTCGAACTGAAAGTGAGGTTGTAAAGTTATTCTAGTTACTTCTTTTGTTCGAGGTAAAGTGTTTTTTAAATAATTAAAGCATTATGTAATGAATAAAGTAAAATGTGTACATTTATAATTACCTTTAATAACTAACTTTGACAGCTACCGGCTGCAGAAACATTCACCTGCGCGTCAAAGCCATCTCTTTACTATGACATAAATTATAACTGCCATAAAAGCAAGCCTTTGTTAAATTGACATTTATGGATTAATAACAGTAAATTTAAGACCGCGGAACAATATTGTGGGTAAACACGTGCATAAACGTCCACTTTTAGCACTTGTTGCACAAGTAGCTATTCTTTATTAGGATCTGGCGCTCTTCTAGGCCATCACCCTCTCCTGGTATTCAAAGGAGGAGCGCCCTTGGCACAGCTGAAAACTGGATCGCCACACACTTCTGCAGAAGTAGCACTGTGGGTTGTTCACACACCGACAACATTGCGTCCTAAACTTAAGTCGTTGCTGGTAGTAATATACTTTTGTTTGACTGCAAACCCCTACTTTTCAGTTGAGTTTTGATAATCGGAAAGTCGACAACGACAGCAGAATAATGCAAACAACCGCATCCCAATATCTCAATAAATAACGTAGGTAGTAGCATTTTAACATTTGACATTGCTCAAAGTTTGAATTTCTTTTCGATACCTTGCAGGTACCGCCGAAAGTAGCCAGCGGGCGCGTTGGAAAGGGCGTATGACAGAAAATTTTAAATAAAAAAGAACGACTCAAAAATCTCAAAAAACAACAAGGGTACCTCTGGTGAAGATGGAACTGAAGGTTGGGCGAACTGGGTTTTTCTTCCAAAAAGTTAAAAGTATATAAGGAAAACTTTTTTATACTATTCGATGAAACGCATTTCTACGGTGTTATTTTAAACAATCAAAAATTCCACATCTTTTGGTGCAAAACACCGTCAGCAGTGCTCCTGCAGACGGAGCTTTGCACATCGACAGGCGGGATTTCATACTAGAGGCGTCTTCTTACTCGGTGGTTTGCACCTGTACAAATCATTCTTCACATCTCGACAAGAGGGGCTTCGCTACCATAATTGTTGTAGACAGCACTTAAAGGTACTGTAGTGGATCGAGTCGTCTATGTTTAGGTTGTGAAAGCGACGATCAAAAGAATTATAAACAAGTGTATTATATTGGTTCTTGAAACAAAACGTGCTTTCTTGAGCTCTATATACCAAAAGGTATCATATCTTACAAGTGGTGACACGAGACGTGTGACATCCATCACCTGCTACCCCATCCCCTGGATTAGCCTGGTCATATGCTGTTCACTTCCTGGTCCTGGCCTGTCCACTCCAGCGCCAACACTCTGGAGTTCCCGTGAACTTCAACGACCTGAATCCAGTCTGCCCACTAAGCTGCCGTCCCCTAAAGAAATCCTGGTTCTATCCTGTTCACTCCAACTATCGTTCATCTTCAACCATCAGTGCAGCCGCAACCTAAGTTAAGTCATTCTTTTATTTTGCCAACAAAATGGAAAGTAAACTCACTTTTCCGCCTTTTATGCCACATGATGTCGCTCTTGTACTTGTTGACGGTTATTTTACACAGTTAGGCATAAATTATGAGGCCCAAAGTACAGCTTACTTTTGCTCAACTTGGCTCTTGAAGTGATTCCATTCAACAAAATTATCTGCGTATAACTCAAAAGTCCTCAAATAGTAGTTTCTTCAATAGACAATTGACGCAATTGACATCTTACAGTGCTCGCTCTAGGGCGCCTTCAAGGCAACCTCGTTTGTGCACATATCTCGCAAATGATGCTACCAAGTGCAATAAACTATATTCTTCCCCAAACAACGACAAATTATCTTCCAGTATTCCTAAAGCATTCACTTACACCACCCACAGTTCAATGCATATGGAGACACTATTATTAACTATCAGTATGACTAACATCGTTTAGTCTCGAACAAAGGTTAACATTCACAAACTTCGTGTAGCATTTACAATCCGTCCTTCTGCAAACTTGCACAGCCCTCTTCTGCTTCCGTCGTTCGCATATACATTTCCCATGTTGACCGTGCGTTCAGCGTCCGCAACCTACTCTAGTTTATCACACGCATTCATAGCCTGCATTGGTCTAGTGTGTGCAGCAGCCGCTCCGCGGACTGCTTCTGTTGCTCACACTTCCATGGCCTACGCTGGCCAGACACATGCACCGACTGTTTCCTTGCCTTGCATGTAGTACAAATATATCCATCACATCTTTCTTTGGTGTGTCAGATATTGGACCTGCATGCAAACGATGTATATTCACATGTAAATATGCATAGCCTTCTTCTAGCGCATTTATATTTCTCTTGTATGCAGCCAAATACATCCATGGGCATTTTTCATCGGTACATCTGCTATTGAATCTATATGCTACCCATGTTTTGCACTTTTGTTTATAGGCCACTTTCGCAGTTGCAACCGCAACCTGTTCTTGCTGCCCACGTGCATCCACAACCTACGCTGATCCGGCACGTGCAGCAAACCTTCGTGCTCTACAAAGGTCCAGCCAGTTAATAAGTGCGTACACAAGTGCATAAGCAAGCAGCGTATGTTTAGTGCAGCAGAGCCCTATAATAAGTCCCTCAGCTTTAGAAAAATAGAACCAAAGGGTCATCGGGGTTGCAGCCGACATCGAGGTGGATTCGCGAGCAGATTTGCGCCTAACTAACAGCAGGGGCCGCCAACGACATCCTGTCCACAGCATCGTGGGCATTCCAGCTCGGTGCAGGTAGCGCGAGATTTATTGCAGAAGCCATCTAAAGGTAATATTTGCCACCTAAAGTGTTAGGTTGGCGTCCCTGAGCATCACTTCCGGTTCGTGGCGTCACTAGAAGTGTTTTATTATATGACGCTCAGTACTTACGTTCAATTATTATCGCATAGCAACAGTGTTAGCTGTCTGGACATCAACAATTTAATTTAAAATTTGTGGCTGTTTATGTACTGTCAAGGCCAGGGAACTATCTTGAAATTAATGCCATTCCCATCACTTAGAAATACTACACTTGTAATACCCCATTAGTGCAATAGCGGGCATACTGATTGCGTACAAATAAATGAGTAATCAGACTTTTGAATTATTGTTTATAACAAATTAGTAGTAGTTTAAATTTTGGATGTAGCCACCTAACACTACAGATAGTCATTTTAATAATTATAAAGTTAAAATCAAAATATTAGACGGGAACTTTACTAAACTTCAGACAATTGAAGCCAATTTAGAGTAATTACTTATTAAATTCATAAAAAGGCCATTAATAGTATAACAATATATGTAAATATATATGTATATTGCGATGGTATTAGGCCCTACAAACTCAACTCTCATAGGATTGCCAAACTAATGGAAATTTCACTAAACCTCAGGATGAGGTATTTTATATAACTGCAAGGTTAAACTTTGAATTTAATAGATTGAATGCATTGGTAAAGAGATGCCAATTAATAGCAATATAATTAATTAAAGAACGGTTTCAGCAAAGCTCAATTCTCACAGGGATCTAAGTTGAATGTAAGATAAAATTTAAAATATGAGATTTGTGCAAAGTAATAGCCGAACTATTAATTACAAAATGGTTTGCAAAAGCAATAAATTGAAGTGAAAATTTCAAGGAAAGTTAAACAGTGAAATATTTGTCAGCGTTTTAAAAGAAAGGTAGGAAAAGCTAGATAAACTAATAAACGTTGCAACGAGCAGCTATGTAGGCTAGAATTAAGGCATTTGGTGGAAAATTGTAAGAATAAAAAAACCAGGGTTATAAAAAAATGAAGAAAAGGACACAGCAGATGAACTAAAAATTGTGGGGAAATCAGACAGGTGAAATCAAGGGACGCCTTAGTGAAGGAAGTACTCTCATAAAATTAATCAGTACAGTGACTTATGTGAACAGTTTAAAGCAAATTAACAAACGTGCAGTGACGCAAAGACTTGATTAACTTATTATAAATGTGGACCATAATATTAGAATAAGAATTTTCTACATAAGTTGTAGTTTTTAGGCAAAGTTAGATCTATAAGTAAGCATTTTGAACTTGATTCACATCCGTTTTTATTTAAGATTAAAACTAGCAATTGTTTATAGCGGATATGAGAGAACAATTGAATTAATTTAAGCATTGACATGTTGTAAAATGTACTGAACAAAACTAATTTTCATGTAATAAACAACTTATTTTAACAATAAAAATTATACCAGTCAATTCAGTGCAATTTTGTGGTCGTGTGGTGTTATTTGCATCAAAATCCAACACCTAAGGTTGTAAAGTTCTCCGAGCCCGAGTGACCATAACCTAACATCGGAAGCAGTCTATTTTTATATCTGCGTGGAGGCCTACAAGTTGAGACATCCCAAAGGGGAAGACTCCAGAGCAGCGAGCAGCTACGTGAGCACGTGTTCCAGGGATTCCAGCAGGATCCAGCCCATAGCAGTCCGACAACGAGACCCGGGAAGTTTATGCAAGTGTAGCAAGAGTCATACCCAAGGCAATACAAGCCATATTCATTGCTGTAAAATAAATCCAGCCCGCAAAGTAGCCCAACTCCATAATTTGGGGTTATGTGAGAGTTAGATCCGTAAACGACGCCAACTAAAACAATTGGTGCTTAGATGTGGGCCCTCTTTAACAAATGCTAGAAAAACAAATGATGTTAATGCCGCGAAACAGCTTCATTCAAATATTTACCGGTGGAACTGCGATAAATTTTCACTTGGTTTTTAAATTCACGATCGCGCTTTGCCAGCGGAAAACATTTTAATTTAACTTATGACCTACTTTCGAGTATTTGCTTGTGCGCAGTAGTACAAAGACGAAGTACAGAACCGTATTAAGTTAAATTAAGAATTATACATTCAGCGCAATTGAACCTAACCGAGAGAAAGAGTAAATGCTTTACCGAAATTTGAGCTAGCCATAATAGTTATCAATACTTGCAGATAAATAAAATATCAACAGGGCATATAAACATTTATTTCAACGAGTTAGTAAATTACAACTCCTTTTAATCGACTTAGAATTTTATAGGGTAAATAGAATATTTGCGAGGTGGTTCTTAATCATCTATTCAATTAATTATATTAAATTAAAAGAACATAACCCTCTCAATATTCTTCCATCCTCTCTGAGAACATTGGCCCCCCTATGTTCTTAGACGGCGATAGCGAATGTGCCTTAGCATTGATAAGTTTCGAAATCTACAATACTATTGCCAAGATTAGACATCCCAACGAACATTTCCGAGTTTTTATATAACCAACTCCATTCGGAAAAAGTATATATACCGAGACATTCTAATAACATTTAAAGGGTGTACAACTTAATTACTGCGATGTAGCCTGCATGGCAAAGTGCATAAGTATCTATTGGATAAATGAGTCTACACTAAAGGTTGAGAATGATATAAATTGAATTAGCCTGATGTTAACTACGGAACTGCAAACCACAGCTTGAAGTTTCCTCGCTCATTGACTCGAAGTTATCGTGTACTGTCGCACTTCATCCATGAACTGCTTTTACCTCAAATGAAGCAATAACAAGTTTTCAACTATGGTGAGCTTTTCTTATAATGACATATAACCGTACCTAAATATGATGACGTAGTTTATCTATGTGTAGTAGGTAGCAGTAAAAAATTGTAGGCTTCAAAATCTAATTACTTTACTTTCAGATCTACTTTACTCATTCGTTTTTCAGGCAGACAATTTGGAAAACCTCATTTATTATGAACCCTATATAAATCGAATAATCTTATAACTATTGATCCTTTGAAGGGCCATTTATCACAGGCACAGCCTGCATCATCTTTCTAATATGTTCAATATATTGAGCAGCAAATAATTTATGTCGAACTGTTTCTAACATTAGAAGCACACAATCAAAAGAATTTTTTTTTCAATAGATGCCAACTTAACCTCCAAACTGCTTCAATGGTATGCTATTTTTGTGTCTATTAATTATTGGTTCCTTGCTACTATTAGTTAAACCATAACTTAGGGGTTTATGATTAATACGACTATAACTAAATGCGATGCATTGTTTCGTCGTCGTCTACACCAATAAAGGTGCTTAAAATAATTTAGTGGCCTTATTATTATTCATGAGGTTGAAAAAACCAATGGGTCATTTACGGCACTCTAGTATTAAACGTTTAACAATTTTTAAATTTCAACCTTATCGCATAATTGCAATCGTTTACGTAATTAGGCACTTGAAAAGCGTGCCGTAGTGAAAGGTAGAGATATGTTCGAGAACTTGTAATCATAAAGTAACACATGGGGCAGCTGTATTAAATCCTTGCAAACACGAAAATTCTAATATTGGAATGTATGTAACATGTTTGTGTGACTACTGATAACGAACAAATTTATGAACGTTCATAATGCAACGAGGCAAGAGAGAGGTTTTCAGAAAAGCAAAATTAGCTATAATTTGTAGATTGCTAGGTACTAGCTATTCATCACGTTATGGTCTATACTGTATTCAGTAACAGCCGCCATGGCGATTTTTATTACCTCTAGGAAGTTTAGTCTAAGGAATTTAAAGTTAAAAAATATCTTTCTTTTACACGACAGCGCGACTGTATTTCGAAATTCTGTGATTTATTATTTTCTGTGGAGCGCTGCGACCAGGCTGCAAGAGTGTGTTCCTTTTCATATAAGACATTTGCTTGAAAGTGTATTATTAAATCTAATTACTGATGTGCTTCTGTTATAGGGTTGTTTGATGAGTTGGACAAGATGGTTTGAAATTCCCATGGTTTTGACTATATCCCGTACTGTCCAATGCCTTTTCCTGACGAAACGTAGGATTATAAGAATGGAACATGCAGAATAACCATGCAGAGCTCTAGCTAAGCGGGCGTGTTCTTGCCTCGCTGTGTGAATACCTGATCAACTAATAGGATATGGAAAAATCTGTTCGAGATGTGGTATCTAACATTGTTAAAGAAGAATGGATGCAGAAATTGATTAACGTAATAACCAAAACTGTAATGGAACGAATAAGTGCCGAACTTAAGCAGCAAGAAACAAAGATATTATATATCTTAGAAGATGAAGTGATTGATAGGAAAAAGGAAATTGCGATGTTGAATGGAAAAATCCAGAAACTCGAAAAAAATAGTGATAAGTCGGAATAGTACTCGAGGAGAAATAATCTACGAGTGTTTGGTGTCAAAGACGTCCAAGGTAAAAATGTCGAAGAAGCATGTTTGAATATAGAGCACGCAAGAATGAACTTTCATTGTAAAATTTGTTACAGATAAGTGGCGTAGCATGATTTTTAAAAATAAAAAACTGCCCAAAGATACTAAGATCTCAATTAAGAAAGACCTAACAAAAGGGCGACTGAATTTAATTAAACTAGCGTCTGAACAACTACCGTTTAGAAACGTGTGGTAGTACGATGGCAATATTTTTGTAAAGTATGGTGGAAACGTTAAAGTGGGTATGGTAGAAAGCGATCATGTAAATGTAATCGAAGGCGATGTAGGAATTTAATTTATGAACTTTTGTATCTGTAATTTATAATTGTTTAATTGTTACTTGTTTATATAATATAATAATTAATAATTGTTTCATGTACAGTCGTGTTCAAATAAATCTGGGACAGTGTTTTGATTCATATGTAGGTTGAGTTAAAAATTAGAGAATATCTCTATGCATTTCCTGCTTTCAGAAAACGTTATATTGAACTTTAACAGGTAAATGAAATCTGTAGCTCTTTCTAATAGCTGAAAATCCATAGAGATATTCTTGAATTCTTAACTCAACCTACATATGAAAAAAAAACATTGGCCCAGATTTATTGGAACACGACTGTACAATGTTACTTTACTATCAAAATTGCAGAGGGTTGCGGACGAAGCTATAGCAATTCTACAGGGTGTCCCCGAAAGGTCTGTACAAAATAATAACACATATTCCTGAAGCCAAAATAGGACAATTTAACCCTACTTACCTCTATTCAAAGTTGCTTCGTTTAGCCACTAGAGGTCTTCAAAAATGATTAGCTGTTAAATGTTCTTTTAAGTAAGTCGAAAAATCTTTGTTATATTTTATTCATTTTTTGGCCATGCTTAATTTCAAAAATTACAGGGCGTTTAAAAAGTTGGTCACAATAAATTATCCATCCATATTTTTGTAACCTCCCGGATAATCACTACCAATTTTTTTTTGTGGATAGCTACTTTAATTTATAAGCTATTTCCTTTCTTACAAAATTTTAGTTGGTAAACGGTTTAGCCACAAAAAATATTTTCTAAATCTCTACAAGCCTGAATCAGTAATTGTAACTTAACACTAAAGTACGTTTTTTCTATAATAACTGTCAAAGTGTTACAATGTTGGTAGATATGTGATTAAAACGCTAGGAAATTTTTATACCTCGTGTTGGTAGAACTTTTTCAAAATTATTTGAACTTGAAAGATTACTTACCGTTTTGCTGAAATTTATTGTAATTTGCATTCATCACTTCCTGGCACCTCTTGCTCAAGAGGCTGAAATAAATATTTGCTACACACTTCGACAATCACAAACTAGTGAGTGTGTATTTTAAATGAGTCTATTTTCATTATTATTTACAAAAACGCATTATAAATCCTATGTGAAGCAACCTCAGTCTCGCAAGAATTCTAATATGGCCTCCACCATATAACCATAACAGTCGATGTCTAAGGCACATGGTACTCCGCATGCCTAGACCTCGTCCATAACAAACGATAACAACTTGAAATATTGGTACTGCAATTTTGTATTGATATTAAAGTCGGTCTCCATGTCAATTACCGCTACCCAGGGCAACGCAAGTAGATATTTTTTTGTTTGTAAACTGTACGTACTTGAATGTATAACACTTTCCACAATATCAAATACAAACTTCGTATACATGAATGTTAGAAACTTACCTCGAAAATATGGATTAAAAGAACTGACTGTGCAACAAATTAACATAGAATCAATAACGTATTATTACATCGCCAAATTCTTTCCTCGCGATTTTAATAATCCTAGCATGTGATACTTTTAAACAACTTTGAATCTGCTAATTGAAATATAAACTCTAGAATATACTTGCGTTCTTATCGAGAGACGGGTGAACTGAAATTAAGAACAGTAAAAATATTATAATATTTTCCACAATAATTGTAATAAAGATAAAAGATCTTTAAAGCTCATACGCGTGTTTTATAAGGGTCACAAACATCTGTTGGAATTTGTAGAGCGAAAAATGGTTTTTGAAGGAGCCTTATGAATATTCAAGAGTACCTGCTGGTTTAGTATGTGTGTGGCAGATTTGTTTAAACAAATATTATGCAGGTAACATGCTGTTAAACATTAGTACTGCTGAAACGCAATAGCCGAAGATATTAAATCGTTTTTTCCTAGTTCAAATCATAAGTAGGTCCAAACCGCATAATTTATACATAAAATGTAAGTAAAATACTTTCAACAGTTAATTAACGTATTATGGTCCTTATCAGTTACCTATATATTTATGTACACAGACTAACTATAAGATAACTAAAGTGTAACGGAAGTCGAAAAGAAACTAGAAAGGAGGGTCTGTGCTTTGAGCTACCCTCCATCTCGACCTTTAGAGAATTGTCATTATAAGACTGACTCAAATCTTATATGTATATACTTATATAGTTTAGTGTGTCATTATTTCTTATGTTTTATAAAAGCGCCATCTTAATTAAACAGAAAATGTTTTTAGTAGGTTTCACTTATTAACTTATAGACTGCGAACGTATTAAATACACGCAGCGATAACGTTATAGAGTAATAACTCGCATGAGTTCTAAGTTTTTTTTAGTATTTTGCTTCGACCCCTCTAAATTTGTTTCTTTAGGTATAAAGAAGAACTGTAAATTTCATTCAAATCGAATAATGTTAAACCATTCCGACTTCCACGTAAAGTTTGACTGATACACCAAATTGAAAAATTGCTCTATTTCATCAGCTATAATCACGTAATTTATTTCTGAATAAGTAATTTTTGTGTTTAAATGATTCTTCTTGCTCAAAAAAATAATTCAGATGTTAACACAGCTGTTGAATGGACATTTAGGCCTATTTTAAAATAATAATATATAATTTTTTTATTAATGTTTGTAATTTGCCTCTGGTACCCTTTTCGATAGTCTGCAATTGCCTATAAAAAAGAAAACAAAACATAGTGTCAAATTGTTAAAAAATATTTTATAGATTTATGGGCACCGGAAATATAGTAGATTATGCAATGAGGGAGAGAAATTGCACTGAAGCAAAATAGCATTCTCTCCGAGTTGCATATACTATTTTTTTCACTTTGCAGGAAGATTTAAAACGAAAAAACTGCAAATTTTAAACGTCATTTATGACATTTTAGTTACAATTATTTTAAAATTAGTAGCCTATGGTAAATTTTAAAGTTGGTGGCACCTGTAAGTCATTATGAGAAGAGCTCAGAATTATGTCAAATTTGAGGTTAGCAGGTTAGGTTTTGCGTTAGTTTGTGTCAAAACTGACGCAAAACCTAACCTGATAACCTCGAATTTGACATAATTGTTGTGTCACTCATAATGTAAACTACCTATTGAAATTTTTGTCTTATTTAGTCGCTAGGGAGTAAATGTTTTACTTCTGTCACTATTTTGATGCTATAGAAACCGACTTCTACTACCGGTCGTGGAAAAAATATGTTTGCTGCTCAATACTTTTTGTTACGCTGTCATTGTAATCTATCAGAAGTTTTACTCCTCCCTCGGAGGTATCATTTGTAACCTTCAAATTTTTACAACTTTTTCTCCTTGTATAAACTCAAGACAACTTTTCCATTTAACCTGTGGTCGATTCACAAAGTTGGTAGAAACTAAAAACCTGGTAAAGATATGTCTGGACTTTCCACTTATCACTTGGATTAGAATGTCACTGTCTTCATCCTGTAGAAACTCGAGCACATCTTTCGCTCTTAAAATAAATTTCTTGGGCACCTCATTAACATCATCCTCTTTATCCCCATCACCGTCTCTTCCATCTTGATCATGATAGTCCAAACCATCATCTTTGTCATCTTGATCTTCCTCATTGATAATTTTTTTACATATTTTTTCCTTCGTCTCGTTAAATACATCGTCGTCATAGAGAGATAAAGGAATACATTCATCTTTTAAATAATATAAATGGTTTACTAGTTTCTTCCCCGTTATTTCAGCAAACTCTTTAATTGGGTAATTGTATAAGCCCCTGAAACATTTCAAATCTGCTAATAACGCTTTTTCTGCCCGATGAGCCATAAACCAACACTGGCAATAACATTTCACTATGAAAGCATTAACATTGTTTTCCAAAAAGATATATCTTTATAAAATAGATCCCTTTGGCCATCCATCGAACATGATGGCAAGCCCCAAGTTGCTTAAATACAACAGACAAAATTATTTTGATATCCTAAAAATAATCATATGAGTTCAAGAAACTCTTTGTAATAATTTCTTGGCCATTTTTGATCCAACATTTTTACACAAAAATTAAGTATTGAATCGGTGTTTTGCATTTTCCCCTAAAATTCTTTTTAAAATGCCGCAACAACTTTTATTATCAGTTTTTATTTTAGTGTTCTTTAAATCGTTGAAATAAAACAATATTAGGACCCGGGAATGACACGAAATTTTTAAATACAGTTGCTAAAATTACTTCAGCTATAAAGTGTCGGCAGCTCAAAAATAATATATCTTTATTCATGTTTCTTTCGAGTAACGTACCAGCGTCATTCCACCTGCCTGTATTGGAAACAGTTGTATGAAAAGAAAATACTTGAACTTTTTCGATGAGATCCCACTCAATTTCGTACACGGCAGAACTGATCTCTGCACCAGTAGAAGAAATAAGTTCAGGAATTCCCAATAATCTTTCAGCATTCGTTGCCGAAGCAATGACCGCCAATTTTTTTACTTTTTTGTCACCAGCAGAACACTTCGGTAACATTTTTCCATACCAGTGAAGTGTTATACACTTTAATCACTGTCCAAAAATCAGTTTCTCACTGTCTGAAAACTGCCGAATCTTTGGATTCATTTTTCTGGAGGTCTCGCCACGTCTAGTACAATTTTTTATGTTTGCTAGAATTTTATCAGAATTTTGCGTCGGTATCCTGTGTTTTTTCCAAAACAAAATGATTTCTTCAGCAATGAGTTTAATACTGATAGATAAGTCGTAGGTTTACATTGCAGAATGTTAACTGTGTGGCAGGCATTCGTTGCATGCATAGTTCTATGTTGTCATACAAATATACACTGTAAAACTTCAAGCTTAAGTCGGCACGGGGCAATATTATCTGGCCTAGCTGAAATTTTCAGAAGCCTTTTTTACATCTAAAGGAAAGAATTTAGGGGAAGTCCTTAATAAATTTTAATTTTTGAAAAATAAGTACCTAGCACCTACTGGGCATACAGGAGCATTTTGGTATACCGTGCCCTCCAGACTCTAACGAAGCGACCTCTCATATACTGATACATTTTTCTATTTAAAGGAATATCCTCCTTATGAAAAAAATCTTTTGAATTTTTGGAATACTTAAGAGTACACAACTTTGTTAAACCTAGGATTTTTTTTTGTTGAATAACTAGTAACAGTTTCTTTCCTACCGTTCTTTGAAGATGTTCCCACTTATACAGCTCAAACTGTAGACCGCTTTATCAAAAGCCCCAAAGGAAGGCATGAGCCCGTGTCGCGAGTAGATGTGTGTCGAGCTATGTGCAGCTACAATATTGATATTTAGTTCGCTTTATTTGGTTATTAAAATATATAAACGTGTCTTATTAATATCCAAGCTGTGTGAGTAAAAATTGCTACAAGAAATTCTCAACAAAAGCGATATTCAGTGAGCATTTAAAGGAGCTGTTCCAAAAAGATGATTTTGTTAACAACATTGTAAAAAATTTATCAAATGCACTCCTGCAAAAATTAGAGGAAACAATTGATTCAATAAAAGTTGAAATGGAAGACCTTCGTAAGTTTAATACTGAAGTAGCAAATGAAAATGAATTATTGAAGTGTGAGATATCGAAACAAAAACTCATCCTTGATCAACATGAGCAGTATAGCTGAAGGAATTGTGTTCGCATATTTGGGATATCGGAAGATCTATCAGAAGATCCTGATAAAAAAGTGTTATCTGTATTTAACAATAAAATGAAACTGAATATTTCCAAATCTGACCTAGACCCTACACCTCGGGTTGGTGTGGTTAAGTCCGATAAAACTGATTCGAAAAGAAAATCCAGACCTCGGCCTATCATTGTCAAGTTCGTTAGCTATCAAAACCGCAATATGGTGTTTACCAACAAGAAGCTGCTAAAGTGAACAGGAGTCATCATACGTGAAGACCTTACCAAAAATATGTTTCTGCTACTACAAGAAGCTGTAAAGAAATTTGGGGCTACAAATGTCTGGTCATCCGATGGTCGTATTATTGTATTGAAGAAAAACAAGAGATGCGTAGTCACAATAGACGAACCAAATAAAATACTACTGTAATATTATTATTTCTATCTATTTTCTTTTCTGTACAGAAGCTGGATTAGTTAAATAAGACTGTTTAGCGTGCTTTTCACAAAATTCTAAGTTCTATTTTAGAGAAAAGTTATTTTGGTTTTAACTTTTTTACCTAAAATTTATTAACGTGTCCCCTATTAATAAAAATGTAATTGTTTTATTTTATTAATCTTGTTTAAGGAAATGAAGATAGCGCACTTGAACGTTCGCTCGCTGCTGAGTAGCTTCAATTCGTTTAAGAATCACATTCTTGAGCAAAATTATAATGTATTGGCGGTGACGGAGACCTGGCTGAACAGTGACTTACCAAATCAAGTAATCAAAATCGATGGCTACAATTTCGTGAGAAACCATCAATTGTCAAGGGGTTGTGGAGTAGGTATATATATATATACAGTGTGGTCCATTAAGTGTGCAACAAATGGGACATTTTTTTATTAGTTGTAAAACCGAAATTTAAATACCGCCAAAAGTTAGTGCATGTTCGATAACTATATCAGATGCCCTTAGAATGGCTTCAAGTCAAACAATATACAGGGCAGGACAAAAAAGATGTAATTCGTTCAAGAATAAAGTTACCTTATTTCAAAAAATATAGCAAAATTTTATTGAGAAAAGTTGTTTAGAATCAAAAGTTATGCTCAAATACACAGTCACGGCCTCCTATTCGAATTTTGATTCTTTTTCTTGTAAAATTTTGTATCATCCTCGTATGATACATATTTTTATTATTCTGATTTTATTTTAAAAAATTGTAATAGGAGATTAGTTAAGTCAATTTGGTGTTAAAGTTTGCATGATTAATATTATATTAAATAAAAATCATTAAGTCGTAATTAGTTTAATAAATAAGCAAAAAAACGTTTCGCACAATTAAATTGGCTTCATCAGTTTATGATAATAAGAGCATTATGTTGAAATGGTTAAATGGAAAATTACAATTCTGAAAAGTTAAAGAATAGGTTAGCGAACTACAATAAAATTCCCTTAAAAATGTGTACTTACGGTTTAATTAATTTTTGTAGAACATAACTATAATCATTACGACTTTTTTATATTTTTTATAATACTGGAACAAATCGAAACAAAAATCCTTGAACAAAACAACGATTTTTCTCTTTATTTAAGATATGTTGATGATATCATAATGGCATCTGACTCTATTAACAAACAAAATTTCCTTAATCTTTTTAATAACGTACATCCAAGACTTAAATTTACAATAGAAAATGAAAATAAAAATGCGTCTATTAACTTTTTGGATTTAACCTTATACAGACAAGCAAATGGTAATATTTTAACAAATTGGTATCGTAAAGATATAAAAACAAACCGATATTTAAATTTTAATTCAAACACTTCAATTAAATATAAAACAAGCGTAATTAACAACTTAGTAGACAGAGCTATCAAGCTCTCTTCTTCACAATTTCATAAACAAAACTTAGAAATAATAACAAATATACTATGTATAAATGATTATCCTTTAGATTTTATTAAAAAGAAAATTAATATACGTATCAATAAAATAAAAAACATTAACAAATTCAATCAACCAATAGAATTACAACCTAATTGTTTAGGCAATGAATTTAACAATTCATTTATAGCAACACAAGATAAATACATTTCAATCCCATACATTCCCAAGCTTGCTGAAAAAATCAAAAAAGAACTTAACAAATATCATTTCAAAATTGCATATAATAACAACAATACTTTAGGTAAAATGTTTTTTACAAACCTTAAGGATAAAACCCAAATAAACATGCAATCTGAAGTTGTGTATCAGATTGATTGTAGCAACTGTACCTCCACTTATATCGGTCAAACAAAACAGCTACTGAAAAACAGATTAATGCAACACAAATACTCAATAAAAGTTAATAGAGTTTCACCATCTAACCAAAAAACAGCATTAACAGACCATGCCAACGAAAACTATCAAAATTTTAATTTTAACAAACCAGCAATCTTACATAGAGAGAACAATCTAAAAAAGAGATTATGCTTGGAAATGATTGAAATACAAAAAAGTCCAACAGCAATTAATTATAGAACTGATATTGACAATCTAAGTTCTATTTATCACAATTTATTCAAATAAAATATCTAAAATTTCACATTTCTTAAATAATATGTTTTGCTTGGCTAATATCGCCTTATAATAACAATTTTCAAATTTCACTTAATACAACCCTGCAATAATTGAACGAATGCATGTCCAGTTTTAAACCTCTGCGCACTTACTGATAAATTGCAAATATTGTATGTAACCTTGCAGTTTTATCTAATAATTTAGACTTCTTGCTTGCTTCGAAATGAAAGCCAGTAAAATATTAATTAAAATAATTTATAACAGTTATTTATTTAAAATGTAAATTTAATCATTTAACTCCTTACTTTAATAGTATTATAAAAAATATAAAAAAGTCGTAATGATTATAGTTATGTTCTACAAAAATTAATTAAACCGTAAGTACACATTTTTAAGGGAATTTTATTGTAGTTCGCTAACCTATTCTTTAACTTTTCAGAATTGTAATTTTCCATTTAACCATTTCAACATAATGCTCTTATTATCATAAACTGATGAAGCCAATTTAATTGTGCGAAACGTTTTTTTGCTTATTTATTAAACTATTTACGACTTAATGATTTTTATTTAATATAATATTAATCATGCAAACTTTAACACCAAATTGACTTAACTAATCTCCTATTACAATTTTTTAAAATTCAATTCAAAAAGTCAAAATTTAACTTATTAATTCTGATTTTATTAAGAGTTTTTCATATGTAAATTATTATTAGTAAAGCATTTGCTTTGTTAAAAAGAATATTTGCGAAATTCTAAAGTTCTGTTAAATATCGTTGCAACAAACATGAAGTGGACGCTTACCTAAAAAAATATAAATCCAAGTAAATTTTACAAATACGCTTCAAGTTGCTAAAAGTTATTTAAAAGGGATGTGGTTGTGGCTACTTTAAATACATATAAAATAAAAATAATAAAAATATGTATCATACGGGGGAAATACAAAATTTTCCAAAAAAGAATCAAAATTCGAATAGGAGGCCGTGACTTTGTATTTGAGCATAACTTTTAATTCTAAACAACTTTTCTTAATAAAATTTTGCTATATTTTTTTAAATAAGGTAACTTTGTTCTTGAACGAATTTCATATTTTTTGTCCTGCCCTGTATATTGTTTGACGTGAAGCCATTCTAAGGGCATCTGATATGGTTATCAAACATGCACTAACTTTTGGCAATATTTAAATTTCGATTGTACAACTAATAAAAAAATTTCCCATTTGTTGCACACTTAATGGACCACACTGTATATCTATATATATATAAAGTAATTTTAAATTTAATGTAGTCACACTAAATTTTGAAGTTGAACAATTGTGGTTAAGTATAAGTATTAGCAAAAAGTGTAATATACTTTTCGGAAACATTTACAGGCCTCCTAAATCTAACCTATTGCAATTTATTGATAATTTTGATAATATTATTTCTTCTATTTTACGTATTTCAAAAAACGTTATATGTGTGGGCGACTTCAATGTCAATATGGTAGACTGCGACAGCTCAGGGATTGACCAACTGAATGCCTGCCTAAATGGCTTGGACAATTAATGCAAGTACCTACGCGTTATACTTCTCTTTTAGATTTGATTATTACCAATATTTCAGAATTAATAAAGGAAGTTAAAGTTGTAAATGTACCTGAAACTTCCGATAATGACATTATCTCGTGTAAACTAGTAACTGATCGCCTCAATACCAAGCCTCAAATTAAAACAAAGACATTATAAAAATTTTAATTATCGGGAATTTAATAATATAGAGCCATATATGATTATGATAACATTGACGATACGCTTGAATTCCTAAATACACATTTAAATATATTGCTTGATTTGAAACAAGTGAAACAAGCTAAATTTACTAAACAATATGTTCCCTGGCTCACTGATGCCATAAAACATCTGATGACTTTACGTGATAGAGCGCTAAGGAGGTATATACTTTCTAAAAATATTAACCATTTTCAGTATTACAAACAGTTACGCAATTTAACTACCAGCATAATTAGAAGAGAGAAGAAAACATATTATAAATAAATTTCAATCTAATGATTTAAAAGCATTTTGGCGAGAACATAAAAATTTTGATATAGTTAAAGATAACAAAAGCAATAAAGAACTACCTCTACATTTGAGTGATCCAAATACCATTAATCAGTACTTTATAAACTCAATTCTAAAAGTTACCTCTACGGTAGAAATGATCGATTTTTATAATAGTAACGTTAAGACCAATTAGCATCCTTCCTACATTGTCGAAGGTCTTGGAGAAAGCCATGGCATTTCAACTGAGTGAGCATTTGAACAATTGCAAAATTCTTCCTAATACCCTATCCGGCTTTAGAACTGGTTACAGTTGCTCAACGGCTCTTTTAGATATAGTTGATGATATTGTAAAAGCAGCTGACGATGAAAAATTGACAGTGCTGGTGCTTCTCAACTTCTCCAAATCCTTCGACACTTTAAACCATGATATTCTAATTGCTATGCTACATTACATTGGCCTCAAAGAGGATGAAATCAAACTATTTGAAAAATAAAAAACAGATCTCAAAGGGTTATAGTAGCAAATCAAACGTCTGATGTTGTAGAAGTCACGTGTGGCGTTCCACAGAGGTCTATCCTGGGTCCCATCCTATTTACTATCTACACTTCGACGTTTTCCACATACTTAAAATACTCCAATTGTCATTCGTATGCCGATGACGCACAAATTTATATGGTCTTCAAACTAGAAGAACGTGTTAACGCTTGTAGAAACTTGAATTCTGATTTAGATAAACTCTTTAAAATATCGAATACGCACTGTTTACAACTTAATCCTCTAAAATCCAATGTTATTATGTTTGGTAACAAAAAACAACGAGCAAAATGCATTACTGAGTTTCCTGTCAAAATAAATGATATCGCAATACCATTTCAAAATGTAGTAAAAAGTCTCGGACTTCAGATAAGACTATAAATTACGTTTTAAAGAACATATTAGCCGATGTTTGCAGCACGCTATTTGTAATCCTAAGACAATATTTAGCAACAGACATTTCCTGGATATAAAAATGACTATTCAATTCACCTGTCATCTGTCAAAAAGTAACCAATGAAAATCCAGAATTCTGACGTTTCTTGACTAATCAAAAAAATATCAGTGGATATATCTTCCTAGAAGCTATTCAAGTGACTATTTTTAACAAATGCTATTTTTATTAGAAAAAGTCAATATTAGTGTTCTGTTACTATAGAAATTGCGTAGTTTGTTGCTAGATTTACTGAAAACTAATTTGAATAAGTAGTTTGGTTCACTAAATAGTTCCTCGAATACCATTCTTAGTAAAAGTTAAGTAGATTATTTTTGCGGTGGTATCACTACTCATGTCCATTGCGCTTTGGATTAGGACTCGTGCTATCGCACTCGTCCTAATCGTACCAAAGCGCAATGGACATTCTTGACACCACCGCAAAAATAGTCGACATAACTTTGACTACTCATGGTATTATAAGTGAAAATAAATTTATGTAACTCGCTGGTGCTGTCTCAGTTTGACTACTGTGATGTTGTATATGGTCCCTGCTTGGATGTTTTTGACATCAATAAAATACAAAGAATGCAGAATTCTTGTTTAAGATTAGTTTATGGAATACGTAAATATGAAAGAATATCACACAAATTAAAAGATGTAGATCGGCTGAATATGAGTAATAGAAGGTACTTGCATTGTGCTTGTCTCTATCGTAAAATAGTAATATTAAAAACTCGACCGTATTTGCATAAAAAATTATTATATCTCACTGAGATACATAATATAAATCTTCGACACAGGGGCCTGCTCACGGTACCATCACACCGAAAACAGATTTTCAAGCGGTCTTATTCATACTGTGCAGTTAAATGCATCAACAACATTCTTTTTCATATTTTCAGTATTATCATATTATCTACTTTTAGGAAAAACATAAAGTAGTTGCTTACCAGTGGGCAGGGCAGGTGAGTTACTGTCATAACAAAATACAAAAGTTGTACCATTTGTTGTATCATTCTATTCCGAGCGCTCGAACGAGTAAGACGCGTGGTACGAGTGCGGAGTGTGATTGCTAACGCATACGATTATTTATATATGTTTTATAGTGATATAAAAATGAAAAAGTGTAGTAGCTGTAAAGAAGATTTGCCGCCAGAAAACGATTTTGTAACATGCAAGAGTTGCAAGAGGATAATGCACTACGTGTGTGCCAATATTAGAGAAACCTCTTGGCGTAAACTTTCTGAAGAAGGGAAAAATGCTTGGAAATGCGGTATCTGTAAGCGACCAGATGGGGAAGGAAAAAGCCAACAAACTGACATCGAAGAAAAGGACGAAGAAAAAGATATCAACCCGAAGCTACTCGCTGCAATCGCAGAAATTGTTAAAAATGTTGTTAAGCAGGAAAATCAAGAATTAATAAACAAAATCAATGATTTCCAAAATGCAATTGATTTCTACTCGGCAAAGTTAGATGAGTTTACAAAGAATTTGAAAGATATACAAGCGGAAAATAAAGAACTGGGGAAAAAATATGAGAACTTAGAAGTAAAATATAATAAACTGGAAAAAGAAATGATGGAAACTACTGTAAAATTAGAAGAGGATAGGCAATACGCAAAAAATCACAATGTGCAAATAGATGGGATCCCAGAAGTTGCAGGTGAAAACATACAGGAGATAATAGTTACATTGGGAAAAAGCATCGGCTCGGAAATTCAAAAACATGATCTGCAAGCTGCACACCGGGTAAAATCCTCTAATCCCTCCAAAAAACCAATAGTAGCGCAGTTCTCCAATAGAATAACTCGTGACGACTTTTTGAGTAAGGCTAAGAGCAGGAAACCAAATACATCTGTGTTATATAATGACATCGTACCCCAGCCAATCTATGTTAACGAACACATGACTACGTATTACAGAAATTTATTTTACGAAGCAAGAAATAAAAAGGTGGGTGATATTAAACTGTTCAAATTCGTGTGGTTTAAAAATGGCAAGTTGTTTGTGCGCAAAGATAATACATCGTCTGTGATACGAGTAACAGGTATGTCAGACATCACGGTGTAAAAAGTTTTTAAGTAATACATAGTTCAAACCTTTGTCTATTGATATGGCTAAGAACTTGCAAGATATAAGTGTCCAGGAAATCAGTTCGATACGCTTGGAAAATGCTAACAGTTGTAATATTAAGTTAGATAACAATTCAGGTTTAAAAATTTGTCATACAAATATTCGTAGCCTTAATAAAAATTTCGATCAATTGCAAGTGTGGCTAAACCAATTTTCTTTTTTGGAGTTCCGAGTGATCGTGGGTAGCGAGTGGACGTGGTTTTGTGCCTCTGCGACGGGTGCCTATTTCGCTGTTTACCGCAAACGCAAGTACACACACCTTTTCGATACCTACCTAACAATTCCTTCCTATATAGAGCGATAAGTTAACTACCTATCATACGGTCGTGACCTGCAGGTCATGCACCAAAATCAGTATGGACGGGATTGCAGTTAATGCACCTGCAACCGATATGAACAGATTTATCGAACAAAGTGGGGTTTCCAGCCACAGAAACTCCGCTACCTCTCAAATATTAATTAACCCCATCGTGTCTCACCCTCAGCCAAACAGGATGCAAAATTTTGCAAAAGCTGTTAAAGATGTAACGCCATTTAGATACCCAAAAAAGGACCAGGCGGTAGTTATGAATGCAGTCGATGGAATTAGCATAAAAGATTATATCTATGCTGTTGGCAAACTTGTCAATCCAAAAAATATACTTGCTGCTTCTAGGCTATCAAATAACAGAATTTGCATTTATCTTACGAATAAGGACATAGTTGATAATATTATTGACAACAATCCAAGAATAAAAATAAATGACGGAAATGTAGAGATACGTCGACTTATAAACCCAGCAAAAAAAGTCATCATATCTAACGTGAGTCCAATTATCCCCAATGAAATTCTAGAACGAACCCTTACCGACGTAGGAGTAAAATTAGTATCCCCAATATATTTTATCAGAGCTGGATTAGGTGATAGTGAATATGCTCATATTGTAAGCTTTCGCAGATATGTTTTTATTGCACCAAATGAAAATCAGACCCTACCGAATTCCTTAATAATATCATTTGAACACGATCAGTATAGGATATATATTCAAGAAGACGATAACAAATGTTACAAATGTCACCAAGCAGGACACCCAGCATCAGCATGCCCCAATCTCAAAGACAAAGAAACACCAAATATACCACCTCGTCAGGTTACATCAGAATGTACAAATCTTATGGATGCTGAAATACAAGAATTATGTAGTTCACAAAATAATGAAACAACATACCCGATACCTATAAACAAAGGAAACAAGAGACTGTTACATTCAACTAGCAATGACACAGCTAATAAGACCGAAGATGAGCCCGATAGCGATACAAATAGTTTTTCACATGAAACTCCTCCTACACCAAAAACAGGAAATAAAAATAAAAAGAAGAAAAAAACACCCTCAAAAATACAAACAAATGCAGAAGACGATAGCTCTACAAATCAACCCTCCTTAGATGAACAATTAGAACCCTTAAAGGATCTACTAAGTGCACACCCCGACAGGTACGAAATATCATTCAAAGATCTAAAACTGTTTATAAAAGAAATATACTCAGCACCTGACCCGTTAGCAGTAACAAAAAAATATACTAAAGATGTAGACCTCCTATTAAGAAGTTTAAAGGATATGTACGCTTCGCTTAAACATAGAAAAATAAAGTATCGATTCACGCGAATAATGTCAAATATAAATAAACAGCTACTACAAACAAACACTGATATGTCTGATGCACCATCAGACTATAATAATTCACAATTATCTACCTAAATGTTCAAAATAATTCAGTTTAATTGTAATGGTTTTTACACAAGACTCAACGACATTCAACTTCTCCTATCTGAGAACAATCCTGACGTTCTATGTCTACAGGAAACGCATTTCAAAAACAATCAGAATCCATATCTCAAGGGCTATCAAGGTTTCCATTATTGTAGGCAACGAAATCACGCAAGTGGAGGAGTCAGTATCTTTATTAAGACAGACCTTCACGCTGCAGAATTACAATTAAATACAGAACTGGAAGCAATTGCCATTGAAATATATACTCCACAGAAACTAACAATCAGTAATATATACGTACCTCCAAATTATGAACTAAACACAGACAATCTATCAACAGTAATAGATAATCTCCCAACACCTTATATAATTGTAGGCGATTTCAATGCTCACGACTATCTGTGGGGAAGTTACAAAACAAATGCTAATGGAAAGAAGATCAAGAAAATTCTGGAAGCTGACCACTTAACACTCTTAAACGATGGTTCCTTTACCCGCATTGATGAAAGAACACAAACTTTTTCGGCAATTGATCTAACAATCTGTCATACTAAAATAAAAACTGCAATCAATTGGTTACCCTTGCCATACCCATATGGTAGTGATCATCTACCTATATTAACAGAAATTAAGTATAACACGAGAAATCAACCTCAGCCAACATATGGACCTAAATGGGATTTTAAAAAAGCAAACTGGGCACTCTTCGCCGAAATTTTTAAACATAACAACCTATCTTTCTCTATACACAACGACATCGATACCAATACTGAAATGATAACATGTCAAATATTTGAAGCTGCTCAAAAATCGATACCAACCAAAGAATCAAGAGTCAACAAATATACAATTCCATGGTGGAACCAGCAATGCAAGGTAGCTATTAAAGAGAAGAAGAAGGCCTTCAACTTGTACCTCAGAAACAAATCGCTAGACAATCTAATAGCTTTCAAAAAAGCTAGAGCAAAAGCTAGAAGAATTATTAAAGAAAGCAAAGCAACAACTTGGGCTAAATACATAAGCTCAATTAATCATATGACTACCAATAAAGAATTATGGAACAGAATTAAACAGGTTAAAGGAAATAACAATGCGTTTCATATACCAGCTCTAAATATAAATAATAGCATAGTTACTTCGACACCTGAA
Source organism: Agriotes lineatus (assembly GCA_940337035.1). Taxonomy (NCBI): domain Eukaryota; kingdom Metazoa; phylum Arthropoda; class Insecta; order Coleoptera; family Elateridae; genus Agriotes; species Agriotes lineatus. The sequence continues at coordinate 40,209,974 of OW679194.1, forward strand.
ATAGCAGAAAGGTTTAGTAAATTCTACTATAATGTATCCAGTAATAACAGTTATTCAAATGCTTTTTTAGAACTAAAGTCAAGAAAGGAGAGTGAATTAAATAACAGTGTTCTATCCTCTACTTCATCCTCGGACAACAGCGAAGATTTTAACATCACCTTTACCTTACCTGAATTGGAACATGCACTAAAAAATTGTAAAGATAGTAGTCCTGGTCCTGATCAGATTCATTTTCTAATGATAAAGCATTTACCACAATCTGCAAAAATTTCGCTACTAAATTTCTATAATCATCTTTGGAATACTGAAACTTTCCCAAGAAGTTGGCGAAATGCAATGGTAGTCCCTATACTAAAACCAGGGAAACAGAAAACTGAATGCTCTAGTTACAGGCCCATAAGCATGACTAACGTATTGTGCAAGTTATTAGAAAAAATGGTTAATAAACGCTTAATGTGGTGCATAGAGAAGGAGGACATGCTAAACATAACACAAAGTGGGTTCAGAAATAGCAGATGTACTTACGATAACTTAGCTAAACTAGAGAACGATATAAGGAATGCTTTCCTTAATGGACATCATCTGATCGCCATCTTCTGTGATATAGAAAAGGCATACGATAAGGTGTGGAAACTTCAAATCATAAAAACATTGATCGATTGGGGGTTTAAAGGTCATATGTTACATTTTATTAAAAATTTTCTAACACATAGAACATTCTCTGTCAAAATAAATGAAGTTATGTCTCAAGTTCGAAGTCAAGACAATGGAATTCCACAAGGATCGGTTTTAAGTGTAAGCCTTTTCTTGATAGCCATTAACAGTATAACTGAAGGAATGAACAACTATATAAAAACAATTTTATATGCTGATGACTTAATCATTTACTGTTCAAATTCAAACCTAGAACAAACTAGGAACAATCTCCAAAATGCTTTAAATACTTTACAAATATGGAGCAACTCAAACGGTCTGAAAGTAAGCAATGAAAAAACTAAATGCATTCATTTCACAAGAAAACGAAACCAAACTGATCCTGTGCTATATCTAGATTCAATACAGTTAAACTTTGTGTCTGAAATAAAATGTCTAGGCATGATATTAGACAAAAGGTTGACATGGATTCCTCACATAAAGTATATAAAGAGTGCGTGTCAAAAATCCATTGACGTATTAAAAGTAATTTCGCACCAAGAATGGGGAGGAAATCAAAGCGTGTTACTCCAAATCTTTAAAGCGACCATAGAATCTAAACTAAACTATGGAAGTTTTTTGTACTCAAATGCAACCACAACTATATTGAAAAGTCTGGATGCGGTTTACAATAATGGATTGAGACTAGTCACTGGTGCTCACAGAACCAGCCCACTGCTTAGTTTATACAGTACCACAGGAGAATTACCACCATCTTATAAAAGAAATCTACAACTACTAAATTACACAGCAGCAGTGAAAAGTAACCCACAGCACATAAATCATAATGATGTTCTACATCCACATTACCAAAACCTGTACAGTCTTAACATCCAAAAAACTCCTCCCTATACTATCCGAGCTAAGCTTTACCTGGACCATTTAAATCCCATCAACTATCGTCTCTCGCATGGGAAATCATCTATAGCTCCTTGGCTTACATATCCCGTCCCAGTAAATTGGCACCTAACGCAATACCCAAAAGATAGTACACCTACCTCCATCTACAAAACGACATTACATTCTATCATCTTAAGTGAGTTCCCCGATTATCTTCAGATATATACGGATGGTTCAAAAACAGATAGTGGTACAGGATGTGCGTTTATGTGCAATGACTACAGTGAAAGTTATCGGCTAAACGATAAATGTTCAGTGTTTGGAGCTGAATTATTTGCTCTCAATAAATCATTGGACTACATCCAACAAAATGATCATTCTAATAAATACATAATTATGAGTGACTCTCTAAGTGCTTTATCTGCCATAACAGATCTCTATAATAAAAATCTTCAGGTGATACAATTTCGCGAAAAACTAACAAGTGCATACAAAAATGGGAAAATTGTGCGCGTCATGTGGATACCAGCCCATGTAGGAATACAGAATAACGAATTGGTAGACCGGAAAGCAAAGCTGGCAACTCAGAAAATGAACGTTGATTACGATTATTTAACTGTAAAAGACATTAAAAACTACCAAAAAGAACTAATATGGAACGAATGGCAACAACAATGGGATGATGCAACAACTAATAAACTACAAAAAATTAAAAGCACCGTGTCAAGATGGACCAATACAGTTATAAAAACTAGATGGGAAGAAGTACTGTTAAATAGACTTAGAATTGGACACATAAAGGCAACTCATAATTACCTTTTAAATAAAGAAGACCCACCCACATGTAACCACTGCGAACAACCCCTTACTGTGCAGCATATTATAACGGAATGTGAACAATACCTCAACCAAAGAAGAAACCACCAAATCAACAAGGAAATGAAAATCGCTCTGAGCAATAGCGCAACCGAATTAAAGAAACTATTATTATACCTAAAGGATACAAATATTATTAAATGTATTTAATGTTCCCTTAGTGCCAAAAACCAATGTAGTTACGGCACTATAATACTGTAAATAAAAAAAAAATACTACGCGGTCTAAGCCGACATTCTATGTTGAGAAGAATAATATATTTTGTAAGTCGGGCTGGTAGCTCAGTTTTTAAAATTCTGGATACTGATGCAGGGTTTGAGATACCCGACCCTGGTGAAGTTTAAAACAAACTGCGGATAAAACCTCTACAGAATGCCGTCATTCGGAAGTGATGTAAAACCGTGGGTCCCGTGTTACTACGATGTGTAGCATGAAAAAGATCCCTTGTTAGAGTTGGAACTTCTTGATTTATTTATCGTATGATTGACACATTAAACTTTACATTAAAGTATTAAACATTTAAAAATTAAAAAGAGCTGAATAGCGCAGGTGACTAGGTGCTAGGCTTGCATTAAACAAGTCCTCGGTTCGAATTTCGCAGGGGCCGGAATTTTTCCGTAGCTTTGGCGATTGAATCGGGCTCGGTGAGACCATTCACAGTTGGGCAACAAATTAACTGTGCTCTACTCAGGACCCCAAACTAAGAGGTAAAGTAACAAGGTCGATATATCATCAACACACACATAACACAATGGTTGCTGCAAGTCGAGCATTGTACCGCTAGATGCAAGCGCATAAAGCACCAGGCTCTATACCGCAAGGTAAAATGAGGTTATCGATAATACATAATTAAAATATTAAAAATATTAATAAAATATAAAGTTTATATATATTGAAAGTAAGACTTTTAAGTCGTTAAAATTATGATAAACAATTAATAACAGTTTAAGCATTTCAAATATTATTTAGAAAAATATTTTATAAATGTGCTAGTTTAATTTTTGCAAACTGTATGAATAACATTGACTTTTAACTAATAATTGGTAATAACGGTATTAAAAAGCTTAGCCGCGCATGTACGGCTGAAAACCAAACTTACAAAAAGAAAATTAGGATTTTTAAAAAATCAAATATGTCGAAAACTATTCAAGATATCGTGAAATGAGTGACATATTTGGAATCAGGAGAGAAAACTACATAAAAGTGATATTAAAGCCTAAAATGTGAAAATTCGAACATAAAGTCGAATATTTCGAAAACGGGTTGAGATATCGAAAAGCCAGTGGTGGATTCGGATTCAGGGGACAAAAATACATAGGAATCCACCATCAGTTGTATTCTGCCTTAACGGAAACCGTGCGACAGACACACAGACACACAGAAAGAGCGATCATAGTAACCAACTTACTTTGTAAGTTGGTTGAAATATTATTAGCCGTGATTGAAATATAAAATGCAATCAGAGCAGAATAATGATAAACAGTTCAAGACGAATGAAAAACAAAAAAAAGGAGAGAGTAGCAAAGCCAAGCTGTGAGGTCTGTTATTTCGTCTTCCCCACATATAATGCATTTAAAAGCGAATACCCATGTTTTTCCAATTCTGTGTTTTATGATTAGTGCAGAGTCTAGGCTGTAGAAGGGTTGCTTTGATTCGTTTCACTCCTACAGAAGATTTAATAATACGTCGAGTGGTCGCTGATGTTTCTGTGACTGTTGCGAGGTAAGTATAGCCCTGGAAGCGGAAGGAGGCAGCGGCATTCGTGCTGAGCAGTGCGGAGCCCTAGGACTGGGAAAAAGGTGGAGTTGTAATCAGTTTTGAGTGGTGCAAGCTGCAGGCACCTTTCGATGAGGTATCTAGCTTATTACAGGGCCAACATAGAGAAAGAGGAGCCCCTGTTCGTCGTGTGACTTGCTGTAGGGATGCTTGGTAGAAAATCTAACTTTTTGAGATGATACCGTCATTTACTGAAGTAATAATCCAATAATAATATCAGATCATACACACATTATAACAATATATAAAACACATTTTAAAAATTGTAAACTAACATCTAGTTTATTTTATATAATCTATCGACTCTGGGGTAGCCAGTAGGAACTCTTCGGGTCTACCGTTATATGCTCTTATGGCACATTCTTCTATGATATGTGCAATAGTTTGAGTTTCTCCGCAGTCACAAAGTGGAGACGGGTGCATGCCCCATTTGTGTAAAGAATATGCACACCTGCGGTGTTGGGTTCTGAATCTATTAAGCGTGGACCATGTTTTACGTGGTAAGTCGAATCCCGGTGGTACGTTATTATTTTGCCATGCCGTCCATTCTTGAGTCTATGAGCTGGTAAGGTTGAACTTATCTTCCACAGCTTTCCCTGCCGTTTTTGTTCTTAGTCGTTTACAGCGGAGTCGATTATGGTTGGCATCTTCGATGACTTGATGGATTGGTGGATTTCTGCTGTCCATGATCTTTTCATACTCGCTTGTAAGAGCATTTATTCACCACAGTTGGGGCAGGGGTGGGATATGACTTAAAACTAGTAGCCATTGTTTTGGGAGTTGGTTTGATACCACCGGAAATAATTCTCATGGTGTTATCTTGCTGGGCATCTAGTTTTTGCACATGTGGGCTATTTAGCCAAGCTGGAGCGCAGTATTTAGCAGTTGAGGAAATAAGACCAAAAGTAGAAGAGCGCACAGTGGAGGTCGATGTTCCCCAGGTTGCATCACATAGCTTTTTCATAATGTTGTTTCTTGTTTTTAATTTTTAACTGTTTTTGTTACGTGTTTTCCGAAAAATAGTGTTCTGCCAAGCGTTACGCCTAGATATTTTGATGTTTTATTGTGGGTACCTAAGTATGGTGTTTGAAATTGTATGTTAAGTTCTCTTCTGGCCAGTTTAATATTTAGGTGGGAGCAAATAACTTTCGTTTTGGTGGCGTTTGGTTGAAGCCTCTATTTGCTAAAATTTCTTCTGACTGTTCGGTTGATCTGCACCTTGTTGTAGGTTCCCAGTCATCGGTGTAACCAAACTGTCGTGATCTTGTTTCCGGCATGTCTGCAATGCAGGCTAAAGAGGAGTGGAACAAGGACTGATCCCTGTGGTAACTCTTGCTTTAGTTTCCTTGGGGAACTGATATCGGATCCCATGACTACTTGAAACACTCAGCATGCGGTCTATTAGTCGGGCTGTTGGTTTGCGGGGAATTACACGAAGAAGCTTTGCTTTTTCTCCACACTGTATCGTAGGCCGCTGATAGGTCGATAAAAGCAACTGAGGTTTTAAATTTATTTTGAAATCCTGCCTCGATGTAGATGGTGGGTGAGAGGACTTGATCTACATAGTTTCGTTTTGGTGGAAATCCTGCTTGTTCGACCGGGATCGCTTCAAATAATTTTGTACTAATTCTTCTTCTTCTTCTTCTTTTTTCTTGAGACCTTCAGGTCTGTTTATTTCAGGGCTAGCCATTTTAGTTCTGATTTTCCTGTGAGGTAGAGTTCCAGCTGTCTCTCAATCGTTTCGGTGGTCTTCCTAACGGACGCCGACCTGCTGGTTTACCATGTCGCAGTGCGTATGCTATCCTGTCAGTTTCCATTTTTTCCACGTGTTCTCTCCAGTACATCTTTCTACTTCTTTCCCACCTCACTATATCATCCACTATACATGTTCCTCTGATTGTTTCATTCCTCTCTCTGTCTCTTAGCGTTTTCTCCGCTATCATTCTTAGGGTTCGCATTTCAGCTGTTCTCATCTTACATTTTGTTTTATTTGTGTCTGCCCTAGTCTCTATGCCGTAAAACAATATTGGCCTCACACAGGTTTTGTATATGCGAGTCTTGCTGTCGATGTGCATGTACTTAATATTCCAGACAATATCTCTCAAACATCCTGACATTACGGAGGCTTTGTTTACCTGTGGTTTCAACTCTCTTACTGGGTCATTGCAGCTTGCTATGTCTGCTCAAAACATCACCTGCTCAATTATCTCACTATTTACTACTGACTTGGATCTTAATCGTTATTTCGAGAAGGTCATACATTTGGTTTTCGTAGTGGAGATTTGCATGTTAAAAGATGTATCAGCTTGGTAGAAAGTTTGTAGTAGTCTTTGCAGGCCATTGTCTGTTACCGCCATCAATATCGCATCATCCACGTAGCAAATAGTGATTATTGGTCGGTTATTTATTCCGTACCCTATCCCTAGTGTATTTACCTTGTTAATGATTTCGTCCATAATGAGATTAAAGAGAAATGGGCTAAGGCTGGCTCCCTGCCTGATTGCTTTTGAGGTGGGTATATCTTTTGTGATTTGGTGTTCTGCTTTGATTCTTGTTGTGTTCCTTGTATTGATGCAATGGATGATGTTTACTATTGCTTGTGGGGCGCCGTTTTCTTTAAGTATTTTAATAATGTCTGATAGCAGAACTTTATCGAATGCTTTTGTTAGATCGATATAGCATACAAATGTGGCGCAGTTATATACGATAGCCTTTTCTTTTATTTATCTAATTATGAAGAGTGCGTCAGTTGTAGATCTGATTCTGCGGAAACCCTGCTGTTCATCGTTGTTTTTAATTCGTCTTTCCAGTTTGTCCGTTATAATGCTTTTAAATAGCTTCATGATTGAGGATAATAAGGTTATTCTTCTATAATTCTCAAGATTCGTCTTCTGCCCCTTCTTGAATATCGGTATGGTGATGCTGCTATACCAGTCTTCTGGTACGCTTCCTGTTGTCATTGTTTTATTATACAGCTGTGTTAGCATTTTTGCGAGTGCTCCACTTCAATACTTTATCAACTCGTTAGTATGTTGTCTATCCCCGGTGCTTTTCTATTCTTTAATTTTTCGTGTTGCATGTCGTTCGTATATTTCTCTCAATATCCTCGTCTGGTATTTCTGATTTCTGCATTGACCCTCTTTCTTATTTCTTTATAGTTCTAGCTTTTTTGAGTTTGTTGGTTCTTATACTCGAAGTAGCTCCTCTTTTTCTCTTCCGCAAGTACCTTTACTTCTTGGGTGAACCATGGTTTGTTATTCTTATGTGCTTTAACGTTTGTCCTTCCTTTTCCTATAGATTCTTCTGCTGCCTCACGAATGCATTTTATAATTTTCTCCCAGCTTTTTTCTATGCTATCTTCTGTTATATTTTCCGTTGTTAGCTTCTCCATTAACCTTAGCTCATATAACTCCTTAGTGCTGTCATAGTCAAATGATTCTAGATTGTATTTTTCAATGTACATTGGTTCTGGTTTTGGATTGGGTTTTTGGTAATTTCCTATTTCAATCTTTGCCAGCACAAGGTTATGGTATGTACCTACATTTGCAGATGTTAGGAGTCTTTTTTGTCATTTTACGTCAGAAAACGTAATAATGAAAGAAACTAGAATTATCATTTTTTCAAAAATCAGTGCAAATTGTGAAGTGGTGGTATGCTGGAAGCAGGTGCAATAAGTGCCATGGTTGCCGCTACATTTGACAGATGCAAACAAATAAACAACAAACTAATTTGTTGAAGCTTTGAGATGCTTCAATAATTTCAAGGCACCACTGATTTGTCTAAAAATGGTAACATTATTGCTTTAAATTTTCGGTTTTCCGAAATGTAAAATGACAAATGCTGGCATAAATGGATACAGATTTTTTTTCTCTACAAAGAACTTCCATACAAGTTTGCTCTGAAATAATTAGGGAAGCAAATATTTTCATATGAAAAAATTACCATTGAAATCCCTATGGTGCGTAAAGCATTTCTACACCCTGTATAGGCTATGATTGACTTATGTGTAATTCTGTTATAAATAAACCGTTCTAATAGCTTATATGTCACAGACAGTAGGGCTATTGGTCTGTAGCTATGTGGACTACTAGATAGTTTGTCTGGTTTTAATATAGCAATTCTTTTCGGACGTTTACAATTTTGTGAAATATTGCCAGTTTGCATAATATCTGTGAAGAAGTGGGCCCTCCAGACTTTTGTGTACTTGCCACAGTTTAGTAGACCTTTGACCATATGACCATATCAGTCGTTGTGTACCTGGTACTTCGCATACCTAGACCTCGTCCATAATACGCAAACAAACAATGTATTTTGTATAAATTTGAAAGTTACTTAACAGCAGAAAATAACAATTATTTCTATTGAGTTTCATGAATAGGTAGGTATTTTACATACGTTCCGAAAAACGATCGAGACTTATTTCTGACTCTCATATCTGTCATCATTGCAGCTGACTATTACGTTTAAAGGAAATTAATGATGACAAAAAGTTTGAATTTTAAAGAATTGTATACTACTAACACAACGTCATGTTTCAAATTAACGTTTTCTTTATTCTCTTGAGTTTCTTCCATAAAATCGAAAATTGCAGCCCTCTTTGTAAGTTCATTCCGGGGGTGTACTGCATAGTGATTACGTGCGGCATGTCTTACTACTTTTTGGTACCATGTTCTAGAACTTGTTTCTAAATAATCAGTTTTGTAATTTTAATTTAAAAGTTAATACATAAAGTATTAGTTAAAACGTGCTGTCAATATATGTTTGTATTGTAGTACGAAGTATCATACAATTCGTACATTCATAGCTTCTCCTCGGGCAATGTCACTGCCTAGAATATCACATAAGAACGATCGATCATTATATGTATGGAAGAATGGCTTATCAATACCCATACTTGCGTTAGTAGTGCTACAGCTCGGCCTAGGTCAACAGGAAGCCCGGAGAATAGTAGCAGTAATCGCAGGCGTCTCGATGTTGGACGCTCAGTTCGTTCACGGCGACGTTCCCGAAAGCTCGTCTGATAAAAAGCACGTGCCACTGCAGCTTGTGCTGATCCCGAAAGCAGTTTAAATCATTAATTACTTTAATCAGATCTAGTTCAGGAACTTTAATTAAACTTAGCCGTGCTGTTCGTTTGTTTTGTAGTTTGTACACTTGCGATTACCGAATTCAAATTAATCCGGGTAGCTAACTGAAGCGGGCGCCGGCCCAGAAAAAGCCCGTTTTAACTGCCTTAATATTAGATGTGTTAATTTGTTGATGCCGAGCTAATTCGAAGATTGCTGTTCGCATTAAATGCCGAATTTAAATAGCGACAACACGCAATTGTGTCGTGGCTGGTTGTCAAAGTTGTTACACGCACAAATGCCCTCGTCATTTGGACAGTATTAATGAAAATAGCGTTTTAACGAGCTACCGTGAAATGGCTTAAACTAAATTACAGACGTTTAAGTAGGAGGCCATGCAAGAACACCCAGGCTTAGGAATGTGCACATGCTGTGATATTTTCCTACAAAAGCAGTAAAGGTAAGTGGATGATTATTACAAACAATTTTCTTAATATGTCTAAATTGCAATCATCTAAACTGAAAACACAATTAAAAATATATTTAAAAACGTTTATAGCTGCTCACAGTTGTTCTCGAACAGTATCTTAAAACTATTTAAGCAACAGTATTTCTAAATTTCATAAATCTTGAGTTATTGCCTTCATTTCAAATACCTTGAGAATGATACAAAACAGTACAATTAGGGAGTCTGCAAAACGATTTTTTAGTGTAAAAGAACGCTGATAAAGGAACCGCAATTTAATCAAACGATATAAATATGAGATTTTTCAAAGGGAAATTAAATGCCAGCTATCATTTTAATAAAAGACGAAATTTATAATTGGCTTCTAATTTTAGAGTGTCCCGACATTTAAAATTTAATTAATTTTAATCAGAACAATAACTGGGGCGTTAATATTAACAAAGTTTCCAATTAACTGAATAATGTAGACATGTAGAGCATAAATATTGTACAAATCAAATTAATTTTTTTTTCTATACACTATAAACAGGATTAAGGATTCTAACTCGTAATTTAGCAAATCTCTCGTAAATACCGTGTTTGCATAATCGGCAGTTACCAAACCCGAAAAACAAAGTAAAAACTAAATCTAGCTATTGGTGGGAATTGATTACATACATACCACACAATAAGACCCTAGCTTATTACATAAAATATATACAAAACTCAAAAATCTAGCGTCGTTGTCAACAGCCTTGTTGTTAATATACCCATTGCAGCAGAGGCATCGATATCTCACCTTTGAGGAGGTTTAGCCATTGAGATTCCAATGCCAATGCAGAGTTACATGGGGATCGTAGCTGGATTTGTATGGCCACTAGAGTCTGCGGAAATTAAACTAATATTTTTCGGTTTAGAATCAAAGGATTAACCTCAATAATTGTAAAAAATCTCATATTTAAGAGTATTGCAAGCAACTAAACTATTAATGTATGCATGCATTTTAAATTTAAAATTAAGCCTTGTCCAAGTGTAGCGTAGCCTACAAACCAGTGGGTGTACAAAGTCAGTTGTGTGTATTGCATTTGGGAAAGCTTTCTAAACGTCAAGAACTGATTTGTGTTAGTTTCGCTTGCAGCAAGAGATTACAAATTGCTTTCGCCGTTTTGGCTTAAGTGACAAACCCACCAGAAACATTTGCCAACGCGCTGCGTTGTAAAAACACTACTTCATATCGGCACAGCATGGAACTACCCAACTTATATGGTTACAAACGAAATAATCACGTCTACTGCAAAATCGAAAAGGTTCAGTTATGCAGCCGAACGGCTAGGAGTAAAAGTGAAAAGATGCCAAGTCGACACAGTGAAAGTGCGTTAACCACTTTTCGATAATAGAGAATTTCAGATGTTCTTGTATCCCAAGGCAAGGACTAGTCACGTAAGCAAAGCAATAAACCCGAGTTCCGGGCTTGGTCAGTCTACTAGACTAACAATGGGCCATTCTAAGCCCAGAAAGGTACGAGGTAGTTAACGGTTATAAAACCCCTTCTTCTTGCCTAAGAAAGACCTATTTAAGACCAGACAGCCGAGTGTCAAGAATTGCGTCTTGATACACCGACCTGTTTACTTTAAGCAAAATCAAGAGCTCTGGTCAGTCCACAAGTCTTTTAAACGTCAAGTAAACATTACGCATTACGGTTTCAGTCTGATCACTTTGAGTTTTCTGAAGGATCTTGTCAGTTCCCAGATCTAGTTATTGTTAGATACTTTGACAGTCGCGTAAACTTTAAATCGCGCAGTTAAGACAAATGAAATATGTAATAAGCATCGTGTTCGTAACCATCGCATAAAAAATTGTACCCTTTATAAACAAGCTACGAATTAATAAGAAGTTAATACGGCTAGTTAATAAGACCTTAAAGAATTTCAAAAACAGGGTAGTGATAAATAGAGAGCAACCTAAACCTTTTAGAAAAGTTAGGAGTTTAAAGCAGGGAGGGCAGGTGTTAACAGAATTATTTATCTAAGTATTTGAAGTAATCTTAAATAAATTACCATGTAAAGTAGCAGAATAATACAGGCCGTACCAGAAATGGCAATAAGATTTCAGGTAGCCGTGCAGCCAGATTAATTGTGAGTGAAACATGCTTATAATTTATTTCTATTAGAATATTAGTATAAGCGGTTTTTAATTACCGTCTTCGGTAGGTACCAGAAATCGAGATATCACTATAAAAAGTAGGAGAAATGTAGTAATTTGTATATGAATACAGTTTTTAAACATTTAAGCAACATATAAAACGCATTGAAAGTGCAGACTTAATTAAAAAAAATGTTGAAAATAAAAGGTTAGTGTATAGGTTTATGTGATTTTCAAAATTCCAGTCATATATGTCGTTAGTTTGTGTATCAATGTTCAATCAAGTAATGTCGCTTACCTATTCGACTTACTTTTCTGGTTATATAGCCTTTCTTTATTATTTGTTGAATTATACAGGGTGAGTCAATATTGACTCCCCGCCCTTGGATATCTGTTCTATAATTAAAAATAAGACAAATATGGAGAATACTAAAATTCCGAAAGCGCACCCGTTTTCAAGTAAAATTGAAATAAACAATTTTTTAAGTTTCGTTTAACTTCAATAAATTCAAATACAAGAGAAAACTTAAAATATTAAAGAATAAAACTATCTGGGTGGAAAAAAACATTAGAAAAAGATCAAATTTTTTAAGAAACCCTCAAAAATGTTACCATTTTCGTTAATACACGTATGTAACCTATGACTAAAGTTCCTGGCAACAGAATTGAAATTATCATAATTTATTTCTACTATTGGAGCAATAAGGTCATCCACTCTGGTAGGCACAGTAAAATAAACCTTTTCTTTTATGTATCCCCACAGCCAAAAATCTATTTGAGTTAAGTCGCGAGACCAGGGTGGCCACGCTATCGCCCCTCCACCCCCTCCAAAACTTGCAATGTAGTATGTGCAGGCGCTCCATCGTGTTGAAAAAACATTGCAAGTTTTTCTATTTGAATTCATTGAGATTAATCAAAACTTAAAAAAAGCATTTATTTAAATTTTATCTGAAAACTACTTCGCTTTCGGAATTTTAGTATTCTTCATTTTTGTCTTATTTTTACTTCCTTTTACTACTATAAAGGAAGTATTGGATTCACCCCAAAAATTCGAAATTGAGTTTTCAACAGATCTTCACGTTTTAGAGTCCCCTGATCCCAAAAAACATATTTTTTTTCATTGGTCTGTCTGTCTGTCTGTCTGTCTGTGTGTCTGTCTGTGTGCCTGTGAACAGAATATCTCAAAAACGAAAAGAGGTATGGCATTGAAACTTCATATATAAGTTTTGTGTACTATGTAGATGAGACAGCAAGCTTTTGAAGAAAATCGCATAACCGTAAGTAGGTGTTTACTCTTGTGATTTTTCAGTTTTTTTCGATTTTTTCAAAAACGGCTCTAACGATTTTTTTTAAATTTTACATTTTTCTTACATTTTTAATGTGTATTGATGTGAGATAGGTAATTTTCCAGTTGAATACTTCTAAAATGGGTTTCTTTTGTTTTTTTTTCTATTTTTTTTATTAACTCCTATTTTAAATAAAACACCCGGTATATTATTACATTTTTGAATTCACCTTAAAATTCTAGAGAAAATTTGTCTCTTCAACTAACACTCGATTTTGTACCGTTTTTGTAGAATTTGTAATTTTTGAAAAATTTTAACAAATGGTTAAAAATTAAAAATGAAATTTTTGACTAATTATAAGATCACTGTAAAAGGAAGTTGTGTGAGTGTATCACACCAGATTTTTAATTGTAGAACACATATACGAGGACTGGGGAGTGAATATTGACTCACCCTGTATGGTAGGGGTTCTCTAACGGTGTTTGTCAAATTTAAATATCTTCTTTTAGATCAGCTTGAATAAGTGTACGCTGATGATACAGTACTGATAGAAAGAGCAAGAAAATGTAATACCTTCAATGTTTCTTGTCTTCATGTTTTTTAAAAATCCTGTAAATACTTATCGCAGGCATTCCTAAATCTCTTTCCGCATCTGTTAAGGGATTTCCAGGATGCGTTCTTAACTATCCCAAGACTGTAACTTCATTTTAGTCATTGTCTATTACAGGTTTGATTTTTTCGTGCTTTCTAACAAACTGTCCGTCGGTTTTCAATTATGAATGTGTCATGTGTGAGCTTTGGTCTATCCGGATATCGCGAACGGAAGGTTTCACAGCTTCTTTTGACTACCTTGTTACATTCCCTGTATATCGCTATCAAATTGAAGTAATATGCACTACTAAACCCTAAACGGGACATCATTAACACTTTTGCCTCTCTTAAAAGTCAAATTATTTGCAATTCTTGTTTTCTGACACTTTAGCTTTTGTATCCCTAGCAACAAATAGTAAAATTCGGCGCCAATTTCTGAGCACCCTGTTTAGTTTTCAAATATTTTGGTATCACTAGGTTTTATTTGTGCAGATCCTAAAAATATTTGGCCTGACTCTCTTGGATTTCAAAAAATACATTTTTTTGTAAGGTCTGCCAAAAATTTCGAAAAATCGAAATAACTTAAAAATGGCGCCCTCTAGACATATGATGTGTTATATGAAATGATACCGGGTGATTATAAATGCGTTTCCATCAAGTTCCTTTTGAAACATTTGTTGTATAAATAATATGTTGGTGGCACTGTTAGTCTATGCCAAATTCGAGGTTTGCAGGTTAGGTTTTGGGTCAGTCTATGTTAAAACTGACGGAAAACCTAACCTGCTAACCTCGAATTTGACATAGACTTACAGTGCCATCAACGTATTATTCATACAACAAATATTTGAAAAGGAATCACCCGGTATTAAAATTCTTCGGAGATCCTAAAAATTCAATAAAAATTGAGACATTCGATTTAAAATAACGAAGTTGGGGTGCATATCCGGTATTAGCGAAAATTCCAGAAAACTAAAAATATTTTATGTGAAACGAGCTCTTCGGAAAACCCCCGTATGCAAATTTTCAGAGAAGTAGTCCTAGTAATTTTCTATATACATATCGACTCCAGCTCGTAATGAAGGACGGTGTATATCGTAAGGGATCGATTTATTCAATTTCACTACTCTATAGCAAAAGTCACATTTTTAAAGTATATTTTAATATTTCGTCTTTTTTGGTTGAAGGCTTGTGCCATTTAAAATATATGTTATTAAACAAAGTACCTGTCTTTGCGTTGTTACAGTACCACAGTTTGATTGATTAATCACGTTTGTTCGTGGTTTATGATAGTATACGGTGTCCGTCATATATTATTTATCAGAAAATGTTATTATTAATAAAAGTCTATACAGCTTATCGAATAAAATGCAAAAATTTTAATAGTTATTTTGTGTACGGGAAGGTTCGAAAATATAAAATAGGCTCAAAAGTAAAGTATCCTTATTTTTCAAAATATACAAAAATGTTAATTTGAAATATTTGTTATATAATTTCTATTAAAAATTATAATTGATTTCAAGTGTTTTTTATGTTTGGCTCGTTTGTTATACGTGGTTTTTGACATAAAAATGAGGTTTTTAGGGCTAATTCCCAATCACGTATTATCGTAGTTGCTAAGTGAGGAAAACTCAAGTTCGACAGTACATCTTTATCGTATCCGTTGATAAGTATTTCATTTGATGATACACAGTTTGGTAAGAAAAAAATAGGAGAAACCACTGAAAATTGTTTTTCGGAGCAGGTGGCTGTGTTTTCATATTTGGCACCTACTTTGAATTCTAAGCGACTTCTTCAAAAAATAACATTTTCATCTATTTTAAAAAATAAGGGTACTTTATTCTTGAACCATTTGCATATTTTGTAACCTTTCTGTGCTTCAGTACTGTAACTGAAAACCGGAAATATTCCCCGGAAATTTGGGCGGAATTTCCCGAATCTTCTTGTCCCGGGAATTTACCCATCCTTATCCATTAGTTAAAACTTTTTTAAACTCTGCATATGTATATGCATATTTCTAAAATGTTCGAATACTTTTTGCATATTTTTCAAAAGAATGCGCATATTTTGATAATAATGAACTGTACATATTTCTTTTTCTATTCATTACCTTGGATCAGTAGGGAAGATTGTTAACCGCTGAGCCACCGAGCCCGGCAATGTTGCATATTAGTATCCCTTCTAACTTATGCACCGACTATACCTAAGTTCTTAATGTGATATATTTTAGAAACTATAATGTAAGTACAAACATAGCATCATAGAGAGAGGTGTTACGTATGTATGTTGAAATCTATTTGCAGTTTCATTA
>OW679194.1:40226096-40363776 GCA_940337035.1 Agriotes lineatus
CAGATTTCGAGAAGCCGTTTATACTAACCACTGATGCTTTAAATGTAGCATTAGGAGCTACACTTTCACAGAGACAAATTGAAGAAAATTTACCACTAGCTTTTGCTTCAAGAACCTTAAACAAGTCTGAAAACAATTACTCAACAATAGACAAAGAACTATTAGCTATTGTTTGGGCTTGTAAACATTTTCGACCTTATTTATTTGGTAGAAAATTTTATATCTACACTGATCATAAACTGCTAACGTACTTGTTTTCTGTAAAAGGTGATAATTCTAGATTAATGAGATGGCGTATAAAATTAATGGAATACGACTTTGAAATTAAGTATAAAAAAGGGAAATTCAATACTAATGCGGACGCATTATCCAGAGCAACTGACCTTGAACCAATAGAAAAATTACCAAATTGTAATGCTATTACGCGTAGTAAAGCTAAGGAAATTTTGAGGAAGAATTATATGAAAGTGTTTCAAAAACTTCTACTTATGATATTGTTAAAATTCCCACTATTCCTGACCATATTGATTTCAAACCTCACAAAAGTATATTACTATTAGTAAGTCAAAACATGAAATTTAAATTAGATAAGCAAAACCAATTATCAAACCTTTTGGAAATAAATTTATCAACAAATTCAAATTACCTGTTAAAAACGAATTATAATGGAATTGATTATATAATTTGTGTATTAGATAATATATCAAATTTAAAGGAGTTAACTAGACTGATTTATAACAACAAAGAAAAATTTATTAACCCTCATTATTATGTTCAGGAAGAAAAATAACTTAATAAACTTCCAATCCTATTAGAAAAATTATTTGAAGGCCATCCACATTTTACTATCTGTAAAAATGAAATACGATATATATTAGAAGATAATAAAAAAGATAATAAATGAAGGAATTAGAAATTATCACACATCACGACATTTATAAATTTATGTAAATTATGTCAAACTATGAAAATTAATAGACAAAATTTAGAAACACCTTTGGTTATAACGGAAACTTATTCAAGACCTTTTCAAAGAATCAATGTAGATACATTCGAGTTCAATAAAGTAAAAATCTTAACTATTATTGATGTGTTTTCCAAATTTTCTCAATGTTATCCTTTAGAAGTACTAACGGCAAAAGAAATTCATCACCATTAACTAGTTTATTTCAGACACTATGGAATACCAAAACATACATTCTGATCTTGGCACGGAATTTGATAATAATCTAATTCATGCTCTTTGTAAACTATATAAAATTCAATTTACAAAAAGTTCCTTTAACCATCCCAGGTCAAATGGTACTGTAGAAAGATTTCATGCAACAATAGCAGATACCTTACGAATCCACAAGGGACAATTTCCTTCAGATGACATACATATTGATTTACTTGTAGCTATCAATAATTTTAATACTTGGCCATTAGAATTAATATTTAGTTTTACTAGTCTCAATACAACTGATAATTATGAATATCAGTTAAAAATGTATAATGAATATAATTTACAATTAAAAAAAAATTTAGAAAAGTTGAAACTAATTTAAATAAGAATAAAGAGATTTCAAAAGAACGCTTTGATAATTCATCCAAACCAAAGGAATTTATGAAAGACCAATATGTATATTTGTTAAATGACAAAATTAAATCCAAAACGGAACCAAGGCTTACAGGACCATTTCAAATATTAGAAATTGTACCTAATAATACTTGTTTGATTCAACTTGCACAAAACCAGATCAAAGTTCATTATAATCGATTAAAACCCGCTATTGTTACTGGCTAGTTGCCTTAACTTCATTTTACACATCCGATGGATATATCTTTTTGTCCTTACAAAATAACCCAGGATTGTACATTGAAAAGGAAGCGGTTATTCTAAGACAAATTACCACTTGGAAAGTATTAATCCATTATGATGTCGAATTCATAGAAAACCAATTGAAACACAACGAAATTGTATTGAATCATTTAAACAGAAATTTGGGACTAAAAACAATAGATTTAAAAATGCCTCTAGCAAATAGTTGCCTTAAGTTATAAAAAAATTCAAGAAGCTAAACAATACCTGGATAAAATAATAACTTTAACACTTTATGAAGAAACAAGAAGAAAACGTGGAGCTATTGATGAATTGGGAACATTTTTCAAATGGATCACGGGAAACCTAGACGCATCTGACGGACAGTATTTTTCAGCAGCTATAAACAATCTACAAAATGATGAACAGGAAATACATAATTTATTAGAGCAACAAATTTCTGTGGTGACATCAACAGTGGAAACTTTCAATAAAACATTACGACAACTTTATGTAAATGAAGACAGGTTAACAAATACTCTAAGAGCTATTTATGATGTAGTAATTGCCCAGGGAGAAGAAGAAGTAGAAGCAAATGCTCATGTTCAAATATACGGAATACTTGAAGATATTATCCAATCAGTATACATTCTACAAAGGTTAATCACGAGAATACAAACAGCAATAGTATCTGCAAAAACTAAGCCATTGGATCCTAGTGTTATTAATCTAGAAAAACTCTTGGAAGAATTAACAAGAATCGCAGCTTATTCTACTACAGCTTTATTACCAGTAGTACCTACTAAACAAAATCTACTAGCATATACTTCATTAATTGGAATATCAGCCTTCCAAGTTAAAAATAGAATTTTATTCGTATTAAGTATACCATTAAGAGATCCTAAACCATTTACTCTCTATCATTTCTATTCCTTACCAACTTCCACTTCTGAACCTGATATTTTCTCTGCTATAATTCCTGCATCTAATATCATGGCTGTGTCAGATGATAACACGCATATGTTCTACCCTATAAGTTGTGTTACTATCAAAGAAAAATTATTGATGTGTTCTTCCCCAAATTTAAAGACAATTAATGATATTACACAATGTGAAATTCAACAGCCACTCCATACAGGAAGTTATGGCTCTTGTCAACCTCATTTGTTGAAGACAATGGAATTAAAATTACAAAGGTTGAAACCAGGAAAATGGTTATTATCCGTACCAAAAGAAATCAACATCATTGAGAAGTGTCCAAATAAACCAACTCAATATTCGCAGAAGCAAGTGAGTGGTTTCGTAACAATGGAAAAAGGATGTGAACTCTATGTTGGAGTATTTCAACGATTACCTGAGACAATAGATAATTCTACTTTAGATCAAGTCATTACTTTACCTCAGCTAAATTTTGATTGTTGTGACGAACATTTCACGGAACATCTGGAAAAGATAGAACCACTAAAGTTACATCATTTATCATTAGATAATTTAAAAGATGCTACAGAACATCTTAGTGAAATTAAAGACACTCTGCATAATATGAAGAAAAGACATATTTTATAGCTTTCATATTTAGTACTAGTTGTAGTCATTTTATTAACATGTTGTTGCTGTTGCAGAAGGTGTTGCCCAAAAAGAAAGTGTGACGATAGTGATTTTCCAAAATGTATTGAAATAAATAACTTTTTGTCAAAATGTGTTAAGAAACCTTCCAGACGTCCTTTAATCCATATTGAGATGGATACTAGACAACCTATCTCGGAAGCAGACAACTTCCCATCAGAAGAACAACCCAAGACGACACGCCGATTGCACCCAAGGACTTTTTGAGCTACAGTTCATCTGGACAGTATCCCGCTCAACTTCCGTTTTCGTGGGGAGGTGTTATATCCGTACCCTTATTCGCCCATTTGCACCACCTTATTATTGATATATGTTAATCAATGCTTGTATTACATAATCTAGTATTAGTCAATTAATTGATATTCCTAGTTACTCTTACTTAACCTTTATTTTATTGCCTCATAAATAATTAACTTTATTACTTTTGAATATTTAGACGTTGGTATGCCACTCCTTGATGATGTAATATACACGCGCGAGTGCTGGACTTTTGATACCACTAAACGGGTTATCAAACCATGCACTTCCGTTTAGGATGTTATTCACATGTGCTTATCTGGCCTGTATCAAAATCATGTGTTTGTCACTTCTTGTTTTTCAAAGTCGCTGTTCTAGAAATGTGACGGAAATACCATAACCCCAAACAGATTGTAGAGGGGTATATAAAGTGACAAAAGTGATATTCATACAAGTCATTCTCGATCAGTCTTGAGAGGAGGTTACGCTGTACGTAACACTCCCTATTTTATATTATTTTATTATTTAAAATACCTTCGTGTTAAACTTGTAACTTAAACTATAAATTAAACAAGTAAAGTGTTTAAAAGTTTATTCTTTGAATTCTTCATTGAAACACCTGTTAAATAATCTTGTTAGGCCCTCGAGTCTTCGTCTCTACCACGAACTTCCCTCTACAGTGACTTCAAAAATTATAAAAATCCAGTCCTGGTTCGCCAATCCGGTTTCGGACTGTGGGGTCATAACGCCTAATCCTTCGTAGTGACTAATATATTTGCAGCTGAGATGAAATAAGAGAGATAACGACGACGGTCTAAGTCGTAGTCTCAAGTATCTGCAAAATTTAGGAAAGAATGAGAGAACCGGCAACCACTGCGCTTAAAGAAATGGTAACACCAATGCTTCAAATTGCACTGTAATAAAACATTTCACAGAGGTTACATATCATAGTGTCTAGAAACAGATGAATAGATATTATCAAATACAGCAGCTTTAGGGGTATTATTACCAATCTTTCAGCAAAAATTGTTTGTCATCAACTGGTATCTCCATCATATTATGTCTATTACGTTAGATCAGAACACCTACGAGTACAGTTGGTTGAGAATTTACTTTTCTGATGGAAGTATATCTAGATATTAAAAACCAATAATAAATAGTAGCCTCTAAGAAAAACTTTTAGTATATAAACTAGTACAACAAATAATAATGGATTAAAAATCATTGCAAAGACATCTTATGCTATCTCTGCTGTATCTGTTAAGATGTCATCAATAATTCCCTCCATAGACGGGTTGCTTCCCAGTTTCTGGATTTCTTGCAGTGCCTCTTCGCGAAGCTCTGAAATTACCTTCTTGGTGTAGTCAAAACCTCCATATTTTTCTACAAGAGACAAACAACGTAATCTGTCTTCGCGGTTTGTTGTGCGCTGGCGAAGTATATCTGCAAACCACGTTAAGAAATGTACTGCTTTTTCAATCATCTCAGCTGTGAAACTGAAAAGGATACCCAATATCTGCTTATCATCTGGATGACTGTGAATTGCATAGAGAATAGGGAAGCTGAATTTTCCTTCAGTGATATTCTCGCAGAAACTTTTCGTTTTCATATACTGAAAAAGAGGGGAATCAGTTATATCAAGCTATAAACTTGTTGCTGCTTAATGAAACTAGTGATGGGCATAACCGGACAATTTTCATAACCGAATTATTTGCATTCGACTGATATTAATAACCTAATGATTATTTGAATAATCATTCGAATAAATTTTGGTTCTCGATTCGTTTCGATTACGCCGGTTTGCCGGTTACGCGGTTCAGTGTCATCTGCATCTGCATCGGCATCGTAACTTGCAGATAGCAGAGGAACTCAGTTAATCGTTAATTATAATAATTGTATAAATGATTTTTATTTGATTTCTAAGGAGTTTGTGCAATAAGTAATTGTGGATATGAATGAAATATATCTGGATACACCTTTATTGTTTTCGATATATTTATAATAATATAATAATTATTAAAAATATAAAGTTGTATTTGTATGAGTTTTACGACTCGTTATTCTGCATTAGCTCGATTACTCTTACATTCTTCCGATCTATAACCAAAACATGATATGTGTTATGTATTGGAAATTAAGAGGTATTTATTATGAAGTGTAGAAAGAAAGAAATATGCGGGACAGCTTGCTAATCACAAAAAAACAGTGGTAAAACGTTTATGTTTATCGATCGGCCGGGTTAAAGGCGTCAAAAAATTTATTTATGTTCATATCAACTATCTATTATCTAGGATGACCAAGGTGTCTACATCATAACTTTCCTCCCACTATGATTTTCAAAGTTGTGCAATACTCAGCAAAAATTATGAGTACCACCACGGTGTAGTTTAGAAGTGATTACTATCGAAAATTGATGAATATTACCTTATAATAGCAATAAACATAAAATGCCCTTCTTGCATAAAATGTAATTATCTTGCAAATACATACAGTGACCGCCAAAAATTTTCATTTTTGATTTAAAAAAAAACGTTTTACGGCAATAATTTGCGTTTGTCTGAAAACCGAGGTAACCCTATCCGATATACCAAGTAATTTTTACTTCGAAAATGGCGTTTATCGAAATTGTCTAAAATCCAAGCAAAATCTATTTTTCGGAAATTAAGTAAGATTACAATGAGATGTTTTTCGAATTTGTTAGTTTTAGTTAGCTGAACAATCACAAGGCCAGAAAACAGCTTTTTTCTTTAACTTTAAAAATTTAGTTTTTCAATTTTTTAAATATTTTTCAAAATGTCAAATTTAAATTTTTTAGGTAGAGGCCTTAAAGATTTATAATCGGCAAAAATAATAGAAAATATTAACTACTTCTTTAGATTTTTTATTATTTACCGAAAAGTAATATCTTCACACAATTTTTACGTTTTAGGTCCATGGCGCTTTTTAGTAATTAATATCTATTGAAATGCTTTTTAAAAACTCAAATCTACCCGTGTTACTAAATGACTGTTAGAATAATCCTGTAAATGTTCTTTTACAGTTGTCTAAATGAAGATATTTTTTTATTCAGTTAAAATTTTGTATTTAGATAAAAAAATCACATTTTTAACAACTTTTTTTGCTAAATTGTTTGTCTATATTGGCAAGCATATGCATTTTCCAAAATTGATTTCAAAAAATTTAAAATTTCACAGATAATGGAAGTCACGGTACAACTTTTTTTTTGGCTCAAATGTAATGTCTCCAAACATTTCCTATTTAATTAGTTTTTATGTGATAAATAGCAATTTCTTGGAAAGAAAATGTAATTATCAATTATCACTCACTAATTAAAAGGGGTAATCAAGCGTTTTGAGTTCTTGCTTATAGGAACTTGTTTTCATATTTTAGTCAGTGGAATCAACTTTAGTAGCAATTTTAAGTCAATTTTAATAATAAATGATAGCTGTACCTCAACAATTTTCTTGAAATAAACGCTGTCAGCATGTAAAGCAGTAATTCCTAAAGAAAAAGTTAAGTTCTTGCCAAATGTTGCCATAAAAGTCGAATTTAGGTGCCCTAACTGGTTCAACCCACTGCAGTTTATATTTAAGTGCACTTGTTAATATTTTACTAGTATCTTTAGTAAATAAATCTATTGTAAAATTTGGTCCAGTTGAGTACTCAATACGTTTTGAAATTAAGAAAAGGAGGTTCTAAGGTTCTAACGTTTGCATTACAAAATATACCCACCTTTTCAGAATTAAATTTTTGTAGTGATTTATTACTTGAAATGCCATTCCAAGAATTTCAACCAATCTCACCAGATTTATCTTTTCAGTGCTGTGCATCTGCACTAGAACCCCAATTAGCGTGAAGAACATACCTGTTTCTGTAAAGAAAATAGAAATATAGAGTTACAAATACTCGTCAAGTTTGCAACTTACTCCCCATCACCATTTCTTTATATTCTGCTATAGTACGGCAAATATTATGTTCTCGGCAGTACAGCTCCATTCCCTGACCTCTTAGACTCTGCAGTATTAGCTCTTTTATGTTTCCAGTCTCCTGTTAAACCAATGAGATTTTGCTGTTTAAATTAGAGTAAACGGTAACTATAAGACGAAAACCTACACATAAAGTCAGAAACTATTTCTATCTACAAACTATTGCCTTGGCATTTCTAAAGATAACTCAAGGTCGATAACGAGCAATATGAAAAATCGGAATCGGAACCTGGTCAAAAATAGAATGTCTCCTAGCAAAGTTACTATGAGTGATACTGGAGTGAAGAATATACAGGGTGTTTCATTAATAATTGGAAATATTTTAACTGTAGAATCCTGGGCTCAAATTATTAATATTTAACCCAAAACACTTAGATAAAATGTGGCTCGTTACTGAGATATAGGGTGTTCCATTTAAAAATTTAAAAATGATTTTTCCCCATTACTTTAAAACTATTTGACGTATCCGTATCATATTTGGCAGGAAGTTTAGACACTGTAAACCATGCTAAATTGTGTTAAATAAACGTTTCTGGCTACTACCAGAGGCGTACCACAGGGGCAAGTGGGTGGTTGACCCTTCCCAAATTCTACGCCACTGGCGGAATTGCCATTTTAACACAATTTTTCGATTCTCCAATACTTTCTATGTAAATAACATACACTTCCTTCGTCACGATAACGTCATTATTTTTCGAGATATTTAAAGTGAAACATAAAGCTGAACAGCTATTTTGATTTTAATGTGTATTAATTATGTTGGTGTTTTATGTCATAAGATTGCATTTATTACGCAAATGAAACTTTAATCCGTATTAACAAAAAAATATAATGTTATTTATTGAAATTTATTGAAACGAATACATGGATACATTTTTTTTATGTTGAATGCATCTATGTATTAGTTTCAAGAAATTTCAATAAATAACATTATGTTTTTTTGTTAATACGGATTAAAGTTTCATTTGCGTAATAAATGCAATCTTATGACAAAAAACACCGACATAATTAATACACATTAAAATCAAAATAGCTGTTCAGCTTTATGTTTAACTTTAAATATCTCGAAAAATAATGACGTTATCGTGACGAAGGAAGTGTATGTTATTTACATAGAAAGTATTGGAGAATCGAAAAATTGTGTTAAAATGGCAATTCCGCCAGTGGCGTAGAATTTGGGAAGGGTCAGCCACCCACTTGCCCCTGTGGTACGCCTCTGGTAGTAGCCAGAAACGTTTATTTAACATAATTTAGCATGGTTTACAGTGTCTAAACTTCCTGCCAAATATGATACGGATACGTCAAATAGTTTTAAAGTAATGGGGAAAAATCATTTTTAAATTTTTAAATGGAACACCCTATATCTCAGTAACGAGCCACATTTTATCTAAGTGTTTTGGGTTAAATATTAATAATTTGAGCCCAGGATTCTACAGTTAAAATATTTCCAATTATTAATGAAACACCCTGTATAGACGATCTAGGAATAAGCCCAGCGACAGAAAACGGTTTACCAACTCTGCTCACCCTTTATACAACAGTGACGCTAATACCTTACACAAGCAAACCCCTATTACATGTTATTAACGAGTGGCTCAAACGTTGCCTTTTATCTCAAAGAGCCGAGTGGATTTGTACCAGGGAATAGTACGACGAAACATATCCAGACCTGTTAGATGAATTTCACACGCTATTCAGAATGTCTGCAGCATATGCTCCCCAAACCCAAACCACGTGTTCAGTGACCTGTCGCTGTCTCATAAATTACTCAAACAGACAGGCGCACAGGCCTGCAGCACAGCTGTCTCGATAAGTACAGCCCTTTATTACAACTGCAGTGCATAATGTCATCAAACTACCTACTTTTGTCTTATAAATCGATCAACAATGGCAGCAAAAGTCACTTCAAGAATAAGATATGAGCCATAGAATACGCACGTTGAGCAAATAATTTTGAGATGTCAATCAAAATACTCGTTTACCCATTAAAAAGATCCTGAAATTAATTTCAAAATTTATATATATATGAGCTGTAAAACTAACAAGTGTTCAGCAGTAAATTTTTTCTCGCAAACATTAGTCACGCGATCTCTACCATAGGGCCTCAGCCAATGAAATCGCCGAATTAAACGAGTAACCCATTTTCAACCAATGGTCGCAAACATCTCATTATTCCCCGCCACAGTCGGCTTTACGAGCTTTTAAAAGGGTCTCGAATAATTTTCTTCAGTTGCCGCATCCAAGCAAGTTCTGTAGTTTGTGCCTAGCGTCTTTAAGTGTTTTACGGTTCTAATTTCCGGAGACATCTTCTCAATCCTTTCTGCCGGATTTAATTTACGGAACCAATCGATTTAAGTCACTTAATAAGAAGTGCGTACCGAAGTTTTGTATCGTCTAGAGGCGCTCCCGGATTTTCCTGCACACGGGACCAGACACGTGGGCCAAGCTCTCGCACGGCAGCATCGCGTGCCATTCCCTGCCATCGATTTTCCAGCCGGATTCTCCAGCAGTTACGGCGGCCTCGCCTGCTACGTTCTATTCTATCGAGCTCCCCGGATTGTACTGCAGTACTGCAGCGACACGTTCAAGCGCCATTCCGGAAGAAACATCAAGCAACACATGTTTGCGATCATTGGTTGAAAATGGGTTAGGCGTTTAATTCGGCGATTTCATTTACTACTGAAAACTTGTTAGTTTTATGGCTCATATATATTAATCTTACAATTACTTTTAGAACTTTTTCAATGGGCTAATGAGTGTTTTGATTGATATCTGAAAATTATTTGCTAAACGTGTGTGTTCTATGTCTCATATCTTAATCTTGAAGCGACTTGTACTGCCTTTTTTAACTGATTTATGAGGCAGCAGCCGGTCGTTTGGGGAAGTAATGAACTGCAGTTGTAATCAAGGACTTTACTTATCGAGACAGCTGTGCTGCACACCTGTGCGCCTGTATGTTTGAGTAATTTATGAGATAGCGACTGGTTGAACACATGGCTAATGGATGTTTCGGGAACATATGCTGCAGAGATTATGACTGCCGTGTGAAATTCATCTAACATAGCCTACAATAAATTACAAAAAGTTAAGAAAATATAATACTGTCACCATGCCATATCTCGTCTACCACTTTGTCAACGCTTCTTGAAGATACTAGAAAACATGGCAGCTCATAAACCTTATCGGGGATTGATATGAGATCAGCTGATCTTATTTCAGGTTAAATAACACCACGTAACAGTATCACAACAAAATCTGGAAGCAGACAAGACTACAGCTTTTTATATATATTCAACGTCTGTACAGAGTATATAATAAGAAAAGTTGTATCGATACGCGAAAAAAACAACCGACAACACACTCGTCTCAGAAATGTGACACGCTGTGAAGTGGTATATGAATTCGTCAATTTGAGATCATAATTGCGGAATTCAAGTGGGTCAACGAAGAAAGAAATAGGAGAAGTGCCATAACCAGAGACAACGTTTAAATTAACTAAAATTTGACCTAAGAAGAACGAAAAGGGTTTACCAAAGACTTACAAACGCATTCATTCTGAATGCACTCTATATCAGTCATAGACCTTTCATCAGAATGAAGAAACATATTTTCGTAGTTTTGTTACCTGGCCAAAAAAGAAGGCGCTTTAAATAATCTCGTTTTCAAACAACCATCTCCAACTGAATTTATCAATAAGCTACAAACACCGGTCGGCAAGGCTTGTTCAGAAATTGTCTTTATCCTTATATATATTTGTCTAGAAATCCAGCTTGCCTTGTATACGCGTTACAGTTTTAAATTCAAATATTTGCGTTTCGCATTAACTCTATGTTTTATTTGGCAAACATGAGATTGTCTTTATAATTACATGAATGTAGCATAAACGTGGTATTTACGTAGAAGGGAGAAATGTAAATGAGAGGCATTCTCAATACTTAATTAGTTCTCTACCACAGTAAGTCCTAATTCCTTGTACAGTAAAAAATCTATAGATTCAACACTACCGGTATTACTGTATTTATATGCTAAACACAGTCATAGGCATACAGTGGCAGACAGGAATTCCAGAGAAACTTTGTTATCAAAGTACCAAATTATTTTGGTTATGAAGTTCATATTGTTTGCGGTTTGAAATTGTATAAATATGGTCAGTGCACATCCTGTCGATATCGGAAGCATTGACAACTTACTGAAACAGAGTTCTGTTATTGTCCTTCACCTTCTTTTCTGGCAAAGAGGATTTTCAGTAAGGGACGTTGCGAAACCATAACCCTAATCAAGTCTTATTTATTTCATATTATCATCTCAAATTTGAAGACGTATTCGAAAAAAACCGATACTGAAATTTATATTCCGCTTTCTCGTGCTTATTAATATATAAAGGAGTCTCGTTCGTCTTGGTCCTAAAATTATATCAATTTATTATTTTTGGTTATTAGTCCAGTCATTAGATACTTTTTTGGTTGCAAAAGGTTGCGGAGTTTTGAAACTTAGCACAATTGTATGCTTGGTGGGCCTAAGTATGACCCTAAGTTTGCGACCTCAAGCGACCGCCGCTCACTCCGCCATCTTGAAAAAAAGGCGGCCAAAATCAGTTTTTGGCATATAACTCGGCTCTTGTAGGATTTAGGGAAAAAAATTGCCATGAAAATCGTACGACACTCATTAATTCCCAATAGAAAAATTAGTTCACGAGCCGTAACCAAGACAATAAAAAAAATTCTTGGAAATTTTTTGTAGGTAGACCAACCTAACTGTGAGGGTTTGTGGCGTTACGATTTTCTTACCGAATCTGCATTCGAGCATTAATTCATATCCGGAAATTATTTTCGTGCATTCCAGCAACGTCCTAATTTTCCCGCGCGTCCCGCTCGTGCAAATTAATACGACGTTGTTGGACCGCACTCAAAAAAAAATCCGGAAAGAATTAATGCTCTTGTGAGATTATATGTGAAAATTTTAAAAGATTAACATTTGATACAAAATCGTTTCTATATTTTTTTTGTCAGACTAATATTTTCCGAGTTACAGGGCCGAACAATAGGGCAAATTTTTAAAAATTTCGTATCTAGTACTTTTTACCAATTATGTATAAATTAGCCTACCTAAAGCAGTTTACTGCAGTAAAGTAAAAAACATAGGCTCTCAACTCGTTTCCACACCACCAAGGAGGTAGAGTTGAGCGGCGCGTTTTTTTTTTAACGTGGTATTCCCAGTAGGCCTAATCCACACCCCAAACTTACATGCACGGTTTCTGCCGTTTTGTATTATGGGATGTGCCTGGTTTATTATATACGCTATCTGTCAAATCTTGCTTGGCTCCCGTCTCCTCCAACACTTACTCCAACGAATCAAAGTCGTCATCAGACTCGTTTGGGTCTTTGGGATCGGAATCCACTACCAAATCAGGAATGTTTTCACATGTTGTCCCGTTGCAATATAGACATAGGACTGAACATTTTATACCTGTATTCCTAGATCCATACGCTCCTGCACAGCCTTTCTTACATTTACAGGATGTTGATTTTGAAATGGCGTTGGGGGCTGCTTCTGCCGTAGCCAGAACAGCATCAAGCCCGTTCCTCGTTTTCTGCTAGCCATATTGCCCTGGAAATTTTTCTCTGTCACATCATATCGCAACTTGGTGATACACTCGCAGACAATGCTGCCTTGCAGCATCTCATGTAAGTGGTAGGGACGCGAGATTAAATTTGTTCTTGGACACAGACGTAAAATGCTGGTAGCGAAGCGAATCCAATGTGTCCTTTTCAAACGATCCGCCATACAGTGCCAATAAAAACGCTTTACCAGCTGCAACGAGAGCATCAACATTGCTTCGAGTTCTTGGAAGATTGCTACAGTCTCAAGCAACGAGTCGTTTGTATCCATGAGACTGAGGAACTTCAATTTCCCTTGGTTAAAAAGGGCATAGGTTGTGTCACAACCACTGATTGCATGTAAAAGCAAAATGTTGTATTTCAGGCTCCTCGTCGAATACAGAATTTCCGCAACTTTCCTCTCGATGGTATTAGTTAGAAGAACCAACAAATCTATATCTTCTCCCCCAACGAAAACACGGGTAAAAGAAGATGACATGTCGATGGCTGTCTGAAGGATGAGCACATCCGCATCTTCTACTGCCTGCTTTGCTGTGTAATTTTGTTCTTCAAACTTCGTAATTTACATGGAAATTAAATTCCTTTTAGAATTTTTCTTGCGAAACAGGTGGAATCATCGCTTCATCGAAAATTACATCACTGGACACATGTGCTCTGGAGCGTCGATATCTTTCGGCGCTTTTTGTATTGCGGCTAGCTGCGCTTGCTGGATAAGCGTCAAAGACTACAACTGCGTTAGGACCATAGTGCCTATGGACATATTTAACGCAAATAATGCGACCAAGTGCAACAAACTATATTTTTCTCGCAACAATGAACAATGATCTTGTCATCTTTTCAAAACATTTACTTGCATGACCCACGGTTCAAAATATATGGAAACACTGTTATTAACTAAATACTCGGTCACATATCGAATTCGCACATCCACAGTTGCGAACATACTTAAGGTTTTTTAAGTTTGTTAACACACAAATAACTACATTTCACTGAAAGACATTGCCGGGACAGTCACTTTTATTCTGCTGATTCCGCTATTACGAGATTTTAAAAAGTTTTCTATACTGTTTTGCACCAAAACACTATTATTATGTATCTAATGACTGGACTAGATACGAAAAATATGATATTGCATATAGTTATGAATTGTTTTAGTTATTCATACTTTTTTTTGCATTGGTAAGAGAAATTGAGCACTAATCAGCATTACCTATGGTTTGATAAAATCTATCGTAAGCCACAGTGCATTATGAAGTGCATACAAAGAGGAACAAAGTGTGCTACCGACTCCATATATATTATGAGCAACTGGATTACCTCGTCTTACGATTGAACTATCCTCTATATCATCGATGCTGAAATACAAAAACACAAGACTCTTTAACGTTGTAAATTTTATTATGTCAACCAACTTACAGAAGAGTACAATTTTGAACTATCTGAAGAATATCCAGTACCGTGGCTAGCTTTTCGTCAGAAAATTTTTAACCAGGCATTCCACACGCCAGATATATTTTCCCTGATACCCTTAACTGGATTCGATTCAAGATAATAATAAGGCTGCAGAACAATCTAGAAATAAAGCAATATTGGAAACCTATAATAAGAATCTCTATCACCAACTTTATGTTTGGATTATCTTCACTTCTACTATAATGACCCGCAGCATATGATATAGCTGAAGGTTTTTCCCGGTTTTCACACAGCTTCTAAAATATAATTTTGGTAACTTTATTCTCCTTAGCATAGAATTTCGGCTTAGACCGCGTAGTATTTGTATATGAACACCCAGCATTTTCTGGCTTAATGTGCCTTGCATCTTGTGAAGTCGAGCAAAAACCCGCGCGATGGCCATGCTCTTTGGTTGCTCGTGTTGTTTGAGTATCTTGAGAACGAGGATACTTAGCCAGCAAATGCTGGGTGTTCATATACAAATACTACGCGGTCTAAGCCGAAATTCTATGCTAAGGAGAATAATACGAGTAACCGCGAAAGCCTCAAACTGTACATTTGGTAACTTTAACATACCATTATACCTTGCAGTTGCATTTAATGTTTTTAAAGTAGTATCTATCCTAAAATACTTTCGTTGTTATGGCATTCTTAAAGCTATACGAATTCTGATGTCTTGCGCAGTTGGGATTACAAAAGTTACTCTTTGTCAATGGCACTAACAACAAATTAAGTTTGCAACTTGTTGGTATCGATAAGGATTAAATTTTAATTAATAGTCATGTCTCCTCTTACGTTTGAATTTATACATATGTTTATCACATTAGAATAAACAAAAAGAGGTATGGATTATTGCAAAACACCAATCTATAGTTTTAACCATTAAAATATATAGCTACTTGCAGTTGCAAAATAACTACCACAAGATATCTTAAACGTAAGCCATATAATTTGTAGTGAAATTGTATAACCTTAATCAATTTTCCTTTTATATCCCGATTGAAAGCAGATAAAATTCACCATCAGCCTATTAAGTATTTTTCGTAAAAAGTGCATTCGAATATTTATATCCCCTTCCCTCCAATTGTGATTCTGAGCAGGCTTTGAATTTGAATGCTTTTATCAGTGTACTACTAAATGGGAGTTCGGTAGCTCAGTGGTTAAGCATTCTAACTACTGATCTAAAGGTCGCGAGCTCGATCGCGGTCCCGGTGAAGTTTTTAAAAATTAAAAATGTGGATGAGAGCTTCTACCGCAGGGCTGGGCAAACACTCGATTTTTAAATCGATCGCAGAATTATTTTATAGGTAGAGCAAAAAGGTTTAATATAATTAGGACTAAGAAGTGACGTGACTAAACTTAAATTACCAATCAGTAGCTTGAGTGTCGATCAGTGGCGACTGGCTATAAGGAGCCAAGGAACGAGGAACCTGTCGTTCACGATTTTCTAATTCTAAAAGAATTTTTGTTTTGTTTATGTTCAATCATTATTCTCCTTTTAAAGTTTAAACAAAGAATAATTTTTATTTTATGAATTAAACTGTACAATAATCACTTGCTGGCTTTTCGACAGTTTATGGGCTCCAGCGGTTCGGAGAGCGTCGAAGGATGTTGGTTCAAAGATAGGCTGTTTAGCGTTGAATCAGGGTCGCTTCACAGTCTGATCGCGGTTGCGATAGCGCGCGTCTCGATATACCGATTTCGATACTTAGAACTTTGGCACTTAGGATAACGCGACGTCTTGCGATTTCATTCATACCCAAGGTAGCAAGTACACGGGTTCTATTTTAATCATATTTTTTTCCATTGACTAATAGTTTTTATATTATTGAATTAATTATTACTTGGTTAAATAACTATTATACCTTCTACTTATCACTCAGTTGTTGGAGTGCGTTATGCATCTGCGTCCACCATGATACCATGGATAAAATTAACAATCTTTTACACTAGCTATGTTTCGGTCTTTAAGGCTTTCTGCATATTTGAACTTAATCCGAACCGGTTTGCATTCTTTTCAATTTTGACCAGCACTAATAACTGCATGTGTAGAGCTAAAGATTTTATTAACAAGTATCGATCGCCGATTGTTTAAAAGTTACTAGGGTAAAAGATCCCTGGCTAGGCTTGGAACTCCTAATATCGGAAAAATTCTAAGTAAGACCTTGACCATATAACGACAGCAGTCGGTGTCTAAAGGACCTAGCACTCCGCATATCTAGATTTTGGCTATAACAAATAAACAAACAAACTACCAAATATTTGGTTACTATTGTCAAAATTGCATTGACATTTTGCAACTTGTGAAAAGTACTTCAGTTATAGAAAACACATTCGTGGAATCTTGCTGGACCAGAGTTATATTATTTTCAATAACTATCATTCACTCGATGAGTGAACAATGATGAACTGTCAAACTGAGATTGGACATTGGTAATTTTTTGTTATGAACTGCGCATTACCCCGTTGAACATTGTAGAATTTAATCTTGCTCAGAACCATAAGGATTTCCGTGAAAAACACTGCTGCCGGCGATTCAAAACAACAGTATCTTTTTTATGTAAAAAAACTATAAGCTACGCGGATATTCAGTTAGAGTTAACAAATATTTCTACTAAGTGATCGTTTCTTTAATCAAATAGTTCGACTGTAACCACTGCATTTTTTGACACTAGAAACTATTTCAAATATAGGCACGTTAAGGGTTGTATTTAGTTAAGCCGTCTTGCACCGTGGAATAGTGAAACGCTAACTGGGATATCTCGCTTCACAGCAGTATGATTAAAAAACTAATTTAAGGACCATTTAGAGCAACCTTTTCTCCAACGGGCTAAATCTCGAAAAGCGTTTTTTTTTCATAAATGTGGATGATATCGCGTTACACATAACACATGAATTTTAATTGATACTGCCAACGGAATTCATCTTTATAAGTTTTTGTCCTTTTGCCCCGTTAAATAAAAGTATTTTTCTACTGTCACCTCTAAAACCGAGTATTAAAAGCTCACTGTCAATGCGAAAAGTTAGCGATTCACAATTTTTTTTCCTAGTAACCATTTTAACATCGCAACCACGTAAACAATGTCTTAATGAAATAATCGCGTCACTTCAATTTACTTTACGCATCGCCATGGCTAACCTGATTATTATTGTAATTCTTCATTTTTCTGGAACTGGCTAAAATTATTGCCAATTGCATCACGGCGCGTCCATCATCACGCAACAGTTTTATTGAGTTTGAGAGTTTTTGTGAAGTTGAAGATGGAATCTGAAGATAATTGCAACCAACTGTAGTATTTGAAGCCGCCAATACAGCAACCAATGAGTTGTTGCCGGCCAAATCGCGCGGTCTTTATGAACGGCGGAACAACGACTTCATCAAATGGTGTGAATCGAAATTTCAATTATTTAACAATTTTGTCATTTATTTAGGACCGTAGAAAAAATGTTGTATGTATTTCGAGTGTAAAGAACCATTTTGGTATTCGGTTGCTTTTTCGCGCCTCGCTACCGCTCGGCACGAAACTCGCATCCTCATGCCAAAATGGCTCTCTTTACACACTAAATACATAAATATCTATTTATTGACCTACATGCATCGATCTATTTTTGCGTTCCCTGCAGTGACGAATTAATTCAGTTAGCGATTAAAAAATGTTCTATTAATTTTGTTAAAATTCCGTACAAATATAGGCAACACCTTAACCAGGGCTATGTTCGAGCAACCACCCGTTGTTAAACAACAAGCGTATTACTGATAAGAGAATAAGATGATTATACCTTTCTGTTAACTGCAGGTGGAAAGTTACTTAGCTTGGTAACGCATTTGTTCATCCAAATCAAACTAATAATACAGCAAGTACGGTTCTCAAAGTAATCAATTTTATTATGATATTGGAGTCAACTCCATACATAATGGAATCAAAAGAAAATTTCCTCAAGATATTTACGAAATCTTAGCTAATAGTGTTGATAGTGCTAACGAGAAAAAATTAAAACAGTAAATACATCAGCGCAAATACTTTACTAAAATAATACATATAGCAATAACATAACTGTTGTCAGTGCATAAATAAACAATCTTACAAACATATATAACTAGTGATTAACTAATGCTAAATATTCATAAATAAATCAGCCTGTGTAGTATTTTGTATACTGATCTAGATAAATTAATTTAAAAAAAGGGGAAAAAAGTAACAATTTTTTACAGAATACATACCTATACACATTTTACATTTAATTGCAGAAGATATAGTTTCTTCCACGTACATAAATTTAAAAATGTCTCTCGAATAGGTAGCTGTCGTAATTGTCTTGAATCCAAAATTTCGGGTAACAATGCCGAGTTATAAAATTGTTCAAGTTTCGGAAGCATTTTTTGCTCCCAAAACAAACTAAAATGTCACTAGGAGTCCAAATAACAAAATAGCGTATGTCTTTTTTCGCGATATTTAATTGCCCTTGGATTTGGTACATGTAGCTGTCATTTTGTTTTAATTTTAATTCGCTTTCCTCTACTCGACAGAATTTGATTTTATTGTTTAATACGGCTTCCATCGGAGTGTACATTCTTGCACTGTACTGACATTTGATTTCTAGAATCGCATTTTCACCAACCACTCCGGCTGGAGATGCTGCCAAAAATGGGTGGGCTTCGTCCACGAATAAACCGCAAGGATTAACCTCCATATTCATGACCCCTTCAAAATCTTCTATGGCCCGATGCTCATTTTCTTTCCCATATTTTGTAGCAGCGCTCCCAGTACACTGTTGGTATAATAAACTTTTTATTACATTTGCGCAAGACGTTGTATTGCGCAATTTACAAATGCGGCCAAAATTTGACGCTGTCAATCTTTTCCGCCGCTCTTCATACCACCGATTGCTTCGGTGTTGCCCAACAGTTTCCTTCAAAATTTCTTCACGCCCCAAAGATAATTCCTGTAAAAATTTTTGCGCTGCTTCCTTCAAGTCTTGCTCCAGCATATCCGGCGTTGGTTCAGCTGCATCCGGTCCATAATCAGCGTGTGCGAATCCAGAGTACTTAGTACGGTAACGTTTTGCTTTCTGATTGCGAAGCAATTGCTTACGCTTTTGTTTTTCGCAAAATAACTTTGTATATTTTCCAGGCTTACTATTGGCTGTACTTTGCACGATTTTATGGAGCATGCCCACTTCATTATGCGTCACTACAGCAACTTCACACCTAGCATGATAACCGCGCCGAAAAGCGAAATTCACACGTTTACGGCCAACAAATTTCGCAACGTGGGAATTATAAAGTTCTGCGGAATTGTTGGTAACATCATGTATTAAACTCTTAGAATGGCAGGCTACATGACGTACTGCAGTCATAATTTCCTCAAACAAACCGCTTTCTTCTAAATCTGGAACCATATTTTTTTCGCCTTTAGCACCGGTACAAAAATAATCGCGCTGTGTACATCCCCTATGATCACCAAAGATATGTTTCGGTCCATTTAAAATATGTATTTCCAGTTCTCTAATTTTTGTATCTGTAGTTGCATCTTGGCTTTTTCTAAATTCAATGGCTTTGGTAACTGCACTACGAAACCTGAGAATATTTTCTGAGATTATGTCTTTTAATTCGTTTTTCTTGGTTTTTGGTTTTTTGGCAACTTCTCGTAGTTTGTTTATGTAATTGCGCAAAATATGGTTTTTGCATTCAACTTTTTGTATTATAGTTCAAGGACCATAGGGCATGGGCTCCACCAGTTTTCAATGCACGCTGCTGTCGCCATCACCCACTAATTTTACATATTTCATACTTTACATCTCCATTGATTTTTGGAAACCTTCTACTATGATTGCAGGCTCCATTCCAGTTGATGCACCGGTCCAATATCTATAGCAGGTGTGTTCTGGACATTTGTTATCTTTGTACAGATCCTTCCGTGCACACACCAAACAAAACTTATTTTTAACGGCAATATACAGCACCTTCTTTGTCCGAAGTCCAAGTATACAAGCAACCCCTGACAAGGCGTTATAATTAGTGCGATACGACCGTTTGCTCCACGCTCCGTCTGCTACTACTGCAATGTTTAGACACCCTTGGTCATCTACTTCTCCTAGTTCCACGGCTAGTTTCGTCTCTTCTTCCGCGGTCTTCTTCATCGCGTCAATTGCAGCTCGGTTTTAGATTTCGCAAACTTCATCTTGGTAAACGGTGTAAGTAGCACTAGATGGACTGGGAATATCTAAAGCCGCAGAAAACTCAGTAAGTTGGGTATCCGGCACCGATGGACACAATCGCAGATACGGCCGATAAATTAATGTTCATTCGCGGATTTTCTGAATTTTCCGTTGAAATTGTCTCGGTTTTATTGCACACTGCACATTTAACAGTAAATATCGACTCAAACCCTTTGCGTCTTTCACCAATAAGATCTATATCGGAAAACGAGCACCCAAATCTATCGTGCTGCAGTGCCTTCAGTGTCCTGAAAAAGTGCGCGATATCTACAATTCTGCTACCACTAATTTCCGACGCTGTTCTTGTTCTTCTGGTTCCATTGCTTCAGTGTCTAAATCCGGAAAAGATTCTGTCGATGAACTGTTTTCATTAACATTTTCGGAAACAATGGAATTTTCAAAATAACAGACTTCATTTTCGGATGAAAATATTTCCTCCTCGCTATGGAAATGTGTTTCGTTATCATTAAAATATTCTTCAGAAGAAGAAACTGACATATTCACTTCACTTTCTTCATCGTGTACACGCGATACATATGGTGCACTAACTGTGCGCACCCTTTCTTTTGCCGCACGAATTTTCTTCATTTTTTCTTTGACACTACGTCTTGTTTTAGTCAACCGCAAGTGCTTCGAATTTGCAAACTCTGTACGACCCATTCTCGAAAACTAAGAACGACTAACTGAAACACAGGCAATATAACATCGTACTAAGCGCTTGGTAATTATTGTTCAACTCGGATTTTATAATTAGGTAGGAGTAATGAGTAAGTACTTCCTAATTAACATCGCTGTTAAATTTTTTTCAAGGCAGTAGATGGATGTGGGTGCGCGGTTTATAGTACCATCACCAACGAACACAAAATGTTTAGGTAACCTCGCCAAAACTCTATTTTCACAGCGGAGGCAATCCTTAAATCCTTGGAGCATCCCCAACAAGATAGGGGAGCGAACTTGGTAATAATTACAGATTCTCAAAGCGTACTTATGGCTTTACAGAAAAATTAGCATATTTTAAAGTGCAACATATTTATATTAAGGATTAAAAAATTGACTAACATACTTAAGACAAGCAATATCGAAGTGAGGTTTTTCTTGTTTGAAAAGGCATACAAATATTATAGACTATGAAATAATCGTTTGCTAATATATATACAAATATTCTATATAATGAAATAGTCGATATGTTGGCTAAGAGACCAGCAAACGAAGGGTACTTAATTCACACAAAAATTACTACTGAAGATGCATTATTAAAAATAAAACATACTAAATGTTCAGTGGACTGAACATTGCAAAAATTACATTGCCTTGCACCCAAAACAGTATGAATACGTACATCCAACGATTAATTGTAAGCCATGATGGAATGGTAAAATTGTGTCTAGATACTCCTACACTACGATATGTAGAATCAAGTCAAGTCATGGAATTTCATAGAATGAATATGGTAGACAATCCCTACTGCAGCTGCGACCAAGTGATAGCAGATTTAAATCATCTAATTTTTGCATGTCCAAAATATGCTGCAAAACGTAATGATACAACAAACTGTTAGGTATTGGAACCCCTATGCCAATCGATATTATCACCTTGTTATCCAGTAATAGTTTTGAAGTTTATAAGCCTCTTATGCAATTTATTGTTAGCTCCAAAATAAAAATATAGTTAGCTGTAAAAAATTGTTTAATCCCATTGATAGGATTGGATAAATAAGAGGCTATATGGGCAAAGATCCCAAAAGGCCTTAAAACAAAACAAAAACTATTTTCTGTAAGCGGCCCTATATGTACTAATTATTTAAAATGTTGAATTGACTTGGGCTAGCGTATGAAAAGCATTTCTAGCTAGATTAGGAAATAAATACGAAGAAATTTGAAGTTGACTAATCAATGTCCACTAGAAATGTAATATTTAAAAAGATGGTATTAAATATCAATTACTTTCCATATCATTTAACATTAAAAGTCATTAATAATAGGTAGACAATTACTTTTTCTCCATGCCCATTTAGTAAGTTACACTTACTTTGACATATCTATTGCAGGTAAGTTGATTTTACTGTTTGTTTACTGGTTGTTATGACATTAGGGAAGTAAGGTAAAACTTACTCCCCAAGGGAAGTACGTGAATTACGTGTTATTACAGTAATTTTAGTTTTGTAAGTGATCTGAACGGGTTTGAACTTAACTAATTCTAACCTATTTAAAATGTAAATACTTGTTAAGATAAGTAGGGTTAGGGTATAACCGTACATTTTAAAAAGTTATATAATAATGAAACAAACAAAAATTTATAAACATGTTTATACCGTAATATTTTATATTTTATTCAAATTTTTGTTGAGCATTGAGAAAAATATTATAAGCATGCTCGAGAAGTAACTATCTACAACCAGTCTCGAACTTTGCCAGCCCGAGCGAGCGAGAGCTGGCAAACTCGTTCATGACTGGTAAAAGCTACTTACTTCCCTTGATAACTATTATCGCATTTCATGTGGTAACATGTATATTTCTACAATCAAAATAGTTTAGAAATTTGGCACTTTTCTGCATAGCGACGGCGATTCTGTTTACGTTTGGCAGTACTGAAATGTACTTAGTGTTGGTGACGCTGTATGTGTATGTCAAATTCGAGGTTAGCAGTTTCGACACAGACTGACGCAAAACCTAACCTGATAACCTTGAATTTGACATAGGTTTACAATGTCACCAACAATACACTTCACTAAACGCATAACATCAACTGGAGCTGCTTATTGTGCTTTAGTACATAGAAACGAGTTCTGCTCAGCTTGGTTACGTTTTGACATTTAGTGTCACTTTTATGTAACACTTTAATATTTTAGATTTCTTATGAAATGCTATAAAATAGTATACGCAACACGTTAGAAAAGTAGTTTTCTAAACTTGTTGCGTAATATACTATTGTTATTCTTGTAATTCTATAATTACCTGAATGTAATGGATTAACGTTGAATAGTTTTAAACCTGTTCAAATATATAAGGATATCAATTTTAAACAACATTATCAGTTCATTTGTAAAGCGTCACCAACGAGGACGAATTTTGGAATTTACCTCAAGTGAGTTTTATTGCTATGGCGTGTTGATAAAAAACTCTTTGTTTTAAGTTCTCTATCGCAAATCTGTGTTGTGCTAGAACTTACATTGAAGCAGAAAAGCAAAAAGGGGAAACGTTGCTACCCCTACGTATCGTGAGAGAAAGAGTTGCGAAAGCGCTAGATATAGGACGTACAGTAGGGTGGGGCGAAAAAATAAAAATCAAAATTTTGAATAACACTACATCTCAAAACTTGTCTTTGGATGTAACGGTAAACCACAATTTTTTTCAGATTTTTTAAACATCATCTTTTGCCTCCAACTTGACCTTAAATTGTATACTATGCACCAAAAAATTTTAACACGACTCGGTCCCGCGGCCTCGTTGGAGGGCGGGCGAGGGCTAACTACTACTAATGGCGACTCTTGTTGATTTGGCCCTGGTAACTCAGTCGGCCAATGGTGTTCTCCCCGGTAGGCGGGGCAGACCTAAGTGCAAGAGCACGAGAGAAAGAGAGAGAAAACAAAAAATGATATTTACACAGGTTTTTTAATTTTTCGAACATATATACAAAAAATGGGCTATTTAGTTGATGACGCCTCGAAGCTTCTGGTGGCGTGGGGTCGTCGTGTTTTGTCCCGGGGCTCTTCTTTTCGTGGGGAGGGGCGTGCGTGCCGGGAGCGGCGGAGGTTCTGGCGCTGGGACTCAGTGTGCGGCCTCGCTGGCTCGTCGGGCCGGCTGGCTGCGGGTTGGGGCGCCTGGGCGATAGCGACGGGCGGCGGCGGTGCGGGCGCTGGGGCTCGGTGTGCGGCCTCGCTGGCTCGTCGGGCCGGATGGCTGCGGGTTGGGGCGCCTGGGCGATAGCGACGGGCGGCGGCGTGCGGGCGCTGGAGGCGGCGCTGGGGCTCGGTGTGCGGCCTCGCTGGTTCGTCGGGCCGGCTGGCTGCGGGTTGGGGCGCCTGGGCGATAGCGACGGGCGGCGGCGGTGCAGGCGCTGGAGGCGGCGCTGGGGCTCGGTGTGCGGCCTCGCTGGCTCGTCGGGCCGGATGGCTGCGGGTTGGGGCGCCTGGGCGATGCTAGGAGGCGGTGATTCGGCAGGCGACGACGGCAGAGGTTGGGGGGCGGCCGGTGCGTCTGGCGGCTGGATCCGACTTCGCTTGGGCAATTCGACTAAGTCCCAGGAGCTCACCGAGCACCACTGGCGGCTAAGTTCGCTTTAGCGACTTTTTCTAAGTCCCAGGAGCTCGGCGAGCACCGCTGGTGACTAAGTTTGGTTGGATGAATTTTTCCAAGTCCCAGGAGCTCGGCGAGCACCGCTGGCGACTAAGTTTAGTTGGATGAATTTTTCCAAGTCCCAGGAGCTCGGCGAGCACCGCCGGTCTTATAAAGGCCACTAATCTGACGTTAACTTTAACTCGCTGTTAAAATAAACGAAAGCGCATCAAAATTTGTTTACCAATGAATAAAATGTCATAAGCACTGACGTTTTTATGCGATTTTGTTTATTTTAACAACGAATTAAAGTTAACGTCAGATTAGTAGCCTTTATAAGACCGGCAGTTAGTGTGGTTGGAGCTGAAGTACTCAGGCTGGCTGGACCGATGGCGGTAGCTGCTGGATACTGCATGATGCTGTCTGAACTGCTGGTTGAAACTCCGTGCTTTTTTCAAGAAGCCCGGGGTTTATAAAGGTCTTGCCGGCTTTGTTTGCCGATTCCTCGTTCACGATTGGCTGAACGGCAGTGGGGACGTTTGCAAATTTGATAGGAATTGGATTCGCGGCTTTGATCTCCGCGGGGCGAAGCGCTATCTTGTCGCTGACATGGGCATTGCTTTTGTCTTCTAAAAACTTGAATTTTGAGTCTTTACTTGCCATGTTTCGCCCGCATATTAACAAAGTTAGGATTGATTAAATTATTTCTACAATAGAAGCTGCGCGGTTGTGATTCGCGAACTTCTTAGCACGCGGAATTGCTGCCCCGTGCTTCTACTGGTTAGGCGATTTTTCGCATGCTCCGGTAGCCGGTGTTTTTAATTTAATTAGCCCTCGCGGTGTGGGTTTTCATTGTTCCTTGATTTGAACGCGAGTTTAATACCCGGATTTTATTCCAGACTATCTGGTGCCGGCGTTTATTGGTGCCCTTTGGGTTTTATTTTCCAAAACTGCTTATTCCTAAAACTGTATGTTTCTCTGGTCGCTGCAACCTTTGTAAACTTTATAGTTTTATGGTGCTGTTATTTCGCCTATTTGCCTACTTGGAAAAGTGCTTTCTACCGCACGCGGCGGCGGATTGACATTATTTCATACGTGCGTCGCTTATGTTCACCCTGACCTTATAACAATAGTAAAAAGGAAAAAACCAATACCTCAATTCGCGTAATGTAGGCCCTTTTTAATTAATGCGCCAGCTTCCCTGTGTTCTTGAGCGGTTTACTGCCCGGAACACTTCCTTTGTCGCGCTGTCATCTTTGTTTTGATGGGTTTATGACGGTTATGCTCTGGGCAGTAATGCGGTAGCTCTTTGCAAATTTTGGGACGGCTGTTGTTATGCAGATGTTAAAACTGCATCTTTGGGTTTTTGCGATCTGGTAATTAATGCCGCGTTCTGATCCTTGTTGCGTGGGGAGGGCGTAATCGAATTAATATTGATAATGAAG
Source organism: Agriotes lineatus (assembly GCA_940337035.1). Lineage (NCBI taxonomy): Eukaryota > Metazoa > Arthropoda > Insecta > Coleoptera > Elateridae > Agriotes > Agriotes lineatus. The sequence continues at coordinate 40,252,755 of OW679194.1, forward strand.
GCCCTCGCGTGCCTTCTGAATCATATCAATTTTATTATGCTATTGAAATCAGATTGTGATTATAATATGCAGAGTTGTGCATCTAAGGGATATATTGTGAAACACAAAACATATCTATGAAACGGAAGAACAGGTAGCGGCATTATTAACAAATTTCTAACTTCTGAAGCTCGTAATAATCGACACCTGACGGCTGACAGTTCATTCTGTGCCTTGGAATTGTGTGATTCGTTAGTTATTTGTTGAAAGAATACAGTAGAAATTGTGTGTCTTTACAGTTAAAGTTCCTGTCGCTTAGTTATTATAATACTACGTAGGACCTCTTATAATAATATGTATTACTTATGTACTAATGTAAAGTAGTTGATTGTGAATTTGCAGGTTAAAATGTCGACCCAAACTAGAAGTTAAGTAATGATATAATTATTAGTGTGCCTAAAGACTTCAGTGGTAATGTTTTGCCGACTTACGAAGACATTCTTAAGTGTTGCTTGTGGTCAAGACATAAACTTACACAAAATTCAAAACAGGAACCGACAATTTCAGAAATATCAAACGTCTCAACATTAAAACGTTTACAAATTTGGAAAATAGCCTCAATAACGACATTTTTAACCTTGCATTAAATCTGTCATTCAGTAATATCGTAGTAATTATATGCGCTTGATGAAGCAACCAAAAAGTAAATTGAATAGTGATACATACAAAGAAAATTTAAGAAAATTCAGAAAAAATTCTACAATTCAGTTATTTAATATAAAAGTACCCATAAATGAACTCTCTTTTCTCACAGACAAATAAACTTTAAGAAAAATGTTCGTTGGCCACGTTGATTCTGTGATCTCTAAGAAATGATCTCTTCGAAAAGTTAAAAATGCTACGGTACGTGGTGCTGACTCAAATTTGGAGAATGCATCAAATAGTCACAATGAATTGTATGAAGTAAATGTATCTGAGCCTGGGCCAATATATCAACGGATTAACGAAGACGATCACGAACCTTTTAATCACCCTGAAACTTCAACATCGTCAACAATACCAACTCTTAATATCTAAACAGCGTCAAAAGAGAATTAAATTACCCGCATTTGGCCAAAACGTGTGACAGATTTGAAGATTCGAATAGATGAACCGCTACAGCAATCACCTCTGCCGTTTGACAAGATGTAGGAGTGATTGTCAAAGGTGACACATCGAGGGTAATTGGTAACCTTAAATTCCAAAGGGAAAGAGTAAAAGCTCGTGTTGCAATGAACGAAACAATGAGGGCAAAGTCGTCCGTGCTCTATTTTTCGACGGTAGAGACAAGATACTGGCAATGGAACATAATGAGAGAGTAAACACCATCATCGAACTATCGTACAAGAACATATGGCATTGATTGAAGAACCAGGACCACATTATTTAGGACATGCTACACCATCTTCGGATTCTGAGGAGAACTAGGACTGAGGCATATTCTTAAAGTTCAACAAGCCAAAGACAACAATTGTACAAAACTAATCAAAATTCCGCAGCTGAATTTCGCTGCCACTGACTACATTGATATGATTAACTGGCAGACACCTAAAATAACCGAGCTTCCTATTTTAAAAAATATCTCTGATGAAGATTTAAATTTTCTTATTGAGCAGGAGCAAACACCGGTGGTAAATTTTTCAAGATATTCCTGCCACACACAATAAGTGGAACGATGTGTAAAATTAATAACTGATTCTAGCACATCTGTCGTAAGACCTAACAAAAGATGGTTTCATCCGAGCCAGAATCAAATCAAGACAAGATCTGAGAAGTTTTTAAACTAAATCAAATTTTCAAGTAATTTGAAGGTTTAGAGTTGTTGTAGTATGGTCTAATTTTACATGTTTTTATATTTTTGCGTTTATTTCAATTTAATGTAATGAAATTTATTTGAAAAATGTGTTTGTGCTTATTCACGTGTGTCTAAACTTATATGAACTATCAGCATTGCATAGTAAATCGGGCAAAATATTTAGAGGCAAGTTGGAGGCAGAAAACATTTTTTCCAAATTGAAAGAGTTTTTGCAAATACATTACGCACACTAATAGACAAATTTTGATGGGTAATGCGTTATAAAAAAAATAAAAACGTTTTTTAGCCATTTTTCGCCCCACCCTAACGTACAGCTGATCAAATTGCCAAAAACGATAAGGAAAATCTTCCAACTATTGGCATATGTATTAAACGTTCAAAATCAAAAACGGAAGACATGCCAGAAAGACAGAAGATGGAAGTTCGGGATGCTATATACTATATGTATCGCCAGAAAAAAAACTAGTGACATTGTACGCCCTCATAGATGAATTAAAACAAAAATAAATTGTACATATCGGAAGTACTGCGGCCTTGTCCACACTTTTAAAAACTATGAGCTTTAAGTGCAAGAAAAGGCTGTAATCCTAGATATTTATGTGAGCAAACTAAAATTGTACAACAGCAAGTCGAGTTTTTAAAAAATATTTAAACAAAATGCTGTGGGTTTAATAAGACAATTAATGTTCTTGGATGAAACAATGATTTTTTCCAAAGGGAAAAATTTCAGAAGCTGGCAGGAAGAAAATATTAAAAGTGTAAGAAAACCTAGTAGATCAGGTTGAAAAAATTATTGTTTTACGTGCAGGGTGAAATAATGGCTTTATACAAGAAGCCAGCTTAGTTTTTGCCTCTACATCAGACAACTTTGATTATCATGATAACATGAATAGCAAACTTTTCGAAAACTGGATATCAGATAAACTTATCCCAAATTTAGCGGACCCTCCTTTGATAAGAATGGACAACGCATCATATCACAGTAGAGTTATCGAAAGATACCAACGTCGAACTGGAAAAAATGTGAAATTTAAAAATGGCTTGAACACCAAATAGAGTACTTCCCGACCCAACTAAAAATTGAGCTATTATGTCTATCAAAAAAAGTTGAAATTAAAAATAAAATACGTGGTTGATGAAATGTTGCGCGAACATGGACACGAAGAACAGGAAATTGTAATCTACGATATTCCTCCAACAGTGATACATTTACAAGACGATTCAAGTGACGATGGTGATTTTGAAAGTGAAAGTGACAAACCGACCGAAGTTTGTGATTTTGTTCAATGCTATATATTTACTTAAATTTATAACTTATTTTATACTTTTCTAATGCATTTGTATTAATTCGTGTAAGTGTGCAATTAACTAAATTATGTTTAATTAAAGGAATTTATGAATTCATTTACAAACAATTAAAAACTGCGTTTTTCGTATAATTCCAAAATTAAAATTCTGATATTTTAATATGGAAACTATAATTTGTTACTAGAATTTTTCTTTCTACCTAATCTTCAGACACTTGTAAGTAACAAAAGATAATCCGCTTTTCGATTTGTATCTATCCTGCTTAGGGCTGACGTGTATGAATTCTTTGCTAAGACCTGCGTAAAACCGGTTGTCTTCTTTCAACGCACGGGACGTTTTGTCAACGCAAGTGTAATTTTAAATACCAAGCACCTTGCAGCACTGCCTTTCCAGAGCGGTCCCGACCTTATACTGGTATTCAAGCAGCTTTATAAACCTTCCAAGTGTGAAAGACATCGGTGGATTATTATTTCAAATGTGTGAAAAACTTCAAAATATCTTACACCTTCCAATGCAAATAATTTTTTAAAACTGTTAGTTGATCTATAAAGCATGTATGTTTTGCTAGAAATAACTTACTGTCCCGAAGGAATAGACAATATTTAAATTTAAAAATTGAAACAACCAACGCCACACTAAAATTTATTTAACAAATCTAATATAAAAAGATAATTACAGCTAACTCAATGGTACAATAATACTAAATCCTAAACGAAGAATGAATAGATGGGAAGAATATATAAAAGAGTTATTTGGAGACAACAGATCGAAAGTGAATACGGAACACAGTGAAATAAATGCAATTGAAATAACAAAAAAAGAAGTGAAACATGCAATAAAAAAAATATGAAAGACGGCAAAGCAGTCGGCCCAGACGAGCTCCCTATTGAAACCATAAAGTTAATAGAAGATGAAAAATTACAGCCTCTTGTAGATCTATTTAATGATATATACAAAACTGGTGTGATACCTCGAGAATGGTTAAAATCGACATTTGTGGCGTTACCAAAAGAGAATAATGCGAGAGACTGCACAGAATATAGAACTATAAGTCTTATGAGCCACACGCTTAAAATCTTCTTAAATATAGTACACAAGAGGAAATATAAAAAGTTAACGAAAGAAATCAGCGATACCCAGTTTGGATTTATAAATGTGCTGGGAACTAGAGATGCATTATATGGAATTAATGTTTTGATGCAAAGATATCTAGACATGAATATAGATGTATATATGTGCCTAGTAGATTATGAAAAGGCATTTGACAAAGTCCAACACCAACGGTTAATAGAAATACTTAAGACCAAACAGATTAACGAACATGATCTACGAATCATTCAGAACTTATACTGGAATCAAAAGGCTAACGTTAGAATAGAAAACGAAACGACAGAGGAAATTGAAATTCAAAGAGGAGTGAGGCAAGGGTGTGTACTGTCGCCCTTGCTATTTAACTTATACTCCGAAACAATATTTCAGGAAGCACTGGAAAGGGAAAGAGCCGGAATAATAATAAACGGAACACCCATAAATAACATTAGATATGCCGATGATACCGTAATGCTAGCGAATGACGTATTGAATCTTCAAAGAATGATGGAACGGCTAAATAGAATCAGCGAATCATATGGTTTGCACGTAAACTTAAACAAAACCAAATTTATTGTCGTATCCAAAACCAAAAATTATGTACCAAACTTAACAATAAACAACACCATCATTGAAAGAGTAAAGAAATATAAATATTTGCGCACAATAATAAACGAGAGTAACAATCAAATACAGGAAATAATAGTACGGATAAAAACGGCGAGGGCTGCTTTCATAAAAATAAAACCCTTGCCCCAATTGGGACCTAAATATACAAGTCCGAATCAGATTCGTGAGGTGTTACATCTTTTCTGTTCTGCTATACGGAATGGAGGCGTGGACCCTTAAGAAACGAGAAATAGACAAAATTCAATCCTTTGAATTGTGGTTATATCGACGTATGTTAAGAATATCGTGGATAGAAAGGAAGACGAATGAGGAAGTCCTACATCAGATACATACAGAACGCGAACTAATAAATACAATAAAGAGACGAAAACTCGAGTATTTCGGACATATTATGCGGGGAGAAAAATACCATATGCTATAGTTAATTATACAGGGAAAAATAGCAGGGAAGAGAAACGTAGGAAGACCAAGAACATCCTGGTAGAAAAACTTACGAGACTGGTACAACTGCTCCTCGGTTTAATTTATTATTGTCTACAGTAAAACAAACATATTTTGCAATTAATTGGAGCCACATATCTTGGAAATTTTTACCTTTTTATATTTCCTCTGTGGTCAGTACGTTTATAAACTGGTTAAACGGGCTATGTATTCTTAAAATTTTCTAACGACAAACAGTTTACTGATGAAATTTTTAGAAATCGCTATACATTTTACCATTTCCCGCAAAAACTTTAAAGATTAATACATTTTATAAAAAATTATGTATTTTCAAACTATCAATATTTTGCTTATATGCGTATGTCATAAAGCGACGTTTTTACATTAAAATGACTGAAATTGATGTGTTCAAATTCATTTTCCCATAACTTTGCCCAAAATGGTAGATCTTGGAACACCTTGGGACAACGGCTGCGTTGGGTATATAACCGTTATTCTCTAGTTAAATAATTTTTAAGATGCTTAATTCCTATACAAGTAATAAATAAGTCAATAAGTATTTGAATAAAAATACTTAGACTTCATATAGTTAGCTATAAGGTACTGCAGACCGGCATAAAACAGTTTTGATTTCATTGAAGACGTATCATCCTGTTTAAAACTCAGCCGTTTTAGGTCAGAACTTTCATAAAACTGATTAGTTTTAATGTGGCTTTATGATTGTTGTTCATGTTTGCCGCCAAAATTTCTACCTAACCTATAAAAACCATTTACTAGTCTTTGCTTGCGTGTAGTAAACAAGTTAGATTAACATTTAAAAGCTGTGTTCAAGACCATGCCGTTTAAAACTGTTCAAACTATTGGAGACGGCGAAGTTTGTTTATCGATTGACCCATCAATATGGGAAAAAATGGGATATTAAGATGGCCTAATAAACCTAGTAGAGTTGCTGACAAATTAAGTCACCAAAAACACCCACAGCCTGATTTTACCTGGGATAAAATGATTTCTTTAAAGAAAAGAGAGTTTACCACTAGGAAATAAGCTGAAAATGAACTTAGATTAATGGAGCAACATTATGATACCGAAAAAGAAGCTACAATTTTTTATTTTGTTCCAGCTATCAATAGCTTCTAATTCTGACATATTTGTAAAAACTCGCGTACAACCTCGTAATAATACTTTTCCCCGTGCCCTATACTCGGCTTTAATGTTAATTTAGATTTCCCTTTGTTTGTTAGTTAGCCCAGTCGTAGAAGCACAAGTCCCGCTCTTACCTCAGTGCAGCTAAGGGTGATGCCAATACAGATTGTTCTGGCTTGCCCGTTATCACCTATAATTCTGTAACCATACATGAAGATCCTGCCTGAAATAAAAACCAAACGGTATGCATAAAAACACAAATACTCTGGAAAAGAACATACATGCATGAAAATACATAAGAGGGTTACACAATGGTAATATAAAAATGTTTTGTACGCTATCAACAATACCTAAGAAATGTGCACGAGCTTAATGCTGAATCTTCATGCTTAGATACACCTTAAATCGTATAATTGTCAATGCGCAATGCAAAGTCAAAACAACCAACCGTGCCAACAAGGTGTACTCGGTGCAATTTACTAACTACGCTTCTAATTTTTCCAGTTTCCTGGACCGGGAATTCAAGCGTGAGTTTTAGTCAAGGAACTAACCTGGCGTTACAGTTGCTCCAACTGGTCTCGTACAGTGGCAAGATCACTGCTACTTTGAAACTAGAATATAAGCTTCCTGCTATGAAGAATTATAGGTACTTTGTTGTTGATTCAAAGGTGGTTATCTGCCCTCAAGGCTGTATTTCGGCTCAAAACTAACGAGGCCTCAAATGCTGTTAACTCAGGCAACACATAGACTCCCAATCGCACTTTATAATGCTTCGCGTTTCGTCCCTTTTGTTTGAAGGAATGCACGGGTCGCCCATTAGCAAGCGACTGACTCCCCGCTGCCCCCAAAGCGCAAAATTGCACTAAGCAGCTAAACCACTCTGTCTCATGCAGTTCTAATAATAGCACACTGGGTCACCACTCAGCTGGTAATGTCAATATGGATTGTTCTGGCCTGCACGCTATCACCTATAGCTCTGTAATTGCATACAAATCCTGCCAGAAATAAAAACCGTTTACATAAATATATATATCTTTATATATATATATATATATATATATATATATATATATTAAAAGTAAACATTTCAGGGTGTCATACCGCTTAATAAATTTGAAGATTTCTTCAACTGGTTGAAGAACATCTTGAATGGCGTTTGGGGTTGGACGACGTTTCGACGAAATCACATTCGTCATTTTCAAGTCCTTTTAGTCCTGGTTTGGCTTCTAGTTATGCTGACAGTCAGCTGTACATCAAGTTGACAGTCCGTCGTGTTGCCGCATAACTAGAAGCCAAACCAGGACTAAAAGGACTTGAAAATGACGAATGTGATTTCGTCGAAACGTCGTCCAACCCCAAACGCCATTCAAGATGTTCTTCAACCAGTTGAAGAAATCTTCAAATTTATTAAGCGGTATGACACCCTGAAATGTTTACCTTTAATACATATCAGCCGCGAAAACCTTCGTCCCTGGATGGTTTAGATTTACAATTGGACCCGGTAGTTAGCGCTGCAATCGGGTTCTAGGAATTTAAAAAAATTTTTTTTGACGAATTTCGTTTTTTATTTTTTTAAAGATTTCTCGCATATGAGAACATATAACCCCAAAATTTACCCCCCCCCCCCAATATTTTTTAAAATAAAAAGAATCGAAAAATCGAAAAAAACCTTGCTGAACCTGCTAATAACAGACAAACCAACATTCGGGCAGGACAACGTCTGTCGGGTCCCCCAAAATTTCACCCCCACCCCCGCCGCCCCACAGTATTTTTTGAAATGAAAATCTTTATCTTCATATATACTATAATTCTTCTGTACGTGTGTATGTAACTGAACTCCTAAATGGCTGGACCGATTTTGATGAAATTTTGTGTGTGTTTGAGTGGGTCCCTGGATGGTTTACATTCACAATTGGACCCGGTAGGTGCCGCTGCAATCGGGTTCTAGAATTTTTTTTTTACGAATTTCGTTTTTTATTTTTTTTAAGATTTCTCGTATATGAGAACATATAACCCCAAAATTTCACCCCCCCCCCCAATATTTTTTAAAATAAAAAGAATCGAAAAATCGAAAAAAACCTTGCTGAACCTGCTAATAACAGGCAAACCAACATTCGGGCAGGACAACGTCTGTCGGGTCCCCCAAAATTTCACCCCCACCCCCGCCGCCCCACAGTATTTTTTGAAATGAAAATCTTTATCTTCATATATACTATAATTCTTCTGTACGTGTGTATGTAACTGAACTCCTAAATGGCTGGACCGATTTTGATGAAATTTTGTGTGTGTTTGAGTGGGTCCCTGGATGGTTTACATTCACAATTGGACCCGGTAGGTGGCGCTGCAATCGGGTTCTAGAATTTTTTTTTTACGAATTTCGTTTTTTATTTTTTTTTAAGATTTCTCGTATATGAGAACATATAACCCCAAAATTTCACCCCCCCCCCAATATTTTTTAAAATAAAAAGAATCGAAAAATCGAAAAAAACTTTGCTGAACCTGCTAATAGCAGGCAAAGCAAAGTTCGGGCAGGACAACGTCTGTCGGGTCCCCCAAAATTTCACCCCCACCCCCGCCGCCCCACAGTTGAAATGAAAATCTTTATTTTCATATATATAATTCTTCTGTACGTGTGTATGTGACCTAACTCCTTCTAAACCCCAATATTTTTTAAAATGTAAAAAATTAAAAATTCGAATATTGAAAAAACGTTTGTTGAACCCGCTAATAGCAGGCAAACCAACGTTCGGGCAGGACAACGTCTGTCGGGTCCCCCAAAATGTCACCTCCACCCCCGCCGCCCCACAGTATTTTTTGAAATGAAAATGTTTATCTTCATATATATAATTCTTCTGTACGTGTGTATGTGACTGAACTCCTTCTAAACCCCAATATTTTTTAAAATGTAAAAAATCGAAAATTCGAATATTGAAAAAACGTTTGCTGAACCCGCTAATAGTAAGCAAACCAACGTTCTGGCAGGACAACGTCTGTTGGGTCCGCTAACCCTTAGAGAGTGAAATGGAGTAAATAAGCCTAAAAATCGATATGGGTGTCGTTATTGTGGTTTCTTGGGACGTTGATTGCGAAAATGGCATTTATTTTTAAGTCCAAGATGATGTAATTGACATAAAATTAAAACTCTATACTGGTGAAACGGGGTTTCAAAGACAAATTATTTTTGGACAGAACAACGTTTGCCGGGCCAGCTAGTATATATATATATATATATACATATATATATAGTAAAATGTTATTTCTTGACTGGGATAGGGGTTGGAAAAACTCCAATCTCAGTGCTCCGCACAGGTACCAAGCTTTAATGGTTAGATTGAAATAAAACCACTTGTATGTTTCGTCTGACGTTTCGTTTATATTTAAAACATTATCAAAGGCTAACACTTTGTGGACCAAAACACATGTTTTTTAAAAGCATGTGAAGATATTCAAATGTGAACAAATTAATAAAAAGGGGCAGTAGGCCACCAAGATTACAGACCTGGGCTGCACATGATATAAATACACTTAGTCATACATCTAGCCGGTTACACATAAAAAATTACTAGCACATTTAAAATTTGATTTACAATAATTTTATTAGCTATTTGGCCAAACATGGCCGTCAAAATATCTTCACATGCTTTTAAAAAACATGTGTTTTGGTCCACAACGTGTTAGCCTTTGATAATGTTTTAAATATAAACGAAACGTCAGGCGAAACATACAAGTGGTTTTATTTCAATCTAACCATTAAAGCTTGGTACCTGTGCGGAGCACTGAGATTGGAATTATTCCAACCCCTATCCCAGTCAAGAAATAACATTTTACTGTGTATGTAACCACACAAGCTGTGAGAGGGACTATCTTTATATATATATATATATATATATATATATATATACTCTGCAAAAGAACATACATGCATGAAATTACATAAAAATCATACACGATAGTAATATAAAAATGTTACCTACGCTATCAGCAATAGCTAAGAAAAGTTCACGAACTCAATGTTGAAACTACCTGCTTAGATAGACCTAAAATAGGGGTGTGATTGTCAATGCTCCACACTAAGTCAAAAACAAATCGTACAAACAAGGCGTACTTTCGCTCACAAATTCACTTAATGCAGCCCTGCCACCGGTAGCTTGAAATCAGCTGACGCGATGTGTGAACAGGATGATACAGTGCTTTGTTCTGACGTGCTAATTTAGCAAGTAGGGGCACATGGCATTTGGGCTCGTAATGCTCATTGAAGCGGTTGCGTAATCCTATGCAAGCGCTTCGTAATTAACTATTTATACTTCTACCTTCCACAGTACCCTAGATCATGCATCTTTTCGTCGAGATTAGAAACTAACCTGGCGTTAGAGTTGCTCCAAATGCGTCCCGTACATTTACATCGACTGCTTACTTAAAGCTGGCAAAGCGGCTTCCGGCTGTGAAGAATTATCGGTACCTCGGTGTTAATTCCAACCCTCTCGAGGCTGTACTGCTCTTAACGCAGGCAACACATAAACTCTCAATCGCACCTTTTATGCGATTGCCTTCCCACGCTCTCTGTTACAGCACAATTTGCATTGATTCTGTTAATAACCGTAACGATTGCAATCAGCCTGCTAGCGCGCACAATCTCACACGCGAAACAATCGTTGCATGTTTTAAATGCATAATACGTTTTAACTTAATTATTACAATGTAAGAAATATAGTTTAGTTCTATACCTAGCAGAATAATGGTTAAATACCAAGGTGATTATTAAATACCAAGGTGACACGAACTACTCGATTACAAAATTACTATTAAAATTACGAATGGTTTTTATCAGCATTGATAAATTTTACATTCCCCTCCATTAAAGATAAACACTGTAAACGTTTAAAACCACAAACTAGTGTGCTACCAACAAATGAATGTTGTCAATATGAATCTAGTCTCTCTCCTAGTTTCAAAGCAACTAAGTCTCTTAAAAACTGCTTTAATTTCTTAGTATAGATTCTCCAGTTTTTCTTTCGAAGCATCTGAGATAACCACATATATTTGCATGATATATAATTTTTGCCTGAAAGTGGTCCGTTTAAAAATCCAAAATCATCTGTTACCGTATTCAGAGCAACAAATGTTTTTTCAATCTGCTTGATGATTGGATCAAGAACCTGCAGCAATCCAACTCTCAACCGTCACTTAAAATCAAAAAGATGAGTTTTGTTTTTCTTCCTTCCCATGAATTTTGGTTTTTTATTTTTTCCTGTATTGGTAGTCAAGTATTGGAATGTTTATTTTCTCTGCTAGAGACATTGATTATTGTATCGATGATTTGAAGATGTAGTTTCTAGATTCTTTCATCTCATTTAAAAGTCTTTGTAGCATACGGGCAGCTTTAGAAACAGTTGTCTTTCTTGCAAGGCAATATTGGCTCTGCGTATATTATTCCAAAGAATATCCGAAAATGTCAGGTAAGAAAAGAATTTAAATGTTTTAATGAAATTTAATAAAGCCTACGCTTGCAGAATTGTATCTACTGTACTTTTTTCAGCAACACTGACGTCTTCAAGAATTTCAACCATTTTTGAAGCAGCAATTTCGAGGCGTGGACAGCGCTTTCTTTAAGGAACAGAGCGTATTGCAATACCCGATTTTTCTAATATTTTAGACGTTATAAACTTCTGTTTTTATCAGGTAAAATGTTGTCAAGTTACTATATCCTTTAACGGTAACTACAAAAAGTCGAGAGTTCGCTTAAACATTTCGCGGGCATTGGTAGGCCACCAATCTGGCAGCTGTGTTGATAGAGAAGCAGCGGTGGCCTGTCGTAGTAGATTATCGATTTCCGTAAGTTTTACGCCGGGTGGCGACGAAGCCTGAAACTAGAATATTGATCTGTAATTAAGCGATTAGTATACAAAATGGCCGTCCAATTATTGACAAATTCGGTGCTTTGACGGTAATTTTTGAGATTAATATGACTCTCAGGGTAAGTTTTCCTCGTTATACATGGTTGTGTTGATGACTCAAGCTCGTAGGGTACTATTTTTGACTAGTAAGATAGAAGTCAGAACTATTTTTGGCAAAAAATGCATCAAGGCATGTATTATCCCTTTCCCAGAAACGTGGAACCTAGGAACAAATCCCGAAGTATGTCTCAGAGTTACAGGTGGCGGTGACACCGCTCTAGTGGGATCATGGAAGCAAGCAATTACTGTAATCAGATTTCACAACCTGCTACTATAAACATAGGCTTCATTAAACCCATACCGGCTTATGAGAAGGTTGCAAGAAAAAACTAAAGGCAGATACTTGAATTATACGCTTGGATTGAAAGAAGAAAGACTAGGATCGCAGTTCCAATTGAAAAGTGTCCGACTGGCTGCGGTCTCAAGTTAACAGAGCGCTGATTGACCCTGCAGCGCGCTGCAAATGCTGAACGTTTAAAACCCATCGGTGCTTTTATGTTGGGATGCCGGGCGCAAGTCAAGTCTCTTCAAGATCTAGGCAGATCGCCTAAATTCTCTTTATCGTGGGCGTACGTTAATATCAAGATGTTTATTTCCATTAGAACTTTTCCGGGACTAAAAAGGTTAAAACAACTCACGTGCAGAATCGAGCGTGTTACCTTCTTTGGTATTTTATCATGGCTTGAGGGTCAAAAAGCGCCAAATGTAGCGGGAGACTAGATGCGTGCAAATTTTAAACGCATTTTTTTGTATTTTTAATTCATTTACGCCAATTCCATTTTTAACACCTCTCAGGGGGAAGAAGATCCAATAATCAAGTTATAGGTGTGTTTAACCGTTCCAAAAAAGGTTTGAATTTTTGTAGTATTTCCACTAAATTACGACTGTAGCCAGTAATATGAATAAATTGTATAATTCGAGTCTGAACACCATCGTCGTATGATTATCCACCCCATCAGTAGTAATTTTTTCCTGAATTTCTTTTACAATACCTACACCTGTTTTCTCGTGGGCATTAATAAAGTCAATAAATTGCTCTCTAAGATCTCTTCAATATTTATTTGCCGTTCAGATGATCGCGGTTATGGGAAGAAATATTCATTGACTTTTTGTTTCTGCTGTCAGCCATAGGTTCTTTCCTTTCTATCGGCTCTTTTGTATTTATGTATTTTTCTTATTGGTTTCCCTTAACTGTACTCAGATACGAAGCACGCATAACCATCAGAAATAGATTCTGTGGCTAGAAATCGAAATTTTCACGTATAGGTGGTATTCCGTTTTAAGACGGGCACTTTCTGCTACCTTCGTTTTTTCATACTCATATAGCGTTGATTGGGTGGCATGTCTACAAAGAAAAGTCTATGTCGAGTATATTAAAGGTAGATACTTTTTACTTGCTTTGGTCCTTTTGTTTTTGCAGTTTTCCGCCAGAACTGCCACATCGACTGATAGTTGTTTACTGCTTACAAAAGCTTGAAACAGAAATTTAAGATATACCATTTATAGTTACCATGCTAGGTGCGATGCCATAAGCTTGTATTTTTCTCGTACCGAGAAGAGTGAAATGCGATGGCAGGTGCTCAAAAAATGGAACAATTAAAAGACGTGGATTAATAGCTGCGACAAGTGCTGGGAAATTCAGGAGAATCTGTCTGGACAGACTCGCGACAACAGATGTTCCTGTTTTTATAGCATCAAATATGCTATCCAACAGACGAAAAGACCTGAAGCCACTTCAACTATCCACAAAGCTGATGCAGGTAGTACGGAAAATCGCTAGATTCTCATAGAAATATCACAGCAAGAACGATAAATCAAAAGTGCAACGAATTGGAAAAGAGAGGAGAGACTGTTTGATTCACACAGATGCGTGCATCAAAACCTTTTTGATTATAATTAATCATGTAATTCAAGTCATAACTGTTCTATCTCATTCAAAGGTCGTGGTAAAGTCAAATTTGCATCTTGCCGTATTTGTTTGCCTCTGTTAATATTGGAAAGGAATTTGTAACCTTCCCTTAATGGCTTTTAAGCGGATGGATACATTTTCTACTAGAACTTAAGCCGACTTAGCATATTTGGGAATCATGGGTTTATGGATTTCGTTCAATTGCCTCATTGAGAGAGCTTAGCATTAGGATTCTTAGAATAAGTATTTATTCCTACGTGCGACGCTCCGATTGGCTACGCAGGATCGCCTCAGCCAATAGTGTTTGAGCTTGCCCCTCCTTGATGAATTTGCGAGTTCGGCTCGTTGTAAATTCACAGTTAGATAGATTCAGAGTCTCGAGGAAGCAAGTTCAGCTATGCTTTGTGCTAGTTTGCGTTTCGGTCTAACTCCCTGGTAAAGACGTTTCCAGGTTGTTTTGTGTTACGGTTGCGCGCAATTCGCTATTTTCGCGTGGCCAATCCAAGCGTGTCACAACAGTTGAAGCTTTTGTAAAAAACCATCGGTCCATCAATGACGTTTGTAATCGTTGTTACTCAATATACTCGTGTTTGTTAAGTCTTGTTTCACTCCAACAACTAACTGAACCCAAGTCAAGGGTTATTAAGTGGCAGTTCCCGGCAATCCCATTGAACCGGAATTCGCAGCGGATTAACTGGGGGCCCCATTCATGGAAGCCTCTTATCAAGTTAATCGTACAAAAAACATTGGTCCTTCGAGCCGGATGTGGAAGAAGCTAAAAAACGCGAGTGTACAAGTTTCCAGTAGCTGGTGGATGCAATTGCTCCAACATCGTTTCGTCGGAGAGCGTCAAGAAGCTTCCCCAATGCCAGGAAATTCAACCATCGAGAGCTTACACCGAGTCCAGTTCCCACGTCAAGCGGCAGCGATCGGCAGCGGGTTGGTTTTCTGTTCGTCAAGAAGTTACTACGTTCTCAAATCAAAAGTAAGTCCTTTTCCATTACACCTTCGTTTAGTGTTGTTTTTTGCTTGTGGGAGTCATGGTGGAAACTCGTTCGACATCAGCGGTCATGTCGGAAACTCACGCTTTAACCACTCGTTGCAAATTCATAAAAGCCCAAGTAGATCGTTTCAAAACGCTATTTGATAGAATTTCGTCGTCCAGCCCCGTGAACGCTCACGAGGTCGGCAACTTGTCAAAAGAATTTAGTTGTTTCCAAAATTTGTTGGATGAGTATAAGAAGTCAATGGAGGGCCTAATGGAGGCCGACGCTGAACACTTTGACGAACTTTTCAAGGAATTCGACTCTTTTATGACTCATTTTAACGAGATTAGTAGCACAGTCGAGGAATTCTTATCAAAAAATAAGATCAGTCCGGGTATAAAACCGAATCTAGGTCAAAATTCTTTGCAAAGTGGCCCTTCAGGAGAGCCCGCTGGATTAAGATTACCACCCTTAGATTTGCCTTCCTTTTCGGGGAAATTCGAGAATTGGGTTCAATTTCATGACTCCTTTACGTCGCTTATTCATAACAACGCTAATTTGACCAACGTTCAGAAATTTTACTATTTGATTTCTTCACTTAAGGGAGAAGCTGCTAGTTCAATCTCGTCGTTAAAAGTTACCAACGATAACTATACCATTGCTTGGGACATCCTAGTCAAGCGATTTGAAAATAAGAAGCTGATAGTAAAATCAAACATAAATGCGTTAATCAGTTTAGAGAGCGTAAAAAAGGATTCACATTCGTCTGTTCAAAGGCTGCTCGATAGTGTAGTTAGAATTTTGGAAATTTTAAAGGCGTACGGGGAACCCACAGTCGACACCATACTAATACATATCATAGTTTCGAAGCTCGGCTCAGCAATGCAGACTGACTGGGAATTATGCAAACATGCCGGACAATTTCCTACTTTGCGAGAGTTGTTAGATTTTTTAGAGAGCAAAAGTCACTTATTAGGTTCGCTGGAAGCTGCGAAAATAGGTTCGAGTTTGGGAAATCAGGGATCCGAGCAAAAAAGTCATGCACGCGCTCATGTAGCCAGAGAGCAAGGTAATCACTCTTGTGATTTTTGCAAAAATAGTAATCATTCGATTAGCGCTTGCGAATCTTTTTCAAAATTGTGTAGCAGTACATATCGTAGCTTCTACAGGAATATCGTTCAATATTAATTAATCCTAATAGATAGGCAACTTTAAGCGCAAGACCAGTAGGAGGGGTTGCCTACCCTTTTTGAAATTTAATTTAGAAGGCCCATGGTTACGTTAATAAAAGAACAATAAATAACAAAAATTATTACTTCCTGTTTAATTGAGAAAGCAAAAGGGCGCTTCTCAATGCAGAAGCGAAGCAAATTGAAAATCCTAGCTTAGAAAGGATACAAGCAGACAATAGTAAGCCTTTATTTAACTCATACAGCATAGTATTAAAACATAATAATTTTTCAGGCAGATAGGATAAATTCCACAAACATTTTCTTTCTGAAAAGGGCAGTTATTATATAACTGGTAGGTAGACGGCAAACTAATACATACAAATCGTAATAGAGGGTTTTCCTTGATTCAGCTCTTAGTGTCACCTCTTTGACCACCAGCTCTTAGGGCTTCCTCTTTGACTACCAGCTCGTCGGTCTTTTTCATTTGACGCCAGTTCTGGTCAGTTGTATATTCGCCATGGAGAAGTGTGTCGATAAGTTACGAGCGATAATGAAAAAAGAGGACGCAATTAGAAATCTATAACCAGTTAGGAGATCACTCACCAGTCAAGGGCAACTTCTTTGGTTTGATGAGGAGTTCTTCATAGTTAATGTGGGCAGATGGAGAGGTCCAGGTTCAAGGGTCCTCTGCATTAACCGTATGTTAGTCCTGAAAGGGTTTAATATCGTTAGTTAGACTTAAACCCGCGTCATAGCTTAAATATAATTAAATTAGGGCGTAAGCCTTAAGAATATTCAATAACAGATTAGTTTCAAGTAAAAAGAATAGTTACTTACCAGGTGATGTGGCCTGAAGTGAGATTAAATCGTTCTGTGACTGTCAAGTTGGTTTTTGGGTCACTTGTCAAATAATAAGTTTTTTTTCATAAAGGACCTTTCTTATACTACATGGAATGATACCAATTAAATTAAATACCGATCATTAATCGTAATTAAGACCTAGGAAAGAGAAATACGAGGGTATAGAGAGCTCTTTATATTTTCATCTTACGAACCGGAGGTTATTAATTAAATATGTATAAGAAATCTCCTAGATACTGATAGATTCATTAATCCTAACGTTTTATTAGAACAAATTCTAACTTGTCAGAGAAGAATAAAACTTGCTAAATAATTACATAATGTGTATTAAAATTAGAAAGGTATAAGCCTCTAATGCATAACAATTGATTTGTGGACTGTTAGAAAGAATACGTAACCTTTGTAAACTTATTGAATTTAAAACTTTTTAAATAAAGTTATGGCGCCCATTTCTTCTGATTAATGAACTTTTACCTTTATATGAAAGTGAAACGAACTGAAAATCCCACAATTGTTAAACCCTGATAAGAAACCGTATCTTGAGCTAGTCGGTGAAGTGTAAGCCTTCAAAGGTAAGTAAGGATGAGGGGTACACGAAGTGACGACGCAACGTGGAGGCTCGAGTAAAATAGGTTGCATTGTATTCGATCATACAGTTCATTAATTGCATAGTAATTAAATCAATATGATAAAAGTAAATTATTTAGCCTCAGATGAATTAGATTGGGAGTTGGTTACTAGAAATATCAATACTGAAAATAGGAATGTGGAGGAAAAAAGGAAATTATTAAGAACACAATTGAATATAGAGAAGTGTGATGTATCTAAAAGTTCCACATATTTACCAGTTGCTTTGGAGGTTTCTCAAGAAATAGATTTTTGCAGTAACAGAATAAAATATCTTAGAACATTAGCGCAGAACTTTGAAGATAAACCGTTATCAGCTACTTATGATAGATTAACTACCAAACTACAACATTTATATCGTAGGTTAGAATATATCGCGACTTCAGTAGATGATCAAGTTAAAACTAAATGGACTCACCTCAAAGATCAATGGTTAGAATTATCAGTAACAATTTCAGAAGTAGCTGAGGATGATGCTATGCGATTCAATGATTTGGTAGCAGTGTTGGATCATTCAGGACAACCTAATCAAAGTGATGTTAAAATAGAACTGCCAGTAGGAAGTACAGATCCGTTACCTACATTAGTTATGAGTTACCAACAGAAACAATTAATCAACCATCTCATAGTTCACCTAACATTAATAGTCGAAAGGTAGAATTTGATATCTCGGAACCAATGAATCAATACACAGAGAGAATGAAAAAATTTAAATATATCACAAGCTCCGTCATACAATTATCAAACAGGTTTTGTAATGAATTCAGTTAGTGTATCCAAGTGGAATATTAAGTTCTCAGGTAATACAGCTAGTCAAGGTGTTAACTCATTCTTAGAACGAGTAGAAGAACTAAGAGTGGCCAGAAATTTGTCATATGAACAGTTATTCTTAGAAGCAATAGATTTGTTTGAGGATCAAGCACTAATTTGGTTCAGGTCAATTAGAAGTAAGATAGGGAGTTGGAAAGAAATAGTAGAATTACTAAAAAGACATTATTTACCTAGTGATTACGATGAAGCATTATGGGATGAAATTCGATCTCGAGTACAAGGTGTAGATGAACGTCCTCACATCTTCATAGCGGTTATGATAAATTTGTTCAATAGATTAAACTCATTTCCCAGTGAAGATATTCAGTTAAAATATATTAGGAAAAACTTGCAACCTTATTATAGTAGTCACCTTACGTTAACCCAAGTCATTAGCATAAATTCACTTATTGATTACTGTCGAGATTTAGAAGAGACGAAAGAAAGAAATAAAAAATTTAGACCAAATTTTTCCTTAGTTAAAACACCTTTAGAACCTGACTTAGCATATAAAGTACAAGCTCAAGTAAAACGTCAAATTCATTCCTCTACTATTGGTAACAAGTTGTCAAATAAGTTAACCAATGCTGATAAGAGAGAAGTATCATCTAGAAAGTTTATAAGAAATTTTACGAATGTAACTTGTTGGAATTGTAATGAAAAAGGTCACACCTATCATAAATGCAATAAAGAACGTACCTTCTTCTGCTACATTTGTGGGAATCCCAATGTTAATTCTAATAATTGCGATAAATGTAAAGGTCAATTTCGAAAAAACGAACAGAGACAAGCATCGTCCGCAGTCCGCGAAGCTTAAGTCCAACAATTCTAAGGGCTGAAAAATTGAAATGGAATGAATGGTTAAAAAAAGTCTCACAATTTTGTAAAAGTTCTCAAGCTAATTATACGTTTTCACATAATCATAAAGATAATCGTCCTTTTATTAAGGTTAAAATTAAAAACATGTCATTGTTAGCTCTTTTAGATACTGGTGCTAATCAAACTATAATAGGCAGGCAGGGTTTATTTTTGATTAATCAGCTTAAATTACCTTTAACCAAGCCTGGAATACAGATGAACTTGCAAACAGCTGATGGAAATTACCAATCTATTATGGGAATAGTAGAATTACCGATAACTATAGAAGGAATAACTAGAATTGTTAGTTGTTTAGTTTCCAATACTATTTCGGCTTTTCTTACTCTTGGAGTTGATAGTTGCTATGTGTTTAATTTGAATATTACAGATTTTCGGTCAGGTCAATTTCAAGTTTCGGGCATGAATAGTTTAAATAAAGTCATTTTAGCAAGGGAAGATCTATCTCCAGAACAGATCCGTGGTTTGGAAGTAGTTATAGATAAATTTCAAGAAATTAGTGGTCCTAAGCTTGGTAGTACCAATATGGTAGTTCATCGCATTGATACCGGTGATGCTAAACCCATTAAACAAAGATATTATCCAATGTCACCTCTTATGCTAGAAGCAGTAAATAAAGAAATTGATGAAATGTTAAAGTTAGAGGTAATTCAAAAATATTTTTCGCCATGGAATTCTCCTATTGTCATGGTTAAGAAAAAAGATGGTTCATTAAGATTTTGTTTTGATGGTCGTCAATTGAATAAGGTTACTAAGAGAGATGCATACCCTTTACCTTATGTTAATGGTATTCTCGATAGATTACAAGATGCTAGGTTTTTAAGTTCAATTGATCTTCAGAAAGCATTTTGGCAAGTACCACTTTCCCCAGATAGTTGTGAAAAAACTGCTTTTACGGTTCCTGGTAGAGGATTATTTGAATTTAAAGTTCTCCCTTTCGGTCTTAATAACAGCGCTCAAACTTTACAGAGACTAATGGATAATATTTTTGGTCCAGAATTGAATAATGTATTTGTTTATATGGACGACGTCATAATTATTTCTAAGACATTTTCAGAACATTTAAACACGTTAGAACAGGTTTTCAATCGATTAAAGAATGCGGGACTTACTATCAATATTGAAAAATGTGAATTTTGTAGACCTTCATTGACATATCTAGGTTTCCTAATTGATGGAGATGGTTTGCGAACAGATCCGTCCAAAGTGGAAGCAATAGTTTCTTTTCCTACTCCAAAGAATTCCACAGAAGTAAAAAGATTTTTGGGAATGGCTAGCTGGTATAGGAGATTTGTTCCAAATTTTTCAACATTAGCTTCTCCTATGTTAGATTTAATTAAAGGCCATCAGAAAAAGAAATCTATTAGATGGAATGAGCGAGCCGAGCCTTCTTTTCAAGAACTTAAGAAATTATTAACTTCTTCTCCCATATTGAGTAGTCCAGATTTCAATAAAATGTTTATTATACAATGTGATGCCAGTGACGTAGGTGTAGGCGCGGTTTTACTACAAGGTGAAGGGTCAGAAGAAAGAGTTATTGCCTATGCCAGTCGGTCTTTGACTAGTGCAGAACGTAATTATTCGGTAACTGAAAAAGAGTGTTTAGCATGTTTATTTGGTATAGAAAAATACCGTCCTTATATTGAACTTACTCATTTCAAAATTGTTACTGATCACCATGCTCTTTTATGGCTACATAAATTACAATCACCTACAGGTAGATTAGCTCGTTGGACTGCAAGGATGTCACAATATAGTTTTGAAATAGAACATCGTAAAGGAAAATTCAATGTTGTTCCAGATGCTTTATCCCGAAAACCTATTCCTGTTGTTAATATTAGCATGATGACGTTAGAGGAAACAGATTTATGTCCGTGGTATAAAAGTATGATTGGTAGAATAAAAGATCATCCAGAGAATTATCCCTTGTGGAGAGTAGAAGATAACATTTTATATAAGTACATTAGCAATAAACATGATATCTTGTCTAATTTAATAGAATGGAAGATAGTTGTTCCTAAAGCTAAAAGGTTAGATATATTACAACAATTTCATGACGAACCTACCTCAAGTCACCTAGGATCTTTTAAGACCTTTAGAAAAATAGCTGAAATATATTATTGGCCTAAGATGAAAGCAGATATCGCTAAGTATGTCAGAAAATGTGATATATGTCAAGCCAGTAAGTCGTCTTCTCAACTTCGTCCCGGGTTAATGGGAAATCAAAAGAAAATTAAATATCCATTCCAGCTGATTTCAATAGATTTAATTGGTCCTTTACCAAGATCAACGAAAGGTTACACTTCTATTCTAGTAGTAACTGATTGGTTTACTAAGTTTGTGCAAGTACAACCACTTAGAAAAGCAACCGCCTCTTCTATCGTTAAGTTTCTAGAAAATGATGTCTTCTTAATGTTTGGAGTTCCTCAAATCATTATGTGTGATAATGGACCTCAGTTCATAGGTGGACTTTTTCAGAAGTTAGTAGAAAAGTATAAAGTACAAAAGGTTTGGTATAACGCTTCTTATCATCCGCAAGTAAATCCGGTCGAACGTACGAATAGAATCATTACTACTGCATTACGCTCTTATATAAAAAAAAATCATAGAATATGGGATGCTCAAATTTATAAGATAGCACATGCCATAAGAAACGCTGTTAGTGAAGTTACGGGCTATACTCCATCCTTTTTAAATTTTGGCCGAACTGTTCCTGCTCACGGTGATTATTATGGTCGGTTAGAAAATTTAACAAAGGAGGACATATCATTAGAAACACGCGAACAGTTAGTTAAAGATGTCAATCAACTATCTCCTATTTATAGTGAGGTAATACAATGTCTTAATCAAGCCTATGAAAGGAATAAGCATTATTATAATCTGAGAAAACGGTCATTACATTTCAAGAAGGGTGACATAGTCTGGAAACGTAACATGGTACTTTCAAATGCGAAAGAAGGTTTTGCAAAGAAATTAGCTCCGAAATTTATAAAAGCGAAGGTAGCCGAAGTCACAGGTTCTGTAACGTACAAGTTAGTAGATTTGGACGGTAGGAATTTAGGAATCTGGCATGTAAAAGATATCAAACCTGGAACCAGTAGTCAACCAGATTTGATAGAGGAAGAATTATGAGGTTTCGTTTAAGCTTGTAAATAAATAGGTATAATTAAGTAGTTTGTTAATTGCCAAAGATAATATTTCAAAAGGATTAGGTTGTATAACCGAACGACTTTTCTAACTTGATGTCATTGAGTTGTGGCATAGCACTCCTCAGCGAAACTGTGTCCTATGAGGTGCGGTTTATTATTTTAAAGACTCCAGTCTCGCATGACTGAAGATCTTGAATTTTAGGTAGTGTCCTATGAGGTGCTGTCCTTAGTTATCTATTAAATTACTTTACTCAAAGTGTAAAGTTAATAATTAGCTGTTAAATGCAAGAGGTTAACAATTACTTCTGCAGAAAAACAGACAAAATAAAAAGTAGCTTTATAGAATGGACTATGCCTCCAAAGCTAATTCCTTTTCTTAAAAACAATTTACAGAAATGTTTCATATCTGGAAAGGAAATAAATGATGGAATTCTAGATACATTGGATTTCGTTATGGACAATTAAGATTAGAAAAGTAACTTGAAGTAACTTCAGTGGTAATAGTTAGAGTTCATAGATTGTAATAACTTAGTTTAAAAGATAGGGTATTAGTGTACATAGATAATGAATAATCAATGTTATTAAGAAAGATTGTTTAAAGTTAATGTATTAGCAAATATTAAAAAGGGTGTTATAATAACTTTAGCCAACTGTCTAAAGGGGAGGATTTCAATTTTCTTATTAATTCTAGAAGGGAGATAGTGTAGCAGTACATATCGTAGCTTCTACAGGAATATCGTTCAATATTAATTAATCCTAATAGATAGGCAACTTTAAGCGCAAGACCAGTAGGAGGGGTTGCCTACCCTTTTTGAAATTTAATTTAGAAGGCCCATGATTACGTTAATAAAAAAACAATAAATAACAAAAATTATTACTTCCTGTTTAATTGAGAAAGCAAAAGGGCGCTTCTCTATGCAGAAGCGAAGCAAATTGAAAATCCTAGCTTAGAAAGGATACAAGCAGACAATAGTAAGCCTTTATTTAACTCATACAGCATAGTATTAAAACATAATAATTTTTCAGGCAGATAGGATAAATTCCACAAACATTTTCTTTCTGAAAAGGGCAGTTATTATATAACTGGTAGGTAGACGGCAAACTAATACATACAAATCGTAATAGAGGGTTTTCCTTGATTCAGCTCTTAGTGTCACCTCTTTGACCACCAGCTCTTAGGGCTTCCTCTTTGACTACTAGCTCGTCGGTCTTTTTCATTTGACGCCAGTTCTGGTCAGTTGTATATTCGCCATGGAGAAGTGTGTCGATAAGTTACGAGCGATAAGGAAAAGAGAGGACGCAATTAGAAATCTATAACCAGTTAGGAGATCACTCACCAGTCAAGGGCAACTTCTTTGGTTCGATGAGGAGTTCTTCATAGTTAATGTTGGCAGATGGAGAGGTCCAGGTTCAAGGGTTCTCTGCATTAACCGTATGTTAGTCCTGAAAGGGTTTAATATCGTTAGTTAGACTTAAACCCGCGTCATAGCTTAAATATAATTAAATTAGGGCGTAAGCCTTAAGAATATTCAATAACAGATTAGTTTCAAGTAAAAACAATAGTTACTTACCAGGTGATGTGGCCTGAAGTGAGATTAAATCGTTCTGTGACTGTCAAGTTGGTTTTTGGGTCACTTGTCAAATAATAAGTTTTTTTTTCATAAAGGACCTTTCTTATACTACATGGAATGATACCAATTAAACTAAATACCGATCATTAATCGTAATTAAGACCTAGGAAAGAGAAATACGAGGGTATAGAGAGCTCTTTATATTTTCATCTTACGAACCGGAGGTTATTAATTAAATAGGTATAAGAAATCTCCTAGATACTGATAGATTCATTAATCCTAACGTTTTATTAGAACAAATTCTAACTGGTCAGAGAAGAATAAAACTTGCTAAATAATTACATAATGTGTATTAAAATTAGAAAGGTATAAGCCTCTAATGCATAACAATTGATTTGTGGACTGTTAGAAAGAATACGTAACCTTTGTAAACTTATTGAATTTAAAACTTTTTAAATAAAGTTATGGCGCCCATTTCTTCTGATTAATGAACTTTTACCTTTATATGAAAGTGAAACGAACTAAAAATCCCACAATTGTTAAACCCTGATAAGAAACCGTATCTTGAGCTAGTCGGTGAAGTGTAAGCCTTCAAAGGTAAGTAAGGATGAGGGGTACAAAGTTCTAACCCAATCCTCAGGCTAACACTTATTTGGGAAAAGAATTGGTAAGAATATAGGAAGGCAATAAAGATCAAAGTTGATTGAGAACGACCTAATTAGTTAAAACTTGATTCAATCACCAAAACACGACGTAGGAAATAAACTGACTAGTGATGGGCTTATTCGAATGAAAAATAACCGGTTATCCGGTTATTGAAATAACCTATGTAACTCGGTTTTCGTTCCAAGTATTCGAATGAAAAATGACCTCATGCTGATACGTACTACGCTTTGAATATAAAACCTCTATTCAAAGGTACTGCGTGCCATATCTCAGCGACCTACGCAGTGCTCGAAATTCTGTAAATATGAATACGTCATAACTCATAAACAAAGCAGATTGTACTGAAAACACAATTTGGTTATCGCGTACCTAC
The DNA here is from genome assembly GCA_940337035.1 of Agriotes lineatus. NCBI lineage: Eukaryota > Metazoa > Arthropoda > Insecta > Coleoptera > Elateridae > Agriotes > Agriotes lineatus. Next base: position 40,278,154 of record OW679194.1, read on the forward strand.
CTCCTATCATAAAAAATATCAAATTATCAAATTCTGGGGACCTGAAACCTAAAAACTGCAAACGCATCAAGCTATAAAACAATTTTTTATTTGCTTACATCTCCAAAGTTTCAAAACAAGAGGCGGCGCCTTTAACCCGCCCGATCGATAAAGATAAACGTTTTACCACTGTTTTTATTGCGATTAGCAAGCAGTCCCATATTTCTTTCTTTCTACACTTTTTAATAAATACCTCTTAATTTCCAATACATAACACATAATGTACGGTAGGCGCCTTAGAAATCAGGAACTACACACTATTATGATATATTTTGCATGTATTTTTTAAGTGTATAAACTGGGTTTTTGCAGTTATTATGGTTTTAATTGTTACGTCAGATTGTTTATTGTTTGTCAATTATGAAATGCCATCTCACATTAATCAAGTAACCGGCAAACCGGCTGACTTAATCGAAACGAATAGAGAGCCAAAATTTATTCGAATGATTATTCAAATAATCATTCGGTTATTAATATCATTCGAATGCAAATAATTCGGTTATGAAAATTGTCGGGTTATGCCCAACACTAAAACTGACTAGCTAGTTAGTCTTTATTGCACAGTTGAAGTGTTAAGACGTGCCAGCAGTGATCTTCCGACTGCAGCGAGTGACATCACTAGATAGCCCGGACCCCAGAGGTCAGATAGCATTTACGCAGCAATCTTATACGAAGAATGTATAACTCAAACGGTATGTTTACACCTAGTTGCTCCCAACCGACCCCAAACTATTATCAACATCAACAAAGGCAAATAGTAGATAATAATGCCCCAGTATTCCATTCGCAACATTATATGCTGGCAACTCAAACACCAACGTACCGTAGTCTCCCACAACAAATGTTCATTGACCCACCTCAATTATCACAATCCGAGCAACAATACCAAACCCAATTGTCTCCGCTAAACCGCCACGTTTCGAATCAAAGACTGGACTCTAGCAAACCCATGGAAAAACGAAAGGGCTGGCGATCCTAATAACAGCCAGCAACAAGCAAAACGCAGTCAACAAATAACATCTACACAAAACAAATATCAAGCACTAGCATACGAAGAACCGCAAGAAGGAGTCCAAGAAGACGCTGTAATCGATGAAACACCAGAGGCAAAACCACCGCCAGTGACCATTCCGAGCGTTGAAGTTATCAAACCTATTATAGATATGATAGACAATGCAGCAAAAGAAAATGACAACTGTAAAATAATAGGCAAAGATACCTTAAAAGTTTCAGCTAAAAATGCGAAAGCGTATAGAAACATAGTAAGATGATTAGAAACTAATAAAATCTGCTTTAATGCCTATCAATTAAAAGAAAATCGAAGTTTTAGAGTAGTGCTAAAAAATGTGCATTACTCTACCGAAGTAAATGACATCAAAGCATTGAAAATAAAGACCACAAAGTCCGTAACATACAATATTAAAAATAGAACAACTAAAGAACCTCTCCAATGTTCTACATAGACCTAGATCCAAATTCAAACAACAAAGGAATTTACACAATTGATTCCATACTGAACTGTAAAGTTACATTTGAACCTCCGCATAAAAAGAAGGAGATAGTTCAATGTGCTTGCTGCCAGAACCTAGGTCACACTAAAGGATAATGCCGAAGACATTTCCAATATGTAAAATGCGGCAAAGGCCACCCAACCTCCACATGCACCAAAAGAAAAGATACAGAAGCGACATGTGCTTTATGTAAGGGAGAACATACAGCAAATTATAAAGGTTGTCCAAAATACAGGAAAGCATACAAAGTCAGATATCCTCCACTAAGACACCTACGAACTCCGGGAACAACTAATACGATCGTAAATCAAACACAACATCCAACCTTGCATCAGACGGCAAAAGTCGTACAGGAATCTCGTACTCACAAATCATATCAGAAAATAATCAACCAAACTGGAGAAATGATACTTGGCAGCAGCCGACAAACAACCAGCAGCAAACACTAGAATGATTAGAACAGCTCCTAATAAAACATCAGAAATGCAGACAAAACTCACTGCTATCGTCAACAAACTTCATTAATGGCTAAAATATACAAACTAGCTATAGGGAACGCCAATGGGCTATGTCAACATGCACAAGAGCTAAGAATATTCATCAAAGAACACAAAATCGACGTTCTACTAATATCAGAAACTCACTTCACCAACAAAAGCTGCATGGAACAGCACATAGAAGATCAGCCGTCATAATAAAGACATCAATAAAACATTATGGATCAGACAAATACCAAGAGGAACATATTCAAGCCACAAGTATTATTATAGAGGACTAGAACGGCCCGCTAACATTGACTGCAATATACTGTCCTCCAAGGCATAAAATATCGAGCGAGCAATTCACAACGTTCTTTAATACATTGGGACCCAGATTCATAGTAGGAGGAGACTTCAACTCAAAGCACCACCACTGGGGTTCTAGCATAATTACTCCAAAAGGAAGGGCACTCTTCAAATCAACAGTGGACAACAACCTAGGTCACATTAGCAGCCGTCACCCCACCTATTGGCCAACAGACAGAAACAAAATTCCAAATTTACTCGATTTTTGCATTACTAAGGGATTAGCTCAAAACTACAGCAAAGCAGAGCCAAGTCTGGACTTATCGCCTGACCATACACCAACACTCGCCACGTTAAGCACTGTTGTATTAGAAGTAGAAAGAGCTCCTTCACTCTACAACCAACATACCGATTGGATACAATTCAGGGAACAACTCACAGAAACTCTCACTGCTAAATACCGCTAAAAACAGAAAGAGATATATATCTTGCGGTCGAATATCTTAACACAAATATACAAAGTGCAGCAATCAATGCCACAAAAATCCCAACTAAACATGGCACCAACGCCTATATACCAACAAATATCCTACACGTAATAGCTGAAAAAAGGAAGCTCAGAAAAACATGGCAGAGATCAAGAAGCCTGCAAAACAAAAACAAGTTTAATAATGCTGTAAACAAACTGAAGAAAGTACTACAATATTTAAAAAATGAAAACATACAAAATCATCTACAGAATATGTCAGCCACAAAAGACAGTGATTATTCGCTTTGGAAGGCTACTAAAAGAATAAATCAACCTCAAGTAAGAATACCGCGAATACGAATAACAGACAGAACTTTTGCTGAACACCTTTCCAACACATTTACCCCACACCCTCCTAAAAATCTACAAGACAATGAAGAAATTTATCAGTTTCTAGATGTACCCCACCAAATGTCAAAACCAATCGCAGCGTTCTCACCAAAGGAGGTGCTGCAAGTCATCCATAAACGACTCAACCCCAAAAAATCTCCGGGGTATGATCTTATCTCTGGCAAGCTGCTAAAAGAACTACCGATCCGACGCATAGCAGTGATGACTGCAATTTTTAATGCAATTCTACGCACAGGTTATTACCCTCAGCAATAGAAAATGGCTCATATTATTCTTATCCCGAAGCCAGGTAAACCTCCTTGCGAAGTAAAATCATACAGGCCTATCAGTCTTCTCCCTATTACCTTAAAGGTTTTTGAGAAGCTTCTTCTAAAGCGATTGCAGCCTATAATAAATAAAAAATATCTAATACCCTCACACCAATTTGGTTTTTAAAAGAAACACGCAACAACTGAACAGATTCACCGAGTGGTATCCAGAAATCAGCAGGACATGCAGGACCAGAAATATTGATCTTCAGCATTTATTGACATATCCCAGGCCTTCTACAAGGTTTGGCATGATGGCCTCATCTACAAAATCAAATCTATGCTACCCTATCCCTTTGTACAATCATATCTGACAGAAAGGATCTTTCAAGTAAAACTACCTCAAGGGAAGTCAAGACCGTATAAAATTAAAGCTGGAGTTCCTAAAGGCAGCGTTTTGGGATCAGTTCTGTATACCCCGTTCATAGCAGACATGCCTGTACATACTAATATACTATTAGCAACTTTCGTAGATGACACTGCCATCCTAGCTTCCCATCGCGACCCTATACATTCGTCGGAAATTCTACAAGCAAACTTAAACGACGAGCAAACTTGGTTAAGAAAGTGGCGAATACGAGCAAATGAAAGCAAATCGACACAAGTTACATTCACCAATCGCAGAGAAACATGACCGCAAGTGACGCTAAATAATCAACCCCTGCCCCAAGCTGAGTCAGTAGAATACCTGGGTATCCACATAGATAGACGTCTCACCTGGCGTACGCATATATGACAAAAAAGAAAACATTTGAACTACAACCTTAGCAAACTGAATTGGCTCATAGGAAGAAATTCTAAGCTCACTCTGGAAAACAAATTACTTGTTTATAATGCGGTCCTAAAACCAGTATGGACGTACAGCATTCAACTTTGGGGAACAGCAAGTACTTTAGAGATAATCCAAAGATTCCAATCGAAAGTCCTTCGAATAATTACTAATGCCTCATGGTACGCAACTCTGTTATTCAAGAAGATCTGAATATTGGAATCGGTCAAGGAAGTGATCAGCTCTTTTAGTGCCAAATATCTCAAGAGACTCGAAAACCACCTAAACTCAGCTATCAATCTGCTGGACAACAGCTCCACAACTACAAGACTACGGAAAATCAACCCGCTAGACCTACCCTACAGGTTTGACAATTAAATTAAAAGTGATAGTAGTGCTTGTGAAATCATGTACTTAAGTGCTCTAGTGACGCAAACTAACAGCTAAATCTGAGGTGCATTGTCAAAGGACAACGCCCAATACAGTCAATTATCATTACCAAACCAATTACTTAATGTTCATGCTAGAACAGATTGTAATGTTACCAACAAATAATAAAAAAAAACTAACTAGATAGTTGGTGATCCAACACTGCTTCTCTTCGTTCTACATTACGTTACAAAGAACTGTTTTTTTTTTCGTATTACAAGCATTTTCGATAATGTAAATCGTTAAAGCTTGGGGAAATTATGAATGTGGTTGTCTAATTAACAATGCAACATCAGTTTTAGGGAAAATGAAGAAATGCACAATTAAAAATAGAAGTTGAAGTTGATTTTAGGATTATTTAAGTGTTCAAAAACTAACATTCCACAACAAGAGATGGCTCCAAAATCTATTTTTGACGCCATTTCTGTCTATCCTATACATTAATTATATAGATACTACTAAAAGCTTGGTAATAACGCACTTATGACTGTGACGGCTATATACATTTGAATTGATTTTCTATTTGAGTGCGTCATACATCTAAAAAGTACCAATATGGAAAGTAAATACATCGAAAACTAAAGCAAGTTGTTAACAGCAGGCGTTACCATTACAATAAGTAAATTAATTAATAATAAAGCAGTGGTATATAGAGCAGCAAATATTATTATAATGTTAGATATGTTCATAACTATACAAAATAGTGAATTTGTGATTCTTAGAACACTAAATAAACGTAATTTATTTGTTTAGTTATAATTAATACTTTTGTAATAGGTCGTAATAACTTGTATTTTTAATTGTCATTTTCGCACTTAGTTGCCTTTGAGGTAGCTCAAAAGCCAGGGGTTTGCAGTTTGATTCGAGTGTTTAGATTCGGAACTCTTTAGAAAAATTAGGTATATTGTTCTTCACATTACAAGTCACTTTTGTCAATAAACTTAAGCATAAATCGTATGAACAATATAATATAATAAAAACAAATTCGAGTTATTATACGTCGGTCACCTCAATATGGCTCGTTCAGGTCGGAGTGTTTTTGTTATAACTGTAACTAAAACTAATAAGGTGAAATGCAATTTTGAGGCAATTAAATATTAGGAATATTTTTTCAGGGCTGGAGGGTGTAGTGGTACAAGGAGTGCCAGCGATGAATTTACTACAAACTCGCTGCTGGAGCTGTAATTTCGTGTGGCGACGGCACAGGATCTTGTCGATGGCCAGCAAGCTATGCCCCTAACTAACTATGGTAATGGTTTGGCCAGAACTTGCTTGTCGAGTCTTGATTAGCTCATTTGGGAAAGCTTGAAAGTTCCATTTTTACGGTGTAATTATAGAGCTCTGTGCAGGAAAGGGTGTGTACTTTCGCTATCGAGATTGGCGAGGCGAAAGACTACTCAAAAAGATTTTTAGCTTCTTGTGCCAGCGGGGACAAAAATAAGTTTCCGGAATTAGTTTTAAAGGGATTCCCGGGTACCGATATCGGCAAGCCAGAGTGTAAGCTAGGAGCAGTTCGGCAGGTACTTTCTTCTACCGAAGATTGGCAGGCCATAAACAAAAGGTTCAGTAGAGTGATCAGGGATATCACGGCTTTTTCTGGCAGATTATTGAACTCAAGTGAAGCCGATTGGCTAGGCACCATCTTTTCTGCCATTATCTGGGCGATCACCTGAGGAGATCTGAGTAGGAATACGTCGTGGTTAGCTGCTCCCGAACTCGCGCATTGGATTTTGTCTTTAATCACCAAATCTCCACTCATGGAGGTTTAAAAAGGCGATTTGACTTAATGTAGTTTAAATTAATTATGTATATAACGCTAATTTTTACTGGCGCTAACGTCGCACTTAGATTTTAGGAACGATATATAAATGTATCTCTCTGTTTTTTCTTAAAAAATGTCTATCCCGCGTAGCGTACACGTGGCTCAGCGGTAGAAATTCTGCTCCTAGAGTAGAAAACTTATGTTAATTTTCTCATATGCCACGAAAATCCAGTGTTAATTCCATTTACTTCTTTAATCTGGCTTACGTACCTGGAATTTTTATGTCGAAACCACCTAGAAGAGAGAAATCGTGTGACGGCAATATAATGAAATATTACCGTTTGATGACCTGTTATATCTATGTCACACTGTATTAGCCAATAACAGCAGAAATTGATCTCTAATATATATACATACTATAATATTAGAAAATATTTACCACTTATCTGCTGTCAGGTTATAGTTGTTGAGTATCTCAAAATACTGTAGCAGGTTTTGCAAACAAGTCACGGAGTTAATAATACCGTAATACATTTCTGATTTTAAGGCTTTGCAAACAGCCCAATCCCTCGAAGAAGTCTCGAAGTTTGGAAAATGTGGGAATCTAAGCACTTAAAAACTTACCACATTCCTATGGAACAGATGATGAACAGCACTATATAAAAGGGTTTGCGATATTGGTATTTCTCTCATTACAGCCGTAGTCGTGGTGGCGCTACCATAGTTGTTTTAACCGATTTATACTTGAATAGGCGTGGATTATTAAACTAGTTTTGTTAATCTACTTCGCCTTTTTATTTATTTAGATTTATTTGTATTTATTTACAGTAAGAAAACATGCTGAAAAGCCATTTTGCGAAAATGTCGAAAACATTCACAGCAAAAATGTGTTCGGCAGACTCCTCGGTATATAGCTTCCAGTTTTAAAATTCCTCAATTCGTCCTGTATGCTCTTTCTCGCCGGATATTTTTCGCAAGACCTTTCCAAAGCTACTATGGCGGTTTTGAATTATTGTTTTCCAACTTCTTGGGAATGTGTGCTATTTAATTAAGGTTTGCTTACTGCGTTAGCATTGGTGCGCGGTGTTTCTGTTGAGAGTCCTAGGGATTTTTCGGGGAGCTTAGGTCTCTACTTTTCAAGTTTAATTAATATTCGCCGGTGTTATTTTCTGCTACAGTCAGTGTAACGTGTTTGATGTAGATCGCGAGTGCTTTGCAATTCAGCGCATTGAACCACTCTAGATTAATAAAATTTCTGGAAATGTTGCGTAATGAATTATGCCGACCTTTGCCGCGAGTTCAAAGAGTGCAATGGGAAATTAGTTATCAAACGAGAGCTGGAAAACCACTTTGTTATTTTACAAATGAAATTATGGTGAAGATTGCGGAGCTGAAACAATTAGTGCTCATTATTATTTAATTCTTGCCGATGAAGATTTCATTACTTCCTGCCTTAGACTCTGCAAAACTGTTTCTTTGTCGCTTAACTTACTCATATTAATTCAGTAATGGTTAGTGCCCCAACGGATCCATAAATTATATACCGACGCATGTCCCCCTACGAGATCCACCTGATTCTGTGGACATCTAAAACACTGGCGACATAAATAATGCAGGCAAATGTGCGTTCGACGGAGATTAATATCTCCAAGTTTCCCACCAATTACTGAAAATAAATCCCCTGACCTTTCCAATTTGTCCCTGACAAATTTAAATCACTTCATGGCTCGCGCCGACAAAGCGTAATAGTAAAATTATGTCCGACGAAATTGGGATAAATTCCGAAATTGAATATTACGATATCTGTCGGCGCAGAATTTACGAAGCAGAAAGCACCGCTTTTTAATTTTTTGACGGTTAGCGTGTTCTCGTTTCGTAGGGAAACGGACGAAACGCGGAGCAATAACAAGCGCTTAAATTAAAATTAAACTGAACAGTTAGGCTGCGTGAGAAATTCAGAAATTAGTACGAGAAGGTATTTAAGAGGTACTTGGGAATTTTACAAGCATTAGTTAGTATTAAAGAGAACAGGAGTTATATAAAAATTATTTCAGTTTCAGTAGTATTAGAAAAAAACTGTAAAAATGGAAATAAGACAAAATCACAACAATGTCGTTGAAAATTACAAACAGGTAAAACAATATACGTAAGTTGACAAAAACCAATCCACCATAGTATCGCATACTGTTTCTTCTGAAAATTATATTACGGACTAAAATGATTTAATAACACAATAATAATAAAAACGTAGGTAATAACGGCATCCAGCATTTAGCTAACAATTCAATTTTAATTGCTTTTGTATCGTATTTTTTTGTAAATTTGCAAACTGAAGTATCAATTTAAGATACAGAAATAAATAAATCAGTTCCTATTTTTTTTACTTCAAGTGAAAGCAGTTAAGCCTAGCATTGCCAGGCGAACTATATAGTATTTAAAATTTTACTTAAAATGATTTTTTTTAAATTATGAGCACTTTGTCCTTGTTCCTTACGATATATGAGGTTGGTACTTTAGACATTCCACTTCTACTTTTTTATATTTAATTCGAATCTAAGTTAATATTTAAATATCCGAAAAAAACGCACAGATAGACAGACTTAACGATGTTTCTCCGACATTTTTCCCTTCTTCCTTGCGAGATAGGAGGAATTTGAGGTGAAAATTTAATAATTTCAAAAACGAATACACGTCGAACACACAATTAACGAATTTAGATACGACTTCCTTTTACGGAATTCGTGAAAATTGCTATATCATAGAATGTTGTATCTTAGGGCGAACACTACACAATGGATGGCAGTTCTTTTTTTCAAACGATTAGAAATTTTGTGTATTACCAAATGTAAGTTATACTCTTATGAATAAAAGATTTTTAACTTTTTTTCTTTGCTAAGAAATTATTCATGGCAACTTAAGAAAAAAATCTGTAAAAGGCTTTACCCAGAACTTCCCTAGTCGACATTGTGACAATGAATAATTTTAAAAATCGAATTAAGTTAGAAGTAAAAATATCTTCACGTTTCCAATAAATTAAGTACATTTTCAAATAAAAAAAACCTTACCGGTGGTTGAATTCGAACGGCCGGCGGATCGCGTGTGCAGCCCACAACGTTTTGTGAGATTTGTAAGGAACTGGACAATTTCTACCTGCGCCACGAAAGCGCCGACCTCTCGTATTTCTGCGTCGCAGCTATATTTATTAACGCGCTTGTAGCCGGACGGGCTAGTTCAATTTAATTTATTTAATAAACTCAGTAACGTAGGATTAGGATAGAAACACGAAATAACTTCTTATCATTGTATAATAACTTTTAACTAACTACATTAAATTAAATTGTACTCAACACATGCAATAATAAAATGTAACGATGTTTATAAAATTAAAGTAACTCCTTTAACGGGGCGTTTCGCTCGCTGGTAATCGTGATCCTCTATTTCGGGACAGCTTGTATATACATTAGTTCCAGTGTCGTGTAGGCATCACGCCGGACCTGGACAGATAATATGACAGGTTAGCGGATCGCCACGTAATGGCGGACAATAACCTTATACCCGGTCTTGAAATTGTTAGATATACGAAACTGTGGTCAATATCAAGTTAAATATACGCATACCTAGTGCGTCTGGTGTTTAACGGTGGAACTCCAGGTGTTTCGTTGGCCGGCGACGAATTTGATTTGTTTTACCTGCCAGCTGTTTTACCTGCCCCAGGTAAGTGAATTTCGATCAAATATGCGCTGTCTCTTGTTGGCGATGATGCCCGCCGGGTTACCCTCGATTCAAACGTGCGTGCGTATTGGACGACGACCTCTAGCTAGTTGGGCGGGACCTCCTGGTGCACGTTCTTCGGCTTCGGAGATGCCAAGTTACTCCAGACGCAATTAACAGGTTTGATAAGTCTACGTCGATGTCCTGGTGCGGGGAAAGTTATTGCACGGACGGAGTCGCCACCGGCTAGCTCGACTTGTCCTCCCGGGTGTCCAAGTGTTGAAGAAAGGCATCGGCGAGTTCGGCTAAGCCCTCCTTGTAATCAGGTGTTCAACGTCATCGTCGCGGGCGTGAGAAGGCTTTTTAGTCACTGGGTGCTCGGGGAATGACGCTGAAGAGTCCGAAGACAATCCGAGCGTCCAGAAGCTTGAGGGAATGACGTTGAAGAGTCCGAAGACAAGCCGAACGTCCAGGTGCTTGGGGGAACGACGTTGAAGAGTCCGAAGACAATCCGAACGTCCAGGTGCTTGGAGAAACGACGCTGAAGAGTACGAAGACAATCCGAACGTCCAGGTGCTTGAGGAAACGACTCTGAAGAGTGCTAAGACAATCCGAGCGTCTAGGTGCTCGGGTAACTGGTTGGGGTCCTCTCAAAGAGTCCGGAGACACTCCTGAGAGAGCGTAGGCAATGAGAGAGGGCTGGGAAAATTCTAGAAAGTTCTGCCTTGTTGGGGCTTCGATTTCTTCTTTTATACCTGATGCGGGCGTAATCAGAGGTTTGTATCAGGTCGCTGGAGCGGGGATTCGTAGTCTAGGTGCTCAGCGGTGTCCCTGCGATTGTTCGCGGTCCCGTCACTCCGTGCTCTCGGCGCGGCGCTCCGGTACCTAACGTGTTGCAAGACAAGGGGGAACGCGCAAATTAATTTTTAATTTATAAAATCGCGTTCGCGCTGGGCGAAACGTTACACAATGCGTGATTCGTGTTTGTATCGTCAAGCAGTTATTCTCTATCTATTGGCTCCAATCTTTGGTAAGCATAAAGCCTGCATTATGTACAAATTATTACTTGCATCTATTACTAAGTTGATTGAAAACTAAACAAAATTTTATTTTTTCAGGTGCTCACCCTGTATACATTTGTTTGAAATTTTTCCGGTTTCATTCCTGGTACATATATATATAATGTGTATGCAAAATATCGTCTTCCTCCGACAAATATTTTTTGAGTTATACCGCCAACAGACGGAATTGAGAGAACCTGTTTTTCATCATCTAGGGACCTTGAAACGTGAAGATCTGAAGAAATCTCGAAAGGTGACCTTTTCGTGATTACAAATAAACTTGGGTTTCGTTACTTCTCAAAATGATATTCATGTTTGCCTTATACATATGTTTGCTACATGGTACAACAGTTTCGACGTTATAAATAAAAAACGATAGTAGTTGAATTTTTTTCTAAATATCTGTTAACACATCCCAATTGCCCCAGAAAATTAAACAAACGTCTTGCATATGCCTCATTGTTTGTATAACCGTCTTCTGCATGCATTATAAAGGCAAATTTAGGAAAATGAATGCTTCTTAGTATTTTCGTTTTTGATGGAAATAAAAATATTGACAACTGTACAAGATACAAGATTTTCTGTATGAGGACTTTGTTTTGACGCACGTTATCTTTAACTGAAATAATTACTGTGGTTTTGTTTTTGTAAATATTTTATTAGGAAACTAAAATAATAATTAAATAACACCAAAAATTAGCGGCAAAAATAATATTTAATATAGATTTCCGTTACATTATTTTTTGCATAATTGTGCCGTAACAAGATGAGAACGTGCAAGCGCCTTATAGATACTTCGGCAGTGTTGGAATGCAGTGGGTCTTGCCATCTGCTCTTTGGGATGCCACTCTTGAAGACTCATCAATTTAGTCTTCGTTGTCTGTTGATAAGATGCTTTTGGTGTGTGGCCAGAAAACGCCTATAATGTAGTATGCCATATTCAAAGGTGTAATAAGTATCTAGGTATCCATAATACATTCTTAAAAATTCTAATTTAACTTTTTTCACTTAGAAATAGTATATCAAGCAACAAGTTTAGAAAAGTGATGTTTTACTGAACAAGTATGGCTGGTTTGAGTACTAGCCTCAGCGAGTACTTAAACGGCCATACCAGTTCAGTAAAACCACTTTTCTAACGTGTTGCATATGCTATTTTATCGCATTTCATAAGAAATGTAACATATTAAATTTTTACATAAAACTAAATTACTAACCTTGGTTGGGTATTACATCTACAGAAAGCAAAAAATAAGATAAGGTCCCTAGCAAGTCAAATGTTAAACAAATGGCAATAGGGCATTCCTGGAGCAATATACGTATAGTTTATGATTTCCTTTGACTAGTCAGATAGCAGTTAGTTTTGTGCACGAGCAAAGAGATATTTGGTGCACCTGTGTTTGGTACATAATTGTCGAGTCCGCTTGTATGTTGGGTCCTTCCTAGCAATAGTACGTCGCATAAAACTGCAACGGTTAGTATCAAGTATTGCCTTTCTTAAACTTTGTACACTCCTTTCACCATGTTCCTTGCACCTGCAGACCCTAGCAGTCGTAAGAGTGTTGATTTTTAAGCTTTATAAAATTCCTGTCCATGAGTTAGAAGAGGACAGCCTCTGTTATTTTCGCTGGCAAGCGATGACACGTCTGGCGACTGTTTCACGCCCGGCGTAGTGTTTGGCCGGAGGAGATCTCGTCAGGCAACAGCTGTGGTCATGAGAGTCAGTTTTGATTCATTCTGCCCCGGGTCGTCGAACAAGAACGTTGATAGTGCGATTTTGCACGGGCGTCCCTGCGCTTTGCGTAAGGGCGCTTGCTTTTCAGTTTGTGATGATTCAGCCGTGGTTTTTGTGACTTTTCCGATTAAATCTGTGTTTTCCGAGTCGCAAGGCAGATGCTGCTTGATTACGTTGTGGGCGCTCGTGCTGTGGTTTGGTAGAAGTCCTATTTGCGTGCCGTTGCGGGGGTTCAGGGCTTATGTGGGCTCATTGAAGCCAACCTCCCGCCGTCGTCTATTAGACGAGATACTGTTTCCTGTATTCACCCATACAGCGGTTACGCTGCTAGCTGTTTAATGACCAATAGGTTCGATACAGGAGGATTCGTTATAACGTAAGTGCCTTACCGCAACTGTTTGAAGGCTACCGCCAGCTGCCGGCCGAGCTAATAAGGTAAAAATCTGTAAAATGAACTAATTCGCCAGCATGTTTACGTACGAATCATAGGCCAATAAGTTGCTAGTGTAGCGTACACTCCAACTAAAATTTGCCGTTGTGTATTAACATGTTGTGCTGCAAGGCGGCTTTGGTTGTTGTAATTCAATTTATTCTGGTGACCCAAACTCAAATTCAGGCTTTACTCTTGCGCGTCACGGCATCACGCCGTTGGGGCCTAAGCCGGCGTTTAACTTCTTATTTCCGGCCTGAATCTGGTGTTTGGCTCAGCTGTGCGCCGCCATCTTTAGGATAAAGCGTTTCCCTAGCTGGGCGTACCCATTAAGCCATCATTTGCGAGCCGTCATACCTGTACTTTGTATGGTGTTTGCTAGGTCACTTGGAGTGGCCCAATAGATGTATTAACCTTACCGTCTTATTCATTTCCTTTTGTGTCTTGTGCATGTTTGTTTACAGGGTGACTGTGTCACTGTGTTACAAACCATTGTAAGGTGAGGCTCGGACGTGGCCGATGAGCATTCCAGTTCCAATTGTTTGGGGCTATCGCTGCACCGTGTTTTCCGAAATAGTTATTTAAGTATTTTCGCCCTGTTTAACCCTCCAGATCCGGTTGAACGTGGGTATCTTGAGTTGGACCTGGTGGCGCCTATTTTTTTGTTAACATCTTATATATAAGTATATATATAATATCATCTCGACACGCTTGATTTATGGCGTAACGTATTGAACCACTCCCATCTCCCTGAGCGCATCCGAGCCGAGGCCTTTAGCTTGTTTTGACGATCTTTCATGGTGAGCGAGCCAGTTTTCTGGAGTTGTCTAGCTAGTCGGCACTCCCACGGTCGTGAGTGTCGTAAGTTTAATTTAATACCGTAACAATGTGAAATATATGTCTACGGTAAGTACAGATTACAGAGTGACGTATGGTAGAAATATATTTAAACTTTTTCCGTAACAATTGATAAAATACCGTCATAATTAATAATGGTTAATAATAGCTATCTACTAAATACAAATCTGCGACAACAATTTTTAGTGAAAGCAGTTGAAAAGGTCATTTATTTTATCCTATTATGTTATTATGACAATAACTCCTTCGCAACGGGTTGCGTTAAGATGCATTTAACAACACTAGTGTTGTTAAGAAAAATAACATAACGATACTTTATTAGCATTAATCACATGTTGACAGCACTGAAATGTATTGTCAGTCTATGTCAAATTCGATGTTAGTAGGTTAGGTTTTTGTTTGTTATTTGACACAAACTGACGCAAAAGTTAACCTGAAAATCTCAAATTTAACATAACCTGACAGTGCTACCACCAATACAGTATTGAGTTTTTATTTTACTAGTGATATCACCACTCGCTGTTGTGTCATTAATAACCATTTTTCCTATTTTTTTCAAGATTAGTATTTTAGGATAAAATAAACCGTGTTACGATATACGTAACGTTATTCGCTTTCTACATTACTCGAGAATTTTAAAGAACTCGCTCCTAACGTCGCTCGTTCATTCAAACTATTCTCTTGTAATGTAAAAACCTTGATAACGTTACTTGTATCGTAAATTACTATTATGTTGCGCAATTACAATTACCAAGTAATTGGTAAGTAAGTTACTATTTCATTTAAGTAATTGAAAATGTGGTGATTGAATGGATTCATTGGGCAGTAATTGGTGCTTAATTACTTTTTTTAAGTAATTTTCCCAGCTCTGTACCATAAGGTAGTAATTTGAGGCTGATATTTGCTTGTACTCTACTTGCTGTAAAAATTATATCAATATGAGTAGCATGTTCATCAAAGGTAACCAGCTCAAGTCGCTTCTGTCCCAAGTAAGGAATTAAGGTTCTCATAAAATTATTTCGAAGAATGTCGTTTTTTTATCCAACTTTATCTACTGGTTCCATAGACAGGATCGGGAAGACTACGTGTGGCACCCACTGATATCAAACATTTATGCCTATTAGTGTAGGTGCTTTCAGGCCAAACAGTAGCTAAATTCGGCAACGTAATCTTTTCTCGGCCAGGAATACCTATTTTACAAGTGGAAACTTTTCGCTTCACACTGACAACTCTGGTTGTTGATGCATCGCTAACCATAAACGTTGCATCAAGATGAACCATTTGATATTACTTGTTATGACGATCTTTCTCATCCAAAATTGATGTGAGTTTATCAATATAATGATAAAATATTAATGTATTCGTTGCCTTTTTGCGAGCATCTTCGATGTTATGGGCACTATATACTAAGGTTGTAAGTTAGCCGAAAGTAAACAAAGCAATCTGCAACCTGTATCCAATTTAAAGGGGTTTTTTAGTTTATTTAAATAAACATATCTTCCGACAATCTTTAGTAATTTCTTTTTAGTTAAATCTCTTTTAGCAAATCTCCATTTCTCTAGACTGGCTAATCCTTCAACAAGTTCTTCTTCTTCAATTTTAAGTAAAGCAGAAGTACGACTTCTTTTTTATTCTGCTACGACTACCCTTCATCTGACAATAAATAGTGCTCCAAGTTGTGAAATATAAGAGGATAGCTTTATAATTGTCATACTTTCTTCAAACCCTTTCAACTCTTCAGGCATATTATATTTCTTGGTCGGATTTAATTCTTTTGTATGGACATACCATAGTAATAAGCTGAAACAAACCGGACAAATCTTTATACTAATGTGGGATTCCAGTATCAGTGGCTTTCCCCAGTGATTGTTAATTGTAGTCGGTTGCCGGTCTGCAGCCTTATAGATCAAGTAGTTTTGGCATGGCAAGCAATCTCCTGGTTAAGCGTTGAGGCTTATGTTAGTCACCAGCCTCAGTGATCAAATTTATGGCTATTATTTCAAACATTTCCACGATTTCTAATTGTCTTCAAGATTTTGTTTTAATAATCATGTAGTTTAACGTAGAAGTAGTATTTTGAGAACTGTGGTCAGGATTTTGAATAAATTTGGTTGAATTCTATCTGGTCGACATTTTGACAATCTTATTTTGCCATCCGCAGGGTTATTTACATAAACAAACAAAACATTATTAACAAAAAATATGGAGTTATAACTACGATAGCTAATTGTATATTTAAGAGATTATATGATGGTGTTTAGCGTTTTTAGGAATGACCCATACTTAGTCTGCATGTATACACTTAACAATCTTGGTTTGCTTATCTTCAGAATCCTGAGGATGACGAAATAAAATTCTCGCAACTTCGACCACATAGAAATTGGTTTACTTCGAAATACTGACCGTTATTTCCAACATAGATCTTCTAAATCTAATTATCTTGCTTATCATTTTTTTACTTAATTGAAGAGTAGATATTGATATAGTAGTCACTTTGGTGTTATTATCTTAGAATAACTAGTATTATACTAAGGGTGTTACTACTTATCGTTGTTGAGATTTAGGGGAATTACTAAGGAATTAGTAGGAAATTAGAAAATTACAAGAGAATTTGGGGAATTAGTAGGGAATTAGAGGAATTACTAACAGTGTTGGGAATTAGCATACATAATATTTTTTCCCGGAATACCCCTCGGCACCTTCTAATTTCTATAATTTGGCAATTAATCAAATATATAAAAGATTGGAAAACGCCCATTACTCTCCGCGTTAAATTCCGGTTCTAAAGGCCGAAGCTAAACCAACTATTTCCAGCACGTGCGCCCCCGGTTATTTATCAACGTTGCTGTTAAAGTATGGGGTCCACTGCGGCAATCATAGCGGGCCATGGCAAGTGACACTTTCGGGGCTGAAAAACGCCGACGGATCGTTTACATCAAAGCGGCTACAAAAAGCGGGTAGTACGTAGTACTCGTATGGGGTGCATTGTTCTGCGTTGCATTTGACACTCTTTTCGGTGTTTACACTCGCTAAATCGCGCTTGTAACGAAACGGCGCTTGTTTATTTGTTGGTTGTAACGCGAGATGGATTTCAGCACACTTGGTAGTATTGCACATTCGCTGCATTTGCTCGCTGGTAAATAAAAGCTTTAATAAACAACGGCGGAATCGCGAAATAAATCAGCTCTCACGGTGCGTTATCTGAACAAATACAATTACAGCGTTTAAATCACAATTTCCACCATTTGGCGCACCACTGCGTCATGAAGTAACCAATTTCGCTGGTGTGGACCTTACAATTGCCTGCTGCTTTCATAACTCATACGGGCTCTAGGAGAATGACTAAAGAGCAATCTCAAACCCTGTATCCTACATAGACTGCAAATGAAATTTACAGACGGCGTAAAGTTGTTACCTATAGTCCGTTCTCCCTCAATTTGTTAGTAGCAAATAAATCAGCCCTGCCTGCTCTTTTTACAACAAACGCATTTGTTGTAGTTATTTCGCATTCCTCTTCTGCGCTTTACATTTTCAAACGTACCAAAGGCGATGGTATAACACTTGTAGTTGTAGTTGAACCTTTGCTGGAAAATTCCTTTGGAAGCTGTATCTGGATGGCATCAAACTTTTCATTTTTTCATTTTGCTAATTTTAAAGAGTAGTGAGGCAGCTGATCAAAAATATAAAAAATTTGGAAAAATTCCAAAACACAACCGGAGGAATATCAACACTTCAATCTCTATACACTTGTCCATAACTATCACTAGTTGATAACATGCTCTTTTCACACTTTTCAGTTGGAACAAGTTTGTTAATTACAATGCAAGTGCTCGTTGGTGCAATTGTTTCCATGAAATATTCGAAGTGTCATATTTGCTTTTATGTTGCATAACATATTACTCTAAATAATTCTTTTGAGACGACACAATAATTAATGTTATTTTTGTCAAGTTTGGCGATTAAATTAAAATTGCATTTCCAGATAACATTTGTTGTGGTCATTTTGACGTTAACTTCCATTTTTACTTCCCTCTTCTAAAAGACGAAGGAAGTAGGTATTGCAATCGCGAAAAAAACACCTTCTGAGATTTCTTCAGATCTTTACGTTTCAGGGTCTCTAGATGATGAAAAACATGTTCTCAATTTCATCTGTCTGTCTGTCTGTCTGTCTGTTGGCGAAATAACAAAAACGATTTGTTGGAGGATGACGATATGTTGCATGCAGATTATATGTTTATCTGGCATAATACCAAAAAAAAATCAGACAAATATGTACAGGGTAAGCACCTTAAAAACTTAAGTTTTGTTTAGTTTTGCGTTAATTTTAAAATAGAAGGAAGTAATAATTTTGGCATAGGCCAGGCTTTACACTTGCCGAAAATAGGACTCAACAGATATAGGATAATGTCACAAAAGAGTTAAAACTAGTGATGGGCTTATTCGAATGAAAAATAACCGGTTATCCGGTTATTGAAATAACCTCTGTAACTCGGTTTTCGTTTCAAGTATTCGAATGAAAAATAACCTCATTCTCATACGTACTACGTGCCGTATCTCAGCGACCTGCGAGTGACCGCCTACAACAAAGTCAAGCAAACATTCATGGATTTTATAAACTCTGCAACAAAAACCATATCAAACCAAAGTATCCTTACTTTAAAAAGTTATTGGGTTTCATACTAAATGAAATTAATAAAAACGCAAAAAGAACAAGAGGAAAAAGAAGTCAGATTACCATACATGAAAAACTTTTTAAATATTTAACAATAGATTTAAGAATTACGTGTAACTGTTATTTTTATAAATCTTTATTTTAATAAATTCTCCACTCGAGTTTATTTGGATTATTAGGCTTTAAAATTAAAAAATTATAAATACCTATTGTCTTAACAATAAAATTTATGAAATATGTTTTCAATCAAGACTCACACATCTATAAATAAAAGTATTTTCAAAAATGTTCTTCAAAAAGTGAAATAATACCTCGGAACAGTGAGTGCGGTACTGTGTTTGGGTAAGTAAAAACTGCATAATATATGGATTTTAACCTGTAAAATTCCTTAATTGAAAACTGATGCTAATCTTCAACATTCATTATTTCAGAGAGTTATTTTAGGAACCCGTGACACTCTTGTTGCGCAGGTGCGATTTGTAGAGTTCGTCGCTCACGGCAACACATTTTGGATAAAAGGGCCAATCATACTACCCATTAGTTACAAAATAAAATTTTATCAGTTCTCTTAACTTCAATATTACATCTTCCGCAAAAAGAAGCCTTAGTGGCTTATTACAATAAAGCCGCTTTCCATGAATGCTCGAACTAAACTTGCCTAATCTGTAGCATGTTTTTTGCTGTCTTCTTCTTCTTCTTTATTGTAGGTCTGACAACCTGTTTTTCTTCACCCTTCTAATAATTTTATGGCCAATTTTTGCTGACATAGCATCTTGTTTAACTTATCCACATGCTATTTTCATGTTACCTATCAAGTTTATATATACATTTGGTTTAAATGACATATTTTTGCATATTTGTTTAACTTATTAGACTGCTAAAGTCACATGAACTAATAACACAATACACAATTAATTGCAGTTCAAATTTAGCTTTATAAAGTGCAGTATAGTGCTCATAATTTTCATGAGCTTCCGCGGTCAGTTGCATTTTTAATCGTGCCTTATTGGCAAAAGTACTTCATCTCATACACGGTTTCATAAAAGTGGCGTCATATTTTAAAAAATTTGCACAGGAGTATAATTGTACATTCTGAACAGCTTTTTCTAAAAACACTTCTCAGTAATGTGGCACTAATAAGGTACCTTGTCGTGATTCTTTCCAATAAACATCTAGTTCCTTCTACTTCTTGCAAAAAAAAAAACGATGGGAGACGAGGGCTTTTAAAGGGTCGCTCCTAGGGTACAAAGGAACATTTGTGCCTCAAGACTATACGTTTGGTTTGCGGTTTTCCTTAAAACTTGTTTAATATAGCTGGACTATTAGTATAGTATCATTAAAAATAATTTTCATTTAGTATGGCTATGGAATAGTTGCTAATTTATGAATATATTTAAATATAAAACTTGACTTGATTTTTAAGTGCCTTATAGTGACATTTATAAATTACGAACTATTCTATTGCCATACTAGTTTACTTTTGCATTTGTAACAAAGTAATCAATTAGCAGTGGTCGAAGGCAGACGTGTTTAGTTATAAGCGGAGACGCGTAAAAAGTGTCGTGTATCGCTGACTCGCCTCCTTAGCAAATTCCGCTATGGCAGGTTGTTAGTCTAGCGACCTAGTTTAGTTTGTGTTAATTCACAATTGTGCGTTAGTTCGCAATAAGGATAGTACGTTCACTCGTACTGGATTGTGCGTTAGTTGGCAAAATAACGGTCCAGCCCAATAACAGTACGTTCACTCGTAGAAGTGCAACAGCTCGGTAAGATAACAAAGTAATCATTTTGCAGCAGTGCAAATATGCACACAGCAGCATAAAGGTGAACTTCATGCCAATTCAACGACCTCCAACTCCAGCTGAGGCTTTATTAGCACAGCAAAATCTGAATCTCCTACAGGAGAATCAATTAAAAATTCAAAATGAGATTAATCTTTGGAATGCATGGCAACAAGCAGTCACTGCTAATAACACGCTCCAAGAAAACATTAACCAGCTAATGCTAAGGGTACAAAGCCTAGAAAAAACAGCGGCGGAACCCAAAGCAGAGTAGGTAACTGAGGAAAAAGTCGAATATCACACCGACGAAGAAGAATTAGCCAGAGAAACAAACTGGATAGTTCAGAAATCAAAAAACAAAAAACGGAAAGCAACTGCGTCCCCGGAGACCTCTCCGCAGCAGCAACCAGAAATCTCTAAACAATCAGACAATAAGTCGAAAGAGAAAAAAATACCTTTACCGCCACCAGTAAATGTGGTGAACGTAACACAATATGCAACTGTGCATGAAATATTGCAAGTAGCAAAGGTTTCATATAAATTAACCGCTATGAATAATAACGTATTCAAAATCAATGTGCCAGATGGAAACCAATACCGAGGCCTGATCGCTACCTTAAGGAAACATAATATTGAATATTATACTTATGAAGATAAACAAAACCGAACCATAGAAGTAATGGCTAGGGGAATACACCCAACGTGTTCAATCAACTTGATCACAGAAGACCTAAAAAAAAAGAGGATTTAAAATTGGTAGTGTTACTAACATATTTAAAAAAGAGAAAAAAGACAACAAAATTATCACAAAGCCACTGCCGCTACATATGCTAGCTTTTGACATATCTGAAGATATGAAAGAGATTTACAAAATTAGTATGATTGCAGGATTAAGGGTAAAAATTGAACCTCTACGTAA
This sequence comes from Agriotes lineatus, assembly GCA_940337035.1. Classification (NCBI taxonomy): domain Eukaryota; kingdom Metazoa; phylum Arthropoda; class Insecta; order Coleoptera; family Elateridae; genus Agriotes; species Agriotes lineatus. The sequence continues at coordinate 40,299,801 of OW679194.1, forward strand.
GAAAACAACCCTTATTCCGCAATGTAAAAAATGTCAAGCGTACGGACACACTCAATCCTTCTGCCACAAAGAAGCGAGATGTGTCAAGTGTGCAGGACGACACCACACTAAAGAGTGCAAGCCAGCCAGACTTGAAAAAGCCAAGTGCGCACACTGTCGCGAAGCTCACCCGGCAAACTATCGCGGGTGTGTAGTCGCTAAGGAACTCCAAAAACGCAGGGGAAAAAAACCCTACAAGGAAACAAACGAAACAACCTAAGAACAACTAATGCCCAAGAAACGGCATCTACAAAAACACAGCAGAATTTTCCAACCTTATTTAAGGCTAGTTCGGTTGGGCGAAATAGCTTAGCAAGTGCCAGCTATGCACAAATGGAAAACGGTAAAATTCAACAAGGCAATCAGGAAGAAGCGATCCTGGATACAATTAATAAAACATTGCAAGCAATTCTAGGTAAACTCGAAAAACAAGGAGATTCCATAAAATCGATCTTAAATAGAGTGACAAAACTTGAAAATAGCAACAGGGCTGCGCCCACAACTCCTCCAGCACGCCCATGAATTAGAACTATTCCTCTGGGACCAAAAAATAGTCATCTGCCTAATTTCTTAAACCCATTTTACCAAGGAAAGCTTCCTAAATATAAAAGGGTATGAACTATACCACACCCCCCCATCCAGATAATACAGCAAGGGGAGGATCGGCGGTATTAATAAAAGATAATGTCAAACACTATGAAGAAGTGAACTACAACACTCGCGAAATACAAGCAACAGCTGTAAAAATCCTCACAAAGTCCAAGTATTATACAGTTGCTGCAATATACTGCCCACAAAGGGACACACTATGAAAAGATGACTACATACGGCTTTTCCAAGCGCTAGGAGATCACTTCCTATTAGGAGGGAACTTCAATGCCAAACATACCCATTGGGGATCCAGACTTGTCACTACTAAAGGAAAACAGCTATATGAAGCGATCAAGCAAGCTAAATGCGTTTGTCATTCTACTGGAAAACCAACGTACTGGCCGTCAGATCGCCACAAATTACCAGATCTGATCGACTTCTTCATACTGAAAAGCGTATCTTCCAACTACATTGGTATTGAAGATAACTATGACCTGTCATCAGACCACTCCCCTATTATCCTGACGCTAAGCGAAACAATCATCAATAAATCATCTTCACCATCACTAACAAACAAGTGGACTGACTGGGACGGATTTAGAGCAGAAGTAGAAGAGCGTATTAAACTAAACGTTCCACTAAGAACAATTGAGCAGCTAGACGAAGAAACAGAGCGATTTGTAATCGACCTGCAGCAAGCCGCATGGAGGAATACCCCTAATCCAAAAACAAAAACAATTGGCGTGAACTACCCTCGGGAGATCAGAGAGCTTGTCTCAGTGAAACGAAAACCACGGAAGAAATGGCAACAAACCAGAGCACCGGAAGACAAACAACTGCTAAACCGGCTAAGCCAACAACTCAAAGATGAGATCCGCTCTGTTCAAAATGAAACGTTCACTGAATTCCTAAAGGGTCTAACAGACGATAAAGACACCGAATACTCTCTCTGGAAAGCCACAAGGAGATTAAAACGGCTTCATAATCATAATCCACCCATTCGTAAAAATGATGGCGGATGGGCACGAAAAGACGAAGGAAAAGCAGAAATATTTGCTGATCACCTAGCGAATACTTTCCATCCAGCTGACGACAATGAGAACCTACCAGAGATAAACAACAGGGAGAACAGGGACATACTGCCAGTAACACCAACAGAAATTTACAATGAGATACAAAAGAATCTCAGTGCCAAAAAGCCCCCGGCTATGATCTAATAAGTGGACAACTGCTCAAGGAACTACCAAAAAAGGGTATAATGAAGCTTACGCATCTGTTTAATGCAGCGTTGCGACTACAATACGTACCTATGCAGTGGAAAGTTGCAGAAGTTATTATGATCCCCAAACCAGGGAAGCCACCCAATGAGAAAGCATCTTACCGCCCGATTTCACTACTACCAACCATATCCAAACTGTTCGAAAAACTGCTCCTGAAACGCCTCAAGCCAATTATTGAGGAAAAGCAGCTCATTCCAACTCACCAGTTTGACTTTCGGAACAAACATTCGACCCTTGACCAAGTGCATCGAATCACCGATGTAATTGAAAGAACCCTAGAAGGAAAAGCAATATGCGCAGCAATATTTCTAGATGTGGCCAAAGCTTTTGATAAAGTATGGCACGAGGGCCTTGAATACAGAATAATTAAAAACCTGCCTAGGCAGATGAGCCGCATTCTGAAATCATACATCTCTGACCGCCAGTTCAGGGTGAGATATGGCGAAGAATACTCCGAACTAAAAGCTATTGCCGCAGGTGTACCGCAAGGAAGCGTCTTTGGGCCAGTTTTATACTTGCTTTACACTAGTGACATTCCCATGAGCGATGGAGTGACGACAGCCACATTTGCTGACGACACTGCATTACTAGCCTCAAGCAGCGAAATAGAAGTAGCTACTAATAAACTACAAACAGCCGTCAACAACGTCACCAGGTGGACCAAGAAGTGGCGAATTAAATTAAATGAGGCGAAGTCTACCCGTATAAACTTCACTAATAAAAGAATTGATTACTTGCCTGTAGTAATCAACCAGCAAATAATCAACTAGAAAATAAATGAAGACATTTGGTTGACATAAATTGTAACGTATGATGCAAATTAAATTTGAAATATTAGAAAATCAATTTTTCAGAAACAAGTTAACTAGATAAAAGAATCCACCCCTGTTGAGTTTTCAGGAGCTATTTTACTATTGACATTATAATACAAAATAGGGCAATTTGTAATTAAAACACTGATCAAAGTTAATACTTGAAGGTTCAATTCTTAGTTAAAAGCGCTGTAACGAGGATTCAGTGCAATAGATATATTTTTATTTCTATATTACAAACGCATATTGATATCAATAAGGAGCATCAATCAGATATATCTTATATATTATAGTAATGATATGAATACAGGGTTATAAAAATTAATTTTAAAATAGGATTAAGGGATTACAATAGTTGAATATTATAGGGATCAATTTGAATATGAATTGGGAATATGAATAATGGGTATGTAATTAGAAAACAAATAGGATTTATAATTGAATAAATAATGGCTAATTGAGAAACAGATGGATTCGAATATAATGTAATAACTAACTATGAAATTTGAAGGTAATGACAAATACTTAATCGAAATAGATTATTGCACATAGTAGGTGGAAATCAAAAATAAAGGTATAATGTGTTGGAAGGAGAAAATATGATATCGTTAAGGACTTTGTCTTCATTATTAATATAAATAACAAATATTGAAAAATGTAAAGATGTAATTAATTTGGTGTAATTTAAAAGTATAAAATAAACCCTTTTTAATGGAAAATATTTGGAAATTAAGAAGGGTTGATATTAAGACTGAATTTGCGTGGTGAAATAGAAATGGATTTTAATTTCAGAAGATGAGATATAAAATGGAAGAAGATAGCAAGTATATGGTGAAAAACTAATCTAAAAGCAGGACTAATCTACTTCTTCTTCTTGGGGTTCCGTCTCCTAACGGAGGTTGGATATCATAATGGATATCTTGATTTTGGACACCGCTGCTCTGAATAGGTCTATCGAGGAACAATTGTACCACTCTCTTAAGTTCCTAAGCCATGATGTCCGTCGTCTTCCTGGATTTCTTCTTCCCGATATTTTGCCCTGTATAATCAGTTGAAGCAGTCCATACCGTTCTCCTCGCATAACATGTCCGAGATATTGCAGTTTTCTGGTTCTAATTAGTTCTCTCTCTTTGCCCATCTGGCGCAAGACTTCTTCGTCTGTTTTTCTCTCTGTCCATGATATTCGCAACATGCGGCGGTACACCCAAAGTTCGAAAGCTTGGATTTTATCTGTATCTCGTTTTTTGAGCGTCCATGCCTCCATTCCGTACAAGAGGATTGTGAACACGTAGCATCTCGCAAGTCGGGTTCGGATTTCCAAATTTAGATCTTTGTTGGTAAGTAGGTTCTTCATTTCCATAAAAGCAGCCCTGGCCATTTCTATTCGTGATCTTATTTCTTGCGTTTGATCATTATTTTCGTTTATTATTGTACCCAGGTATTTATAAGAACTGACTCTTTCAATTTCGATGCTGTTTATTGTTAGATGTGCTGGATATGCTAGAATTGGTTTTTTAGAGATTACCATGAATTTTGTTTTCTTTGTATTGATTTTCAGGCCATATTTTTGACTGATTATATTCAACCGTTCAACCATTGTTTGTAAATCTGAGATATCCTCGGCTAGCATCAGTGTGTCGTCGGCATATCTGATGTTGTTTATAGATTTACTAATCTACAAAGGAGACTAAATAGAGAAAAATACTAAGTTCAGTTTATTGAAGAATTACATTTGACATTGTATGTCAATTGATTTGGATTGCATCGAGCTGTTAGTACGAAAGGATAGTTCTGAAGGAGAGACCGTTGGTTTTTGATGCTGGTCAGTGGAGTAATTTGGAGAAGTGTTTTTGGATGCGGTGTTGGAGTTGAGTGACTACAACTGGGGCCTGTTTTAGGTCCATGCTGTTAGGGAGCTTCTGTTCCTGATTCTAGGAAGTTTTGACATATTGGATGTCATTGGAGGCTTTCGCTGTATTTGTTGACTGGAGCAGTTGTGGTCATTGAGGGAGTAGAGCAAGTTGGTTAACATCAGAAAAATTGATAAGTTGGAGTGAGAGGTGGGTGATTTTAGGTATTAGGTAAGCACTTAAAGAAAATAAAGGCTAAAATGGTGAATTCATGATTAAGGAATTACTTACTGTTTGATATTGTGTGGCGAATGTAACGATCTAGTATTTGTCATTGAATTTTCAAATTTGTTTGACATATAATTTGACATAAGTTATTTTTGACTTGTAATAAAATTAAAATCAGAACATTTTCAGGAGCTAGTAAAACGAATAACTATTAATATTTAAATAATATAAACCGGGCAATTTAAATTGATAAAAATATAATTTATAAACATATACTAATAGGTAATACAAAATAAAAGCCCCAACCAGTACAATATATAAAGAAAAGTCCAGACTCAATAACTGACTCATCAACGCCCAGCCCAAGCCCTTGGACCTAGAAAGCTGAAATGATGTATACAAGGAATAAGGAAGGATATTTCGCAATTCAACCCCTAAAGTGGTAAAATGGGGATTCCAAATTTGTATAGAAAAATAATATTAAATAGACATTTCGACTTGAAACTTCGTAGAAGTACTCCTAAAAGCAAATAAGCAAACACGTATTTCGTGATTTTCCGAAAATAAACTCCTTCGGGGGTGAAATGGGGCAAATAAGCCTAAAAATCTGTATGGGTGTCCTTATTAATTATTTTTGGACAGAACGTTTTCCGGGTCAGCCAGTATCAGCTAATATTGACATGATTGAAATATCTAGACGTCAAATTTGATAGATTATTACACACAACTGTCGCATGACTGATGTTATCCAATGTGAACCATGCATTTTAAAAATCGACCAATCCCGCACTGATTACCTGTTAATTGACTTGTGATGTAATCTAACCTAATGCAACTAGTGGGTTCTTGATGTTTACACGAGATATATTGTTTGGTATTGGTGATTTCCTACAACACTATATCGAGTGGAAACAGAAATGATTGGATAATCAAGAAGACGCGAGTTGCATTAGGTTAGATTACATCACGAGTCAATTACTAACGTTTGAACAGCTTATTTATAAATATTAAAAATACAATTAGTGTGGTTGCTATGATAATTGTACTTTCACCAGATAAAGCGATTTTTGAGAAGGTATTTGATTATCGGTTCTTAGTCAAGAAGGTATGTGATTATTACCGTTGCTATGTACATTATCAAAAGTTAGTACTTGTGTAACTATGCATTTTTACCATTTTTCATAGGGTGATGTTATAGGGAGTGGTATAATCAAGCTATAAGCTCACAAGAGATGATTATTATTGACTCCGTCGATGGTGTCATAATTAGAAATAGGAATGCAATAGGAACGAAAAAAAACTATATTTCCCAAAACCTGCACAAGGAAACAATAATATTAGTGCTTAGCCCGAGCTTATGATTAGGGAAACGACTTTGCAGCAAACGTTTAATATGAAGTAATTAGTACATTCAGACACTCACTTGTCCTGGTATTAGTTCAAGCAGCAGTTGTATTAATGTGCACCTGCTGTTTGAACAGTAACTTCCCTAAGTACCTACAGAACTGAATATCAGCTTTGCAACAAAAAGCAATGGATGGCTTCAGTCCACATCGTAGGCTAAGGCCACGGATTGTGATTGTGTTTCTATTTTAAAGTTTTTATTTGTGATAACTTCACAGCGATTTCTTCAACATTGCTTTCTTGTCCTCTTAATTATATTGGATTACACTATTGTATAGCAAACGGGAGGTATGAGTTATACAGATATTTTTTATCCTCAATGGAAACCACATTGCCAGCAGCTAGGTGCCTTACGTATTCTACTAAACAATATTTAACTACTTTAATAGAGATTTAATGATCGCACTGAAACGTTATAACCTCAAGTCTTAGCAGTGTAGTAATAATGAAGACAGCAGCGGGTAGGTGGTTAGATACATCTAACCGCTTTGTAATTTACGGTTCGGTGTGTAGTTACTGCACAAAACCAAACAATGCATGCACTAAACTGATATATTAAAACGATTTAATCATTCCTATCGAAATTTACTAAATTAAATTCCAAGAATTTCGAACTTAATCTTGCCACATAGTCAGTAGTACTTTTATACCGATGGGACCAAAATTATATAACAGCAATGAGATAACATGAACAAGAAAATAACACGTATTGCTTGAGTAAAAAATAGATAAGCGTAGTAGCAAATATTCGAGTCGGATTAACGCTCATTTTAATTATGACCGATGTCAACCAAATATGCCTACTAAAATAATTTTGTTGTATGGTCATCTCTTTCTTACTCAAGCATTCTATTTTGTTGTTCATGTTATCTCACTGCTGTTACATACAGTGTCCGCCAAAAAAATCGGGATAATATGGGAAAGATTTTTATTTTTGATTTTGCTTGTCTAAAAACGTATTTAGCCTCTATCATATATACCGAGTGATTTTTACTTAAAAACAGAAAACCCCTATATTTTTCAACTTGAGCTAAAACTTAATTTTTCAATTTTTAAATAGTTTTCAAAATTTCACATACCAAGACTTAATATTAAAATTCATTTTTTTTATGTGAACACCTTGAAGATTTATAATTGGAAAAAATAATATAAAATGTTAATTGCTTTTTTAGATTTTTTATTGTTTACGAAAAAGTAGTATGCATAATTTTTTACGTTACGAAAAATATTTCTCCTAAAAAGCGCCTTGCATAAAAAAACGTAATAATTATGCCAACATACTACTTTTCGGTAAATAATAAAAAATCAAAACAATTAAATAACATTTTATATTATCTTTTCCAATTATAAATTTTTGAAGTGTTCATATAAAAAAATTGAATTTTAATATTAAGTCTTGGTATGTGAAATTTTGAAAAATATTAACAAAATTAAAAAATTAATTTTCAGCTGAAGTTGAAAAAATTAGGGATTTTCTAGGCTTGAATCAGTATTTAAAATAGTTTCAGTTAATAAATGTGTAAATGTTGTGATGGAATTGTACTCATCCCATCTAAATAATTTAGCGAAATAAAGTAAGTTTCAGTTAATAAATGTGTAAATGTTGTGATGGAATTGTACTCATCCCATCTAAGTAATTTAGCGAAATAAAGTAAGAACCATTTATGTCCAGAGGTGTAAGACAGCGAGATTCTTTAAGCCCTCACTTTGATGGCATAATGCACAAAATCTTTGAAGGTATCAAAATAGCCGGGAGTGGATTCAAAACAACCAAAGGGCAAATAAATATAAGCTGCTATGCGGGTGATGCAGTAATACTAACGGAAAGCGCAGGTAAACTGCAAAGACTAATGCAGAATTTTCACTTAACCGCAGTAAAATACACTATGTAAATACCAATACAGAATACCAAATCAATGGTTATAGCAAAGGAACCAACCCGTTGTAAGCTAGCCATAAAGGCCACAATAATCGAAGAAGCTTTGTCATTCACATATATCTGGGAACACATCTAACAGCGTACCAAAAGGAGTAAGACAACAAATAAACAAAGAGGCAAAAATATTAGAAGCATTGAACATGGAACAACAAGTATGTGAGTAAAGAAAGCAAGGTCCGCATAGATAAAACTTGCATACGGCCTATAATAACGTACGCTGCCGAAACTGGAGCAGACACCGCAAAAACAATGTCAGAGAGGAAGATGCTCAGAAGAATTACAGACCACACGCTAAGAGACAGAAATCCAAATACATAAATACAACAAACATGTGACACCCCAGATATAGTGAGGGAATAAGAAGACAGTGGAACGAACATGTCTCTAGAATAGCTGGTAAGAGTAGCAACAGATGGAAAACTGGCGACACGCAGACCACCGGACAGACCACCAAAGCGATGGATTTACTCTTGAATCTCCGCCTTCCAAGAGAATTGAAAATTTAAGACAAATGTCAAAGCTAATCAATCAGAATAACGCTTTCAGGTGAGCCCAACAAAATCAGAAAGCACCACATAACTCAAAAAGGGATTGTTATAGAATCCAAAGCAAAAGTATAGCCGCAACTAAACTCAACGTTAGCTGTAGCAAATAAAACCACCTATATCCTTTCAATTCGCATAGCCATTAAGTAGCTTTTAGGAAAACCTAAGGTGAGTTAGATCACTAGGGCTAACGGAAGAAAATGCAGGAAAAATATATGCTTATGTCAAAATGTACATAACGGTCAACTTCTGGCTCATTTCAACGGGTGCTTTTCTCAACCACCCCTGGAAGGCAGTAACGAAAGAGAGATTTGATTGCTATTGAGTTGAAGACATGAAACATTGAAGGTCCTAAAGTATAGTTTTGTAGCACATGGTTTGTCATTAGTTGTTTATCATTAATTTGTTAGCTTTACACTTACCTTTAGGTCAGCTTTCTATATTTTAACTTTCAAAAATTGATCGCTATAAAAGTGTACTTGAGGCCCGTTTCTAGCTACAGTGAAGACGTCGTGCATTCTTTATTAAAAAGATGTTCAAGTTTGAGCGCCAAGAAGTTTAATCTTAAGCACACTGATATAGGTAAATAAACTTATAAACTTCACTATATATGTAATCCCTGAACCTTCAAAGTTTAAATGAAAGAAGCAATACTTTAACTAAATTTATTAACACTCTTCGTTTTGCTAAACATTCTATTTTTAAAATATTAAGTAAATTGATAAAAAATTTAATAAGTTTAAAATTGTTAATGGATATAATTATATCAAATTAATATGACAAAAGCTTGATTTTTATATAGTATAAATAAAAATCATATTGTAGTAATCTTTTATTTAATGAATATACGTTTCGCTAATAGTACTAGCTTCTTCAGTATTCTAGTTATATTATAATGATATGAAAGTTGCCATGCTTTACAATTAAATTGTTTATTTTGCAAAAGTTTCGAAAAAGGTCCTATTGATCAGGTCCATATTTAGCGTTAATGAATTTAAAGAATCCATTTGCAGGTAGCTGGTCATTAAATTAAATATTAAGACAATATGATTGTTATTTATACTATATAAAAATCAAGCTTTTCTGATATTAATTTGATATAATTATCTCCATTAACAATTTTAAACTTTTTAATTTTTTTATCAATTTACTTAATATTTTAAAACTAAATCGAATCTGCACTGGAGATCAGCATTCTACAACCCATGCCTTGCATAAACGACTGCCCATGTAACAAGGATTAATCCATCACAAGCAAGCTACACCATTATCTACTACAGCTGTTAATCTGCTTTCCAAAGCCGTTTTCAAAATGGATGACCAGCTACCTGGAAATGGATTCTTTAAATTCATTCACGCTAAATATGGACCTGATCAAGAGGACCTTTTTCGAAACTTTTGCAAAATAAACAATTCAATTGTAAAGCATGGCAACTTTCATATCATTATAAAATAACTAGAATACTGAAGAAGCTAATACTATTAGCGAAACGTATATTCATTAAATTAAATATTACGACAATATTATTTTTATTTATACTATATCAAGATTTTCTCATATTAATTTGATATAATTATCTCCATTAACAATTTTAAACTTTTCAACATTCTATGTTAATATGCATTGATAGGGACAATTATTTATCTAAGCAAACGAATCGAACGGGGTACCCCACTTAACTTATATCAATATTACTAATGGGTATCCACTGTTCTTATTTTTGGCTATATGCGAAATATCATTAGAGTATCGTTAATTTACTTATCTGTTACGTTGTTACACTTGTGGCGTCGACGACCGGCCCCTGAGAAACTTAATAAACCTGCCACCACTGCTCCGCAGGTCAATCCTTTCCCCAACTGTCAGTTTAACAGCCACTAAACGCCAGTTGTCATCTAACGCAAGCAATCACAAGATCTCCGTAACGAATTTAAGAAGAGGAGCTTCCCAAACTACTGCATTTCTCTCGCCTAATACTTGTTTAATACTGGTTGCTATAATGTCGAATTACGGAAATAGAATGAGGTAGACGCAAAAACAACTATACATACCCCGTACTTTACAAGCAACAAACTATGCAACGCTTTCCGTGGTTCCTAAATCGTCAATATGATTTGGATCTCCGTCCGTCGGAAAGTGACACTCGTTCTCAGAATCTGCTTGAAGCACGGTAGGCCAGTATCCACATACTATCACCGAACCACGAGAAATTACGGATTTACTAAATTTTTTCCACAAAAAGCTTTTGCACAGTTAAATTATGTAACTCGTTTTTGAAAACAAAATCTGTTATATTCTTTCTACCCTCTTTCTACCCTTTTTAACAACCATTGCAAATCTGATATTAATTTTTATAAGCTTTCACCGCGTTTTTCCCACTTGATCGTTTATTCACGACTATACAGGGTGATTCAAATTCGAGGCTTATCATGGAGACTTAGAAAACGGTAAGAGTTAGAGAGGTGCTTTAAATTTGGAAAAGTTGCGCAATTTAGTGCACAACAATATGCTGCTGAGAAGCTAAGAAAATTTTATTTCGTTTTCGAGATTTTTGAAAAAATTCAAAATTTGTCAATATCGTTTTTATTTTTTCCTGATCTTATTTACGAAGATATTCAAAAATTAACCATACATTCTTAAAGCAACTTTTACCGCCCTATAAGATGACGGTAACGGATTTCTAATACAACGTTTCGTCAACCATCATCAACTTTGTTTTTTCTTACGGCCGCCTTCTTAGATTTTTAGACCACTGAATAGAGCTTCTTAGGGATTTCGAAAATGTATAACTTACCTACCTTATATCAAACAATTAAGCTAAAACAAACAACAAGGAATAATAATTAGAGGAAAAAACTTAACAATAAAACAAGATTATAATAGGTGTTCAAAAAGAAAACCATTTTGCTGCACACACATATGAGCTTTTTTGATAACACTACGTATTGCTCGTTGAATACTTCTTCGGGGAATATCTTCAAATTCAGCTATAAAACTGTTGCGAAGTTCTCCGATGTTTTCGTAGCGTTGCTTATAAATGGTATTTTTCAATGATCCCCATAAAAAAAAGTCTAACGGAGTAAGGTCCGGACAACGTGCGGGCCATTCGATAACCCCTCTGTTACCTATCCATGCATTTCGAAAAATTTCATTTAAAGAATTACGAACTAAAACACTGTTATTGTTGCCACTAAAGTTGTCTTAATTCGTTAAGTGGAATTTCATCCAAAAATCCGAGCATTGGTCCTCTTAAGAACTGTAGGTAGTTATTTGCACACAGAGAATCCACATAAATGAAAGGTCCCAGTATTCTATCTTTAGTTAATCCAATCCAGACGTTAAATGCAAAACGAGTTTGATGCCGGACTTGCCTATTCTCTCTAGGATTTTCAGTTGCCCATACGTCTTCATTATTGCGATTAAAAAAGCCTAAATTGGAGAAGCGACATTCATCAGTCCAAATTATATTTTCAACAAAATTCTCATCGCGATTTGTTTGATCAAGTAACCAATTGCAGTAATTAAGCCGCCTCTGGCTATCACCGGGATGTAAAGCTTGACTTGTATGTATTCTATAGGGTTTAAAATTTGATAGATTGAGTGTTCTCCAGACTGTTGTTTGCAAAATATTCAAATTAGCCGATATTTCTCTAGTAGAAATGGATGGGTTTTCGTTTACCTGAAATTGAGTAATAAATTGATTTACGGAAAAAACATAAAAAAAGGACTTACTGCCTGAAGAATTGCCTCCCGATTTGCTAAAGGGGTCCTACCCCCGTATTTGGATCTCGGAGCATTAAATTGTCCATATTCTGATAAATTTCGGTGAAGGCTTAAGAAATAACTTTTGTCGATTCCTTTCAGGGTACATTTCAAAATAGACATTTGCTGAATCTCTTGAGTTTCTGCCATTTGCGTAATATATTTGCAACATATCGCGCTTTTCGTCGTATGAAAAAGACATTTTTAATACTACTAAGTACCTAACTATTCTAATTACACCCTAACACCCTTGACAACAAAACACAATTAAAATGACAGTAGCAGCCATATTAAATAAAATAAAGAACAATAATTTGATTCAAAGGTATCTTGATAATAAAAAACAATATCTACACTTCTACGGTGCAGTGAGTGGTATCTAGATCGTTTTTGTTTGATTTAATAATAATTTTTGTTTTTTGTGAATATTAGCCTAATTATTTGATATAAGGTAGGTAAGTTATACATTTTTGAAATCAAAAAAAAAAACTTTATTCAGTGGTCTAAAAATCTAAGATGGCGGCCGTAAGAAAAAACAAAGTTGATGATGGTTGGCAGAAGACCAAACGTCGTATTAAAAATCCGTTACCGCCATCTTGTAGGTCGGTAAAAGTTGGCTTAGGAATGTATTGTTAATTTTTGAATAGCTTCGTAAATAATATCAGGAAAAAATAAAAACGGATAATAAAAATTTTGAATTTTTTCAAAAATCTCGAAAACGAAATAAAATGTTCTTGGCTTCTCGGCAGCATATTGTTGAGCACTAAATTGCGCAACTACTAACATTAGTACAATAGGCTTTTAGCACGTAACAAATTGCATTATTCTAATTTCCCTATTCTTTAAATTCATCATAGAGAAGTCTAACTGGATCTTTAGGATTAGAAGTACGAAAACAATTGCGTCTGTATTCGACCCCTGTATGTCTAGTAATTATTATGATATAGAATTACTATTTTGAATTTTAGTCTTGATCAACTTTAAATGCTATTACATGTTATTTGTGATTGACATTACGATTAAAGGTTAATTATAAAATCTTGAATCTGTATGATTTAATAGGTTTTAAAAGCTACTACTGCAACTAGATAATGTAGTTTATTTAAATCAGCTAAATTTCTTGCATCAATTTTCTACAGATATATTGCTACAAAAGACATTCTCCTAGGTTAACTATGCATCGTTATATCAACATCAACATTCTTTCCACGCATTCCAGGCCAACAAATTTTTCCTCTTGCTGTTTTTCGATGTCATTCATGAATGATTTAATTGGTAATTTAACACTTGTAATTGTTTACCTTGTGATAAAGTTTCATGAATTTGTTTTAACCTAAAGTTTATACTTATATACTTTATTAATTATTATTCTATGTGAATATATACTTTTTTTTGTTACATACGTATGTTCAGTGAATGGTAGTAGTGTTTCTGAGAATGTGTCGACAAACCGTAGACGTGTTGAGGTGTCTGCAGAGCGTTACAGGTTAAAACTCATTTACTATCCGCATCAGGCTTACAAGGTTGGCACGGGTAGCTGGTGGTCTTAACCAAAACGGTGCTCGCTTGCGAAAGCGAAAGCAGTAGGTACAGGGAAATATGCATCAGCCGGTGTGTACTGAGAAGTTTGGAAGACGATCATGGAAAATTTTGGAGCTGAACTAACTTTACCTTTATTTTCTCTTACTTCCATGAAGAGGCGCACTGCATGTTGCTTTACAAGAAATCAAATAGTTTGAAATCTAATACAGTTATATTACACACACCAAGTTACATATGATTCACTTCGACCACAGCTGGTGGAAACCGTAGTAAATTCTCTCAATTTCTGCACATTGTTAACAACTTCGTAATGTTAACGCAAAATCAATAAATTAAGTTTTTGGGGTAATACTGCACCGCAATGTTGGTAAAATTATGAAATTATAAGAAGATAAAGTTGCCATACATTGTACCAGGTAACTATAGTTTCCTTTAATTTATTCAATCTTACTTTTAATATCTAAGAAATATTTATTTTTGCTTTGGTTTCACGATTTAGGCATCTCAATTACATTAAGTTATTTTTACTTTTAAGCGATTCTATGATACATATATACCAAAATCTTTTTCGTCGCAAAAAAAATTGTTTAAGCCTTCTTAAAAATTTAAAATTACAACTTAAAAATACGGCAAACCAATATGTAACATTATTTTAGAAGAAGTATACTTACAGTGTTAGAAACACATACCTCTTACAAAGTCATGATACCTAACGCGAAAAATAAAACGTAAAAGTGACTACTCCAGAAACCGTACCTTGTGAATATTATGCAGCAGCTGCTGTGAAAGCGAATATAAACCTCACTTGCCCTCGCTCAAATTCAGTTTTCCTAATTTATGTTACATGTTAAACTGCATCATGTCATCTCCACAACAGGGTGCAGAAACTAATTTCCGTGCCTTACTACAGCTTTTGCAAAGTATTTTAACGTCAATTTTCATTGCTGTGGCTGATAATGCGAGAAGCCGTGTAGTTTTTAAAATGCACTCGTTTATGCAGCATCATTTAATGTTTTCCATAACTGGCATTCTTTTAAAAATAGCCTTTAAAGAGAAACGATGATTTTCTGATGAAACTCCAATTGTATTTACTAAATAGTTATTTATCATCACTTAAGGGCTTCACCTAAAACACTTAAGATCGCATATACGAACTTAGTTTTACACATTCATCATCATGATCATCATCATCATCATCCAGGATTAATCCTAATTGGATTGTTCCGGTCTCACGTAAATTGATCGCTCCAACGTTTCTTGGGTCTTCCCAATCTTCTCTTTCCTCGTGGTGTGTATTTTAAAACGTGCTTGGGGATACGGCAATCGTCCATTCTGGTAATATGTTCCATCCAGTTATTTCTGTATTGGTCTATTCTTTCAGCTAAGTTGAAAATTTTTAGTTCTTGACGTATCTCCTCACTTCTTTTGTAATCTAATAATGTGTAACCCGCCACATATCTTAAAAATTTCATTTCTGATGCTTCAATCAGTTTCTTATATTTTTGAGTAAGATTCCAGTTTTCTGATCCATATAATAGTGCAGGAACAGCCATAACTTTGTAAAACTTTAATTTTGTGCTTTTAGTGGTTGATTTCAGTTTTCTCTTTATAGTTCCACACATATACCTAAATTTATTTAATTTATTATAGAGGTCTTTGTTTTTCGTGTATGTTACATTGTAGCCTAGATAATTAAAGCAGTTTACTTGTTGCAATGTCTCATTTTCTAAAGCAATTTTGGCTCTTATTGGGTCATCGCCTTTAAAAGCTAATACCTTTGTCTTTGCAGTCAAGATTTCTAAGTTGTACTTTTTCGATATTGTGTTTAATTTGTACATTGCATATTGTAAATTGTGTTCAGTGTTTGCTAGAATTACCTGAACGTCCGCAAATGATATTGTATTTACTTTAGAACCATTTATTCTAAAATCTATTTTTATCGTTTTCTGCCATTCTTCAATGACTTCGTCTATATATACATTAAAAAGCGACGGTAATAGAGGGCAACCCTGTCGTACGCCACCATTATTTATGGTTGCTTCTTTAGTGTCTGTGTTTTCATTTTCGAAATTGATAACTACTTTATTGTCTTCATATATATTTTGAATTATTTTAATTAAATGTTGTGGAATCCCTTTCTTTAACATTATTTCCCATAATTTATTTCTATTTATGTTGTCAAACGTCTTTTTAAAATCTACAAAGGCTATGTAGGTGGGAAGATTAAATTCTCTTCTCTTCTCTATAAGCTGTGTTATTGTGAAAATACATACATAAATTTAAAAATAAAATCTGTTGTTTGGATTGCCGTAGATTTCTTAAAGAGATTTTATGAAGAACAAACGCAAGTTCAGCTGCGTTAAATTGGCAAGAAAATTCGGTTGAACGCAGAATATTGTTGCAGGCTAAAAGTTACAAGCAAAGTTAGCTCTCAAGGGGAATAATTCAACTCACGAGCATGGATAAAGTCTTTGATTGTTTAGTAGTTTACGATAAAACGAATAAAACGCCTGACGGAGATAAATGACAAGCTCAGGAACTGCGACTTGGACGTTGTTTAAAGGTAGTGAAATAAAAAGTAAGAGCTTAAAATTATATAATATCTTTATTATAGAAATATAAGGTAGTGTGGTTTTCTTTCCATCACGTTTACTGTAAATAAAGTTATTTTTTAGAAAGTTATTACTCTATTTAGTACTAACAACACTGTGGATATAGATATTTTATTACACTTTACGATTTTAAATGCTACTAGAATATAAAATATTTCGATCAAGGTTATCTTTCTTCGACCCAATAACATCAGCAACTTTTTTATACTAAGGGACACAAATACTAAATTCAGGTGTAGATAGATCTTCAGATATTTAAAATATGACAGTAAAGGTACATTTGCAGCTTTATGCTTATTCGATGAGTACTTGAGAATAAATAACTCTTAAATAATCAACCAACAATATACCGAAATTTCAATGAAAAAAAAAACAACAAACTCTATGTGTCACGGAAATCACTACACATACACTAGGTATGGACTACTTGTTAATGAGTCTGGAAGCTGTTGCTATAGTATCAATTTCTACTCATTTTCGTGGAAAGCTGACCGTCATCCGTCTCTCCGTGGTTGTAACGGTTCAAAGATCTTTTGACATCTGGCGGTACCATTAACGTGATTTTGAACATATTTCTTGTATATAATAAATTAACATAATGGAATTCCGTTAGGATTGTTCGAAAAATTGCATGCACGCGCCAGAGGAAGCCGTGTGATTCGTATCATCGCACTCTTACGTTAGAGCGCGGAGATACAGATAGTCAGAAGTTGCTCAGATCGAGCACAGACGTTGGAACCGTGTTATATTTTCTTCCATAAATATTGCCGTGTGCGCAGGCGCTACCGTGCCAATTTAAGGCAAATGATGACGATTGTCGAATATCCAGATATTCTAGAACGTCTAGTTTTTGAGTTTAGCGGAATTTTATATCGACGATTGTTGACAGCCTTCAAAAGGTCATCCTATAACGTAACGTTCAGTGCGTGTAAATCCATGCTTCCTACTCGTAGACATTTGCAACCTATTGCGGATGCTTTAAAATTCCTGTAGAGCAAACTGTAATAATTTTAAACGGTAGGCACACATTGTCAGGCCTTAATTCCAATAGCTACATAACAATTTGGTGCCGGTAATATTTTATCTTTTAATACGGCAGCTTCCGCATCAAACAAGGATCCTGACCCGCGCGTGGCTTTTGGGTTCATTTGTCAGTCTAGCGTTCGCGCGAACCTCTATGCAGTCCCATCGTTGGTAATAGCGTTCGTTTAAATATTTTCAAGGAGCACATTCAATGGGAGCAAGGGAGATACCTTCCTTCGAGCTTTACAAAACATCAGTCGATTTCTCTCGCACCGAAACAGCCTTGGCGTCATGGTGCAGAGACCCTGGTTTTCTATTGGTCACACCTCTACTCGCGAGACAGCAGCTGGGGTTATGATCGAGATTTTCGGCTTCTTCTGGTGGCAGACGGTGCTTGGCGAGCTGTGAGAGTACTTCTGTTTTCGGGAGCAGTGCTGGTGATGTCCGCTCGCGGGTTTTGTTTTAGTCACTCACCTAACCTAACACAGGAAACCATTCCGGACGTCACTGTATTTCGCCCACGCCACGTTATCAATAGTGTAGCGACAAGCGCCGCCTTCAAGCAGCGAGCTTGAGTATTGAGGTTAATCCATAAATCAAGGTAACATCTGTGTTATAAACTGTTTTGCCGCAAGCCGTATGTTATTGTAATTAAAACTTAAATATTTACCTGGCGCTCAATCAAGGCTTGGTACACTCTTGTACAAATCTAACATTTGAGTTCTAAACTGTTCTGCCGCAAGCCAGTATGTTATTGTGATTAAAACCCATATATTCGTGCCCGGCGCTCAATCAGGGCCTGGTACACTTTTGTACAAATCTAACATTTGCGTTCTAAACTCTTTTGCCACTCACTCACAAATTTAACACTTGTGTAATACATGTAATCCGGCATTTAAATAGAACTGAATTTTACTTGTTGTTCGCCTTAGCTGTGCGTTGTAGCTCCTAGATAGGGCGCCCCCCCCCCTGCCCTAGCTGGGTTGCTTTCTTACCTTTTTTTGCATTTACTCCCTTTGTATTTCTTAAAGTGTAGTACTTGTCGACCACGTCGAAACAACTGTAAAGCTTTCGGCCAGGTGAGGTGGCTCCAATAGATGTATTAACTTTTAACGATTTATGGGTTTTCTCTTATTTTGTGCATGTTTGTTTACAGGGTGACTGAGTCAGTGTGTCAGGATAAATATAAGGTGAGGCCCGAACGTGGTTAATTAGCGTTGCAGGTAGGTTGGCGCGTTTGTCGCGACGCTGTGGCTTCCAAAATTAGTAATTGTGTACTTTTTGCCCCGTTTGACCTTCAAGGTTCGGTCAAGCGTGGGTCTCATTGAGTTGGACCTTATGGCGCCCATTTATTTGGTAACACCCTATACATATCAACACGCTTGCCCTGTGGTGTCTTGTTTTAGGACCACACCCTCTTCCTGAGCGTATTTGAGCCGCGGTCTTTATCCTGTTTCTTACGATTTCCAGGGTAAGTGTGCACGTTTATCGGACTTGTTTAGTTATCTGGCACTCACTCGTCCGTGAGTGTCGTTAAATCAGTTCGATACTGCAACAACATCGAAAGCAGCTTCAATAATTGCTAATAAAACAAATACTTTATACATTTGGAGTTGAAGCCACAGAGACAAATTCGACGGAAGAAAATTAGAATCGCCTGTACAATTTCCAAAACCTATTTATCTATATATAACAATCGAATTCTTGGATTTAAACGAGTCATTGTTGAGAACTCAACGTTAATCTCACTTTCGTAAAGGGCTTCGTCAGGAGAAAAGCAAAAGAGCACGGTAACTCAATGTGTAAACCACGCCAGAAGTAAAACCCTTTTTCCAAAGGAAGGGATAAAAAAGCTTTGAAACACTATAAAAGAAGAAAGAAATGTTTCCAACAGCTTTCGTTTCAATTACATCTAAATTCTTTCAGCTGACAAAGGTAATGCTAATGTTGGTATAGATCGAACAGAAGGGGAGACTGATGTCAAGCAAATAGGCTTTCATAAGCCTTTTTTGCCAATCCCGTGGACAAGGTCTAGGTATGCAAAGTACCAGGTACCGTAGTCCTACTTACCCCAAAGGTTAAGTCTTTACACTAAGATTCTTCTTATGCCCCACGTTCTCGCAACCTAAATTCCAAAATCGAACGGGAAGTAACTTCTCTCATAAAATTGTTACATCTTCCCTTTGCTATGCAACGAAGTTGATTCCTCGCTTTTCAAAGCCCCCTCCGCTCTATGGTCTTCCAAAAACTCATAAACAAAGCATTCCCCTTAGTCCCATCGGAAGGACAATAAATTTCCCAGCCTTTACTCATTAGCAAAATACCTAACCACTACCCTCAAAATATTTACTGGTAAGTCCACTTAGTTGAACTTATATCCAATATAAGCGGTGAAACTGAGGATTTACGTGTGAGTTTCAATGTCACTTCTGTTTTCACTAAAATTCCTATTTCCATTCCATAGTCATAATCTAACATCGGAGCATGGGGGACGTTTTCAAATCTACCTTCCCTACAGAAAAGTTCCCCTTTTCTACTTTTTTTCTTATTTTAGGGCCAGTTATTTAAACAAATCTGTGGTACGGACATGGGTTCTCCTCTTTCCCTTGTCGCTGCCAATAACTTCACGAAAGTGTTTGAAACGGTGGATGTTGAATATTCAGAATTGAAACCCAAGTTCTGGTTCCGATTCGTTGACGATATTTTTATTATCGGCCCCGTTGCAGACACTTTACCCTTCGTCTTAAACCATCTCAATAGTCTACATAGAGACATTAACTTCACCATGGTAGAAAGTAACGGCTTCCTTCATTTCTGGTGTGTAGATGTTTCTCACCAATCCAGTGATAAACTTGACTTGACCGTTATGTACACTTCCGTGCAATGAAATTAAGTACACACGGCTTTGTTGCATTTATTAATAGCATTTTTTTTTCGAAAGGGGATAGTTTTGGTATTTTAACAAAGGTGTTATTTTCAAGTTATGGTGTTTTATCATTTATTGCAACTGCTGTTAGGCAATTAAAATAGACCCGAATTATACAAACTATAATATTGTGAAAAATAGTCATAAGACGTGTACTGAATCTTATTGCACAGAAGTGTACATGCCGCTTCTTATCATCATCCTACACAAAAACTATAAATTCGTCTGTACAACGGGTTGTTTCCGTATTCCAACCAGATAATGTCCACGCTGATTTAAACCATATTCGCAAAGCTCTTAGAAACAATGGTTGGCGTGCTAAGGATATACAGTCGACCATTAATCGCCATCTTCATCCACGGCCACTCAAACCTCGAAAAACCGATCCTTTCGCAACATTAGTCTTTCTTCCATATATCCACCAAAACACTGATCGCGTAGGAAAATTTCTTCGAAAACAAAACAGTATTCAAACTCCCCGAGCAGTATCTCACAGGTTGTTCATTCAGCAAAAAATTAATGAAGCACTATGTCATCTAAAGCTGTTTTGATGAAACAGGACGTTCAGTAAAAACTAGTATTTTAGAAGTCAAGTCGGGTCTAGTTTCATCATCAGCCATCGTCGAGCACCAACGTGATACCGGTATCATTTTTGAGAAAGCTTCTATTATCTGCAAATTCCCATTCTTCTTCAGCAGAATTCTTCTTCGCGAAGCCATTAAGATTTGAAAACAGCCTAATATTGAAAACATTTTTAAATCAACAAAATTTGTCTCTGTAGATAGATAAGTATGCTGTGTAACAAAGCAACTTGCAAAATGCAAGCAGCTTCACTTTGTTATAAATAAAGTTGTTTCTCTCTAATCGGGACTAAGGCTTTTCCGTCACTTCAATGTGGAAGGTGCTAATTTCTAAAACCCGCCCACCGTCACTCAACCGCTGTGACATTCGCCTAAAGTTCTCGCCTTTTTCCTTCCTACGTTGGAAGAATTTTGCCTCCGCCGTGTTGTACTCGTTGAATTACCGTGCTCTGCTATCCCTTCTCTTGCAAAGGAGTTTCGCCTCTGGCGTGGTTTACACGGTTAGTTACCATGCCCTTTTGCGTTTTTCGTGATGAACCCCCTTATGAAACTGGAAGAAAGGTTGAGTTCTTCGACCTCAAAAATACATGGTCGAATGCCGGAATTCGGTTGTTTCATAATCACAATGACCATAAAAGCTTCCGAAATCATCTATTTGTCTGTACCTGAATATGCCACAAAAAAGTTAATTTATTTCAAAATGATGTTTATAATTCGATTTGCACAAAGTCATCGACATAAAGAAATTGAAAATATGAACATTTATTCCGCAATTATCGACAGAAAAACCACTGTATTGTTTTAGCATCTTCCGATTCACATTCTAGCATTATTTTCACATGGAGTAATCGTCAATGTCCCAAAATTTCATCCAAGTCTGCTCACTTAGGTTAGCTACTGTTCACGTAATACGTAGAATTAAAAATCCATATCGATTTTGTGTTGTATACCACAGTAACATACCTTCTTGGTTTTCTTAGTAGAACTTGGTCAATTTCTTTCAGGAGGTTTAGTTTGTTCTTTAAAAATTTCGAGTATATGTTCTAAAAGTATCACATAAGTGCTGAAAGCAGAAGTGGGCGATATTTTGGGAAGGCAATCAAATGGCGACATCGACTTGATATCAGTAACGTTCAAAGATGTCAAATGAGCACGATTATTGTAACTGTATAAGGCATGAAGGTATCAAACTTGAGCAGACAGAATCTTACAGTTACTGCCTCCAATTTAGTTTGAATATTTCACTCGAGATGACAATTCTTCACATGTATACCTGAAATATTATACTTTAGTTATATGTAAATTACGTGTCGCATCACTCTAGCTGCTAACTAAGAAATTTAAAAACGCAGCCGACTTCTCACTTGAAGCTGATCGTGAGTTAGATTCACAAACGAGACTAGAAAATAAAATGTAGGTCGTATGTAGCAACAAACTCTAAGCGCTTTAATAAAGACAAGTTACACTATAACAGAAGCAAAAATTAAATTTCAGATAATCTTTAAGGTTCGCATAATTTTAGTTTCGAGACTGTACTTAAAATGAGCATAACTTCATATTCAAAAGCTGTTAATTAGAACTTAATACCAAATGACTAAGCTTCGTTAAAGAAACTAGTGCTAACCTCGAAACATTCCACACGATGACTACTGCTGTCGAAGTCTGGAAGCTTCTTAGATAAAGGGTACTCCTAGGCTAGAATGAATATCATATGAATAATATTGCTTTTCACCAACATCAATTTGCAAATGAACAGACTAGAAAAACAAACCACTGAATTCAATCAGAATGTTGATAAATTCACGATAAATCGAAGGCATATCGAAGGCCTGAAGTAAATTCAGGAAAACGTACAATAACATGAAAGTAAACCGACATATGATCTTATGCCTAAAATTTCTGTAAATCAATATTATTTAAACCACGTATAATCAGCTGTTTGCAGACGAGGAGATCTTCATAAGAACAACAAAAAAAGATGGAAAATTCTATACGCATATAAATACCAAATAAAATCTGAATAGCCAGAAACATATAATTTTGTGGATTTTAATGTATTTATAGTGATGCCAATTGAACTTAAGGTTTTATTTTGTTGTAAATGTAGTAATTGTGACCATGCTCTTATCCTAAATCTTATCTTAATTTTTACTAGTAGCAAATATAACATTATTTGTGTATGTACACAGTTCCATAGGCAAAATAAAATGCAAATAAACTGAATGAATGAAACTGAATTGGTGTACGATTTTTCTCGGATTACTTGAACGAGTACGCGTTTCCCAACCATAGCTGGGTACCGTGTAAAACGGGGTACGGGTGCTAACATTCTCATGAAAGGTTTTGTTTATGTTAGAAGACCTTTTGTTTCCGAATATCTTTCCTACACCTTAAAGTGTATACTCTCCACGATTAACAGAGGAAGCCTCAATACTCCCTGGCAATATCATTATGCATACGAAGGTTGTTGTTGAATGTCTCCTACATTAAGTAACTGAAAGCGACTAAAAACCTGACGGGCACTACAACGCTACTAAAGATAACTAGGGCTAATTCGCGGTACATAAGCAATACCTACAAGTGCAGAGCTGTATCCGGTTTATTCTATAACGGTTTGCTTCAAATCCTACTGAAATTCAAGAGTAATACTCTACAGTATTAGTTCAGCATATACACGAGAAGTGTTTTTCTAGTTCTACACTTCAACGTTCTCGAAATAGTTCGAGCACTATGATAATAATAAAAAAAGGTATCTGGCATGTGTATACTACAGGCGGCTGACCACGGAGAAGCCACAGAGAAATGGAGTCCTAAATTAGATGGTGAAGCTGCCTCAAGAGACTGCAGGATTGAGGAACTCAGGGCTATTCGCCAGTTGGCAGTGAGGACCCGTAAGAGCGAAATATCCTGAAAAAGGATATTTTTCCAGTTTAGCTGAACGGCACAGCCACTTGGCTTATGTTTCTCGTGATGGTATTAGAGCCCCAAGGAAATATATTAAGCGGGTAATAAGAAATAGGAGCGTGTAAAGTGGTCAGAGGTAAGTTGTCTCTGAAATATTCTTATATTCTAGCTTTTCTCCTCTAATTTTAGCGGCTGCATATTCAACAGATAAATGCGGATGGAGAATTTTCAAGATATCGGAAACTCTAAAAATCCACAAACAGTGCATCTCCGCAAATATCAGCTACAAAACACCAGCAGCAGATGACCGATTTACACAAAAAAGCTATAGGAAATCGCAATATTTAAAAAAACACGAAAATGACTCATTATCTCTAAGGATTTTTGAAAAATCCACTCACAAAAAGACCATTGGTATAGATAACCAAATCCATACCTATCTAAGTAAAGGCGACTACGTAACCCTTACCCCACTAAATAAATCCTAATTGAAAATAACTGGCTCAAGACAACTCCTTGATAAACAAGTTTTGATTTTAAATTGAGCATATTTTACACATAACTTTTTCATACGGCCAATGAGGTAAGTTGTGTGTTAAATACGTTTATATCCTGGACTAGCCAAATAAGTTGAGATGAATAATTGAAAATCTATTTCATTAAACTTAAGCCTGTCTCAGACGATTTGAGAGGATAAATCCGCTTGTAAAACGTAAAAAAACATCATAATACGTCTTGAGGCATCAGAAAAAAATGAAAAGATTCAGAGTTCCAAACTGGAAGCAATGAGTAGAAACTGGAAAATTTCCAAAGGATGGCGAATACCAACTGTAAATCAGGTACATTCAGTAGTGGTATAGAAAGTGTGTGTGGTTTTCAATGGAATTAGATGTAAATACAACATATAAACTAATTTAAAATGCCAATGCTGAGACTCTACCATCATATACCGCATCTGATACTAGTTTCAGAAAATAGTGAACTTAATTTAATAATTTGGAAGTATAAATAGTCAGAGTATCATTTTATCATCAGCAACTGTTGTAGTTAAACACAAGCTTAACGCCTATCGAACCTATGGTACTAAAATAACGTTTAAGGGCGTCCATGCACAACCGCCTAAATCCCCAGGACAATGTAGACACTGTCGGTAAATATTTGCGCTAATAAAGGACTGCCAGCATATTTTATGTAGGTGCTAAGTAGGCACGCCCGCAGAAAAATTAAAGTCAGGAGCAATTCCAATACAAATTTGAGGACGATTCCGGCGCCTCGAAAAAGGAGGCGTTATTATTTCATGTTTAAGTTAATATATTTTCATCATCAGGGATTAAGTGGTAATAGCACCGGCGATAGCAACCCTTGGCGCAGAAGAATATACGATCAGCACGCGAGCAGAATACGCGTGTTACGATAATACAGCCGGGCGGTGATTACGAAACTTAGTTTGGCAATGGTCCCTTGGGTCGGGGTAATCTTCATTATGTAAGTGTACTTGACGGAGCAGCTGCTGCCGCTAGGAAGTATGTGTTGCGGCATATGATGCGACAGGTTCTGCAAATCCTACGGAATTCGTTGTTAATAATTAATTCAGCAGCTCTACAGTTAATTTGGGATGTTTATCGTGAGCGAACGTGCTGGAACTAAACTGCTATTGTAAGAAGGAACGCTCCTCTGACCACCAACAAGAGCAAAGGCGCCCTTACGGCCCCTGAATTGCTAAGCAGATACAGCCTTTGTGCCGACATCCCGAGTAAGAGAAACACTTTAGGTTTAGGTGCAAGAGTTGCAGTAAGAAGCGCGGCACCATATAATCCTATATCGAAATAGTTACCTTGCATAAATGCCATATTCTAACGAAGCCCAATATTGTTTCCAATTAAACAATAGGGAGCGTCTGGAATAAGTGAATATTAGGATATACGAGGTGTGTTCAATGAAAGACAGACCTTTTTGTATAGTGCGCCAACCGCTTGGTGAAGGTCATTTCGCCTAGAGGGGGCTATTAGGATGGGTTTTGTAAGGTCACTAAATTAATAAGGTACCGCCATTCTATTCCTCGAGTGAGATACAAGTTTCCCAAGTGCAATAGGGAAGACATTAGTTTTTGGGGATTTTCTTTTTGGTGTCACGGCACTGCTGTAAAGTCAAATTATGGCTACATTTTGTTTTTTTATCCCCAGTTGTAAAAAACTGTGCGACAAGGATAGATATAAAAATCACTAATGGCGGTTCCTTACACTTTAGTGTATCAATCTAGTGACCTTAGGGTTTTGGTTACAGAGCAGCTTTGAGCTCATTCCAATATCGGCATTCATTCTCGAGCTACAGTCGTTCAAGTAAGACCGCACACGTACCATTCGTCGGATTTTAAAATGTCTGAAAATCAACGTGTTTGCATAAAATTTTGTTCAAAACTCGATAAAAACTTGACGCAGACATTGAATGTGCTTATGGGACAATTGTATGAGCCGAAAGCAATGCTATGAGTAGCTCAGGCGTTTTAAAGCAGGAAGAACGTAGACTAGAAAAGATCCCCAATTTTGACTGCTATCCACGTAATCAGACGACAATCACGTGAATACAATTCACGCTCTAACTCATAAGTACAATTCACACTCTAACTCGTGAAAATCGCCATTAACCATCAGAGAAGTTACTGAGAAAGTATGTAAGGAAAATTTTTGAATTTAGCGTTTCCCCACTTTTCCGCTTTTGCATTCCAAATAGTAGTACTTTTCCCGTGCTATTTACGCCCAAATTGATAGTTTAGCTATGTCTTAAAACCCAATTTCGTTCATTTCAAATGCTTGCGCCTTCCGGTTCATTCCATCATATCTTGAGCAACGCTGCATTCAAATTCACATGTGGTTGCTTGCCGCAGAATTCACACCTTATTTTAATTACTTTTTGGTTCCAGATCGTAGGCCGTTCCATACAGGCCGGGGTTGCTCGTACTGAGCGCGGATTTGCTTGTTTCATATGGTGAAATAATTACGATTTCGTGCAAGTCAGCGAAAGAGTCAGATAAGTAGAGCAGGTGCGCGTTCCTTTGGCTTCAGCATTCACCCGCCTGAGTTCAAGAAGGCAACAAGTTGGTTCCGCTACGGCGGAGGCCATTGGCTATTGGCTTATGCCGTGCAATGTCGAAATTAAGTGAAAATGTGTGGGTGTTATCGGTCAAGTTTTTGGTCATTTCAATGACGTTTTGTGTAGTTATTAGCCGAGCAGCAAATGAAACGCGAAGTTAATGCATCCCAAGATGTCTCCCTCCCTTTCTCTCTGATCGAAGTAAATAAAGCAATAAAGGCTACAAAGTGTGGAAAGGCAGCCGGTTCAGATGGATTGTATCCTGATTTCGTCAGAAATTTGGGTCCCTCAGCTCGTGAATGGTTACGGCGGTGTTACTCTACCATAATGGATACCGGTAAACTACCCAAGGCCTTCAAGCAATCTAAAGTAATTGCAGTACTAAAACCAGGAAAATGCAGCGACTTACCTGAGAATTATCGACCAATAGCTTTATTAAGTGTGGCCTATAAAATCCTAGAGAGACTAGTTTACAACCGTTTAAACCCAATAGTTGATTCTCAACTCCCTATCGATCAAGCAGGATTCAGAACAGGACAAAGCTGCGTAGATCAGGTGCTAGCTCTCACGGCATACATAGAAGCAGGTTTCCAAAAGGGCCAAAAAACATCCGCGGCTTTTATCGACCTCAGTGCAGCCTACGATACTGTTTGGAGACACGGCGTGCTATATAAACTCTTCCGCTTAGTACCATGCTAGAAGTTACTTACTCTCATGAATAATTGCCTCAGTAACCGCGTCCTTCGTGTTTATATAAATAACTCTATAAGCAAACCTCGTTTACTGAATAATGGACTACCCCAAGGCTTCGTACTATCACCGCTCTTATTTAACATCTACATAAGCGACTTACCGATTCTGGTTGCCAAGAAGTTTGCCTATGCAGACGATATAGCGATAGTTACACAGGATAAATCCATACCAGCAACAGATGCAACGCTTAATGCAGACCTAAACATTCTCTCCACCTACTTCAGAAATTGGAGACTCTGTCCGAACACCAACAAGACGGAGGCATCCTGCTTCCATTTAGATAATAGGAAAGCGCATTCGAAACTTACCGTTACTATGGAAGATCGATTGTTGAAATACAATGCTAACCGCAAATACCTGGGGGTAACCCTCGATAGAACTTTATCTTACCGAAAGCACCTAACAAAATTATCTTTAAAACTAAGCTCACATAACAACATCATCCAAAAACTAGCCGGAACTACGTGGGGAGCATCTCCGGATGTCCTTCGAACCGCAACCATCGGATTAGTGTACTCCGCAGCTGAATATTGTGCACCGGTTTGGATAAATAGCGTACACACTCATAGAATCGACAAGCAGCTTAACATCAGTCCACGTATCATAACAGGGACAATTAGATCAACACCCTTACGTTGGCTACCCACGTTAAGCAATATCTCACCTGCGTAGAAAGCAGATTCTTATCAATGAGTACGCTAAACTACTAGCGAATCCCCAACTTCCGATTCATGAGTACCTCGGAGCATCTAACCGCACAAGACTAAAATCTCGCCACCCACCGCTAAGACTAGCAGAGCAACTATCGACAACAGGTTTTAATATCGAACTCGCCTGGATGGAAGAGTGGGCAGGGAATAGTACCCGAACTGAAAAAGACATAATAGAAAACCCCTCAAAACGCCCGCCTGGCTTTCTACTCCCACGCCGCCAATGGCGAATTTTAAACCGTATCCGGACAAACCATGGCAGAAATGCGGAATGTCTCCACCGCTGGGGAACGGTACCCTACCCAGGATGTGACTGCGGAGCACAAATACAGTCTATGCGTCACATTGCGCATGATTGTGATCTTCGAGCTTTCCAAGGAACACCAGCTGACTTATATGAAGTAACAGCTGAAGCAGTTAGATGGCTTGAGGAATTAGATATCCCTCTATGACGCTCGACACCGTATCAAAATATACGATAACTATATGCCCACGATATAGTATATATGTTACAGGAAATGTATGAAACCTAGGAATTGTATACAATTCCTAGGAAATGTATATAATGCCGAGCCAATTTAGGAAATGTGTAAAATAATTAGTCAAAGGTTTTTTAATACATAAATTTCCTAGGAAATGTATGTATTTCCTAGGCATTGTATGGAATTCCTAAATGGTACTAGGAAATGTATGAAAATCAACATTATACTGTAGAATTTGTGAATGAATGAAAAATAAAATACAGATGAACGGAAGTTTTCCTTAGCAGTGAGACGATTTTTCAGTGCTAGTAACCTAACCTAACCTAACTTAACCTAACCTACTGACATAACATCCCGAATTTAACACATTTCCGATTCTAGTTTAGGAAATGTACACAATTCCTAGGAAATGTGTATAATAAAATTTATTTCACACATTTCCTGACGATTTTAGGCATTATATACATTTCCTAGGAATTCTACATAATGACGGATTACATACATTTCCGGTAACATATATACATATACTTTGTTTTTCTTTTTCTTTTTCTTTTATTTATACAACTTTATTCTTTTATGTTTGGTATCTGTTTTTGGCTTTAAGTTTGACATGTTGTCTGCACACTCTCTGTTTGATATGTGTTACGTCCTGTAAACCATACGATAATAATAATAATTAGCCGAGCAGCATCGACTGACGCCTTAGGGCGGATAATGAATTGGGAACGTCTTTTGTGCTAATAGTTTGTAATTAAATTACGTGTACCGTACCGTGGCATTGCCTTTCGTTACGTTCTTCGTTATACCCTCCTTGGGGATTTAACATCGTCCAGACCCACTCTACAAATAGCACTCCACGTCGTTTCTTGCAGTTTCTTCAGGATTTTTTGTACAGTTGCTTGGCCACCACTTGCAGTTCCGTTGAACATCAGAACCGTAGCCAGCTGAATCCCTACAAGGTACTGTATTTTTGTGTAGTAATTTTAAAGCGCATTGTGCAGTAAAAAGTCATTTTCGAAGTGTTGCCATTTTGCGTAGCGTTGCTGTTAATTTAAAATTAAAGTTTAGAGTAGCAATTACCACCATTAAGTTAGTTTTGATTATTTGCGGTCAATATTTATTGTTTGTACGTAGTTCCTTTACATAATTAAAGTTGTTACCGTTTTTGAGCCAGTTAGATTGTTTGCTGTTTACCGTTTGCGTTTAGATTAAACGTTGCGCAATTAACAACACTAACCTTTATTGAATATTTCTTTTGATGTTCATTGTTCACCTACATATTTCTACGTTAATATAGTTCATTTTCGATTAGTTTTGTTTTTATTTAGTAGCTTTATGATGTTTGAATGTGTATGTTGTGATGTTAACGATTCAGGTCGCTGTAAGCAAATGCAAGTAAGAAAAGTCCATCGCAGCTGTACGCGGACCTTCTTCCAAAGCACTGCTAACTTTGGATAAGAAAGATTGGGCTATTGCTTCCACTTTCTTGATGAGCCCACCTGTGTCTTTCCCGATTTAGTAAAGTGGTGGCGTCTGGCATTTAACATCTTTATTTCGTTTACAGGGTCACAGTCCTAACTAAGTCGCAAGGAACCCTCCTTCTCCTTCTGAGAGTTAGTTGGAAAATTTTGTTACAGCCCATGGTAACGTAATTGGAGCAACGGATCCGAGAATCTTTCGATTTGTGTCATTTTCTCGGGTAACGAACCTTTAAGTAATTTGGATGTTGAATTCATTTCGTAACTAATGGTTTCGCCTTGTAACAAGTAAACATCAGCATAAAACCGTGCCATCTGATTTTCACGGAGAAACCTGCAATGCATCGCGTCTCTAAAAAATTCACTATGCTCTGCGTCACACCCCATTCGCCAGTACTTGGTAAAACACGAAACAACTGTTTTCCCCCCAACCAACCTTCCTTCCTGATTTGGCTCTCGTAGATTTCTTCCTGTCTCCAAAGTTGAAGAAATCTTTGAAAGAACGTCGTTTTCAAACCACAAAGGATATTCAGGAAAATGCGACACAGGAGTTGAGCTTCATTCAGAAAAACGTGTTCCAGCAGGCATTCTAAAAATGGAAACAACTTTGGGGGCGATGTATCACGAGTGGAGGGGACTACTTTGAAGAACACAATGCTTAATAAAATTATAACGTAAGAAATAAGGTTTTTATAGCAAAAGTTAAGTCGTTTATTGAATACACCTCGTATATACTGGGATAAAATTCTCAGAAGTCAATTCACTAATTAGCTAAGATTAATTTTCTTCCAACATCTTCTTTCGTCGCTGTGCGAAATATCTACATCAAATATCCTTAGGTCGCCAATCTTGCCCTAAGATTACACTTACTAAAATGCTAAACCTACAATGGGGAGTGTGGTCACACTATTGCGAGATACAGGTCACTTAAGAGGTTTTCAACAATTGTTTACCCGCCAATAAAATTTAATATTAAATCATATTATTGTATAACAGTGTTTTATTTAACAAGCATACAATGCAGGCTATATTACACGTGATGAAGTTTACACACGAGCCGAAGGTGTAATACAGCCATTATATGCGTATAAAATACAATATTATATCTACAACTATGTATATAGTTGGTGACACTGTAAGTCTATGTCAAATTCAAGGTTAGCAGGTTAGGTTTTGCATCAGTCTATGTCAACTTCGATGTTAGCAGGTTGAGTTTTGCGTCAGTTTGTGTCAAAACAAACGCAAAACCTAACCTGCTAACCTCGACGTTAATGTCACTTATTACTAATGTAGCTCACTAATTAAAAAAAAAACCCTGTGGAACATAAAGTTTCATATTCCAGTGTAACATGAGCCGCTTTTTGTAATTGGAGTTGAATATATAATGCACTTATTATTAGACAGTCGTACATAATAGTTATTTACTATATAAGTAGGATAAGAGCATCATTAATATACGCTTGTGTAAGTTACAAACGAGTGCAAAGCACAAGTTATGCAAGCACACAAGTATATTAATGATGCATTATCACACATGTATTGTACAAAATTTTCTCTACAACTGCCTAAAATTGAAAAAGGGCATGAAGAGAAATGTCAGATCTGTAATTTTCAATAATATTTTAGTAGGCAAATGTCATTATGTCATTCATTTGACACTATTTCAGTTAAGTAATGAAGCCATTACACCACTCAGTTAGGTAATGAAACCATTACATAACTGAGTGCTGTAATGAGCTTCACTACCTAACTGAAATAGTGTCAAATGAGTGACGTAATGCGTTACTTATCCCACTCGAGTAGATAAAACAATATTTTCCTCATTTGCTAACATAAATAGTTCCAACTTCTAATAATATATGAACGCTTTGTTTCCTCTTTATCTTTTTCTTGTTCGTACGATTATTAGGTTTGCAACCTGTTAATTAGGTTATATTTTATGCGATGATGACGGCCAGCACCTTCACTAGCGTTTAGGTGGTTTTCCTGAAATATTTTCTTCTGCGTGATACATAATATTTTAACTAAACGTTTATCGTTTATCCCTTCTGCATTTTGTCTTCACATTCTCCTTCTGCCATCGCATCGCCTTAGATCTTACATAATCTGCGGCGCCTAGCCATGTCCTTTGTTTGAGGACCTAATTGCTATGCTGCGGTTTTGTAGCTTCGCCTTCTTTATTGCTAGCTAGCTCATTAGCAGAGAATTCTCTCTTCTACTACTTACTTCAGGTCATTGTTAGGTCAAACCCTTGTTGAAATGTACCAAAAAACGACCTGTATTCATGCTAGGCTAAATATGTTAGCTACAAAGTCTACTAAAAAAAAACCAATTTGTTTAGACGCAAAGCAACAACAAATAGCTATATTTACTGTAAGAATTAACATTAAACAATAATAAACCACAAAGTGACTAGCTGTTTTTCTTTCGCTTTTATGTAAGGAATAGTGTCACTCTACGCACAAAAAGCTGTTTCTACTGCGCCTCTATTTTAACAGCTAATAACTTATACTCCGATAGCTATTTTTACTACGAGTTCATAATGATAGTCTACTGCGCAGACGCCATAGCGCTGTTTCTAAAGACCTACTTCGCATATACTCCAGTGCAGTGAGCACCAAATACAGGAAACAGTGCGTATATGCATTATGACGTACAATGATACACTCGCTGTCCCTCTTGAATGACCAAATATGGTACTAAAGCACCCACCTTCAGTAATGACTAAGGACTGGCTGCTATGAAATACGTGGATGTGGTTTTCGCAGGTCGGTTTAACGGTCATTCCATTATTGTGTCACTGGCGCGGCTGTTTTTAGCTGTCTGGTAGAATCGGCAAACAGCAATGTATGGAGAACGTTGAACTCTCTGTTTCAACACTTCAATGCTTTAAA
The DNA here is from genome assembly GCA_940337035.1 of Agriotes lineatus. Taxonomy (NCBI): domain Eukaryota; kingdom Metazoa; phylum Arthropoda; class Insecta; order Coleoptera; family Elateridae; genus Agriotes; species Agriotes lineatus. The sequence goes on from OW679194.1 coordinate 40,333,247, forward strand.
AGTTACTCTCCGCTTCACTCGCAAGTTCCGGCGATAACTTAGTACAGATATTAGCGAATCCTGCACAAGTACAAATGCTATTCTAAACAAACTCGTTATAAATCCCCCAATTTTAGTTTTTCTAATTCGATGTACAGTCGGCGCCTTAGAAATAGGGACACTTTATATGTTGTGTTGTAATATTTGATTTATTATTATTATTATGTTTTATTGAAATTTTACTATCAAACAAAGGACGAAATATTTGAATAATTACATAACAATTAACACCATAACAACTGCAAAATCCCAGTTTATACACCTAGAAATACATACAAAATATATCATAGTATTAAGTAGTGTCCCGATTTCTAAGTCGCCCACCGTACATAATTTCGAGCTATCGTTCTTAAGATTCCCATTTCAGTAGTTCGTAACCACTGTTTGGTTCCATTCGTATCGGCTCTAGTTTCAATCGTATAAGTTGTTAGAGGTCGTATACTCGTCAAATGTGTGAACGTCAGAGCCTGTTCTATAATTCGGCAATTTAAAACTAATTTTCATAGGGCGAAGAATACATAAAATCTGTGTGCTCTCTAAATTTCCCTTCCCCTTACTATAAAACAGGAACGACGTCACATTGATATTTCGAGGAATCGGTTGGAAAGAGAAGGGATAAGGTTTCTAGAGTTGGCATTAACTTGCAATAAATCTTGGACTGAATTCGACCCCGATAACTGCACAAGGATTTTTAAATACGGTAATCTCACTAGTTACCACGTTCACATATATGGTAGTTGTTAGCCCGTAACAAGGGAACCGTTCCTCGATTTCTGTGGGTAGGCCTAGCCACCTACCCGGCTTACGAGCAAAGAAGGCTCATAGGACCACGACTTCGTGGTTAAAAACAGGCCTCCGGACTAATATAAATTAAGAAGAAGACAATACACAACGTATGGGGTGAAAGCACAGGCAATCCACAACATCCCAGAAGCTAAACCAATCCATTTGTTGGATAATAGCTGTCTTTTGGAATATGAAGTACAGTATACCTATGAAGAGTTTTTTACACAATCAGGAAACATTAATGTTTACTATTTGTCGTTATTAATAGGGAGAATGAAGAACACATGGCGATACATTCTGGATGACAGTGTTCAACTCTATACCTTTATTTTAACCCAAAAAACACTTAGCTAATTCAAATGAGGAACAGTTTTACATTCTCACTGGAGCGCGATGTATCCCTGTGCAAAAGACGCAGTAGACAGGAATGAGATTTTAAAACGATGACCAAGTAAGAATTTTGTGTAAAACAGTCGGAACTCTCGGTTAATAGTATATTAAGATGTAAGGGTGTTAGGTGAATCTTACAAGGTCGAAGGTAATGTTTACAGGACCTAGGCTTGCCGAGGTCGTGAAAATTACCTGAGACCTTTAAGTGAACCTAACACAGTACGTCTTAAGAATTTTTTTTGCACTACCGTTAAGTTTATCAAAATATAACAGTAATTTATAAAATTTTAAATTTAATTTTTTTACACTTCTATACCTAGAGTTGCTTTGAAATCACCCTGGAAACAGATAAATCACATTTTTCTTTGACATTAGCGTTTTATGTGTTTGGTGTATTTTTCGATTTGTTAATAAAGTTTCAAGAAGAGTTGCAAGGCAAAGACAGTGAAATTGAACAAAATTTTGCCATTGGGTGCAGTACAATCATACCACAAAAATACAAATTAAGGTACGAAGCGACATACGCCAGGTTCAAGAAGAGGTGTTTTGAAAAAGTGTTCAGTAGAAATTACGTGAATCGTTTCTTGAACGAGGCTCCCGATGACAATTTTTTACTCATGAATGTATGAATGGAGAATTAAGTAGATAGCTAATTTAGTGTTTTGTTACAAGAAATTTTGTTGATTTTAGGTAGTTATGATAATGGGTATTGCCGGAGCCTGCAGGAAAGCGGAACTCTGCGATTTAACTGTCGATGACGTAGAAGATAGAGGTAATTTAATTGTAGTCCAAATACAATATACAAAAGCTGGAATACAACGAACTTTCACAGTTGTAATTCAAGAAGAAGAAAAAGTTCACTTTTTGGAAATATATAGAAAAATGCCAGTCTTGGACCGAAAAATGCAAGCAGCCGTAGATTTTTCTTGAAGTACCAAAATGACAAATGCTTCAATCAAGTCGTGGGGAAAAATTCATTTGGAAATTTTTCATTTAAAATTGCAACATATCTAAAGAAAGACAATCCTAAAGCATACACCTGTCATGCATTTAGGAGGACATCTTATACCCTTTTGGCTAATAAAGGAGCTGATATCCTGGCACTGAAGAGGCACGGGGGCTGGAAGTCTTCCACTATATATAGCCGAGAGTTATGTGGAGGAATCAGTTCAAAATAAAGTGCAATTTGCTAATCAAATTTTGCACGATCAAAACGTGCAGATGAATATCGAACAAGTACCAGCTGCTGTTTCTGGCCCAAGTTGTTCCACAGGAAGCGTAGCACCGTCGCGTCGATAGCCATTAATGCAGAACAAGAACTAAATCAGCAAAGTAAAAAGCCATTTATTTTTAAAAATTATGCCCCAAATTGTTCAATTAATTTTAATATGCGTTAATATAGTTAAATAAAATTTTTAAGGTTGTGGTTCTTAATGTTACATGCTTCAATGTAGGTATTTTCATTATTTAATTCCATAAAGTTTTTGTTGAATTTGTGAACTACATTCAATTGCAAATCTACTTATGGCCCGAGGGCGGTAAGTAACTTACTTACTGCCCGTTGCCTATGATAATCGCAGCCAAGCGGTAAAAACAACCTACTGCTCTAGTAACAACGCTGGCAAATGATAGTAGTTTATTTAGAACGAAAAGTGACATTTTAAAGGACGAGAAAGTTGTTTAGGGCCGAGGCGTTAGCCGAGGACGGAATTACTTGCGAGGACCTTTAAAATGTCACTTTTCGTTCGTGGTGAATACAACGGTTTATTTCATACTTCAAGTTTAATGAATTTTAAATAAAAAGTTGTGAATCATTTCAAATTGCATGTCAACAACTGACGTATCATTTCAAAGTACTTGAACTTTAATATTTTATTGTTCATTGAAATGTTAAACAGTGTTAACATGATCGCGTCCTCGAATGTTAAGATACATTTAACATGCATCCACTCATTTAACATGCATTCACTATAGCAACATCACACATATTCATGGTAGTCCGATTTCAATTTAGCAGTTTCTAGTAATTGTTAATGGTTCAAAAGTATTGCCTCAATGTACAATAAACTAATGAACGCATTTCGAGGGGTAACCGTCTTAACATTTGTCACATAAATTACCACTCTTGCTTCGCTGCGCTCGCTCGAGTGGTAAAAATATGCTCGAAGGTTAAGACTGGGTTACCCCTCTTAATACGTTAATTACTAAGGCAACTAGAGTTTTATAGATAGTTTAAAAATAGAGGACGTAGTTTAAATGCGGGCGACCGCAGGGAGCGAGAATTTAATAGACCGAGATTAAACTCGTATTGCCTTCAAGATTTTTTCTAACACTAATAATGTCTCCAAGAGGGCCCTCGGGGCTCCGCCCCTCTCCAAGGGGGCTCTCGGGGCTCCGCCCCTCTCCAAGGGGGCCCTCGGGGCTCCGCCCCTCTCAGAGGTGCCCTCGGGGCCCCGTCCCTCTCCAAGGGACCCCTCGGGGCACTTCCTTATCACATCATTTTATTCTGCTTCTACAGTAAATTTGGGTTCGGATTATGACATTTTTTAATAAAATACGTCGTCAAAGACAACGTATTTTAAGATCTTATAAATTAACGTTGTCATTGACAATGTATTTTATAGAAAAATCGTATTTTAAGGGCAACTTAAGGTGCGAGTTTATATGAGCCATGGAAACAGTATAAGATAATTAGTGTTGGAAAAAAAGTACTAAGACTTTAATGTCCCATTTCTTGTTCCTTAAATAATCCAAAAAATGTCATTTTTGACATCAGTATGAAATAAAGATTTTTATTTAATTTAGAGTTAATAGCGTAAACGCGTTAAATTAGAGGGAGGTTAAGTTGTACATAATTTTGGGCATTTTAAAATGCCATGCATTAAAATCAATAATAGAGAAACGGGCTGGAGAAAATTTTAATCCAGTTATCAAAGTAAAAAGGAATGTGTGAACATTTAAGCACATCCTTAGTTTGGAAAACTTGGTATTTGCTTCTAAAAATTTACCAAGAAAACGCCAACTTTGGTTAATTACTGCTCCAACAACTTCTCAGTTCGAAAGCTTGGAGTTCTTAGTATTTATTGACGCTTCTGCACCTTTTTCTTTAGGTTTCACTGAGCCAGCACAGTTAGTATAATATGTTGAATCTACTCACTCTATAGAAACATATTTTGCAATATGAAGCTAAGCGTCCACTCAATATTTTAGGTGAAAATTGTACAGGCTAGTCTTAGGTGTACACCTTAAAAGTACATCTGTAAGTAAATCAGGCCGCTCTGCTGCGAGTATAAACTTTTGGAACTTACTTTAGTTTACCGTACTCTTTGGGAAAAATAAATCAATAATACAGTACCAAGTTCGTGTTTAACTATTTTCCCGAAAATATTTTAAGCTACACCTGAATTTGACATATGAAAATTCGTAAACACCAGAGTACTACACGCTGCTTAGATATATATTCCTTTACACAGTTTCTTTGTATAAAAAAAGAACACTTAGTGCATCAGTTTTCCCTATTTCGTTGGTATATTTCTTTGAGTCTTGATGCTGATTACGTGCGTAGTTATATAACTTATTATAAAATTTCTGAACGCAGTGCTTTTCGTAACAGTTAGAAAATTATTAAAGTGAGCTATCACTGCTAAGCGATGGAGAGATATCTGGAGAGCATCGACGATACAATCTCGACAAAGTGATATTGTACCAAATATTATATTCCAAAGTGCTTTTTAATTAAATAATTTTAAAATTGAGCCCTTAGTTTTTGCATTGATAACTAACAAATTAGCTAACAATAATGTCATATCAACCAATTAAGCCCCGAGCTTTGACTTATCAAGATATTCACATATTTTCTATGCATACTAATTCACAAGCATTATCTAAACGTGGCTTGAAGTCACCATAACCTACCAATTCTGATCCCAAAACACAATATATATTTTTAAGTAATAAATATGCAGCGTTACAAAAGGAACAAAAAGCACAACAATCTGGTTTTAAGTTCTGTCAACATTTCTACATATTTTTAACAATTGTAAAGAAATACTTAAAAGTAAAAAGAATTGTTAAAAAGAACTATACGACTAACCAACTAAAATTATTCCAGTAAGGTAGATGACTATGTCAGGTCATTTTGGTATTTTAATTAGCCACCTAGGCTTTAGGACAGCGTGCCCGTATGCTAAACCCTTTTAGTTACTTATTTGGCTCCATCGCCTAATTCCATAATAATGATTTTGCACATATTTGGCCCCAAACGCAGTATTTCTCGTCAGTTGGAGCACCCCTTTGCTGGTACTTTGGCAGCCGGGTGTTATCGCTCGCAAGAATTCCGAACCTTCTAGAAATCACGCCGTTGAGGCGCCTCGCCATTGGCTGTCTTTGTTACCGGAAATAATTTGTTTTATGGAGCGCATCGCCATTGGCTGCCGAGAGTCACGTGGCAATGCCGTTTGGCTCACGCCACTGCAGGGGCCATAACACGGCTTGCTTGAGGAGTTCAAGTCAGGCCGTTGATCGAAGAAGTCGCAGAGTGTGCCGTTTCGCGGCGTTCCCGCCATTTGCGGGGACGCCAGCCTGTTTTTCCCGTCTCGTGATGTTCAGCGAATGTTGTCGAATATGCCATCCTTTAAGAGGTCGCGTGTGATTGTGCGAGTGGCCAGTCTTTACGCCAAAGCGTAGGTGTGTGAAGGGCTTCATGGGGCCAGTTCTGCGTTTGTGAGAAAGGGGGCTTTCCCTTTGCAACTCGCTGTTTTCGAGGATCTTTCTAAGCAAGACGAAGTAGGCCTCTTTGCCGCCGTAAGTGTGCTCTCAGGAGAGCGTCCTAACGCCGCCATCGTGGCGGATTCCAGCCCGTTTACCCCTAATGCCGTGTTTTGGCGATTGAGCTGCCACAGACTGCCGCTTTCTACCAACTGACTGCACGCAACTCTCATAGACCGTCTGCGGACTAAGGTATTTGTAATTGCAACCATTTAAACATTGTAACTGTCACTTGTGCGAGCGGTGGTGCTTTTGCGCTCAACTTTGTGTGGGCGGATGCATGCCCCCTTGCTTGCTTGTCGCGGCTTTTAATGCCGGTTTGAGGCCACCATGCTTCAAGACGCTACTTTGGTAGCCTACTAGTAAGTTCATGTGCGCGAGTTTCGCGTTTCATCGCCTAAATAGCTAAAGAACTCTGCGCCTATGTTTTGGTGTTACGTTTGTGCTAACTTTTAATTCAGTAACGTTAGGTGCGCGAGCTTCGCTATATTGTACCGATTAATACCTAAATGGAATCGACGCCTCGCCGTGCTGAGCCTGGCGCGCCCTAATCTGTTCGAGCTCTCTGTTTTTGTTTGCGAGGGCGTATTTCTAATAGTACTCTAATATGTAAAGTGTCGAGCCCACTGCGGCCGGCCACCCATAGTGTGTTGTTTACTAGCATAGCGCGTCCATCAGCTGGTGCTTAACGTAAGCAGTAACATAAGCTCGGCGGCACGATTTGCTGCCCAGATGTAGTTATCAACCAATAGACGCATATTTAATTAAGGGACGTATTATTCCTATTCGACCTGTGCATGCTTTGTTTCAGATAGCGCCTTTTACAGTGTAAAGATTGGTGTACGGCGAGACGTGAGAGATCAGAGCGTGCAGGTAGGTCCAGTGGTTGCGCAGTCTCGGCCCAAAGAGTCCCAATATTACCATTCCAGTATCTGCGATCACGAAATTGTTATTTGAGCTTGCAGCTCATGGGAATTCTTATCGACGGAGTATCTTGAATACTTCGCTCCCGTTTAACCGCCCATGCCCGGTTATTCGGGTTAAGACAGGCTTGGTGGCGCCGTCATAATTTTGACGTACCCTATATATATGCCTCAACACGCTTGCCCAGAACGTATCGTGTGACTCACGCCCGACTCCCTGAGCGTTCCAGCCGTGGCCCTTTAGCCTGTTGCTAGCAAATCTCAGGGCAAGTGTGCCAGTTTTCCAGGACTGATTCCGTGGTGCGATGCTCACCTTGGGTGAGTGTTGTAAAGTTGTTTTAATACCGTAACAACTATCCCCACTTAACAAACTATTATGATCAGAATGAACTAATTATTGCACTCTCCACAGTTATGAAAATATTAAAGTAAAAGTTGTAATAAGGGATTTATTTAGGTGATCATGAACAAGTTGACTTGATCATGAAATAAAATAACCTATGCCGATAATGTTGCTGAATTACCTACGTATGATCAGCGAAGCAAAGAGTATATTAAATTTAAGTAAACTTGCATATTGCTTTGTTAAAGTAGAGCCACGTCGAAGAAGCACTGACATACCCCAGTGCACTAGATGCCAGCGCTACGCCCATACAAAAATTACTGCATTTTACATCGACGCTGCGTGGAACGTACAGGTGACCACCACTATTCTTAATAAAGTAAGCGAAAGAATGAGATACCTACCTAAATAAAGTAAACAAAAAATGTTTGAGAAAATGAAAATTTGGTAAGAGTATTGTATGTAATTTGATTAGTAGATTCCGACAAGCATAAAGCATACAGGGTTAACCATTTAAAAATATTAAGTTGGTGTCATTTCCGGTTAAACGGGAAATCGGTCATTTTAAGTATCCGCCAATCGTAAATTATGTCTCGTATATTCGTCTAAATTTATATCCAAATCGACACATAATTAAAGGAAATATGAACATGGCCCTGGTCTCATTGTCACTCGGTATATCGCAGCGATAGTTTTATTATTACACTTCAATAGTCCAATATAAGCGAAGTTACGAGGAGTGTTCAAGTACAAATATAAAAAATTTAATATTTACTCAGAAACAAGGACAACTACTCTAATGTATATCATCTCACTTTTTGCATAGTGTTCCTCTCTTTAAATAAACTGGTTGCATCCTACCGGTAGCTTATAACGGGAGAAAAAAACTTTTGGCTACTAACACACCCATTCCCGAAAAGGTTCAATGACCTCTTCTTTAGAAAGACTTTGTTCTTCTCTTATAAGTTCTTTTAAGCGTCGAAACAACTAAAAATCTGATGGAATAAGGTCCAAACTGTATGGTAGATGTGTAGCACAGTCCATTTTAATTTCTGAATTTTAGTCACGGTGTGAGCAGCGAAATGGGGGCGAGCATTATCGTGTAAGAAGCAGACAGAGAACTCGCGTTCTTTTACATTCTACATTTACTGATATTTAATGCAGAAGCAATATCCTTTACTGTAATTTGATTATCGTTTCAAATAAGTGCAATCTGTCAGCATTCTTTCCTGTTCTCGATGTTTTGGGACGCCGAGAATGTGGTTCATTCTCGACATGATCGCGGCCGTCTTTAAACGTTTTACTTTTTTTATAAACGCTCATGTCTGACAGTGCTTGCGCACCAAACTGACTTTTACTCTTGTACTTGGAATTTACTAATAATGCATTCGGCTGCTCCATCGAATAACACAGTATGTGATAATGAGTAAAATTGTGGGAAACAAGGAAACACTTTAGATCGATGGCTCCACACTCTGCATGCATTCCCAAAGTTAAATCCCGTATATTTGCAGTCTGTATTAAAGTATAATTTTTACTGCCTGACCAAAAATCTTGCAACCCTAAAGTTTCATGGTAATATGTAGTTACTGTGTTTTGAAATCCAATGGGTGGGCGGAAGTGAGAATTAAATTAATTTTCTACACAGTATCTACAAGAACAGTTTTATTATTTTTTTTACGATAGCTATACGAATTTTTTTTTTATCAAAAAGATATGCTGGACAACTTAAACAAATACAAAAACAATAAAAATAATCAAAATTTATGATTTAGCGCCCTGCACACCAATAACAAACACTCACAAATTAAGCTTATGTAGGTACGTTGAATGAGCATGTCTGCAACAAAACGCAGTATCTCGTAGATACTGTGTTATACACAGAATTTTGACAAAAAAAAGTTTGCTCGGTGTTTTTTCTAAAACACAGTAACTACCAGATACTGTGTTTTCTTTGGTTCTTTCGAACATTATAATGACTTGCTGTGTTTTGAATTGGAGAACAGAAGAAATGCATGTAGATACTGTGTTTATGGGTAGCTGTAAATAGGTAACCAGTATAGATAGCTCAAATCTGATTAGCTAGAAAGATGCGGGACAACACAGTATCTACATATGAACATTCAGCTCAATTTCACAGAAAATGTTGGATACTGTGTTTTTCGATGGAGCAGCCGCATTGTTCGATGCACGAATGATTTCCACTTTACTGATGCTTGACAAGCGAATAAAAATAAATGGTGGTGATTCAAAACTGAACCAAGTTATTGACTTAATTAATGTATGCAACTTCTGTGCATGTCTCTGTCGTTTGGTGCTCAAACTATAATTAATATTTGAACGATCTTCGTACTAAACACTTCTATGGGTAACAATATAATCAATTAGAAAAAGTACGAGTCTTGTGGTAGCAGTACTGAGTAGTAGACAAGCCAAAAATCCAGTTACTCCAGTGAGAGATGTAATAAATTTGTATACATTTAAATATACTTAGTAATTCGTAAGCAGTAGTCAGTATGTAGTACTTTTTGCAGCCAAAAAAACAGAGATTATCTAGATACTATGACAGATTCTGACTGTTTCTTGATTCGAATGCTGAACTGCAATGGTTAATTAGTTAGGTCTTCTGAATTACGTATATTCCCACTGTTCTCTTAAATATCCACCATTCATATAAAGTAGACAATTTGATTTTCAACTTACTTACTAATAGCGGAGCCGGACATTTGGGAGCGGCCGTTTGTGCGCGGCCGTTCGGGCGCGGCCGTTTTGGCGCGAAGACACTTGGGCGCAAGGCCACTTGGGCGCGAGACATTTGGGCGAGAGGAAATTAATTAAAATATATTAGTATTAGCTAGCTTTACTATTAATAGGTCTGAAAATTTATTTTAAATAACGAAAATTACCTAACGCACGTCCAAGGAGGTGCCGGGCGGCAAAAATTTAGTATAGAAATAGTAATTGTAGAAAATTAGAATTTCATTAATACAAGTAGGTTCGACGAAAACAAGTTACAAATTTTAACTTTCCGGTAAATACTAAAAAATATTTTGCGGAGATTTATTACATTAAAATAATAAATAACAAAGAATATATGAATAGAGCTATCGATGAACCATCCAATCATTTGGAGATTCATCGACAGCCTGAAAACTGTTCAACCAGGAAGAGATGTTGCTTATGAACAGTTACTTGCGGGAAATGAGCCCACTCCAAAAAAGAAAAAAACAAAGATTTATTCAGGCTGATAGAAGAATAAAAAATTTTGTTGAAGATTATAATAATCAATATAATCATGTAGATGGCGCAACCAATAGGAACGTTGTAGAATTTTTAAGAGGCATTTCGTACAATTATGAAATGAATGCGTAGATGCTTCTTGTTTACATTTTAAAAAATTGTAAATATTTTACTTTAAGAATAATATGTATTATAATGGTAAAAATGGCATGAATAAATGTGTATTATTAAAATTATTAGCATTCTTATTGATGCTCTTGTCTTCAGTTAGCCGGTTCATAAGATAACGAAGATAATTGATTACTATAAAATTTAACAGTTTATTGTTAAGTATTATCATTATAAACAAAACTCGAAGTCGACTAGTTTCGTCCAAACAGAACACATATTAGAAACATATTAAACATTTGAAGCATGAATCGATTAAATATAGCACAGAATTATTCATTTACCAGTACAATAAATGTATTTCTATTCAAAATTATTTTCAACACTTACATATAATCTATTTCCATTTTTATTTCAATTCAGAATTATTATTTCATATCTAACGTACTGCCTTTTCTATGTATTCAGAATTATTTCAAAACTTTTCTAATATACTACCTTCTTTATTTCTACTAAGGTACTACAACCTTATTTAAAATTAATCTCATAACGGTTTCAATATAATTGGGTTATTCTTTTAATATTGTTTGATTAATTACATTAACTTCTCAGGTAAATAATGATTTAATAAATGTTTGTTCATTTATGCCAAATTTAGATTATTCACAATTAATGTTTTCCTAAATCCCAACGTAGACCCCTTTCTCGCGCCCAAGTGTCTCGCGCCCAAGTGTCCCCGCGCCCAAACGGCCGCGCCCAAATGTCCTAGACCGTACTAATAGTGCTTCAATAATAAATACTATAAAGCAGCATGTATTTTGAAATACAGTATACTATATACAATGAGTAAATGTCGTAGCAGTTCTCGTAGAGCTTACTCGAGAACCGACAAGAAAACCAAAATACGGAATAGATTTTACATTATGATGAGCTCTAGATTACCTAATTTTGATGCAGGAAAGACATAATCGCGATGGTAGATTTCCAAACTCACTTGCTGAAAATTAAATTTCTTATTAACATAGCTACGATATTATTATTATTATAATCATATCCCCTTTTACCTAATAGGTGTCGGGTTTTTGTTTTACATTTCACTTTATACATATATTTACATTATAATTCATTTAGTATATATAAATGTTTTCCATTCTTTTCTCTTTTTTGCTTCTTCCCATGTTTTTCCTCTATATTGCAGTATTTTACATATGTCTTTATTCCATGGTTTTCTTGGTCTTCCTCTTTTCTCTTTTGTCTGTGTTCTCGCTTCGTATACTAGTTTTACTTGTTTGTTAGTATTCATTCTTAGTATGTGTCTCCACCAACGAATTTGTCTCTGTTCGATAAAGTGCATTCCTGGTTGTACTCCTAGTTCTTCCCTTATGTGAGTGTTTCTTATCCTATCTTTTCTGGTCATTCCCATTACTCATCTCAGGTATTTTATTTACGTTGCTTGTATTTTGTTTTTTTACTGTTTGAGAGTACCCACGATTCGCATCCATACGTTAGGACTGGTCTATATATTGTATTAAATTCTTTTATTTTTGTCTGTTTAGCTATTTCTTTTTTATTTGTGAATTTTTGGCTCATTGCGTAGTATAGTTTTATTGTTTTGTCGATTCTTTCATTTATTTCAGCTTCTTGTTTTCCTGTTCTCTCCAATGTTATCCTCAAATATTTGAATTCTACTTGTTCAATCTTGACATTGCTTATTTCAATATTTGTTTTAATATCTGTGTCTCCTATTAGCATTATTTTTGTTTCGTTTACGTTTCTTTCCATGCCTCTTTCTTCCATTATCTCTTTCCATATGTTTAGGTTTTCTTGTAATTTCTTTTCACTTCCCGCTGTTATCACTACGTCATCCGCGAAAACTCCTGCTGCCATTTCCTCTCTTTCCAGGTTTCTGTGTACGATGAATAGTTTATTTACTTTTTGTTCACTTTTCTTGATAATCCCGTCTATATGCACATTGAATAAAGTTGAATTTAGTTCTCCTCCTTGTCGTAGTCCCATTTCTGTTTGACATCCTTCTGATTTCATGTTATTACTTATCATATAGTTTGTGTTGTTTTTATACAGATCTTGGATCACTTTTATTATTTTACTGTTTGTTTCCTTTTTCTTAAGTCCTTTGCATACTTTTTCTCTCGAAACTGTATCAAAAGCTTTCTGCAGGTCTATGAAAGCTAGGTAGATATTTCTATTTTGTGGTTGTTTTTTTTCTATTATTTGTTTTATTGTAAAGATATGATCTTGGGTGTTTCTTCCGGGTATGAAATCACATTATTGAGTTCTGTGATGAAATTACTGACGAGTATAATGGCATCTGAAATAGGGAGTAAGATACCAATAAATAAAGAGCAACTAGGCTTGCGCAACAACAGGTCTACCACCGATGCCATCTTTATCCTACGGCAGATTACTGAAAAGGCATTAGTATATAACAGACCGGCCTTCTTATGCTTCATAAACTTTACCAAAGCGGTTGACCGTATAAAACTAGCAGACATTGTGCAAATCCTACAAGAGAAAGAAATACCAAGCAAATACATAAACATTATCCAGGATCTAAACACAAATAATACCACCAAAGTAAGAGTTAACAAGAAACTAACGAAACAAATACACGTGAAAACAGGAATACGGCAAGGCGATAGCCTGAGTCCACTCCTGTTTAACACAATAATGGACAAGATCATTGACTTCGTAAAAATAAAAGGCACTGGATACAGATTAGGAAATCATAATATAAAAATTCTATGCTACGCAGATGACGTTGTACTGGACGCAGAATCTGAAAACGACCTGCAAAGGTTACTATACTCTTTGAAGACCCAAGCCGAAAAATGCAACCTGTTAGTATCCAAAAGCAAAACAAAATGCATGACTATTGCAAGAGAGCCCGTACGTTGCAAGCTAACAATAGACGACAACCCGATTGAACAAGTCATGTCCTTCACCTACCTATGGACCAAGATATCCAGCTATGGTGACCTTACTGAGGAAGTTAGACATCAAACCAACAGAGCAGCCGCTGTTTCCGGCTGTCTAAAAAACGCAATATGGCAGAACAAGAAAATTACCATCGAAAGCAGGGCCATAATATACAAGTCATGTGTTAGACATATCATGACTTATACCGCAGAAGCAAGAGCCGACACAGCGAAATCAAAAAGGCTACTAGAACAACAGAGATGAAAATACTCAGGATGATTACCGGAAACACATTAAGGGACAGAATACGAAACAGTCGCATCCGTGAATAATGCAACACAGAAGACATAGTGCGATGAACCAGGAAAAGGAGAAGACTGTGAAACGCGTACGTAGACAGGATGGATGAAAACAGACTGGCAAAAATGGTAAAACAAGAAAAATCCCATGGGAAAGGACCACCTGGCAGAGCGTATCTTATTTCCGAATTCTATCCATGATTATCCTTTTGCTGCTGCCACTAGCTCCTTTACTTTTGTTCTTTGTTTCTTGTATGTTTCATACTGTTGTGGGGTTTTGTTTGTTAAATATTTTTTCCATTCTTTCTTCTTCTTCTTGATTTCTTTTTTAATCTCATTATTCCACCAGGCTGTTTGCTTTTTCCCATTTACTGCTTTGCATACTCCGCATATCTCTTTTGTCGCCTCTTTGAATGTGTCCCACCCTTCTTGTGTATTAGCTTGTTTTATACTATCAAATTTCTTCTGTAGTTTATTTTCCGTTGTTTGTAAGTATTTTGCAGCGATGTCTTTATTTCTAAGTTTATAATTTTTTATTGTTTTGTAATTTTTTTTATTGTTAGGTTTTTGTCTATTTCTGTGTATTTCTATTTTATTTTTCCTATCAATATGTAGTGGTCGCTATAAATGTCCGTTCTTTTTTTCACTCGTACGTCTAATATGTTTTTCTTTCTTCTTTTCCAACTAGTATATAATTATTGATTTTTCTCCTATATTTTATTGTTCTCTGGTGAATTTGTGAATTTTCTTGTGCTGGTAGAAAGAGTTTGTTATTATTAAGTTTTGAAGTTGGCAGAAATCTAGCAGCCTTTTTCCGTTGTTATTTCGTGTTTCCACTCCGCGTTGCGTTGTCCTATTATTGTTTTTGTGTCTTTTTTGGCTACTGTACTATTGAAGTATCCTGTCAGATAGAGTGTTCCTTTAGCTTCTTCTGTTATTGTTGTTAGGTCTTCCCAGAATGTATCTTTTTCGTTTGCTCTTTCATTTTCGTTTGGTCCATATATTGATATTATTGTTGTGTACTCTCCTTGTTCAGTTCTTAGTTCTAATAGTAGGATTGTCTCGGATATTGCTTTCCACTCTATGATTTGTTCTGCCAATTTTCTATGTACTATACACCCTACTCCTGCTGCTGCTCTCTGGTTACTTTGCACTCCACTGTATATTAGTGTATGTCCATTTGTTAGGTGCTAATTAAAAAAATTAAGCAACTTATTACTTATTATTTTTAAAATGAGTGTTGCGTGTAATGATAAATTCGTTGCTTAATATTTAGCCATTGTAAAAGTTTAAACGGTATAAAAACCGCAGTGCGTTTACTGTAATATCATTTATATTATGGTTAATTATTCCTGTACAACAATCTTTTTGCAGCGCATGCATATATAATGTAATCTTTAAAGATCAAATATCGTTGAACCTAAATATTTAATTAGATGCAGATATTCTATAGCTCTATTAAAAAGTACTCACATTATCTGCTGGAGCAGAACTGACCAACTACTAACAAGTATTCGGTTTCAGTTTGTTACGCTTTAGCCACATTGAGATATGTTCTAAACTAATGTTAACTCTATGCATGGGTAGCGCTATTTACTCGTAACACATATTCTCTGTTTAGTATGTTTACGGAGGTTATTAGATCAAAGCAGTTAATTAAGTTTCAATGGAAGTCATTTATCTTGTAGTAACGTATTCAATTTTTCGTATTTGACAATTCCTTACTTCCGATATTACTACCTTTATGCTCCAGCCGTTTTAGACTTTTAGTACCCTGCTTAGTTTGTTTTTGGTATTTTAAATATACTTTTGCTTAAAAAAGATTTGATCAGTGCCTTATTCCGCGCCAACCAGGGCTCTAACATCTAGGATTTCAGCTTTAGAATTTTCTTGTAGGATAACATAATCGAACTTCTTTTTCTCTAACAGCCCCCTTTGTTTTTACTGCTGGAGATAGATCTCGCCTTGCATTTTGAAATCTACCTTATTTTGAGCCAATTGATGCCAATTTTTAAAAATGTTTGCTTTCTATCCTTCAAAGTGTTTGCAGTCTATCTACGCTAGTTTTATGGAGTATCTATAGTACTACTTATTTGGTCCCTAATCGTCTACGTGCATTAATTTCAAAGTAGCGATTCTCTCTAGACATCATTTAATGGCCTTGACGCCTTTCACCTGACATGAGCCGTTTGATTCTTTGTGTTGGTCTCAATTTATTGGAAAATCTAATAATAATAGTCATTAGTGGAAGGATGCAGGTATTGGAGATCTATTGAAATATTGGAATTTCTAAAACAGTTTCAAGTCTTTCCACTGCTGCCCAAATCATGTGTATAATTTGAGTAATATACATTAATTAAATTTTATTGCAGCGTTTCAAATATTTTGCAATGTAGATACACACATTCATATACGTCTTCCATTTCAGTTACTTTGATATGCAGCATCATATCTTCTAGTGTAATCTCCCTCTTCTCTAGATTCATTGTCAGGTTGACTTCGTCTGTTTTTACCTTCAACCTAGATCTTCCAGGTTCGTATTCTTTGGCGTTATAGCCTTATGTGGGTTTTAGCATCTTGGACAATTTTTCACCACTGCTCTCGATCTACTGCCATTGTCCCCCATTTCGTAAGTGTCGTTATTTTTAGATCCTGATCCGATATATCTTCTTTCTTCCATGAGTTCTGGAGTCATAAATAGTTATCTAGATTTGTGTCTCTAGCAGTTTTCTGTGTAATTAGTTTTTCTTATTTTTCGATATTTCTTAGTACATCTTTCTCTTCTCATGTTAACCTCAACTTTTGCACTAATTAATCGATGATCGCTGCCTACATCTAATATGTTGTATTACAGTTACATATTTCCCGATTAATATTTGTTTTACAGCTGCTAGTGCAAATTATGTAATTGCAGGGTTGATGAGCAATTACTGGCAATTTATGTTTACCCTGATGGGTTTACATATCTACCAGAAAATTTCTCCCACCTTACGAGCATAGAGAAAATATCAGCTAGATTAATATGTTTAACAATGTGAAACTAAAAACATTTTTGTCAAAGCTCATTAAAAATTTTATTATTAAAAATAGGCAAAGACACGTAACGTTTCGCGCAAACTTACAGTTTGCTTCTTCAGACAATTATTATTTTTTTCATAAATTAGGACATTTCGATATAACATGATCAACATTCTGAGAAAATAAAAGAAAAAATCAAATTAAAAGTTAGTTTTAGATAGGTGAAAGGATGTACTTTCTCAGATATTATGATATACCTGTTATTAATCTTCTTAAAGAATTTTTTATTTTAATAGTTTGTAAAACGATTTGTAGTAACATGGAAAAAACTTCTCTTGCAAAACCAGTTATAAACTTTTCTTAGAAAACAAATACGTTTATTTTTCTTTGAACCTTAGTAAAAATTATCAGCATTATTGCTTACAAAGTCATTTTCCTTAGTTTTGGGTTGTGTATGTTTGAAACCTTGTGCTTGAAATAATCTTGTTTGGAAACATTCATTTCGGTTGGAGTTGGAATTTAATTAACAAGTATTTGCACTTCTTTGACCTTTTTTATTATTTTGGTCGGCAATATACTTGTGGTAATATGTTATTATGTGATAAAACCTACAACTAACTATTAGATGGAGATATTTAATTACTGTTATTATTTTACCTTTAAAAGCGTAGTGTTGTTATATATTAATTGTGTTTTAGGATTCACATTTTTTGTTTAAATGTAATATGAAAAGTTTTAAAAATTCCTTTCTTATGTATGAAAAACATTGATCTGTAATGGTAAGCAGAGAGTCAATATTTATTATCAACAACCAACAAAACAAGTACTAACCGTTTCCAGACTCGAGGAGGGCCTGTGTTCGTTCGAATTTTTTAAAAATATTTGTCTTGCAGTATTGAAATTGATAAGGTAAAGTTTCTAAGTGGGTTAGTTGTTTTTATCTAAAAACGAACCAATTTATCTTCAAACAGATAGGCATCAAGGTATCAATTAAACGTTGTTCTCTGATAACTAATAAATGGCGAACGGTTTTCTGATTAATTTGGATTTTAGAAGAATCTGGAAAATTACGTATAGAAAAGAAGAATTTTAATATTGTGTTATACTGTACCAATGGCTGAAAAGTTTAGTTTTGGTATTGAAAAGTTTACGGATTTAATTCATATTGCAGTGTAATTCGTGACCTCCGAAGGCGTTTACTGGTTTTTCCCATTTTATTTGGAGTAAAATACGAAAAGTGCAACACTTAAGATA
This sequence comes from Agriotes lineatus, assembly GCA_940337035.1. Classification (NCBI taxonomy): domain Eukaryota; kingdom Metazoa; phylum Arthropoda; class Insecta; order Coleoptera; family Elateridae; genus Agriotes; species Agriotes lineatus. Next base: position 40,351,351 of record OW679194.1, read on the forward strand.
CTATTTTGTTTTCCCTTTCATTTAAGTTTAATGTGCTAGTATTATAAAATTGTTAATTTTTCAACTTAAAATTTCTGTTAAAGTTAGGTTATGATTTTTTGTTTGTTTTTGGAAAAAATTAGTGTTTTGACTAATGTTCTTTAAGCTGTAAAACAGTATTATTAGATTCTGTTGTTCTATTAATTATAAGTTATTTACGGGTATTGAACTGTTATTCAATAACTAGTTAACTAGTTAAAAATAACAAATATCTTTGCTTTTACCAAAGATATGTCGATGATGTAATAATGCTAATAAACTAAAAATAGAATAAATCTTTTAAATTAGTTTTGCAAGAGAAGTTTTTTCCATGTTACTACAAATCGTTGTAGAAACTATTCAAATTAAAAATTCTTTAAGAAGATTAATAACAGGTAAATCATAATATCTGAGGAAGTATATCCTTTCACCTATCTAAAACTAACTTGTAATTTGTTTTTTTTTTCTTTTCTCAGAATGTTGATCATGTTATAATGACATGTCCTTACTTATGAAAAAAAATTGTCTGAAGAAGCTAACTGTAAGTTTTAACGAAACGTTACGTGTCTTTGCCTATTTTTAATAATAAAATGTTTAATGTGCTATGACAAAAATGTTTTTAGTTTCACATTGTTAAACATATTAATCTAGCTGATATTTTCTTTATACTCGTAAGGTGGGAGAAATTTTCTGGTAGATATGTAAACCCATCAGGGTAAACATAAATTGCCAGTGATTGCTCATCAACCTTGCAATTACATAATATTTCCCGATGTTCTTTCTGTTCGAAGTTATGTAGTCTATCTCGTTTTTACTTCCTTTTACAATAAAGGAAGTATTGGATTCACCCCAAAAATTCGAATTTGAGTTTTCAACAGATCTTCACGTTTTAGAGTCCCCTGAACCCAACAAACATATTTTTTTTCATTGGTCTGTCTGTGTGTCTGTGTGTGTGTCTGTGTGTGTGTCTGTGTGTGTGTCTGTCTGTGAACAGAATATCTCAAAAACGAAAAGAGCTATGGCCTTGAAACTTCATATATTAGTTTTGTGTACTATGTAGATGAGACAGCAAGCTTTTGAAGAAAATCGCATAACCGGAAGTAGGTGTTTACTCTTGTGATTTTTCAGTTTTTTTCGATTTTTTCAAAAACGGCTCTAACGATTTTTGTTAAACTTTACATTTTTATTACATTTTTAATGTGTATTGATGTGAGATAGGTGATTTTCCAGTTGAATACTTTTAAAGTAGGTTTCTTTTGTTTTTTTATATTTTTTTTATTAACTCCTATTTTAAATAAAACACCCGGTATATTATTACATTTTTGAATTCACCTTAAAATTCTAGAGAAAATTTGTCACTTCAACTAACGCTCTATTTTGTACCGTTTCTGTAGAATTTGTAATTTTTGAAAATTTTTGACAAATGGTTAAAAATTAAAAATGAAATTTTTGACTAATTATAAGATCACTGTAAAAGGAAGTTGTGTGAGTGTATCACACCAGATTTTTTGTTTGCCAATATAGACCCATTCATGTCCACCTCCTTTTTGAACATTTTCGAAATAAAGTGTTAATATACTGGATGTTTCGTTCTAAATGTAGTTTATTGGCATTTTACGTCGTTAGCCTTGCTTTAATATTGTAAGTAACTATATAAAGTCGAATTAATCTGGGTGTTTTGCATTTTAGGCAGGGATACTTCTCTCCCACAATCCGTGGAGCATACTTTACTGAATGTGTAATTTCTACACTGGGGTATTGATAGGATAGAATAATTGGGGAGAATTTGATGCAAGGATACATAAGAATGGGTAAATATTAAGATAGATGCCCCAAACAGCCACTTCTTACACCTTAGGTAAATTCTTCATTCGAAACCCAGACGGCCAATAACGAATCTTAATTTACGAGATGGTTGTATCTATATATGGTTGTGGCATTCTCGATGGCAAAGTGCCCACTCAATATCTCTACCGCAAATGATAGATTTCGATTAGCCCTTTTCCATTTTCATTCACTACGTCTTTACAAATCGTTAGCTGTTCGTGTCTTTAGGTCTTCTATTCAAATTATTTCTTTTCCATTTCCTACACTCGTCATTTACTACACTGCAGCTACATTATAACCTAATATTTCAACCTCTGACTTGATTATTTTCTCATAAATGTTTTCTCAGCGCTTGACGTTGCTTCCAAAATTCTTCCTAATAGAAATTGCTAATTATGTTTTTCTTATTTTTTTCTTTCGCAATACTGCTATAGAATCACTGTCCATTTTTTAGGTTTTTTGAGTTTTATGTGAATGAGGTGCCTAAACATACCCTTGCAACCTGAAGCTTTAGGGCATCTCTCTTCGTGTGATTTTTCAACCAAAATTTGCTCAGCAAAGAAGACCCTAGCAGTAGTTAGATTACCACTTAGATAAGTCTTTGATTCCTTGAAGTATGCAAGCCACAACACCGGTCAAAGTATATTACATTATAGATAATCTTTGACTGGCATCAAGTAAAAGTAGGAAACACTGTAAAACGCTTGTATTTCAAACATTTCGTTGTATTATTTACCTTAGGGATTGGCCTTGACGTGGCTGACTTTCATCTACTATTAAACATTTTGTTGGAAACGATTCATTTACTGCCTATAAAAGAACATCACCGATTAACCCGACTAATGCTGCTTTTATTTTCCATTTTCAATACTTTTCAGCTTTGTACGTATAAATCGCTTGAAAATATGATACTACTGTGCAATTTGGCCCGACAATTTTTATTTTTATTCTATAATCATCGTTTACAGCTTTAAAAAGTAATTTATAAAGCTTTCGGCAGTTTCCTTATAATTGCTACTTTAGTATTAGTCGGATCATACCGAGTCTTCTGTGTTAATTAGGTGTAGAAGGTCTTTTTTTTGTCTAGAATCTCCACTAGCAGCATCAATTTGATAACAACTAAGGGATGACTTAGCTCTCAGTAATCGTGTTTCTTGACACCATTTCAAAATTTCCACTTGACATAATATCGACTAGGTTGATGAATGGAAAAATATTGATTTAAATGGGAAGTCTTGAAATACTCCACACAAATTAAAGAACCACAGCAGGGGTAATGCGAGTTAATCCGAAAAGATTTCCTATATCTTCAACCAATCCGATAACGAATGTGCGTGGGCTTTTCATCAGTTTGGCTTAATTTTGTTTCCTAACTCGCTCGTTCTACTGAATTGTAATTTAACGTTATTGGATACAAATTGACTTAAGAGCAGAGAATTGAGTTTCAGTACAAACCGGCGCTACCTATAGATATTGGATGCTACATTGCGTCCAGCAGGAGCGCAAGCAATAATTTCAAAGTCAGCGGAAGAGGGATTCCGAACTCTTTTCCGAAGTGACTGAAACAGTAACCTCCAATAAATATAAAATTTTATCGTAATTTAACGCGCTCTGATTTCAATTACCATTATCTCGTTTTATGAACCGCTGCCATAAAAGAGAAATCGCAGCAATGGAACGTGATCCAAAGCTTTAAAGCAATCAGTTGATCCCGACAAAACTGCGGGATGAGTGGTAGGAAACGCCGAAACCTTAAAATTTGCTTCGATCAACACGGCTAGCAAATAATTCATCTCGCCTGGCATCCCTCCGCGGATATTATAAATTGCAGCTGCAAAACCTTTGTTTGAAGAAGGTAATAAGCGGGATTTAGCGCATTACCGGATTACTTTCCTTTTAGCGCCTCTTAAAAATCATTCAACAGGAGAAGCTTAGACAGATTCCTAAATGCTATTTGAATAATTCCAAACACGTCAACAGCAACTCATAGTCCTTCTAAATTAAGATTGCAACAAATGTAGAATCATCTTTTATGTAATAACCAGATACTTTCTTTACCACTTTACTTTTTACGTTTAAATTGCATTTATCGTCGACAAATTGTTTCTTCAAATTTAGAAGTCTCTCAGTATTATTTTCTATATGTATTTGTTGTAGGATTTTGAAAACCTTTACAATATTAAGAATATTTTGTGCATATTATATTAAACGGCAATCTAACATCTCCCTAAATTTTAGTATAAATTCAAGCGCGTCTGATTTAGTCAAATTATCAGTTTAGATACGCTGGTTGTATTGAGGTAATTATCTTATAAACTTAAATTCAAATACAATGTATTTTTGGGGCGCTTGTCTTTTTATTTCAGGTTCAAAAGTGTATGTCGATGCTTCATACCCTGTTACCATATGTAGGAAGCTATATTTGAAACCTTTGGTTGAATTTGTTGAGAGTTTATTTGCCTCAATCCATTATTTGTTTCATTGGTAGTTGGCCAGTGTGGATGATTTATTCACATGCAGAGGACTAAACAAAATAGTATATTATACATCAAGGTAGAGAAGGGCAGCATTATAACCTGAGCGCTTATTAGATACTGAGCGCGCAGCGCGAAGTATCTAAAGCGCGAAGGTTATAAGACGATTCGCTACCGTGGTGTATATACTATTTTTTGCACTACCAAACGGCTTAATACCTAAATTCCCAACAAATTTCGAAAATATTTTAACTGTCAACCTGACAATGCAGCTCTTTAAAACGTCAAAATTAAAATAGTCATATTTGGTAACTTAGCAATTTATTAGTTACCACGGTGAAAATTATTTATTTTACTTTCTCTCCCTTGGTGGAGAAAATCAACTTCACGACCTAAAAATAGGCCAATAACGATGCGTTCTGAGACTAGTAGTGCAAAAAGTTTTTTATTTGATTCACACCAATGCCCAATGTTCCTTGAATAAAACCATACGTTATTTGATTGCTTTCTTGAATCACTGAACGAATAGCACTGTTGATCAAGTAATAATATTCCCTTCCGAACTTGCTGGTGACAGCAGGTGATCACCGCCCTTGACGAGAGGTCTTGGATCGATTTTTAAGACCTGCCGATGCCATACCTCAATTTTTTGCGGGATAGAGGCAGGTGTTGAGAAAGAAAAAGGCGAAGTAACAACAGCACTATGGCTGCTCGACAGCTGCAGGCAAATATATAGCTACTTAAATTCTAAACATAATGTTACGATTTCCGTTCTTTAGTGAAATGAACTATACGCGGTTGTAGGAATAGACTGTACTTTAGTTAGCTATAAGTCATTTGTATCATAAATATTTTAAGGTAGAATTTCGTAGGCATATTAAAATTACAAGCGAATATTTAGCCGATGTTTAGAAACCTGCCTTTCTCTGGGAAGCTGGAGATATTTCAATTTCACGAATAGATTAGAGTAAATTTCTGCAGGGTTTACTTCGTAAGCCGAAATATTGGCCAAAGGTATATGGCTAGTACGTGGTCAGAAGTGCAGCTGTTGTCATTCGACCATAAAAATTACGTGCCCGGGGGAGCAAACCCTTTTAGCAAAATTGTAAAGCTTGATTAGCGATAATTTGCGAGGTGTCGAACTTGACAAATTTTAGTGTGTGAAAGTTTCAAATTTGCCAAATTCATAGAACTATTATGAACTGTCACCTCCGGATGTACGTGCTAAAAGTCCGAAATTTAGAACTGCTCTGATAGACTTCTTTGGAAATTTGTAAACGCCTACCGAGTTTTCTTGGTCAAACTGGAGTTAGAATTTAGTTAGTTAATAAGAAGATGTTAATAAGTAAAGTTAAGAAGCAACGTTATTAAACTTAACTGTTCTATAAACGGAAGAAAAATAAATGCAAGTATTTGTACTTACGTGTTCTTATTAATCTCGCAACAGTAGCTTTGGTCTTCGTGTACAAGTGTATTTTAACTAACAGGATTGCCAGTTACCCCGACTTTAGGCGTATCGCAACAATAAGTCCTAGAACCACAATTAAATGGGGAGTAATTAGATGTTTCTATTTAATCAAAGGCTGGACTCATAAGTTCTTATAAAGTAAATCCCATAGCTTGCATTCTGGCATAACAAATTTAAATCTCACTTTATTTACATGCAGACAGCGATTGTATACAACTGTGCATAGAAGAAATCTCGATCCATACAATCGGAGAGAGCTACCACAGACACCTGAGGTCAGTAGACCGATGGGTTTTATCTACAACTTTAATTAGACTCCTACATCCTATGGGGCAGCAAAAACAACAACCAGAAACAAGAAGTCCTTAGGATCAAACACTTTGAGGAAGAAGAACTAACATCCGAAATGCTTATGAACACCACCATAGGGGTAATGCAACGCTTCTCTCAAAACTTGGTAATTTCTCTATGAGGACCACCAACACTTGGGAACACTGTCTTCTAGGCCTTAGTGCAAGGAGCACAGGGCCAATAACCAAGAAAAATAATAAGAAGAGGAACAAAAATATATGGGAAAAGGTAAGAACCGTGGAAGAAAAATATTAGAGAATGATGTAAAAATGAAAGAAACACCCCAGTTATTCGGAATAAAACACAATGTAAACAATATGTAAAGGGCTTTACTCAAAACTTCCTTGGTAGTGGACGTTGTGACACAAAATTGAACAAAGCTGTACTTTCAATACACATATATTCCTTTAGCAAAATTACGGTTAAGCGCAATGTTTTAATATTGTTGACATAATTAGGGGCGGATGGGACAACCGAGAAACCAGGAAATTTTCAGATGGGTACGGGCCCAGCGGTCCTCTTTCTGCAAGCGAAAGCAATTTCCAAGGCGGTATTGTTCTGGGTTAGTTTATAGTTTTATGGGGATACTTTCATAAAACCAACAAGTGGGCGTTGTGACACTAAATAATTTTAAAAATCGAAGGAAACTGTGTGTAAAAATATATTCACGTTTTTAATAATGCTAAATTAAATTTTTAAATAAATTTGTTTTATCCTGAATGAGATTCGAACTAGTGCCTGCGAACGATCCCGAACATTGGATTCCTTTGTTCCCCGGTGAACCATCGCTTCGCTGACTGTTCCACGCCCGCGCTGACAATTCTTCCGCTCCAGGTCTATTTAATGTAACGCACTTATTCGTTGTTCATTTTTGTTTTATACAACAGTTATCCTGTATTTGTTGATTTTTATTTTTGGTAAGGATAAAGCCAGCACTATATACAAATTACTACTTTTATGTATTTCTCAGTTCAAGCAAAAATAAACAAAATTTAATTTTTTTAAGGTGCTCACCCTGTATATATTTGTATGAAATTGTACCGGTTTCATGCGAGGTAGATATATCGTCTTCCTCCGAAAAATAGTTTTTGAGCTATACTGCCGCAGACAGACAGACAGACAGACAGACAGACAGACGGAATTATGAAAACCTCTTTTTCGTCATCTAGGGACCTTACAACGTAAAGATCTGAAGAAATCTCGGAAGGTGATTTCTTCGTGATTGCAATACTTCCTTCGTCTTTCAGACGTTTTTCAGAGCATCAGAGTGGGGAATATCAGAAATTTCTAAAACTTAAAACGAATTGTGCAAAAATTATCGTATATTGTATTAGCAACGCAGCAAATCTAATGTAAAGGCGACAGGGAGAGCAAGTTAGTTTTAGGTATCTTTGAGGAAAATATTACTTATACTTGCAAAGAAATTTTGTTGATAAACACTGCATCAGTGTCAATGTTATCCTGAATTATTTTGTGTAATAACATAAAACCGACTAAGGATATACGATTTTCAAAAGTCAACTTGGAATATTTGTTTAAAAAAATAGTATGTGATCCATTTGATCCAGATTCAGGGTATTGCTTTGTGCTTTTAGTATCTAGGTGTTTGAAGGATATCTTCTCAATCTTGTCAATAAGGTATGCAATAATTTAATAATATGTAGGATAAACAGAATTTCAAACAATTACCTAATTTTCAAGTTTCGTCCTCACTTAGCTATTGGAAAGTATTTTATTGCTTGAGTTCGCGAGAACATCGAATAATGAAGCCTACAGTTTTATAAAAATAAGAAATTAATTCTGTTACCCCGTCATGAAATGCAAGTTTATGATCGAATGACACCCAGGTCAGGCATGAAAGCAGCTTTAGTACTACAGATTTCATCGTCTACATTGTAAGTATATTCTAAAATATTACTTGACCTCCTGTGATATGTCCTTACATAAGATTTTGAAACATTTAGAGCAAGTTTGCTGAGTTTTGACTTTAAACCTTTGTTTTTCCTTGCTTTCCTGTTTCCAGAAGAATCGTGACCAGTGGTCTTCTTGGTTGCTGATATTAGCTCTTCCTAGTTGTTTGACTATCTCGCGCGATTTTCTGCGATTACCGGTTTCCCTAGTAAGTGGCGTTAAGGAGCCATCTGTTAATCCTTTCACTTGGTCCATTCATCGTCTTTGATCTCATTCTTACCCTTCGCTTTGCAAAGTTCTTTATCATCTTTGCGTGTCACCAAAGTAGCTATTGTGATATACCAAAATGTACAACTTGCGATAATTATTAGATTTCCTCAGTTTCATCTCGGACTGATATGTTGGTTCGTCCAGTCTTATAAACGCAAAAAAACATGTTTTTGTTCATTGGTCTGTCTGTGTGTGTGACTGTCTGCCTGTGAACAGAATATTTCAAAAGTAGGTGTTTACTCTAGTAATTTTTCAGTTTTTTTCGATTTTTTTAAAAAACGGCTCTAACGACTTTTTTCAAACTTCACATTTTTTATTACATTTTTAATGATATGAGATAGGTAATTTTCCAGTTGAGTACTTCTAAAATGGGTTTCGCTTATTTCTTCTTTTTTTATTATTAACTCCTAGTTTAAATAGAACAACCGCTATATTATTACATTTTTTATTTAGCTTAAAACTGTAGAAAAAATTGGTCTCTTTAACTAACGTGTTAAGTCATTTTGCTGTTGTAGATGCTTAATTGCATTTCACGCCTTTAGGGCAATTTGTTGCTATGTTAAAACTAGTGATGGGCAGAATCGAATACTTTTCAGAATCGAATTCATCGCATTCGAATACTTTTGAGAATCGAATGATCGTTCGAATGCAAAATCGCACTTCCGAATACAGAATCGAGTTGTGCGCTCTTGCGTTCGAATGCAAGCAATTCGAATGCAAAATCGCACTTCCGAATACAGAATCGAGTTGTGGGCTCGCTCTCGTATTGGGAAGTGGTGAGGTGTGACCTCGACTCGGCGGCACGCACAACAAGGGATACCGAGACGCTGCACGTGCACAAAACAAAAATAAAAATTTGTTTTGATTGTAGGCGGTTCAGCTTACCCTATTAATAACGTATATTTGTTTTGTAATACTTAAATGTTAAATTTATAGTACCGAAAATGAATATGAGAAAGGGACCGTTTATAAATTAGTTTTTTTATTGTTGTTACAGGCCTATATGTATTTCTTTAACATAAATTATTAAGACAACCCCAGCGTTTGTTTCTCTTTCCTTTCCATGTTTCTCTTGAAATTTTTAGTCGATTTTTGGTTGCATTAGTGATTTTGGTGGTGCTGTATCGTTTGAGTGTGCAATCTTCAGTCTGTGTGGTAATATTAGTCTAAACTCATATGATACCCAGCGCTGTGCTAGTGAAAACTGAATCTGAAACGATTCGAGTGCAAAACAGAGTACCAAGCGCCGATGCATTCGAATTCAGCATTCTGATAAGAATCGAGATCACGCCGAATTCAGCATTCAGATCGGAATCGAGATCACGCCCGGCGAGATTTACAAACGCCGATTAAGTATTCGATTCGAAGCATTCGAATACACTCAAAAGAATCGAATGCATTCGAGATCTTGCAAGAATCGAATACTGTAGTAATTTGCATTCGAATAGTCCCATCACTAGTTAAAACCATTTTCAATCTTTGCGCACAAGTACAATCTCATCTTCCGCACATTTGATTCAGGTCATTTTGGTATTTTAAATAGCCACCTAGGCTTTAGGGCAGCGTGCCCGTATGCTAAACCCTTTTAGTTACTTATTTGGCTCCATCGCCTAATTCCAGAATCATGATTTTGCACATATTTGGCCCCAAACGCAGTATTTCTCGTCGGTTGGAGCGCCCCTCTGATGGCGCTTTGGCAGCCGAGCCTTATCGCTCGCAAGAATTCCGAATCTTCTAGAAAACACGCTGTGGCGGCGTGATACCATTGTCGCCGGCATTAATTTGTTTCATTTTATCGCCTCGTGATTGGCTGCCGAGGTTTAGTCACGTGGGGACGCGACCGATGTGACCTGTGGCAGCGCTTCCCTCTGGGCAGTTGATCGCAGCCCGTTGCAAAAAGCGTACGTTCGGTGGTTGTGTTATCCAGGCGGCGTCCTTCGGCCCCTTAGGTGCCCGAGGACGCCTGCCGCTGTCCTTTTAGTATTGTTGCCGTGGAGGCCCTCTTTTCCGTTGCCCGTCTCGAGCTGTGGCAGCGAGCGCTACGAGAATTGTTTCACCTTCGAGAGGTGGTTGTGTGTGTGAGTTTCGAATTGTCTTCGGCGTAGCGTGGGTGCTTTTTGAGCCCAGTTTCTGCTCCCGTAAGTAAGGGATCGTGCCCCTTCATCTCGACCTTCGAGGATCTGTCCCGCAGAACGAAAGTGGCCCATTTTTCGTCGTCCAGTTGTACGCGTCCTGACGCGTCTCACGTCGCCATTATGGCGGATGTCCACTCATCCCTATAGCCGTCGAACATCGAATGTGCCTGCCACCTAAGATTGCAGCCTGTCGCAACTCAACTGTACCAGGCTCCCCAACCGCCTACATATTAAGGTATGTGTCTTTGAACTGATTACCGCTGTGAACGCGAGTGTACCTGTCCCGCGGAGAGCATTTAAGCCCCGCGTACGAGCTGTATTGGGACGCCGCGAGCGAGCCCGTCACATCTCTTGTGCCTACAGGCACTGTCGTCATATTTGTACATCCATTCCAAATTACAGACTGTCTATGTTACAAGTGCTACTTTGTTCATTACTGTTTGCTGCATAAGGCGTCACGCCCGCATATTTGTACATTCATTCCAAATTACAGACTGTCTATGTTACAAGTGCTACTTTGTTCATTACTGTTCAACATCTGTCACTAGATTTAGAGCGCGCGCCAGCTGGTGTTCTTAGATATAATCTATTTATAGATATAGGGCGACGCACTCCGCTGCCCCATTGTAACCCGTGAGTCAATACATGATTTGTTAGTTAAGGGAACTATTGTTTTGTTTCGACTTGTGCATGTTCTGTTTCAGATAAGCGCCCCCTTCAGTGTACTGATTATTGTGCGACGGGACGAGGGAGCTTTGAGCGTACAGGTGGGTGAGACAGCTGCGTAGTCGCGGTCGGATTGGCACCTAATTACAATCTTTGCATAAGGCAATCTCGAAATTGTTATTTGACCTTGCAACTCTTGAGTAATCCTATCGTCGGAGTATTTTGCGTGCTTCGCTCCCGTCTAACCGTCCAGGCCCGGTTAGTCGGGTTAAGACAGGCTTGGTGGCGCCCTCATGATTTTGACATACCCTATATATATATCTATGCCGCAACACGCTTGCCCAGAACGTATCGTGTGACTCACGCCCGACTCCCTGAGCGTTCCAGCCGTGGCCTTTAGCCTATTTTTAGCCGATCTCAGGGCAAGTGTGCCAGTTTTTTAGGACTGATTCCGTGGTGCGATGCTCACCTTGGGTGGGTGTCGTAAAGTTCTTTTATTACCGTAACAGGCTAATTTTGGGCGATGGAGCCAAATAAAGAACTAAAAGGGTTTAGCATACGGGCACGCTGCCCTAAAGCCTAGGTGGCTATTTAAAATACCAAAATGACCTGAATCAAATGTGCGGAAGATGAGATTGTACTTGTGCGCAAAGATTGAAAATGGTTTTAACATAGCAACAAATTGCCCTAAAGGCGTGAAATGCAATTAAGCATCTACAACAGCAAAATGACTTAACAAACGCTCTATTTTATACCGTTTTTGTAGAATTTGTAATGTTTAAAAATTTTTGACAAATGCTTAAAGATTTAAAATCATATTTTTGGGTAATTACAAGAACACTGTAAAAGGAAGTTCTGTGCGTGTATCACACCAGATTTTTTTGGGTTAAGAGTGATATTTTGATTCTTAGAAATCTCTTGTAAGTAAGGGTGGCGTTTAAAATCATTCCAATTCGCCGTTTAAGCTATTCTACAGTTTCACCTTCGTTACTGATCATTGAACAAGACTCATCAAAACTTCCATACTTGTTGACAGTCAGATAAAGTACTCATTTTTCCTTGAAGCTGGAAGTAGTCGGCAAAGGTCGAACTGTTGGAAAAATTTTATACATAGGAGGACATGGTTGTTTGATCATAAAAAAACGAGAGGTACATGATTTGCCTCCTGGGGCACGCCACAAAGAACCTTATATTTTTTTCTATATGACGAGTTCATAAATCAATAGAGAAATCAAAACAATGCGATTTATTTAATATTTTACTCTATTAAAGGGAATTTGTGTATTATAATCGCCAAGATTTTTTT